>CM059040.1:37672041-38872041 GCA_030279155.1 Forsythia viridissima
TTTTGAAAAATAACACTGTTATTTTAGAATATTCGCGTGTAATAATTAACAATATTCAAGCAATATTTATCTACAATTTATCGATATAAAAAAAAGGTATAATCAAAGACGATAGCAAAGAAAATACTAGCATTTGTCTATGAATAGAAAATAAAGATCACTTTGTTAACTCAATTAGTTTCATCTTCATATGCACTTGGAATTGAAACATAGCAATTGAATGAAAGACGTTTTAGATCTCAATATATTTTTTGTAGTCAATTACCAATTCAAAATTCGCTACTATTCACGTAGCGATTTTTCATGAATGAACTGTTGTATTTGAAGAACAATGAATTTTGAATTTTTTGTCCAAATTTCACACCGATCGAACCATGGAATGCTGATATATCAACATTTGATTACAGCTGCGTAGGCTACCCATATTTTGCAAATTTTCTGCATTACTACTCTCAAATTTTTTCTCTATTTTGAGTGAGTTTCCTTGCTAATAACATATTATAAAATTAGAGAATGACAAAAGAAAATTAAAAGAGTCAAAATTCAAGTGTGTATTTCATTATAATGATGAATATATATATATGTGTGTGTGTGTGTTCCAATGAGAGAGTTATAATATAATCAAGATACTGATTTCTAGAGTAACTATGACTATGACCAAATAGTCATAAACTATGGAATTTGGCGCAAATGGTCACTAACATTTATTTTTTAGCATAGAAGTTAATAACTCATGTGTTTTGGTGCGTAATTAGTCCTTATTTGATTAAAAAAAACCAATATGTTCATAATTTTAATAAGAAAAATTTGTTGTTGGATTGCTAACCTTTACAAAAAGTACAAATGAGTACGATACTTTTATTTTTATCTTATAAAAAATTAAAAAATTAAAAAATTAAAAAAATTGATTACGACTTTATCGACCAAATTGATAAGATGCTAAATTATTTTTGTACATTTTACGAACTATTATAAAATAACTAAAATTTAAGCTCATAATTATTAACAAACATGTTAAATAAAATTAATAATTTTATTATTAAGTAATTGCATTATTTAAAATTTGAACCTTTATTTTATCGTTATAATAAAAAAAAAAAATTTTTATCAAAAATATGATGTTCAAATACTTTTATTTAATTAAGTTATTCGTTTACTAACTACAAATATTAGAGTTCCAACTTAATTCTTCATATTTTAATTTATTGTTTTGTTATCGTTCGAAAATAAATAACAAGTAATATGTAAATTAATTAATTATTTTTATTTTTATGTTAAATAAAAATATAATAAGATCGGTTCAATTTCATAAAATTATATGTCATTTTATTATTATTTTTATCTTAATTTTATTCAAATTTTTCACATGACATATCAATTGCATATACTTAAAGAGTACAATAATTTTACATTTTTCTCTTTTGAAAAATTTAATTAACACGACTATAATGATATTTTAATACGTTAAATTAAATATTATTTAACAAATATACTAGGCTCATTTACACCTTTTGTAAATTTTAGGAACCCAACTGTAATTTTCTAATTCAAACTCCATAATTATCTTTTGTTATCAAATAAGGACCAATTGCACCCCAAAACACATAGGTTAGGAATGTCCGTGTCAAAAGACAAACGTTAAGGATCATTTCTGTACTGAGAATAAAGATTATGGACCATTTGCGATAAATTCCCCATAAACTATTATCTATTATTTTACAACAAATTTTTAATTATTAATGAAAATTATTGCAACTATCGGACTCAAAAAGGAAAATTATTGTACTCATCTTTAATTTGTTCGAAACTTTTTATTAGAGCTGGCAAATGGGCCAGATGGGCTGACCCAACCCAAAATTGGACGGGCCACACAAAAGATTGGGCTGGGCAAGCCCTGACCCTATTTTACATGGGCTGATATTTACTGGGCCAACCCAGCCCAATTTTTGGCCACATGGCTAATGGGTCAGTCCAACCTAAATTTTTAACTTATTTTTTTAAAACAATTATTTATAATTTTAAAAAATAAATTCCTAAAGTGGTCCTTATGGACGAATTTCGTTCAAATGCGATGTTAGTTAGTCGTGTGGAGTGGACTCTCTTGCCTCCACGTCAGTAAAGGCCCAACGAGAATCCCATATAGGACCAGCAAGGGTCTCATAAATTCTAAGAAGGCCTCGGAGGCCCATCCGACATCTTGGCCTTCTTGAACTAGGATATCGCGAGGCCCCTGGAGGGCCTCGGCATTCACGGCCAACCTTTAGGACCTCGGCGGGCTTCTTATTTACTATAACTAGCAGGCAGCACGATGTTCTGGAAAGACCAGAGAGATAGTTGAAGACAGATTGCCTTGGATTGGCACACTGATTTTCACAAGGAAACCAAATCATAATCTCCTAAAAATTAGGCAATGTGATAAAATCAAATAAGGAAGATAATCTTGGAGATTGCCTTGATAGCGAATGATCCCTATCTCCTAAGGAATGAGAATCCGGTTAGGTATCTGGTTGATTTGTTTCTTAAATCAATCAGGGCTCTTGCGCTATAAATACAACGTTTCCGGTTGTTCCAAGGTACGCTCTTCTTTGCACTAAAATTTCACCCATAAACTCTGCTCAAATCTCTGCCTGCTTGTCTCTCCCACACCCAATTACCTTCGCCCTCCGTGTATTATTCTTATACCGGCAGTTGACTTGATCGTCGGAGTACCAACGATTGTCAGACCCTTTTCCCCCAGAGATTTTGGTACCTAACGATTGTCCGAGTGTATAAGTAACATACAGGTTGGCAAAAGAGTGACTGGAGATCTGTTAATACGTGGACGGTGCAAGTTCCGACGTCAACAACTTGCATGGACAAAATGATCAGGAAAATTGAGTTTGGCATTCTCTCCTCTAAGCTTAAAGGCCACCCGATCATAGGCCAAAGCGACATCCTCAGTCGTGTCAAATGTGCCAAGCCAGAGTTGAGTTCTGTTTCGTGGAAGGCGAATCTCAGCTACCCACTTACCCCAAAGTCTCTGCTTCACTTCTCAGTAAAGCTTTGTTACTGAGTGCCATCGAAGGCCTAAACAAAGCCATGTCATCTTGGCCCAACCTCTTCATCATCATCGTCATTATCATCCTTCCTCTAGGACTTAAATTCAATGCATTACTCCAATACTGCAACAACTGCTGTTGCTAAAGCTGTGATGCTACTCATTCATCTGCAAAATAAGGGAGAACCCAAAATTTTGTTGGTGCTAGGGAGCAATCATTTTGCTGCGGAGGGCAAAATAATAGAATTGAATTCGTCCCGAATTTGTGTAGACTTTATGCTGGCAGTTGAGAATTATCAATGGCAAAAGGAAAAACAAGCCTCAAAGATGGAGGCGGAAATGGTACCCCGACTGTTATTACCGCAAGGAGAAGCATAAGTCTGTTGTGTTTGCTAAAGAAAAGAAGCATAGGATTGAAAAGGTTGTCGTCGCTCTAGACTTTTGATTATCTTAAGAGGCCTATTTGACATGGAAGCTCAACTAAAAACATGCTTCCATTGATGCTTCTCAAATTCTTTTCTTTCATCTCTCTCCCAATCCATTCTTCAATAGCCTTCTTTGATTTTTCAATGTTCTTACCTCTATCCATTTTACGCAAATCGAGATATCAAACAAAAACGAAACAAAATTATCCTTGTTTTGAAACCAAAAAATGGAGACTTTGGGATGGATTACCAATTTCAATTAGTAGAAAAAACAAAGCTTTCAATTGAATAAAAAAAAAATAACCGAAACCCAATTGAAAATCTTGATAAAACTTCAAAACCCATATTTTAGTTTCACAAGAAACAAAAGAAAAATTCAAAATTCAAGAATCTACCAAGAATAGGAGGAACAAGAACAAGAAACTAAATAGTATAATAATCCATCCCAATTCCATTTACTATTCCCCCACACCCACCCCCACCCCCACCCCCACCCCCACCCCCAGATTTTGGTAGTTTTGCTTGAGAGCATATAATTGACAGGTATGTTTCACGTTTTATTGGCGGCAGTCACCAACAAAGGCCAAAAAAGGAACTGACTACTTTGCCCATCCAAGTAAAAAAAAATTAAATGAGAGTCCACTCAACGCGATTAACTAACGACGCATTTGAACGGAATATGTCTATAGGGACCACTTTCGCAACCAATGGCATAGGTTAGGGACCTCCTAGCAAAAAATGAAATGTTAGAAACCAAAAATACACTAAGGACATACGTTAGAGACCATTTGCACCAAAATCTCTTAAAATGATGATTATATAGCCATCACATTATTTTATAGTTGCACCACAGTTTAGTTGCATTAAAAGTCTATAATCTTTACTCATTGTCACAAGTTTGTCCTAAAAAATTTTTTAACACATTCTTATCTTTAGCCTTTCATTAATTGACACACTGTATCTCAAATGAAGGTTTTCATCTAAAAATTCTGTTAGCAGGCTTTAAAATTAGCGACAAATATTTAGTTGCAAATTTTTTTTTTTTTTTGCTTATTTAAAAATACGATGAGCAAACAAGCCTTTTTACTCATTAAAAATGGAATTTTTGGGCGTAAACTATTATCAGGAACAAAGTACGCTAATTAATGAAATATTGAAGATAAAAATGAGATAAAAAAGTTATAGAAATAAGTATAACAATGAGTAAAGATTATGAATTTTTTACAACTAAAATGTGATGCACTTGTAAAAAAACGTTCTCTTAATATATTAAGCCTAATTTAAATAGTTATTAATTTATAGATAAAAATTTACAAATATGACATTATAAATAGTTGTACATACCAAAATATCCATATTTAAGAATAACAAATCACACCCTATATATTAAATTAAATTATGTAACACTTTACATTTTTAACTATTTTATTATTTGTCAAAATTTATTTGCTATTTTCTTTTCATCCAAAATTTTACTCTCTCTGTAATGTATCTTTTCAAATTTATTTATCGTAGAGTCTCTTTATTACATTATTAACATATAATTTTTTCACTCGTATGTTTTAAATAAAATAAAATAATATATTTTTACTAACAATATTATATGTCTTTTCTTTTATTAAGCTTCCTCACATATAAGATAAGATAAAAAATCAAGAATATGCATACACTACTAAATATTTTTCTAGTTGCATAATGATATAAAACCAATAACCTAATTAAAAATGAATAGGATGATAGAAGCGAATAAAATTAAATTAGGACAAAATTGTAACAAATCTGAAAAGATGGACACTGCAAGTGTAATTTACTCTAATTAATAATATCAAAAATATTTTACATGATTTTTATATAAACATAAATTTTAGTTAGAATATGACAAAGTAAGAATTTTGAATAGGTTATTAACTTATTAAAGTAAATTTCTTATTTATTTAAGTTGAAAGTCAAGAAAAATGAATTTAATTCGGTATATAGTCACGTTATTGCACTAATAAACTTAAATGTAATTTTAATTAGATAAATTAGCGCATTTCATCTTTAACTTAAAAAAAAAGAAGTAATTTTGAAAATGGCTCAATTCATCCCAACCTTTCAAAATTGGCGCAATTCATCATTTTCTTTCAGTTTGGCTCGTTAAATCGTGTAAAATGACAAATTTGCCCTCTTTAAAATAAACCAAAAGACAAAAAACATCATTTTCCCAATCCACCATTCTCACCCACCTCATCCTTGTCAGCCGCCATCGCCACCACAAACTTATAATGGTAGCGCCACCACTCCGTATATCCCACCCTACCACAAACCTGCTCCACAACACTCCACCGCCCACTCAAACTCAAACTACCCACCTTTTTTACCTGTGTGACCAATGGGATTTTCCTAGAGGTGGCAAATAGGTCGAACGGGCCGAGCCAGCTCGTGGGCTGCTCGATTTGGCTCATTCTACCTACTAGCCAACGGACAGAATCGAGCACCCATGCTAGAAACGAGCCGAGCAAGGCAACAGGCTGAGCCGACTCAGCTCAATCCATTGCCTCATCTAGATTTTCCCTTGGTTCTTGAAACCCCCCGTTCCTTCAACAACCCGGGGGATTTCTATCTGGTTTCAGGTGGGGCCGGGAGTGTAAGAATTTTTTTTCCCTATTCTTTCCATATTTGATGGAGAAAATTGCATTGTTAGTCCCCACTTATTTTTCTTCCTTCATTTTTGTTTCCTCAGAGCATTTACTTTTTTTTTTTTTTTTTTTTCTTTTATTTTTGTTTATTTAAAGAGAAATTCAAACTTATCATTTTATGCAAATTAACAGCCAAATGGACGAATTGCGCCATTTCAAAAAGTAATGACATTTCTACTATTTTTTTTAAAGGTTGGAGACGAAATACACCAATTTCCCTTTTTATTATAAATCATGACTTATCCTTAGGAATTTTGGTGCAAATAGTCCTTAACTTATGTCCATCATATGTTTTTGGTCTCTAGCCTTTTATTTTTTACGGAGATATCCCGAACCTATGATTTTGGGTGCACAATTTTGGACATATTCCACCCAAAAGGACTCTTAATTTTGCGCATGGACTTCACTTTCTTTTTATTATAGGGGCAAATTTGTCAAATATAAAAAATAAATAGAAAATAAAATTTAAAACAAAAAACAAAAAGATAAATGGTAATTATATTCACCCTATACCTTTTATTATCCACACCACATTTTAATTGCAATAAAAGTTCCATAACTTTTGATATTTAGACACTTATATATCTAACTTTTTTCATCGTATTTTTATCATTAACTTTCATTTAGTTTTCACATCTTGTCTCGTGTAAAGATTTTTGTCTAAATATTCTTCTAATGTGCATTGAAATGAGGGAAAAATATTTTGTCAAACTTTCTTATTTGTTATTTATTTTGATTATGTAAAAATATTAGAGGCACAAATTTTTTTTTACGTCCTCCTAGTTAATTTTTTGGACAAAAACCATCATCAAAGACAAATTATAAGACGTGCAAATTAATAGTTTGATGATAAAAATTTGCTAAAAAAAAATTAGACATAACTGTAAAAGTGACCAATAGCTAGAAACTTTTATTGCAATTAAAATGTGATGTACTTAACAAATAAAGTTGTGGTAATATAATTACCCAAAGATAAAATGTATCGTCTTCTTCTATCCACCCTGCTGCAGCCACCACTTAACCGTCAGTGAGATTCAGTGAGAGAAATCACCATAAGTCCTGCAGCCATTTATGGTAGATTTGAGGTGGGCAAAATCTCCCTTCGTTTGTGCCATTAATGACATATTTAAGGGGACCGTTTTTGAGGAGGCTTTAAAGGCAAAAATCGAGGAGAGAAATTCGTCCATTTAATTTGTCATTAATGACACAAACGAGGAGAGGTAGGGGTAGAGTGGTTAGAAAAAGATAATACTTTTTATTTTATTTTTTGGTTTATTTCTAAAATTATTTTTTGAATTTTGTATTCTATTTATTTTATTTTAAATTTGACAAATTAGTCCCTACCATAAATTAAAAAAAAAAAAAAAAAAAAAAAAAAAAAAAAAAAAAAAAAAAAATCCACACGCAAAACTAACAATTCTCTTAGACGAAATCTATCCAAAATGACCATTTGCGCACTTAAAAGCATATGTGTGCTGTACGACTCTTCCAAAAATAAAGGGTTAAGGACCAAAAATGCACGATGAACATAGATTAAAAACTATTTCTGCCAAAATCTCCTTACCCTCATAGCAAGCTTTGCATTCAATCTCCAAAGATTATACACAAGTGTTCATAATGAATAGCAATATACCTTATTCTTTTTTTCAGCATGCGTAGTACATTGAACTAATAAATATACGATAAATGTCAATTGTTTGTTACATCTTCTTGAATCTTGTCCAATTTTGTTACATGTGTTGGTTCATTGGTCGTATATAAATATTATTAGACAAGATAACTAACAAATTTTGTATCACATTTTTACACTCTTATTTAATTATGTATAATTTTATTCAATTCAGAATATCAAACATGCCTCGAGGTTTATACTTTGATTTTCACATGTTTTCTTGGTGTCACCTAACCTTCAAGGGGAGATATACAGTTATTCGACTGTGATTTCTCTCCTTCATCCGTGTTACTTAAAACAATGTATTGTTTTTCAGTAATCCTCTAAACTCCAAATTTACGATTACATTGTAAACAAAAGACGAGAGGAATTTTAGTATTCGGACTTGTCTAAATCTTGTGAATGCTGTAACCCGCATCCTCTGATTTTAAGCTCTCCGTCCAGTTCTCGAATTCAGATCCCCCGAATACTACTTGTTTGATTCCGATATAGCTGTTCATTTCAAGTCAAAAGGATTAGAGAAGATGTATAGCAAGGTCAAAATAACAATGAAATAGGCGATAAAATCTTAGTCAAAATAACAATGAAATAGGCGATAAAATCTTACTCGGAACTAATTTGTGTCAATGCATTGATCAATATATCCAAGAGCAATGGCTCACCAGTGCCAATATCCACCCTGTCAATGTATGTCCCGAGAGGCATTCATTGATATATCTAGCAGAAAAACTACAAAATTTTTTGAACCACTTACCATATTCTGGCTATGTTATCTTGAATCTCGAGATCCCCTATGTTATAAAATGTTGTCGGGTTAATATTTGCTCCCTGAATAGCATCATAACTTGGTCTTTGGTCCAATAGACATTGTGACAACTGCGAGAAACAGCCGAAAATGGTTGGAGTTTACGAAAAAAAAAGCGTCCACTTTACATTTCAGGACATAGAATATATAAAACATCCGAAGGGAGTTTACTTGCATATTCAGAGAATTGCATCCACCAAGACGTCCAACAATATGCCATGATCGAATTGTCTGCATACAGTCTATATCAACTAAAATACTGATATTTCGCAAAGAAGTCAATGGAACTGGAGTAGTTACTTACATCACAAATCAAAGAAACATCTTTCTCCAGTGGGGAATTATAGAACTCAAACCATATATACGAATTTGAGAAATCGAATCTGGTCATAAGATCCAAGAAAACAAGTCATAAAGAAGATGCATTTGTAAGATTTCCTCGGAAGTCGTATACATCAAAAGCAATACGTGTTTTAACTAGACAATATGTCCTTAAAAATCAAAGTGGAGGATAAGATATGCAGAAAGCAAGACAAGATAGATCTCAGGGGGCATGTTTATAGAGTCCAGCAACTGTTCAAGTTAGTCAATAATCCGTGAAAGAGACTCTGAATTGTAGATCTCAGGGGGCATGTTTATAGAGTCCAGCAACTGTTCAAGTTAGTCAATAATCCGTGAAAGAGACTCTGAATTGGTTATGTTCAGAGCTATATCCATTTATAATTCTAATTGAGGATACATGTCATGTTTTGTAAACCACGATCAATAACTCAATGCAATGGCAAAGATATTGATGCTAAAATATTAGTATCAAATGTGAAATGACTGTTAGCTTGATAACATAGTACAAAAATTGGAAAACTTGGTGATCATTATTTTATAAAGAAATATCACAAAAAGTTGACTGTAGGACTATGGAATCAAATTCTTTCAATTGTGATCGAATTTCTGACCTAAAAATTGAATTGCTAAATTGGACATGAAAAAATAAGTTATTCAACCAAAGGTTTTGAGAAGTCAACTTTCGAGTAAGAATATTGTAGACCGAGTTTTAACAATCGCGGGTTATATATTGTTTCAGGTATAATAGAGAACATATTGAATCATTTACGATGTGATTAGTTTTTACTAGTAATTGGGAAAGTAAAGAGATAATGACTGGAAACTGCAAAAAGGGAAAACGAAGATATTGAAATCATAATATATATATACATGAAATATTTTGAGCATTGTGTGCCATGTCTCCTATCATCCATCAGCTCTGAAATTTTCTCTGAATCCTTATCTTTCTCCTTTTTCTATTTTTTTGATAAGCAACAGAAAATTTTTAATTATAGAAGCAAAATTACAACTGCATAGAGGAAAACGAATCATCTGATCACCAAACAAAATAAAGTCTCGTACAAAGAATACAATACATTTTTCCAACTGATAATTAGCGAGAAAGGAATGCCCTTAAACTCCTTATCCATAGAAAAAGGATGATAAAAACCGGAATCTGTCTCATTACTCTAAAGGTTCTTGCTCCTATGGAAGACCCAACTAACACCTACTTCCTGGAGGAGTCTATACCAAAGTCATAGCGACGTCAAACCTAAAAATAAATTATCCATACTTTCTGAATCATTTCAATGCATCAATAACCATAAAGGGAAAAGAGAGAAATAAGGACTTTGTTTTTTGAAACATTTCACGTAGTATTAACCATAGAAACACTTCTATTCGGTGAAGGATGCAAAATTCCCAGATGAACTTAAACAAGGCAAAGATGGAATAGCTTAGCGAACTAATTAGAGTACTGAAGAAAAATTGTCAATTTCAGAAGTTGTCAGGTAAACATTCTCAAGAAGAGTCAATTGTCAAGTCTAAAGTCCCCCTACCCCTCAAATTTCAATGAAATTGAAAATTCCAATTCATTATACCATTTTCAGTAGTCAATTATCAAGTCTGAAATCTCCCTATCCCCAAACTTCTTCAAAACTGAAAATTCCAATTCATTGTACCATGTAAAAAGAGTGAACCGATAGAGTTTATAGGAATATTTTTAAGCAAAGACAGATTGAGTCTTGGAAATGAAGAAGTCAGTGTGCAAGATCAACCCAACCTTCCTCCTAGAAACAAATCCTATACCAGCCACCACAACACATGTAATGAACTGGACAAGAGAAGAGAATCCTAAGATATAAACTTCCAAGGGTTTCAGAAGGAACCTCTCACAACTTTTTCGGATTCCGAACTGTTTTCGTCCAAACAATACTTACTTCTAACCACTCTAGCCCACAAGGAAGATTGTTCCAATGGAAATCACCAAAGGCATTTTTCCAACCAACTATTTCGGTCTTTCAGACAGAGGAAAACATAAGAGTATTAATTAATTTAGTTCCCTTAGTTTGAAACATAATGGCAGTACACTTCGACTGGATTGAAACTTGGTCTCTGGCTAGTACTAAATGCACAATTACACTACAGTGCTTATTCAATATAAGCATGTACCTAAAAACTGCCAAATGAATGTGCATCCACTTGAATTATATACGACGAACAGTGAAAAAACAGAAGCTATTTTATGGACTATAACTGAAACAGAATGTACGCAACAAGAAAATTTGAATGAGATAATATCTTTCAGAACTTCAAGCAACAAGATGGTGTCCAACGGATAGTGGATGGCAAAAAATTGATATGTATAAGTAGGGATGTAGCATGAATCAATGTGGCGTATTGAAGCATTCAGGGTTTGAAATGATTCATAGTTGATATGGCAAAATCAGAGAAGAAAAATGGATGTCGCATGGTCAAAAGTCGAAATTGATATGTATAAGCAGGGATGTAGCATGAATCAATGTGGCGTATTGAAGCATTCAGGGTTCGAAATGATTCATAGTTGGTATGGCAAAATCAGAGAAGAAAAATGGATGTCGCATGGTCAAAAGTCGAATCTGAGTCTCTCACAACTAATTTCAAAGAAATGATAAGCAAACAGACTTCCACTGAATGCTATTAGACGTTTAATCAGCTGGAAACATGGTTTTTCTTATGGAAATAACGATCCAATTTCAAACTGCAGTAACATGGTGCCAAATTAATTAGTTGCACTAGGCAAACGATCTCAAAAAAATCCAAAAGGTGCCAGGTAAATTCATTAGCAATTTACTTTCATTATTATCACACACTTGTGCTTCTTACAAATTTACCTCCCAAGGTCATTGTACTTATCGACTTACTTATTGAATGTCACTTGCATGGGTGTCGCTGAACCAGTTTTAGAATGCAATATCCTGTTCCTTTTCCTTCTCAATCTCTCTTCCATCTGTTGTATCAATCAAGCACAAATGCAATCATAAAATTAATAAAAGAACAAGTGTAAAGAAACACAGAAATGCCACATAATTTTTTTATATAAGAAATCAGAAAAATGCTTATCTTTTACGGTTGAATGTTGGATTTTTCAGAACTCAATGCAGAAGAGAAATGCTAGGAAATAGAGGTCTACAATCAATAATAACCTCTTTTAGCAATTTTTTCTTTAAGTTTTTACTTAACAAGGTCAACAAAAAGAGCTCCCATAAGATTATAAAACGAGTCATTATATAAAGTTGTTTACTAATTGGAAAGGTACATGGTGTAGGAAATTGGAATCCCTCAAGGTGAAAGAAAAGATAGTCAATTTGTTGCCTTAGCTAATCCCTTAAGATTTTGTACTAGGCCTGTATCTGGTAAAAGAATAGTAAAATCACATTTCCTAATCTTTTCCCCCAAGCCCAGTACTAACAAAGATGTTCACTTCTTTAAATATGGATACTAACAATAAACCATTTCACTTCAGTCCCGTCCATCACTTTCTTTTCCTATTCATTGAGCAAGAACAGTGCAATCAAAACTATCCAGAAATTCACAGAAAACGGATTAGAAACAATATCAAACATTCAAAAACAAATAAAAACAAATAAAAACCATTAACTATCCGTATAGTTTAATTCTGTTTCTCGAAGATTTTCAAGAAGAGTGAACTTACTTTGGACTTGGCTTTATCAGGGTCATCAAGACAACTCCCAAGAATCTCAGCAAATTCAGGGTCTCTATCATAATCCTTCTCTTTCTCTTCTCTCCCTATAAACCCTCCACCTCTCAAAAACCCACTTTCATCCTCATCTTCATCCCCGTACCCATCACCATCATCGGCGTCAAAACTGTTAATTTCAACTTCACTTTGCAAATTCCTGGTTCTCGCTTTGGTAACATTTGAGTATAGCTTGTACTGGGTATAAATTGGATTTTTAGCAGTTAGGAATGGAGTGTAATGATTGAATTGGCTTGATATTGGTGGGTGAGAATGGGGTAATACTTGAAGAATTGGTGCAGTGTGGTGTAGGATAAACATTGGGTTTGAAAAGGGTTTAAGGGGTTTAGATGGACGGCTTGTTTCAACTAGAGCTCGAAAATTTTGGCGTGAGAAACCAGAGAAAAAGGGTAATTGGGCACTGTTTATAGTTGTAGATTTCAAAAATTCAAGAAATGATTGAAGTAACGCAGATTTCAGGCCTTCAGGGTAACCCGAGGAATTGTTCTATAAAAGGCAGAGGAGAAGTGGCAAATTTTGATAATTTTTATAAATTTGCTTCTAATTATTATAGAGGCACTTCACTCAAAACCAGTTTTAAATTTCCAATTTTATCCTTCTATATTTTTTATTTAGTTTAACATTATTATTAAAATATATTTGAACCATATTATTTTTACATTTTTTTTTTCTAATTTTTTTTAGAAAATATAATTATAAATTTATCAAACTGGTTTATTTGTAATATACGTAGTAAAATATATTTTTGTTCTTCCTTTTTATTTCTTTAATTTTAAGGTTTTTAATATTCATACATTTATGATATGGTTATTCTTCTTTTCCATTTTTTTAAGTCAACGTTTCTATTAATTTGCTCTTTTTCTTTTTAAATAGAAAAGTTAATTTTGAAAAATATTATTAATTTGTAACTATTTTTGCAAAAATAGAAAAATGAACTTTCTAAATTCACAATTTTCTTATTTAAATTAAACTTAAAAAAAATACAATTAAAAAGATTATTTCAAATCTAATATAAAGTTAAAGATAAAATGATAAATGTATATTTATTTTTTGCTAGTAAGTGGAAACTAATTTCAAAAGGTATATTTTGAGCGCTATCTACATATCTAAAGAGAAAAATTACAGTCAAAATTCCAAACGTTTCAAAAATGTGCAGTAATTCGTAAATCAATTTTAAGACTTCCATCCCAAATGTTCTAAAACATATGGAGTAAATTTAATAAATAATCACCAAACTTTATCTAACATTACTATTTACTCACCAAACTTTGAAATATTACTCATTGCTCACTTATCTATCTTAAACTATTTTTGATTCATCACCCGACTCATTTTCGTTAATTAATCTTAAAGAAAAATACCACGTGACAAATAGAATCTTATGTGTCACAAAAATCTGTTAAAATCTACCACATGAATTAAAAAAAAAAAAAAAAAAAAAATCTAGAATAAACAAAGTCACGTCTAATTAACCATAATTGTTATAAGTTCTTCCCCAACCACGTATAGAAGAGTTATATCGAAGCTTGGGGAAAGCTAATGAAAATTGAAGAAGAACAATCAGTTTTTGATAAACTGGTGAAAAAGGTGAAAAGTTCCCCCTCCGAAACATTATTCTGTTCTACTAAAAGTTTATGCACAACATAAGATGATGGCAAAAGGAAAGGACATTGTGAAGCGAATGGCTGAAAGTGGTTATGCTGTTGGACCACTGACTTGGGACGCACTTGTGAAGCTTTATATTGATGGTGGGGAAGTGGAAAAGGCCAACTCCATACTGCATAAGGCTACTGAGTAGAAAAGGGGCAAACCAATGTTTAGTTCATAAATAGCGGTTATGGACCAATATGTTAAGAGAGGTGATATTCACAATGCTAAATAAAAGTTCAATTTGATTTTTCTTGAGAGAAATGGATGCATTCCATTCCTACGTGAAGTATCACCCAAAAGCTAAATTTGGAAGTTGCTCAAGTATTAATTCATTTTTTTCTCATTTTGTACACAATTGTAGTGTTAGAGACGTGATCAAAACTGTAAATTTTCAGAATTTGTTATAATAGCACTTACATATTTTAATATTAATTGGAGTCTACATTATTTGGGGCTTTACTTGCGAATTTACTATTAATTGGATGTTGTATTTCTTAATGGTTAGGGTGCAAATTGATGGACCAATTAACTAATGTATTCTGGTGCAAATTGTTCCACCAGAGTGTATCAAGTGTATCAGTCAACTGGTGCATTTTGCACCAGTTGACTGATGCAAAATTTGTACCAGTTTTCTGTTGTAAAATTTGCACCAGCTAACTGTTGCAAAATGCATTAGTTAACTAATGCAATCTGGTGCATCAATATGCACCAGAATGAAATGGTTAACTGATCCAATCTGATACCACATAATTTGCTTAATCCTGACAGTAACAACAAATTGATACCACATAATCAGCACAGCTTAATTTTCATTAATTAAAATAATTTCAACTTACTCGATTCAACATAATTTCTATTGGTCTATAGTAATATCCAACATACAAAAAATAGGGTATCAACACAGTATAGTAATGTGAATAGCTTATTATAGTCCCAAAAAAATAGGGTATCACTTAATATCCAACATACAAAAAAAAAAAAAAACCAAGTCCTAATCTATTAAGTTGATGCATTGTTGTCTCTCCTTGGTGCTGCAAAAGGAATTGAGCTTCTAACCACTCGAACATTATTTGCTCTCATTCCCCCCTTCTTTGTATTTTCTTGATTCTCGATCTCTTGCAAATCTTCCACCATGGTTAGAAGCGATGTAATTGCAGGTGTTGGCATCGTAAGTGAAGGACCAACTCTGTCAGTTTGTGTATCATTGGTCAAACCTATACCAGGTGTTGGCATGAACTGGAACTCAGATGGTGGATGTGGTGTTCGCTAAAATGTGTACCGCAAGTGCAGGGGTCGCATTCAAGTAATAGAGTGATAAGAGAGTGTCGAACCCACGATGATACATAATTTTGTTAAAATCCAATTCAATATAGTTTTATTTTAAACACACAATTAAACATGTTGTTTTGATTATTAAACTACGAATTAAAAGTTCATGAAAATAAGCTAACAAGAAATTTAATATAAGAGAAATTTTGGAAATAAAATCAAAGAGAGAAATACACTAGGAATTCGACTTCACCAATTACTCTACTTTAAAGTTTCATTATCCATTATCAATTTCAAAATGAGATCATTATAGCAATCAATGCTCCTAAAATATCTAGCAATCTCTCTCAAGTATAGCCAAATCTATATTCACACAAGACTCTCAAGCATTCCTACCGAGAGAACGCATATGTAAAAATGCATTAAAACTCAATAACATTCATTAGTGATTGCACAAAGTATGAAAGTGTATTCCTACATTCCATAAACTTTATGTTGTTAATTAAATATGCTAAACCTAATTTCAACCTCCCGGTAGCAAACTAAGTCACAAAAGTATTTTAATGGTGATCAAGCATCTCAATACACAATAAAACTCAATAATAAACAACCATAAATATCAAGAATAGAGAATCAATAACAAGATAATTCAACTTTAAAGCTTCATAAATGGATTCATCTCATTCCTAGTGAAATAAAATTAGCCCATCATATTTACAAAAACAAAGTGGAAAATAGATACAAAATGCATCACCGAATTTAATAAAATCAAGAGAGATGGAAGATTAAGCTTAAACCCATGGTTGTCTCCATTTGTCTACTATGAATCTCCATTCATCTTCTTCTATTTCACACAAATAGTCCAACAATAATGTACAAAATCATAGAAAACCCATTTTCATGGAGTTTTCTAAAGACCCAATTTCTCCTCTTTTCTTTGAGCGAGTTTGTCTCTATCTAAAATAATGTCTAATGTAGGAGAGAATGAGAAAATCCCCCCTCAATTCTGTAAGAAAACGGCCGCTTCCAAAACCTAGAAGAGATAAAAGATGAAAGACCAAAAAGTCCTTGAAAAGCTCAACAAAAAACGCGGAGTGCCAGAAAATGAACCATGCGATCGCATGGTAATGCTCAATAACACTCTGCTGAAAAATTTGGCATGTTGCGATCCCAAGTCTTTAGGACCATGCGATCGCATGGGCTGAACTACCATGCGATTGTAGTTTGCTTTCGAGTAATTACAATTCCAGTCCTTGAACTTTCTAAAATGCTGACTTCAGTCTTTCAATTTTAGGTTATCTTTCAGACAGGTCCTCCATAAATTGTAACTCAAGTCCTCCATCTTTTGAAGTATTTATCATTTGGTCCCCATAATTCTTGATTTGTATGAATTTAGTCCTTTTTGCCCATTTTTTGTGTGGATCTCTTCCAATCACCATCTAAGCTCGAGTTTTTACCTAAACAATCAAAAGAACATAAATAAGTACTAAACTACTATAAAAGAACTCACAATTATCTATTTTTAGAGGCCAAAATAAGTACAAAACCCGCACTTATCAGGTGATAGTGGTTCCACTTCATTTCCCGAACCCATATTTGGTCTCTTACGCACCAGTTTTTCCTATATTAAAATAGAAAATCCAGCAAGCAAACAAATGTCAGTTTATATACATATTGATTACACTTCAATATTATTACTTGAATGAAAACAGATATGATTACCCTTGAGCTGCCTTTCGTCTATTTAGCTAGACCTTTGTGAAATTGTAGGGACCAAATCGTGAGCAAGCCAGTCCCGACATTAGCAAATCTATGAAATAATTATGATGATTCTACACAATGGTAAGATATGACAACTGGAACGAACGCAAACCTCTTTTGGTGCATCAGGCCTCTGGTGGTACCTTTTGTTGTGCTCTGTTCTTCCACAGACACTGCATGACATAATTGTTGTTCCATGCTTCTTCAATCTTGTCTTCGAACCTGAACATGTGATTACATCTTTTTCTTGTTGTCTCATTCTCTTCTTCTATTTTCTTCTCCTTTTGGACACCAATGAACTGGTGTTTGATCCAGGGAGAATCGACTGGAGGCCATAATTTCATCTAGTTTATAGGATTGATAATATTCTCGTAGCAACTGAAGTAGGTCTGCACTCTATAGCACTCATGCACGTACCTCCAAGGCTCAATCCTTCTATCCAGCATAGCAGCCATTACATGAGAACATGGAATCCTTGTCAAATCCATTTCCTGCAAGCTCATGTCCTATTCTACACATCAATAACATACTCTCCACTAGAACACTTCATAAAAGACGGTGGGCCTCCTGACTAATCCACCTCAAACCCCGCAGTCATTTCAATAATCTTCATCAATTTCTGTTGCACTTTAGGACACAGAAGGCATGTATCCTCTTCATAAAAGGGTCAAGATGGACTTCTCCCTATCCTACAACACCATCTTGTCGAATACTTCACAGAGGTTGTTCAAAGGTATGTCACTCTTCACTTTTGTCAGAAAGTAAGTCTTACTCCACTCACTTGGATGCATCTTCATTAACCAACAATGTACAACTTTGTTTCTTTCTCAATCTCATCCATCCAAAGCTTCCAGTCAGATACTGTTGTTGACTTTGCAGCCCTCCATAAGTAGTCTTTCAGAGCCAAACTTTTAAAACCAGCACTAAAGAAATTGGTGTACATGTGTCTGACAATATCAATGTTCTGCCTCAATATACAAGTCATCTATCACATTCAGTAAACCCTTCTTTCTGCCAGTCATAAAAGTCCACTCACTGATATCCAGGATCTTCAAATCTTCACCTACATGTTGTATAAACAACCTCCAAGTCGTAGCATTTTCTCTATCAAATATAGCATACGCTACTAGATAAATACAGTCGTTGGCATCTATTGCCACTGCCACAAGCATCTGACCTCCAAAAGTACCTTTCAATAAATACCTATCTAATCCTAGAAGCTGCCTACAACCAGCCAAGAACCCCCTCTTACAAGCTTCTAAACAAACATATATTCCTTGAAACTTTCCAGCATGTATGGCAACTATGCAAGTAGAACCTGGATTGGTTCTCAGAATTTCAGCAGCAAAAGACCTAAGCAAGCGAAACTAGTGCTCATCAGAACTATCTAATAATATCC
Source organism: Forsythia viridissima (assembly GCA_030279155.1). Taxonomy (NCBI): domain Eukaryota; kingdom Viridiplantae; phylum Streptophyta; class Magnoliopsida; order Lamiales; family Oleaceae; genus Forsythia; species Forsythia viridissima. Next base: position 37,690,819 of record CM059040.1, read on the forward strand.
TAGTATATCTTCTAACCCTCCAAGCAGTAACATCATTGATTGTCAACTTGACATCATCATTCATAGCCTTCTTCATCAAACTGGTTTTCCAACTAGGTTCAATTTTAAAAGTCTCCAAATACCTCTTAGCTATATACCTTGCAGTACAATGCCTATTTGTTCTGTCCCTTGTGCAAGTGTGCTCAAAATTCTTAGACTTTATTTGGAAGCAACCCTTCGCCTTGTTCAACGATGCCCAAATCTTGAATTTACAGCTTTTTTCCTTGGATCTGGCAAGTGCTCTCTCATCATCATTCAGCCTAAACCTAAAATTGCACCTAGTTGGAACTCCATGATTCATAACAGCTTGCCTAAACCCCTCAATGTTTTTGAACTCATTTCGAACCTCTAACTGCGGGTCGTACTTCTCATTTTCGGCATCGTAAATAGGAAAACGATAATTGTTTTCCCCACTGGAAGAATAATCAGTGAGCAACTCTTCTTCACTTGGACAATAACCATCATCTGATCCTAACTCATCTATACTTGCTTCCTCAAGTTCAATTGTAGGGTCTGCATTTAATCCAATTGCAACACATTCAAGTGCATTCGTGTCATATAGAAAACTATCATCGTCAACCTCATTATCTGAATCACTCAAGTTGCATTCGAGAGGTATAAATTTCTCTTCATCAAAGGTCATGGCTGCATTGAAAACACAAGGGTTAGGATTTTTCAAACACTTCTCAAATACAGATAGAATATGAAAATATAAAAGTGCATGAATACTGTCCCAAAGAAATAAATTGTGGTCCCAGAACTTCAAAATTTAGATTCCATTCAATACTATTGAAATGTGGTTACAAAGTTGTTCAAATATACATGGGTAAATAAATGTGGTCCCAAACAAAGACAACAAGTAAAAGCAAAATATATTAAAATGATTTACCTCTTGGTGGTCCATCATATTCTGCCTCCAACAATGCTTCTTCCATGCTAAGTGCTATGGGTCACCATTGTCACTCAAAATCGAGACATACTTTGTGTTCAGATGGTGAATTGGTCAATTTTGGGGAAGAACTTTTAGCGATTAGGGTTAATTTGGGATCTTCACCATTTGGGCAATAGTTTTTTTTTTTTTGTCTAATTTGTATGTAGGCGTGACTTTGTTTGTTCCATATTTCTTTTTTTTAATCCACGTGGCATATTTTAACAGATTTTTATGTCACATAAGATTCTGTCCGCCACGTGGCATTTTTCATTAAGTTAATTGATGTAAATGAGTCGGGTGATGGATGAGAAATAGTTTGAAATAGATGAGTAAGCAATTGGTAATATTTCAAAATTTGGTGAGCAAGTGATAATATTGGGTAAAGTTTGGTGATTATTTATTAAATTTACTCAAAAAATATGTAGTATAATGACGTTTAGATGATAACTTTCTTAATTTTACTTAGAATAATTTAAAAAGGAAAATAACTCATAAAAACATAAAGAAAAAAAATTAATTCAGACAATAAGTTCTTATCCCGAAACATCCAACTCCAATCTCCCTCAACCCCACATCAATCCTACAACCGTTGCAAGATCCTCAAATACAACAATACCACCACTTGGCGCCAATCAAAAAATTGCCCACCACCCCAACCACTCATTGACTCGCTACCATCGTCTCCGCTGCCAGTGACACCACCAGGTCACACAAAAACACAAACCAAAATCATATCCATCAATGCAAATCTTCTCTTAAGATTAATGAAGTGCACGTGCAAATGTACATGTTGTATTTTAATTATGTATTTAATAGCGTAGTCATTATTTGTAAGTTTCTTAATTATGTTGCATTCACAGTCGTCTAGCGGACCCCTTTAGGGTAGAATTCCTCTACCGTCAAGCGCCTCATCGCCCCAACCCTCAAATCTCGAGTAGAGGCAATTTATTTTTTTGCTTATGAATAACTAAGTAAAATATGTATTAAAAACTTATTGAAGAAAATACATATTATTTCAAGCTAAGCGGTATATTTTTTATTGATCTTTAACAAAAACATTCTTCACTTTTAGATGATGTGATGAATGATGTTCACTGACAAAATTGATTATTGGAATTCCTAGAATTGGATACTTCAACTATTATCTGAAAAGATTATTCAGCTGTTTTAAAATTTTAAACTTATCCATATTTTTCCTCATTATGATCTGACTCTGTAAATTTTTTCAATCTTTCAATTTAATTTTGTTCATTCTAATCAATTTCAAAAAAGTTTAAATCACACGAGTGTTATGAGATATGCATGAGATTACTAACTTGCGTTAATAAGTAATAAAAATACTTATTATAGATTAGCATAAGTTGTTAATTAGTGATTTCTAATTAGGTATATTTTTGAAGAAATCAATAAGCAAGATTTTGGGACAAAAGTGTTGCTTTATTGTTAGATTTTTATTTCCTCAATTTGAAAATTCAAAATCAACAAAATTATTCTAAAATCTCGAAAAGAGTTGATAAAATTAAGTGCATTAATGAAATTTTACTTATTTTTGCAATAGTAAAGTGTACATCACATCAATACTATATATATATATATATGTGTGTGTGTGTGTGTGTGTGTGTGTGTGTGTGTGTGTGTGTGTGTGTGTATGTGTGTGTGTGTGTGTGTATAATTACTATACCATTTTCACACGGTAGGATTCGACTGTAGGATCTATGATAATGAGTCACTGAAATTTAAATTACTTTTATGGTGATGGATTGAGGCGGTGAACAGATTTTAGAGATGATTGGTAGATGGAGATGATCGATTGAAGGAGATGGATTTAGGAGGTGAACAAATTTTAGAGATGGTCGGTTGAGAGAGATGATCGAATCAGGGAGATGGATTGAAGTAAATTTTGGAGAATATGATTTTATGAGGGGATAAATTGAAGACGTAGTGACACAAAGATATTTAAGTATTTTTTTCTTCTTCCAGTAGCTGATAAAATTCTATACAGTCATGATTATAATGATTTGAATATAACTTCATGATACTAAATTACGTAAAAAAGAAAAAGAAAAAACTCCGAATAGCTTAAATCAACAAAAATCATTCAAAAAGTAAATGAATTTTAATTTTAGAATCTAAATAATTTCATGCTTATAATTTCTCAACACATAACGATTAGCAATGGAAACATGCCCTTGTCATTCTTAACCGTGTTCTGAAGTGAAAATTTTAATATCCGATGAGTCGTGTTCACCATATTCTTTTGTTGTAGCCAACAAGAAATCGGAAAATTTATTTTTTTACCAAAATCATTAACCGAGGTAAAAAATACAAATAAAAACAAATTAATGTAAAAGAGCACACATTTAGAAACGATCTTTTGTATCTTGATCAGTGTGAAATTTAATATTACTATTGTTGATGTCGGATTCTGCACCGAACCTCGTGTCAACAGATCTCCAGCCACTCCTCTGTCAACCTGTATATTACCTACACACTAGAACGACCGTTAGGCACCAAGATTAGTGGAGAAGAAGGGTCCGGCGACCATTGGTACTCCGACGATCAAGTCAATTGCTGGTATATAGAGCAATATACGGAGAATGAAACTAAATGGGGTGTGGGAGAGACAAGTAGACAGAGATTTGAACAGAGTTTGGGGGTGATAATAATGCGTAAAAGTGCATCAAGAGTCCGTCATAAAATGTCTCAAAAGAGCGTACCTTGGAATAACCGGTGTCCTTGTATTTATAGCTGCAGAGTCCTAATTATTCTGTGTAAGCAATCAATTAGAACTTTGATTTGATTGTCCTTCTTTATGAGATAAGGGCAATTGGTTCTCAAGGTAATCTCCAAGATTTTAGCCATTATTTGAGTTGATCACGTTGTCTAATCTTTAGGAGATCGGGATTTGGTTTCCTTGTGAAAATCCTTATGGCAATCAAACGCAATCTTTCTTTAATTACTTCTCTGGTTATCCCAAAATATCGTGCTGCATGTTAGTTATAATAAATACGAAGCCCGGCGAGGCTCTCTGGGTCGGCTATGAGTGTCAAGTCCCTTTATGGGCCTCGTAATACTCTGATTCAGGAATGCTAAAATGTTCGATGGGCCTCCGAAGTCTTCGCCGGGTCTATGGGGCCTTTGCTAAGCTTTTGATGACGTTGAGGCCTTACCAAAATCGGATGGTAACAACTATTTTTTTCAAAAAGAAACTTACAATGCCAATTCTGTTGCACTTACGAATTCAGAAAATTTTTCAAGATGATACTTACACTGTCGATAAATACTGATTACAAATTTTCATTTAAAATTCTAAACATTAGAAATATTTAAAAACCCAAAATGAGAATTACAAATTAACACTGAAACAAGCACAAATATTCAAACAAGTACAAGAAATTAACAAAACTTAAACAACCAAACAACTATTGTAACGGTCAATTTACGAACCTTAGAAATAATGACAGCCAATAACAACCTTCAAATCAGTTCTGAACGGCCCGAACAGTTAAGCAGATGGATTTGCATAAATAGCTTCCGTTTGGAGGAAAAAAACAAAATTTGGTTGAGTACCCAAAATAATCAACATATCTGCAAATTCTTAGGCAATTTTTCAAAAGAGATGATTCAAATTGAAAGGAAGACGAAAAATACGAACGAAGAGAGACAAGAGAAATGACAAAATGTTGGGAAAAAATGGTGTTGGAAAAGATCTACGATTTCAAAAAAAAATGAAAGGATAAAAATGCGTTAATTTCAAGAAATAAGAAAAAGTAAAAAAATATAGAAATAGAGAAAGGAAAAAAATAAAATAAAATGAACAATGGTGGCACGAATTCATAGGAACAGTGCCACACTAACATACATCTTTTAATATATAGAGATTTACTTCATATTTATGGCGCCCTTCACACATTTTCAAATTCAATTGATGTGTTAGGCTCAAAAGATAAGAATAAAATTCAGATTTTGTTCTCTTGTTAGAATTAAGTGTTTGCTCAGTTCAGGTTTTTAGTCAAAAGTCAACAATTAATTTTAAACACACATTTCATGAGATCCACAACTTTTATTAACTTTCAAACACACATTTCATCAACTTTTTATTAAACAAAATTTAGATAATTTGGCGTCATGTGATTTGTCATTTATTATGTTTTCCTCATGTTTCAAATTGCACATGACTTTCGAGAAAAATGCCATCCACCATAATCTATAATCGATGTTGGTGGCCTATGGTCAGACAGAATCTGGTCGGAGGGTTTTCGTTTTGGGATTGAATCTCTTGTACATGGCATAGTTATATTGATGCCTGAGAATTCGTAAATCAGATGGGAATACTCCTTGCTCACTCATTATCCTATTCCTACCTCTATTCTCCCAGGCTAGATCTAGATCAATAGATGATTTTAATTTTAGGGGAAAAAATGGAGGTAATTCTTCAAGACACTCATTTCCAAATTATAATTTTGGTTTGTGTTTGGGAGGGCTTTTTTAGATCCTAAAAGCTCTACTTGGAGAGTGAAAGCATTTTTTTCATAAAACAATAGTTTTTTGGCTACAATCAAGAAGTATTTGTTGACTAAAAAACATTTTTTTTTTAAAGTTGTTTCAAAGAAGCTCTAATATTTGAACTTTTTAAAAAAGCTCTAAATTGAGTTTATACAGAAAGTTGAAATATTTATGTAATGCAACTTTGAAATTGACAATATTGTTGACCTATGGTTGACTTTAATCTTAAAGTTTTGATAATGACCAACAAGTTAATCTTGTTTTATTAACAAATTATTTAAAGTGATCATAATCTTCAAAGCGCTCAATGATAAATTGATCATCGTCAAGATCAAGATGAAGACTATGATTAAAAATCGGACTCTCAAAGAATGACAAGATCAAAGTCACTTCATTCAAGCATTCAAGACAAGAACTCAAGAGTCGAATTCAAGAAAGATTAAACGCTAGGCTTTTAGACCAATTGTAAAGGTACTAAAACTTTAATCTTTAGCATTGAATAATAAAAGTTCAAAAACAATTTTTTGCACCAAAAACTATTTTGATATCACTTGCATAAAATGTTTTGATCAAAGTTAAAATTGATTTTTTAAAACTTTTCGAATCAAAGATTTCGATCATTCGATCTCTAGTTAGGTCGACCAAACTTCAAGACCGATTGACTAGTTTAAACATAGGTCGGCCGAACTTTTAACGTTCAAAATATTTTTGATTATTCTGTCTTCTGACCATGTACTATTCAACGACTTCTTTTTGGTTATCCGAACTCACGTAGGTTGTTCGATCCCTCATTCGAACTAACAGAAAGTTTTAGAGACTCACAAGTGCATTAAAGAGATAAATATTTAGGGATAGCGAAAAAACGCCCGCCCCGCCCCGCTCCGCTAGTAATCAGAATATTTTTATTTTATTTTATTTTTATATTTTAAAATTTAAATTATATTTAAAAAAATATTAAAATTTAATTAATTAATTAAATGGGACAAAAATGAGAAATTTTCAATCTCCGCCCGGCCCTGCCTCCCAAAAATCCCACATGGTGGGGATGGTATTGACCGCCCCGCCCTATTGCCATCCATATAAATATTTTGAGCAAATCTTTAAACCTTCATTGCTTTTATTTCTTCCATATCTTCACATTAAAAAATTTTGATTGATTGGATCAAACTTTTAAACCATTATTTTCATCAAAGTTTCTCACCTAACACTTGAATTTTTAGTCATTGCTATTTATTGAAGTGTTAGTCTGTTTTGGTACTTAATTTACTTCTATCATTTATTAAGAGAAAAAATTCATTGTAAATCAATTTATTTATACCATTTAGTTATATTGAGGTCTCTTTAAAACTCAATATTGTATAATGATCGATGCCTCTTGTTTGTAAGTCATCAGAAGCGTTGTAAAGGTTTTGATTGCATTATAAGTCAATCAATTTAGTTAAAAGGCCTTGTTCGTGATGGATAGCTTGGTAATGAGGGATGTAAATCATTGATTTGGATAGAACCTCCAAAAACATATCGTTTGCATTCTCTATACTCTTTTATTTATCTATAGTTTACTTATGGTTATTACTTAATTACTCTACATATCTTAAATTGTTTGTTTCGAGATTATTTTTTGAAAAAAAATTTAAAAATCAATTCACCCCCTTCTTGGCTAGTTATCTTAGAGCATATCCAATACATTCCGTCTATTGCTTCTTAAACATGCCACATAAAAATATATAGACGGAGTTATAAAAATTCATTTTCAATGCATGCTGACAAGCACTCTATCTATCTGATGTGACACATTAAAATATAGACTTCGTCTAGAAGTCCGTCTATATTTAGACGGACTTCTAAACGGAGTGAGTCAACAAATTTAATTTTAGACGAAGTGCATTGGAGATGAATTTTAATTTGACCGTTTATTCTATAGACGTAGTGCCACATGGATTACAAGTTCGTCATAGACTGCAATAGACAGATTGCATTGGAGATGCTCTTAGGCTACCAAATATTATACTTGTTATTTAATAAAATATAAAATACATCCAAATTAAATCCCACACACCAATATTATACAAAAAAAAATTAACTCCTAACCCAACACATACAATATGACATCTTCATATTTCTATTGAAAAAAGTCTAAGAACTCATTTTGTTGCTATAAATTGTATTTGCAAAATATCAACTAATTGTTTAATGAAGTTTCTAGTGAAAATATTTTGAAAAATTCATTTAATTGTTACCAAATATATTGGTTGGTACATAAAAATTCAAAAAGAAGTATTGCATAATTCATAAATCATTACATGAAATGTGTATGCATCGATTTAGTTTATAAAATTTTATACCGAATATTTTTTTTTTGAACACAAAACAATAAATAATATGATTTTTACTAAAAATTTGCGTCATGAAATTTAATCATAATATTCATTTTAATATATTTTATAAAATATGAAATAACTATTATTTATAAAAAAGCTAGTAATGTTAAGTCAAGTAAATGTATAGTTTAAAAATTGTGGTTACATTTGCAGCACAATTTTTATTTGTCACACTATATTTTAATTATTCTTAAAGATTTCAACTTATTTTTTTCATTATAGAATTTATGTGAGCTCAGATTTGCTGTCCCAAATGTGTGTCCATTTGGCTGTCCCACCAATAGATAATGTACACACCATTAAATAAATACAATTATTTAATGTGTTCACACTTGTTGTTAAAATTAACTTATATTCATTTGATTATATGCACATTTTCTATTGGTGGGACAGCCAAGTGGATACATATTTGAGACATCAAATCTGGACTCAATTTATGCCTATAATTTTTTTTTTTTTGTCAAATTCGTATCTTCAACTTCCATTAATTAGTACATCTCATCCCTAACGATTTTTGTATTTATTGTTTTTTTTTTAAAAAAATATTATGGACAAATTTAGTCATTTTATGTCCTCGAAATAGAATTTTTGGATATAAACCGTTATTAAAGACAAGCTAATTAATAGAAAGTTGGGGATAAGAATGTGACATGAGCACATGAATGTTACAATGAGCAAATATTGAGAACTTTAAATACTATTAAAGTATAGTGCAACAAATAAAATGTGTGGTGTGAAAGTAGATTAATAGTTAAGTTGCCAAATAGTTAATTCAATGTTCACAACACTTTTTAGATTGATAACCAAAGACTAATATATTTTTTATCCGAACCCATGAAAATTGAATTTCGAAACCTGCAACAAAGATTGACAATGAACCCTAAGAAAGCTAAAATCAAGTTGTAAGATCTTGACCTGATGATTTCTTAAATCAAAGAACCAAGTTAGAATGAACACTACAAAGATTTGCGAAGTCTTTGATAAGTTCGGTTAGTTCAATTAAGAACAAGGAAGAAAAGTGAATCTCACTTTAATGTATTCTCTCAATAATCAATATTTTTTTGTTTAAGAAGTGTTTATATAAGCAAAAATCAATGAAAACCTAGTCTAATTCGAAAAAATAACAAAAAAATCTTAACAAAATAGAGTTCTAAACGAAAAAGGAAACAAAATCCTGATTTTTTTTGAATTGCCAGATTTTGGCTTGGGCGATCGCCCAGTACAAATTCGGGCGTTTGCCAAGAAATAAATGTTGGCCTCGGGTTGGAAAAAATGGGGTGGGGCATTCGCCCTCACATTTTACCCCGGGCAATCACCCAGGGTTAATTTCAACCATAAGCCAATTGATCTCCAAACCTTGAATTATGCTCATTTTGCCCTCCAATCTTCCTCTAGCTTCAAATATGCTTTTAATATGGTCCTTAGCTCGAATAAAATGTTCTAAAGTTGGCTCTTCTTTTATCATACTCATTTTGAAGATTGGTGTCTTGCTTGTTGTACTTTGGGTGTCGATTTTGGCCTACGTAGCTTGGACAAGACCTTGTATGACGTTCTTGTTTTTCTTAGATCTTGATCTCGTTATTGGCCCTACCAGAATATATAATAAAACCTTTCTAGTCGGTCCGTTGTTTGCATCATACCCTTTCTCCTAAAAAAAATTCGACATCAAATCATCACCTGCATTAAATAGAGAAAGATCAGCAACATTAATAATAGCAGACACATTATAAGCATAATAAGCATTATCATTTATCCTCTCAAAGCCTTGACATGGACCATCCTTCCTAGGATGTAGTTGAGACTGTCTACGGGCACAGAATCTTTCCTTCCTCATATGCACCCAAATCCAATCACCAGGCTCAAAGATAAGTATGCAACCTTTGTTGGCTTTAGCTGTATATTGTTTATTCTTCTTCTCAATTTGTTGCCTTTGAAGCTCATTTGTCTCATCTGAATTACTTCTATAGGCTGGTCATTTTGGAATAACAGCTCTAGGTACAAAGTCAATTTGATGTTCAATGTCTCTAATATGTGGTAACCTACTAGACATCTCTTCAAGAAACGCGTAGGATTCCTTGAGTAATAGCAAAAATCATTTGTTGATTTTCCATGAGAGCCCTCTTAATCTCACTTTATTTTATAAAGAAACTCACTTTTGTCTTTCATTTTTTCTCTGTAGGCTTTGTATCTTTTTTCCCTCGTAATTCTACTTTACTTTCACCTTTAATCTCGTTTTTTCCCCACTCGTTTTCTTTTCTTGTACTTCTACCTCACTTTTTCTTTTCTACTGCTCCAATCAACCACCTTAATTTTTTTGCATTAAGAGCATGTCTTGCAACTATAACTCCACCTTCTACATGATACTCTACACCATTATCCTCCAACTCAGGCATCACATCACTAACATACTCATTATTAGTCTCCACTTTCCCATTATCACGTAAAATCATTGCCCTTCTGTTTGGGTATTGTGACGCAATGTGCCCGGAATCCAAACATTTAAAATATTTGATATTCTTATTCTTAGAAGGATGAAAATCTGACTTGGGTTTATTGTTGCTGGTTACTTCCTCTTTTTTCTTAGGTGGTTCGGTCTCCCCCTTTGAAACAGTCCTATCACTCCCATCATTATTATCCCACTCCAGTTTCCAAACTGAAGAATACTTTGCTGTCCATTTTTTTTTCAATTGCCTCTCTACATTCATAGCCATGTGCACCATTTCCTCTAACTCTACATAGTGTTATAATTCAACTACATTGATTATATCCCTACATAATTCATTCAAAAATCTGGCTAATGTGGCCTCCCTATCCTCCTCAACATTAGCGCTAATCATAACTGCTTCCATCTCCTTATGGTAATCCTCTACACTTTTTGAACCTTAAGTAATGGTTTGCAATTTAAGATAGAGGTCTCTAGAGTTATGACTAGGTACAAATCTCCTCTTCGTGAGAGCTTTTAAATCACCCCAAGTTTCTACAGGCCTCTCATAATTTCTCCTCATATTTGTCACCAATTGATCCCACCATATTATAGCATAGTAAGTGAACTCAATTACTGCTCATTCTACCTTCATCTCTTCCGAATAGCTATGACAATCAAATATTAATTCCAACCTTATTTCTCACTCTAAATAGGCTTCAGGATTATTCCTATCTTAGAAGGAATGTATTTTTATTTTTATATTTCCCAAGTTTCTATCTACCCCATCTTGGCTTCTATAGTCTCCCCCTCTAGGTGTCATTTCACGCATATCTCTTATATGCCTCATCCTACACATCTCAGCCATATAATTATAGTCATCCTCAAATTTAGCCATAAGATTATGATCACGCCAATCCTGTTTTTGATCATTAGGGATCTCATGTTGTTGCTCTCTTATTAAGGTTGTAATCACTGTATCATGCATATCCATCTTATCCCTCATCGCGTTATTGCTTTCCCTCATATCCATCTTATCCCTCATCGCATTATTGCTTTCCCTCATCTCTTTATTGCTATCCCTTATCTAGTCATGAACCAAAGATAAGAAAGTTAGGGATAAAAAAGAATAGAATGTATTTTCTTAGGATATGTGGAACATAGTAAATGATATATGTTTCTGGTAGTAGAAACTAATAATTTGGTCGAAGTGAAAACCGTTGTAGAATCTAGAGATGCTATATTCTATGAAAATATGTTTACTACCAGAGGTAGAACTGGGGAATGGGCTATAGCCCAGTCCAAATCTATTAAGTATAAGTAATTTTTTTTAAGTTGTAGTCTAGCCCAATTAAATTTGTAGTCTGGTCCAAAATACAAAGCCCAAATAGCCAATAACCCATACCCATTTATCAAATCTTCCCAACCCAATTAGAAATCAATTATCCAATCCATTAACCCATTTCATAAATGTCCCCAAATTGACTAATCTGGCAATCTATTAATCAGATTTCAGAGAAGAAGAAGAGCAAATTGGCAGTACGACGCGAAGGCTAAAGAGTGAAGATTGAAGTGAAGAGAGAACCGTCACTCCGTCAGGCAATGCCACTCGCTGCATTACCAACCTGCAAGGCTATAAACAAAGAACTCAGAGCCAACGAACAAAAAGCGGACGAACCAAATGACTGAAGTGCTGCTACGCTGAACCAAGCTTGTATCATTGAAGAAATGTTATTTTTTTTCTTATCTGATATTCTGATTATCACTAAATTAGCCCCTTCTTAGTCAATAGTCATTGTTAGGTCTGAAATCTGAATGATTGATTTAGTGATTTGGAAATTGGAATTGAATGAATAAAATTCATTAGGTTGTCATTCAAAAAAATAGGAAAAAATTATTTATTTAAACTTTTTTCAGACAAAATTTGGAAGCAGTATCTTGAAAATTTTCCTATAATTATTAGGTTATTGTTGATATTGATTATAAATTTATAATTTATATTTACATAAAAAAAAATTAGTCAGTTATTGTTGACGGAGCATTATAAATTTATAATTTATATTTACATGAAGACAATAAATCAAAAATTGAATTTGAATTATTTGATTTCTGATTTATTAATTATATTGTTGCCTTGTCAGATAAACTAAATGGATAGGACAATTGGCCTCATCTTTATTGATTATATTGTTGCATTGTCAGCTAATTATTATATTGTTGTTGATAGTTGCTATTGATTATATTGTTGTCTTACCGGCTAATTATTAAATTGTTGTTGTTAGCTGCTACTGATTATATTGTTGCCTTGCCGGCTTGGTATATTGTATGCTTTTATTGATTGTTGTCTTGTTTTTGTGGTTTTTAGAATTTCAAAAATGGAAGGTCAACCTCCTGCAAAGAGGGGAAAAACATTGTTCTCATAAGATGAGCGATCAAACAAGTGAAAGTACAATTCCCGGCGGGTGAATGAAGATACACCTTTAACCTTTATCATGGATCCTCATCCAATATCATGTCCCGAAATCAACCACCCTTCATATTCAAATCTTGAATTGCAACCGTCTAATAACATTGAACGAGATTCGAGAAAAAGACCAAATGTATGAAATGCTAGTTAATTTGCGGGATGAGATTAGACAGCAATATCTAACTGTTGGGCCTTATGAACCACAACTTGCGGAGTATAAAGGCACAAAAGGAAAAACACAGTCTCTTCGATTTCAGAAAAGATGGTTTAATCAATTTCATTGGTTGGAGTATTCGCCTACAACAAATATGACAAATTATTTTTATTGCTTCCTAATTCTCAATGATAGCAATCCATACAATTTTTCGGCACTAGTCACTCATAGATACGACAATTGGAAGATGGTTAATAATGGAGCAAAATGTGCATATCTTGTTCATGCTGCTTCATCTAATCATTTCATGTATGTGAGAAAAGCTGAAGATTTAATGAAACCATCTCAACATATTGATAATGTGATAACATCAATTTCGAGTGAGAAATATAAAAAACATCGTTTGCGTGTGAAAACCACAGTTAAAAGTGTCCGGTGACTTGCACTTCAAAGTTGTGCTTTTAGAGGTCACAATGAATCTTCGAGTTCATTGAATCACGAGAATTTTATTGAAATAGTAGATGCTTTTGGACAACTTAATACAGAAATTGAGAACGTTGTGCTGGATAATGCACAAAAAAAATACGACATATACTTCTCCAAAAATTTAAAAGGAATTTTTAAATATTATGGCTAATAGAATACGAAAGATAATTCGTGATGAAGACGTCATTGTTGTTTGGCAATTCTTTTCTCATGTGAACAATATTGTTAACATTATTACTTCTATGCCGAAGCACATTATTGAGTTATAAGATGCCCAAAGAAAAGATATTGAACATTTATTAGTTATTGGAGAACGCGAGTCACGAAGTTGAGCTAATCAGATTGATAACTTGCAATGAGTTTGAGCTACTTGTTGGAGTTCTCATTATGAATCGATAAAGAACATTATATATGCAACATGCAAGGTGCTTGAGGGTCTAAAGAATCATTCTCCAAACGCAAAAAGTAGAGGTGAAGCTCTTTGTGCATATAGATAATTTACAAGCTTTAAATTTGTGTTCGTCTTATATTTCTACCTATAATAAAAGAGGCTAACTTTCTTACTATTCATGTTGCCATGTGTCGGCTTCACATGTGGCTGTCTTTTTTATTTTTTTATTTATTTTTGCCTTTTTTGGTCCTTTTTTCCCCTTTCTTCTTGGTAATTATATTTAAACCACACCACATTTTATAATTGTAATAAAGGTCTTCGACAATATCTAATTTTCACATTTATGTCCCTAACTATTTGTTATCATATTTTTTATCATCAACATATTAATTAGTACATCTTATATTTGTCTTTGATGATGATTTCTGTTCAAAAAATTAATTAAGGGGGCATGAAATTTTTTTTTTCTCTCTCATATTTTTTAAAATTTTTACTATTCATATTGCCACATATCAGCTTGACAAGTGGCTGTCTTCTATTTTTTTACCATTTTTTTTCTTTTTTTGTTTGGATAATTATATTTAAACCACACCACATTTTATAACTGTAATAAAAGTCCTCAACAATATTTAATTTTCACATTTATGTCTCTAACTATTTGTTATCACATTTGTTATCAACCTATTAATTAGTACATCTTATCTTTGTCTTTGATGATGATTTCTGTTCAAAAAACCAATTAAGGGGACGTAAGAATATTTTTTTTGTCTTTCATATTTTTAAATAAACAAAATAAATACAAAATACAAAAGTTTGACAAAATATTTGTCTCTCATTTTAATGCACATTAAAGTCCTCAACAATATCTAATTTTTACATTTATGTCCATAACTATTTGTTATCACATTTTTTATCATCAACCTATTAATTAGTACATCTTATCTTTGTCTTTGAAGATGATTTCTATTCAAAAAAATTAGAACCCACAATTTACAATTTATTTTTTATCTACACATTCACTCACAACTTATAATATAAACACTTAAAAAATAAATTCAGCACTACAAAACATATGCTTAGTATTTCTCAACTTCTACTATTTTGCTTAGTAAATAATTTGAAAACAGTTATGCAATCAACCACAAATTCTTCTAGGTTGTAAATTGTAGTTTGTTCAAATAACTGTTTCTTGTTATATTTATATTTAAGAAGTGTATCTTTTGATTATCCATCTTATATTTGTTGAGTGCTAATTTTCTTAAACTATTTGCTGCAAATTATAATCGGACTATTTTATATCTGTATAGATTACAAATTAAAATACAATAACGTAAGTATTCTACGAACCACCTTACGTGCATCGCACATCCTACAATTAGTAATGTATAAAATTTTAGCAATCACGAATATTCTTTGTCAAGCCCTTCAACGAAAAACTCAAGACATCGTGAATGCAATTAGATATATCTGTAGTACAAGAAAAGTCCTTCAAGAATTGAGAGACGATGTGTGGGAAGAATTCCTTCAGGAAGTCAACACTTTTTGCTCAAATAAAGATATTGATATACCCATTCTTGATAATTCATACAAGACTGGTCGTTCCCATAAGCATACTACATTTGAGCATCATTACCATTTTGATATTTTTGACGAAGTAATAGATTATCTTTTGATAGAGTTAAATACTAGATTTTAATGAACAGTCAGTTGAACTCATTTATCTCAGTGCTACTTTAGATACTATAAATTCATTTGAATTATTTAACAATGATCATATTTTAGAGCTTGCGAGGAAGTTTTATCTTGAAGATTTCAAATCGGATAAGGTTTTTTCTTTGGGCGTAAAGTTACAACATTATAAGCACGATGTGATATCTGATCTTCAATTTCAAGTACACTTTATGAGTTATGCCGAGAATTGATTGTAACTAGGAGGTGCTTGAATTATCAACAATTGACTAGATTGATTTATATGGTATTAACTTTGCCTGTTTCTACTACAACTTCGTAACAAAATGGAGGATGATTTATTGCTGATTGTATGACAATCTACATTGAAAGAGATTTTGCCGCGAATATAGATGTAGAATTTAATGTAGAAGAATTTTATGCTATAGGACATCGTCGGATACCACATCAATAGCTACTGTATTTTTTTTTATGATTTTCTTTTGTACATTGACTTTTCTCAAAATTTAAGTCCCCCCACATAAATTCATAGTTCCGCTCCTGTTTACTACTATTATTAAGTTAACAAATCCAGATACTTTGCAACCAATTGTAAGAGAATAAAACAAAAGAAGTGTAAATGAAGAACCTCCGGAATTGAAGAAAAGTAAAAGGGTTAGCAAAGAAAAATATTTTGGACCCGATTTTATTATGCATCTAGTGGACTCACATATTAAACAAATTGTAATTACGCAGTCTATTGAGTCGAGTCCTCTTACATATGAAGATGAAATGAAATCAAACGATGTTGCATTTTGGAAAGAAGCAATAGATGATGAAATGATATCTATTATGAGCAACAACAATTGGAAGTTAGTAGATCTTCCATCGGGTTCAAGACCAATTGGTTGCAAGTGTATCTTCAAAAAGAAAATGAAGATTGATGGAATTATTGACAAGTTCAAAGCAAGGTTAGTGGCAAAAGACTTCACCCAAAAGGAAAGCCTTGATTACTTTGATACTTACGCACTGATTGCTAGGACGGCCACTATAAGAACTTTAATTGCTTTGGCATCCATATATAAGTTTTAACATCCATTTGAAAATCCATCAAATGGATGTTAAAACCACTTTCCTAAATGGAGAATTAGATGAAGAAATATATATGGAGCAGCAGAAAGGATTTATCTTATCGGGATAAGATCGAAAAGTTTGTAAGTTAATTAAATCTTTGTATGAACTTAAACAAGTGTCAAAGCAATGGCATAAAAAAATTGATAAAGTAATTGTGGCTAATGCATTTAGAATCCATGAATCGGACAAATGTGTGTATCACAAATTTGATGGACAAAAGAGTGTCACCATTTGTGTATATGTGGATGATATGTTGATTTTTAGTACGGACTTAGAAATTATTAATAATAAAGTTAATTATACTCATAGTCCTCATTCTTTCAACTTTCTAATAATATCATCTACATTCAATTTTATTTCAGATATCGTTCCAATCATTTCATTTTACTCGCAAAGATAGTCCCCAAGTGATTTTTTTGACAATTTTGCTATTGACTTAAATAAATTAAAATAACAGAAAAAAAAATACAATGAAAAAATTACGATTGAGAGACTAATCTTTTCAAAAGTACAAATAAATTCTAAACCTTTTAATTTTTTACAAATTTTCACTTAAAATAGTAAAAAATTTGTTATCAAGTCCAAACTTTCTAATTATGTTCATCGAAAGGACCTATAGAGCATGGTTGATTTCATCCACAAGTCCGTTAATTGACAAAAAATTAAGTTCGTAATCTAAATTTGATCAATTTAACAAGGACAAAATAATTTATTCACATTCTATTATTTGAAATAATTAAAAAAAAAAGGGATCATCTTTCCCAAACATCCCCCACCCCATTCCACCCCACAAGCAACTGGGGAGGGATTTCTCTATCCGTTTTCTGGCCCAAATCGTTGTAAAATGAAAGCATGTAGATGATATCTACGAATAAAATTGAATGAGGGTGATATTATTTCAAATCTGTAAGAATGAGAATGTGAGTATAATTAACTCTTAATAATACTAAGTCATTTTTATAATCCAACGTTTGATATGAAAGATATGGGACTTGAGGATGTGATTTTAAGAATTAAAATCATAAGAAGGAATACCGGAAACATACTAACTCAATCTCACTATATCGAAAAAGTGTTGAAAAAGTTTGATCATTATGATTGCAAGTCAATATCTACACCATTCAATCCTAATGTTAGATTACATTCTAACACAGGTAGGGCAATATCTCAATTAGAATATTCAAAAGTTATTGGATGTCTCATTTATGCAATGACATCTACAAGACCGGATATTGCTTTCAACGTTGGAAAGTTAAGTAGATATACAAGCAATCCAAATCAATTACATTAGCAGGGAGTCTATAGAGTCTATACAAGATTGGATATTGCTTTCACCATTGGTTATCCTCTAGTCTTAAGAGGATTAACGAATGCTAGTTGGATTAATGATAGAGAAGATCATGTATCAACTAGCAGATAAATTTTACACTTGGTGGAGGCACCATATCATGGGGATCAAAGAAACAACATTCATAGCGGATTCTACCATGGCCGCGGAATTCATAGCACTTGCTTCGTGTAGTAAAGAAGCGGAATGGCTAAGGAATTTAATGAGAGAAATTCCTATTTAGCTTTAAACTTATGCTATCGATTTCTATTCATTGTGATTGTGAAGCAACTTTGTCTAGAGCCTATAGCCAAATATACAATGGAAAGTCTAGTCTAGACACATTGGATTAAGACATGGTACGGTAAGATAATTAATTTCGGATTGTATAATCACCATAGACTATATCAAGTCAAGTCAAATCCTTTGACAAAAGGCCTTGCGAGGGATTTAGTATGGAAAACGTCATAGAGAATGAAAACTCGACCTAACATTTGAAACATCAAGTGCTTAGGTTCAATGAGTAAATTACATTATATGAGTGATTGCAAACACTAATTTTTAATCCCATGGTAAATGTGTTTGGTAAACGTATCTGTTACCACACGATCACGATATGGCTGCCACGTCAGCACAGGCCCCATCCAAGCCCAGTAAGGGCCCAGCTCGTAATCTATCAAGAACCCTATTTGGGCCCTGCTAGGGCCCTGGAAGGGCCCGTCACACGCTTGGGCCTTCGACAGCCAGAAATCCACGAGTCATATGGAGGGCCTCGGCACTCACATGTGAACCATAGGGCCTCGTCAGGGCTCGCATTATTCGTAACCAGCGAGCAACTCGATATGCCGGGACAACCAGAGAAGTAATTAAAGAAAGATTGCGTTGGATTGGGCGCACGAATCCCCACAAGAAAACCGAATCATGATCCCCTAAAATCATGCAACGGGATAAACTCAAGGAAGGAAGGTAATCTTGGGTATCTTTATCACATAAGGAAGGAGGATCCGGTTAAAGACCGAATTGATTTGTCTTCCAAATCAATTAGGATTCTTGCGCTATAAATACAACGTCTCCGGTTGTTCCAAGGTACGCACTTTTTATGCTTAAGAATCCCACCCTAAACTCTGCTCAAATCTCTACCTGCTTGTCTCTCCCACACTCCTTTTTGTTTCCGCCCCCGTATATCTCTCATATACTGGCAGTTGACTTGATCGTCGGAGTGCCAACGATCGCCAGACCCTTTTTCTCTGGAGATCTTAGTACCTAACGATCGTCTTAGTGTGTAGGTAACATACGAGCTGTCAGAGAAGTGACTGGAGATCTGTTGGCACGTGGACTGGTGCAGGTTCCGACGTCAACAGATTGGCACCGTCTGTGGGAACCGAAAAACCTTACACGACCAAGTGCTTGTGGTAAAACGTGTCTTCTACCCGAAGAAGCATGACATCCGAACAGTCCACTGAAGAGGAGGTGGAGTCCCATCACACCAACCTACGACAGGAGAGCGTTCAAGATCTACAGAACGTCACCCGTCGCAGAAAGAGAAGACATCAGAAGAAACGGACAATGGAACAGGAGAACCAGGACTTAAAGATGGATAACGCCCGGATGAAGGCCGCGCTTGAACTGTTAGAGAATCAATCCCTCCAACATGGACCCAAGCACAGCCGTGCCCGGAGGAGTCCCTCGTCCACTGGTTCGCTGGACAGCCACAGTTCTCGAGAGGAACCCTCTGTTTCTAACGGCTGGAACCCTCGTAACCCTGCTTCGAAGCCCCCGCAGGACGGTCAGAAAGGGAGATCCTTTCTTGTGCGAGAAAGCCCCCCTGTTCCTACAGCCAGCGTGTTTGACAGGCTGGGAGTGGGGTCCTCGATTGCACCCCCCCTACCCGTACACAGCAAGCGCAGTGAACATAGCGAGGCCCGTACGAAAAAGAAGAAGGACCCGAAGAGTTACGAAAAGGCCGAGGATGAAAAAGAAAGGCTGGAGTGTTATGAGGACGATGATGACGAGAACCTACCATTTACCAACTACATGAAGGCAATGGAGGTGCCTGCCAACTTCCGAATGCCTATCATGGACAAGTATAATGGAAGAGGTGATCCCACGGACCACATAAACACCTACAAGACGAAACTTCAGGGCCAATCTCCTGCAGTGAAGTGTCGGAATTTCCATACCACCCTCACTGGTGACGCGAAGAGGTGGTACAACAAGCTGAGGCCAGGAAGTATCCGAAGCTGGCCACAACTTAAGAGGGAGTTCGTCAACGCCTTCATTGGCAACCGGACGATGATTGCTGACATCGCCCAACTCAATGATATCCGGCAAAAGGAGGGAGAAACCGTCAAAAGCTACTTCAAACGATTCAGCAACATCATCAACAAGATCGAGACGGTGACCGACGAGAAGGCCCTGGATGCGCTGATAACGGGGCTACACATGCGAACTCTCTTTTTGAGGGACGTTCAAAATAGTCAATCAAAAGTCTACAGCCAGCTGGTGGACATGATCCAGCGCAAAATCCGATTAGAAGAAACGATCGAGAATAGAGAAAGAGCTGAAAGGGAGAGAGGAGATCGATACAGGAGAGAGGGACGTCGCTCTCCAGAGCCTCGGTTCTCCTGTTTTCAGAGGAGGCGTTCCCCGGAACCAACCAACAACCACTACCGGATGTTCAATCAAACGGAGGTAGCCCCAGCCCCCCAGACACCAGTAGTGGCCTCCCTACCTGCGGTAACCCCGCCCAAGTTCTGTCGTATACACAGGACCAAGGTGCACAACACGGAAGATTGCCCGAATGTGAGGGAGCTAATCAATCGTGGGAACCACGGACAAGGCGAGAGGGATCAAGCGGCGCGAGGACGTCGAGGACCGTCCACACAAGGGCGAAGACCTCCTCCCCAGCGTCGGAACGATGAACCTCACCGCGATGGAGGAAGGAATGATGGGGACAGGGACCAACCGAGGGCCGAGGGGCCCCAAGGAGCCCCACCTGTCCGAGAGATAAATACCATCTTTAGAGGGTCATATGTCGGAGGAAGCACGATGAACTCGCGACGTAACTATGCGAAGGCAGCCAGGGGGGAACCCCTGGAGAGTTGGCAGGTCCACGGGCATCGGCCTAGAGTGCCGCCAATCTCGTTCACTGAAGAGGACGAATCCGGGATACATTACCCGCATTGCGATGCCCTAGTGGTCCACACCATTGTCGCCAGAAACGACCTGGGCCGGATGTTGGTCGATGACGGAAGCGCCGTGAACATCCTATTTGGTAGTGCGTTTGACCAAATAGACGTGGATCACGAACTGACGGCCATCACCGAGCTGCTATTTGGTTTCACAGGAGACAGCCTCGTCCCGCGAGGAAAGATCACCCTAGCGGTAGATTTCGGGGAACCGCCTTGCCACCTCCGGAAATTCATGGAGTTCCTAATAGTGGACACCCGCTCCGCCTACCACGGGGTCTTCGGTAGACCCGCGCTGAAGGATTTACAGGCGGTTACGTCCATACATCATTTGGCGATGAAATTCCCGACTCTCGGAGGAGTGGCCAAAATCTGCGGTAATCAGACGGAGGCAAGGGCATGCTACATGAACGCTTTACGAAAAGCTGCCAAACGTGAGGATATCATCCTAGCCGTGGCAACCTGAGACCCTATCGCCAGCATTTCTGTTTTGTCTTTTTCCTGTATTGTTTTGATCTCTTTGAGATCTCTTTTTCTTGTCGGACGCTGGGAAATTCAGCGCCATTCAATAATATTCGTCTTTTATGAATCCAAAGTGTTCTCCATGCGGAAAGTACCGATCCGGCAGCGAGGGAGTGTGGTTCGCGGCTAACTCTATTAACTCGCTGGGTAAATATTTCACGCGTAAGTAAGCAAGTACAAAGAACACGGCAGTGAGGGAGTGTGGTTCGCGGCCAACTCTATTAACTCGCTGGGTAAACATTTCACGCGTAAGTAAGCAAGTACAAAGAACACGGCAGCGAGGGAGTGTGGTTCGCGGCCAACTCTATTAACTCGCTGGGTAAACATTTCACGCGTAAGTAAGCAAGTACAAAGAACACGGCAGCGAGGGAGTGTGGTTCGCGGCCAACTCTATTAACTCGCTGGGTAAACATTTCACGCGTAAGTAAGCAAGTACAAAGAACACGGCAGCGAGGGAGTGTGGTTCGCGGCCAACTATATTAACTCGCTGGGTAAACATTTCACGCGTAAGTAAGCAAGTACAAAGAACACGACAATGAGGGAATGTGGTTCGCGGCCAACTCTATTAACTCGCTGGGTAAATATTTCACGCGTAAGTAAGCAAGTACAAAGAACACGACAGCGAGGGAGTGTGGTTCGCGGCCAACTCTATTAACTCGTTGGGTAAATATTTCACGCGTAAATAAGCAAGTACAAAGAACACGACAGCGAGGGAGTGTGGTTCGCGGCCAGCTCTATTAACTCGTTGGAAAAATATTTCACGCGTAAGTAAGCAAGTAAAAAGAACACGGCAGCGAGGAAGTGTGGTTCGCGGCCAACTCTATTAACTCGTTGGGTAAACATTTCACGCGTAAGTAAGCAAGTACAAAGAATACGGCAGCGAGGGAGTGTTGTTCGCGGCCAGCTCTATTAACTCGCTGGGTAAACATTTCACGCGTAAGTAAGCAAGTACAAAGAACACGGCAGCGAGGGAGTGTGATTCGCGGCCAACTCTATTAACTTGCTGGGTAAACATTTCACGCGTAAGTAAGCAAGTACAAAGAACACGGTAGCGAGGGAGTGCGGTTCGCGGCCAACTCTATTAACTCGCTAGGTAAACATGTTACGCGTAAGGAAAGCAAGTATAATTAGCTCGACAGCGAGGGAGTGTGGTTCGCGGCCAACCCTATCAAATCACTGGATAAACACTCAACGCGAATGTGCGCAACTAGGGTTCATTCGATGGCAAATAAAATTCAATCATGACTCGCGAACTACTCCGCGCTACCAAGGACGTTATTTGCGACCTCGGACTTGTACCAATGATTTCGTAAGCAACACTAAACGCCGACGAGGCCCGAAACAAGCATATAAATCAGGGGTATCACAAACATGATAAGGGCACTTACACAAATAAGAAGGTAACTCGGCACCTTTTTATTACATACGAAGTACAATACAGAAGCAGGTATAACTGCAATATATTCTAAAAACCCCACCGCCTCGTTGGGCCGGCACATGAATGGGGTAACTAGATCTATTACACCTATTCCTTGGTTTATGCTGGCATCGTCCAGGTTAGGGAACCTGACTTCATCATGATAGATGGTCTCCCAAGCCAACCTGAGTTAATTTGGTGGCTAATTAGACCATACTGCTCAAAAAAGACTGTTGATGCCTTTTTTGGCAGTGGGAGACCCCTCCTAGTCCAACCAACCGTTCATTGAAGGGCCGGGCCAAGGCTGCTAAGCCTAAATCCCCACCCCAGACGTTTGGTCCCTTGAACGTTGATTGGCCTACCCTTTGGTCCTCTGAATGTTGATTCTCAGATTAACAGGCATATTGGATGTCAGCCCTCCAGCCACACCACCATCACACGTTTGCTATGTATATCTCGATCACGCGATAGGGACATGTTAATCACAAGAGGCTCACGGTGGGAGAGTCCTAGTGCGCTTGCATCCTATTTATAAGGGACGGCGTTGGGAATAGGTGCAATGCAATGAATACAGTCATAGTAGGGAGTTTGGAACGACGCACGGACGTTCTGCCTCTCCAAGGCATTGAAGACGCCAACCTTCCAGATTCCGCCAGGTGTCTGCGTCATCAATGCTAAGGGAATGATTCCCAGATTTAAATCGTCTTTTCCCCCACGCGCACACCAAATCAAAACGTCGGATAGCAAAAAGTCAATTACAATCTTGTTTCAATTAACTTAGACAAAAGGGGATTACAAAGTATGAGTGCCCCGCCGCCTCTTCAAGGGTCGGCACACTGCGGGCCTTCCTCAGTTGGAGGAGGTGTTTGGTCACCTACTGTGCTAGGTACAGCAGCAGGAACTTGAGCCTCGGATGGGTCCTGCCGGAGAAAAGAAAGGTCCCACTCCGAATGGACCTCCATGATGCTCTCCACCAATTGCTCGCCTCCAGCAGTCATCAAACGGTGGGCGAGGTCCTGATACTCAGGCGTTTCCACAAACGCATCCTGGTAAGCCTCCACCACCTTAGCCCCGGCAACCGCACATTCGGCCCGGACCCTCTCCAGTTACAACCTCGTGTCCGCCAGCAACTTGCCCTCCTCCGCGACGATGGTCTCCAACCTACTAGTCGCATTGGCAAGGGCTTCCTCGGCGGCAAGTGCCCGGTCCTCGGCCAACTTCTGTGCTTCTTCGACACTCTTCTGAAGCTCCTCGGCTCGTTTTCGAGCTGCCTCGGCAGCCCGCTTCTGTTCCCGGGCGTCCTTCAGGCACTCTTTCGAGGCCTTCAATTCAATCTCGTATTTTTCCTTAATATCCGCCTCCCTCGCAACGGCGGAGTCGAGTTTGAATCGAAGTCCCCCCTTTTGGACTCCAGCTGTGCCTTCTCGAGCCGAACAGCTTTCAGCTCCTCGGTCAGCTTGGCGGACTTGGCACCCTCCTCATGGCACTGGCCGTCATAACTTTCCAACATACTGAACAGCTCCTTGCTCAGTACCAGGCCCTGGATCAGGTTCATCTCCGCCATCTTCAGCCGCTCTCGAATAGTGGCCCCCTCGGTAGTCTTCTCCCATTTCTGGGTCCAGTTGTTGTGCATGCTTGTCACCATCATCGCGGGATGGGCTGGGAGCATCTCCAGGACGGAAGTTTCCAGTTTCTCCCTGCGTTAGGTTATCCAGACGGGGCTCCCTTGGCCGGACGAGGGGCCAGGTTTCTTCACACCCTCGGTTCGCCCCGACTTGCGGGCATCCCCCATAAACCCCCCTCCAGACGCGAAAGCCTTCCTCTTTCGTGGATTCGCTTTGCCCACATCCTCGGCAATGCCCTTCCCCTTGTCCTTGGCTGAGATGGGGCTGGGAGACGGATCAGTCGTCGAAGGAGGAGGGGGAGGAGGAATGACCTGACTAGGGGCGGGCTCTGGTTGCACAGCAGTCGGGATACCTTGCGATGACCCGGTCGCCTCCTGCACGGGCACCTGAGCGGAAGACCCCTCTCCGCCAGCAGGGCGGGCAAGGTGGAGTGTGGGCACGCTTTTGAACCTGAAAGCTGTTAAGCACAGACATCAATAAGCGATGTGCCCAGATAATTCTCCACTATAGCACCAGAACACCGAAGCAAGTGAGACTTACACATTAGTCCGCAGCTGGCTAGAAGTTTATCGTCTTTCAAAAGGTTCCCGAGGCTCTGGAAGTCGCTGCTGAGAGACCGAACCTTAACCCACTTCGACCTCAGCTCTCCTTGGCTTCTCTTCGGGATTGGTGGCTTCCCGCAATCTACAAAAGGGAATAAATACATCAAGTTAGGAACCGTAATCAAAATTTCATACGAATGTGGCGGGTTATACCAAGTTTCCTGAAATGTCGAGGGATAGACACGTGCGGAAGAGGGTCCTCGGGCATAAATTCCCAATCCCCGCCAACGAAGATGAACCTCTCTTTCCAGTTGTACACCTTGTTAGGACTGTCGGTGGCCGTCCCCCACTTCTGACCCGGCCGGAGAGATATATTATACCAGCTGACGGACCGGCAAGGTCGATATATGGACTCGAACTCCCTGGGGGACAAGTCTCCTCCAGCCTTGGCAACGCTCCACAAAATGTAGGAGGCTACCATCTGCTCCCAGCCATTTAGCGTTATCTGACAGAGAGCCAGGTTCCAGTCCCTTAACACCTGGCGAAAGAAGGGATGCACGGGTAGGCGAAGGCCTTGCTGCATCGCAGGTTCGTAGACCGCCACATACCCTTCGGGAGGATGGTCGGCACGCTCTTCTGGGCTTGGGGCTCTGAGCGTCACGGTCGAAGGAATATCATAGGACAATCGTATGTCCTCTAGCTCTGCCTCCGTGATCCTCGACTGAGCCATGGACGCTTCGGTTGCTGACCGTTTCAGCTCCTCGTCAAGAACCCTCGCGGCCGGAGCATCCCTCTTGTCCAGAGATCCCCTCATTTCAGGCACCCCCGCGTCGGGCCCCCCTTCACCACTGTCTCTCCCGCTGGCACGGAGGGCCTGACCTCCCTCCCACTCGTCGACGGAGCCGACGGGTTCACAACTTGAGGCTCCGGATTCACCCCTCCCACGACTCCAGAAGAGAAAGATGATGTAGAGGCCGACGAAGAAACACTCCCAATAATACTAGAGTTTGTGGGAGCGTCGGACGGGTTCTGTGAGTCGTCGTTTCCAGATGATATTTGGCTGTCCCCAGGTAATGGAATCGTACTGTGACTATGAAAATAAACAAATGAAAGCAAATTTCAACCGCTTTCTGAGCGCTTACCTCGGGTGTACGACTCAAATGACACACCGGCTACAAACTTCTCGCTTATCGGCAGAATAATCACAGTGAGCATGAAGGTAAGAAGAAGGTGCAGCATTCGGGTGGATGCCTGGTTTTATAAAGGCGCACTCACACATCCACCGTCCAAATGTCAAGCGTTCCATCTGGGCATCGGACGGTCGATGCGTGTCTTCAATGGTATAGTAGGCAGGAAAGCGAAACCTAAACGTTTAGTAAATCAAGGACGCACGCGCCCTCATTCTCTGCCTCACGCGACCGCATTTAAAGCGCACACCCTCTCACTCATGATTGCCTGACCAGAGAGGGACAGTCTTGATAGACAGAATCACGCCATCAGGGGACACGTCAGCATTGGCCTAGCCCCTTGAAGCTCTCACCCGTCATGAATGTTCGGCTTCGGACTTGGGGGACTATACTGGGTAGGTTGAATTACTTCCTGCCGAACCACCTTGAGAATATATTTCCCGTGAAGCGCATCAGCATTTCGTTCCTATGAGGCACACCAACATTCTGTTTATCCTCAAAAGTCCCACGCCCATCATAAATAATAGGCTTGGACTTGGGAGACTATTGTTACCACACGATCACGATATGGCTGCCACGTCAGCACAGGCCCCATCCAAGCCCAGTAAGGACCCAACTCGTAATCTATCAAGAACCCTATCTGGGCCCTGCTAGGGCCTTGGAAGGGCCCGTCACACGCTTGGGCCTTCGGCAACCAGAAATCTACGAGTAATATGGAGGGTCTCGGCACTCACATGCGAACCATAGGGCCTCGTCAGGCCTCGCATCATTCGTAACCAGCGAACAACTCGATATGCCGGGACAACCAGAGAAGTAATTAAAGAAATATTGCGTTGAATTGGGCGCATGAATCCCCACAAGAAAACCGAATCATGATCCCCTAAAATCATGCAACGGGATAAACTCAAGGAAGGAAGGTAATCTTGGGTATCTTTATCACATAAGGAAGGAGGATCCGGTTAAAGACCGAATTGATTTGTCTTCCAAATCAATTAGGATTCTTGCGCTATAAATACAACGTCTCCGTTTGTTCCAAGGTACGCACTTTTTATGCTTAAGAATCCCATCCTAAACTCTGCTCAAATCTCTGCCTGCTTGTCTCTCCCACACCCCTTTTTGTTCCTGCCCCCGTATATCTCTCATATACCGGCAGTTGACTTGATCGTCGGAGTGCCAACGATCGCCGGATCCTTTTTCTCTGGAGATCTTGGTGCCTAACGATTGTCCTAGTGTGCAGGTAACATACGAGCTGGCAGAGGAGTGACTGGAGATCTGTTGGCACGTGGACTGGTGCAGGTTCCAACGTCAACAGTATCAATAAGGATATGTTGAGTTAACTTACTCTTAATGGGCTTACATAGGTGTTTATAGAATATTTTAGATACATTAGTATTCTTGATAAGCCTACCTATACAAATATCGGGGATGGTGCTGTCTCCAAAGTGGTTTGGCAAACTATTTAAGATATTCTTGAACAAAACCAATATTTTGGACACACGGCCTATTCATGTATCGGTGCTTATGAAAACACAAGAATATTTTAACTTTTGCATAAGGTGTTTCCGGTTAACCATATAGGGTCGCTGTTCAAAGCTTGTCTACCATGCCACCTTAGTTGACATTTGAAACATTTTCACTAAATGAAGGTTCAAGTCCAAAAGACACATTCATCTATGTATAAGTTTAGGGAACTTATACAAGAGTTTTTTAAAAGTCTCATTCATTTTGAAAATGGTGGAGGATTGTTGGAGAGATTTTCACAAATGATGAACTTGTTGACAATGCGCAATACGTTTGTGAAAGGATATATGAATATAAAGACACTTATGAGTAGTTTCAACTTTTTTGAAATGGTGTATGAATGTAAAGACACTTATGAAAGTTGTAACCTTTGTGAAATGGTGTATGTGATTCCATAAATAGAATCAACACTATACATTTGATGGACACAAAAACATCGTACTTATATTCTCATTCAATTCTCCAGTAGTTTTCTTGTTGCATAAAATACTTTCCTATTTGCTTCAAATACTACTTTATATTCTGTAAATCCATAAACTAATATAAAGTCTCTTGTATCGGTTTATCAATTCTAAGTGTTCGATTTTGTTGTCGTGAGTGCACTAAAATGCCAATAAACATAAAATTCAATTTTATTTTATCTTGGAGTCTTATTTGGATCCAATGTGCATAATTTGTGAGGGACAAATATAGTCTTAAAGATAGAGTTCTATCACGTGGCTTGAATTATCGTCTTCTCGTCATTGCAACGGTGTACTTTGTTTAACATTCTGTGACTGGGCTTGGGAGATTTGTCAAGAAGGATGGTGGAAGAAAATAATATCGATGGATAGGAGTTTGGGGCCGGTTGGTGGAGAACATGGTACGGGTGGACATGGTGGCAGAATGTTTGGGAGGGGAATTTGTTGTGGTGGTGGTGGTGGTGGTGGGTGAGGTGGACTGGGAAAAATGAAGCGTATTCTTTTTTAATTCTCTTTGTTTTTTGTGTTTTATTTATTTTAATTGTTTTAATTAATTAAATACGAAGATACTATTATACCATTTTTAAAAATATTCAATTCAAGGATGTATATTTGGTCAACTGACGAATTTCTTAAATATATACATGAGAAAATTACAACTGGAGTCCTAAGTGTTTCAAAAAAGTACAATGAATCTTAAATATTTTTTGACTTTGGCATCCTAAATCTTTAGTAATTTCTTAAGTTTAGTTAGAATAATTAAAAAAGAAAAATAATTCATAAAAACATAAAGCAAAAAAATCATTCAGATAAAAAATTCATTATTCTCTTGAAACATCCAACCCCAATCCACCTCAACCCCATCCCAGCCCTACAACCGTTGCAAGATCCTCCACCACAACAACACCACCACTTGGCGCCACTCAGAAAATTGCCTACCACCTGCCATCGCCACTGCCCACAATCCCTAAAACTTGGTTTACATCACCTCATTAACCCACCACCCCAACCCGTGCCGCTATCTCTGCCGCCAGTGACACTACCGTGGCCACAAGAAAACACAAATCAAAAACATATTCATCAACTCAAATCCTCCATTGAGATTTGCTTCTTATTTACCGTGCCCCATCACAGATCTTCAAAATCAATTGACGTGTTTGACTTAAAAGA
This sequence comes from Forsythia viridissima, assembly GCA_030279155.1. Lineage (NCBI taxonomy): Eukaryota > Viridiplantae > Streptophyta > Magnoliopsida > Lamiales > Oleaceae > Forsythia > Forsythia viridissima. Next base: position 37,720,355 of record CM059040.1, read on the forward strand.
TAAGAAAACAATCTCTTGTCATAATTAAGTGCTTGTTTGGTTCAAGTAAAATCTACTAAAAAATTGTAGTTATAAGTCAACAACTAATTTTAATCACACATTTCATGAGACCCACAACTTTTATTAACTTTTCAACTACACATTTCATCAATTTTTTATTAAACAAATTTTAAATAATTTGAAGTCATATGATTTGTCATTTATTATGTTTTTCTCATGTTTTAGATCGCACATGACTTTCGAGAACAATGCCATCCAACATAATCAAGAATCGATGATGGTGGTCTATGGTCAGATTGTATCTCGTCAAAGGGTTTTCTTCTAGGATTTAATCTCCTCTACATGGAAGAGTTATATTGATGCCTGTGAATACGTAAATCAAAGGAGAATTCCCATTGCTCTCTCATCCTCCGAGTCCTGCCTCTATCCTCCCAGGCTAGATCGGCATAAGATTTAAATTTTAGGAGAAAAAAGTGGAGGTAATTCTTGAAGCTCATTTCTAAAGTATAATTTTAGTTTGTATTTGTGAGGACTTTTTTAGAGCTTAAAAGCTCTATTTGGAGAGCGAAAACAATGGTTGTTTGGTTACAATAAGTATTTGTTCATTAAAAAAAAAAGTTTTTTTTAAAGTAGTTTTAAGTACTTGTTTGGTACACATTAAAATGAGTTTTTGATTTTTCATTTTTTGACTTCTTGTGAGAAAATGACCAAAATGATCCCATTTTCTAGTAAAATATTGCGGCTCATTTGAAAAACAAAGAGTTATTTTTGTCATTTTCTCCCTATGGTCAAAAAATAAAAAACTAAAAACTCATTTTAATGTGTATCAAACAAACACTAAATAAGCTCAATTTTTTTAGCTTTTTAAAAAAGCTCTAAATTGAGTTTATACGTAAAGTTGAAATGCTCATGTAATGCAACTTTGAATTTGACAATATTATAGTTGTTATTTTAATAAAATGTGAAATACATCCAAATTAAATCGCACACATCAATATTATTTAAAAAATATCACATCAACACGTACAATATCACATCTTTATATTTCTATAAAAAAAAGTCTAAAAACTCGTTTTGTTGCTATAAATTGTATATGCAAAATATCGAATACTTATTTAATGAAGTTTCTAGTGCACATACTTTTGAAAAATTCATTTAATTGTTACCAAATATATTTGTTACTACATAAAAAGTAAAAAAAAGTACTCCATAATTCATAAATCATTACATAGAATGTGTATGTATTGATTTATATGATTAAATTTCATAAAAAATAATTTTTTTTCTTTGAAGAAAAAATGATAAATAATATGATTTTTACTAATATAATTGTTTCATGAAATTTAATCATAATATTCATTTCAATATATTTTATAAGATATGAAATAAATATTATTTATAAGAAAACAATTAATGTTAAGTCAATTTAGAAAGGTGGTTATATATACCACAAATTTTATTTACCACATTACATTTTAATTGCTTTTAAAGATCTCAACTTTGTTCATTATATCATTTATATCCCTTTCTTTTTTGTCGAATTCTTATTTTCAACTCCCATTAATTAGTACATCTCATCCTTAATGATGATTTATAATATTCTGTTTGCGTATTTTGAAATAAGAAAAAAATATTTTATCGCACTTTTATATTTATTATTTTTTTCAAAATATGATGGGCAAAATAAGTCATTTTACGCCCTTACAATGCATGTTTTTGGACAAAAAAGATTATTAAAGACAAAGTATGCTAATTAATAGAAAGTTGATAATAAGAATGCGACAAAAAAGATTGAAGACATAAGTGTTACAATGAGCAAATATTAAAAATCTTAAGTACAATTAAAATGTAGTGCACAAATAAAACGTGTGGTGTGAATATAATTATCCATTCAAAAATTAAAGGCACATTTCTAATTATGCTACCAAACCGTCAATTCAATATTTACAATACTTTTTAGAATAATAACCAAACACTAATAACTTTTTAACAACTCTTTTTGAAAAAACTCTATTGATAAAAGTCTATTAACAATAGTTGTGCCAAACAGAGCCAATCAAAGTTCCAAATGCATAGAACTAAATGGAAAGCATGGCAGATTTTGAAAAATGGCCTTCTAATTTTTTTTTCTTATATTTTCTCGTATTTCCCTTGATTGAAGAACCATGGATTCTGACGTCTGGGCTTAAGAGATTTGTTAGGAGGGATGACGAAAGAGAAGAATATCGACAGGGTTGGGGTTTGGGGTCAGTTGGTGGCGAACATGGTGCGGGTGGTCATGGTGGCAGGATGTCGGGGAGGAGAAGTGGTAGATGGTGGTGGAACGGGGTAGGGTGAGTGGGAGTGGGGAAAATGAAGCTTATTCTTTTTTTAATTCTTTTGTGTTTTGTGATTTGTTTTTTTTTTAATTTATTGATTATTTTAATTAATTAAATATGAAGATACTATTTTACACTTCTTAAAATATTCAATTCAACGCTGTATATTTGGTCAATTGAAGAATTTTTGGACGGACTCCAAGGTACGTGTATATCTTTTACAAACATTTGAAATGATGTTGCCAAAAACAGAAAGTTTGAGAATTTACTAGACTTTTTTAAAAATTTTAGGACTCCAACTCTAATCACGACAATAGAAGATATCTACTTTCACTTATAATAAAATATAATGTTCGTCTATATTCAAAAAAATTAGATAAAAAATACTATCTTCATTATATTTATTCTCTTCATTAAATCTCATCTTCTCAAATTAAATTTTTAAATTTATCTTATTTTTCATGTGCAATAATCTATTGAACTTCGAAGTCTAACTTGTGTAAGCCTAGTTCCTCCCTATCTATAGCCACCAGAAATCCCCAAAACACAAATACTTTTCGTTTATTTTCAATAATGGACAGGTTAAATGATAACTGGGTAGCATGATATATCACAGTATGAAAGATGATATAATACTCATGATGGGCAATAATTATAATACCCACTTGACACGTGGTATTATTATATTGGTCACTTTTTAAAAATTTTAAAAAGTTATAAATAATTTTTAAAAAAGTGACCATGGTAGCAATGTCACGTGCGAGTGCGAGTACTATAATTATCAACATGGTGCTATATCATTGGTCACCACAATATATCACAGTAGATACCCGCTCCAACCTTGAATTTACCCCAAAAGACACAACATATTTATATACACACATGCGAACTCTGCAAAAAATCTCAGTGATTGTGAGAGAAAAAACAAACCGACATGGATTTGTTGCCCGTAGAATCGCCCCAGATCTTGAGCAAGAAGAAACATGGGTTCCGCTCGTTGAAACTGGTCAACGCTAATTTGGACGATGTTTTGCCGGAGCGGCCGTACGGCGTCGACTACGGTCGGCTTGATAATGGGCTGACTTATTATGTGCGCTGTAATTCCAAGCCCAAAATGCGAGCCGCTCTCGCCCTCGCTGTTAAGGTTGGGTACGTACATGCATTTTACAGTACTTTTGTTTTTACTTGTTGAATGTAGTGTAGATTGCGGTTTTTTGAATGGTTTTGTTACAATGGGGTCTAGATAATCGAATGTTGATTTTGATTATATGGGAATTTTGGGTTTGGGCGATAGTGCAATCGCTGGGAGTGTTAGTTTTAATATGACGTGATTGAGCATGAACATTTGCTATGGCGTTTCTGGAAATTGTTTTTGAAAAAATTCACATTTTCTGCTGAATGTTGACTGTTAATGACTGGAAGTCTTGAACTCCGGTGCTGTGTTTTTAGTTGGGTTTCTAGGAGGGGGAATATTATTCACAGAACCTCTATAGCTGGGAGGGTTCTTTTATGAATGCGGCATCCATTTCTATACATTTTTCATCAAGGCCTGTATCAACGGGAATGTTTCCGGGTGTATTGTCTGTTTTTCTCACTGGAGGTGCAATGTGATGCAGTTTTTAAATCTGGGAGTTATGGGAAAAATTAGAACTTTATGGTGCAAAGTTCTACAATTTTGCAAATGTTACGCTGATTTCAGTTTTTTTCCTCCTTGTTTGTTATTTTGTTTGTTTGTGGAAATGGGTGCAAGGGAGGTTACCATTTCCTTTAACTTGAGATGTGTTTATCAGAATGTAGTATTGCATTTGTTTACTTATAAAAAATGCCACTTGTTAGTTGTTAGGTGAACTCAAGTATAATAGCTATTGACTTGGAAGTTTGTTCATGTTGTGCAAATATCATGAGAAATTATTTCAGATGATGGATCTCTTCTGATCCAAGTCATTTCGGTTTACAGTTTACTTAAGAGATATTGAGAGTTTTGAGATAAATTGAAATTTTTTCCGCACAGTTCACTCAAGGTTTGGAATTTAATCTAATTTAAGAAATAAAATAGAGGTTAGATGGGGTATTTATGGTTCTTAATTTTCTTCTAAGAACCAATATTCTAGCAAGGAAAAAAGTTACAAAATAGTCCTCTTTTGTCTTTAAATAAATGGATAAAAGTATCTTGGTCAATGGCTGTATGCAAAAGCTTTATATTAATACATTTAATAAGTATTAATTTCCTTCATCTCCACAATCATTTATTGTCAAGAAAGTAGTCAATTAATGTGTGGATGCTTGTTCAATAGATTAATTAATTTTAGCACTGGCTTAATCAATAATGAGCTTAGTCTTAATTCAGTCTTGGTCTGTTTTATATGCTAAATAGATGAGCTCAAGTTGAGATCGAACGACCTCTGTGTTGAGCTTTTCACGAACAATCAGTTGGCCTCTAGGTAATCAAATGAATTCTCACAAAAAGATGAGTGACTTACATTAACCAAATAATTTAGATAAAGTAGCAGTGTCACAAGCAAAGTAAGAACTAAGAAGGTGTGGCACAGTGGCAGTGAAAGAAGCACTATGTAATGCAGTAGCTATTAAATGGTAGGAAAGGCATAATCATGTTGGAAGCATAAAACTAATTTTTTGTGTCCCGCATTAATTAATAAAAATTTGGTTGAAGAAATTGTGCATTTTTGTTCATCATGTCTTGGCAATATCTAATATATTATTATCAGCTTTTAGTTGCATTTGGCTTAATCTGGAAAGGGTATTTTGCTTCTCTGTTCATGATAAAGCAAAATAGCTGACACACATTTTAAAACGCTTGTCCTTAGGGTCCAAACAAGGTTGCTTCGACATTTTTGCAGGAGTAGAAGTAAAATAGGTTTCGAATGATGTGAACAAATAAAATAATACTCTTGGTATGGAAGTTGTAGGATGCCTTGAGGAAGCTTGTTCTCTGTGTGTGTGAGTCCTTTATCATGATTCCCTTTTTGTCTGGTTTGTGTTCACTTTCTTTAATAATTTTCTCGTGAAAGTCCTTGCAGAGAAGAATGTGTTTATTTGATGTTTGGTTCTTATTAGGAAATAATTTTTGAGATGTTGATTTCTATTAATCTATGCTGAAATATCATTCTATCCACTTTAGGATAGGGAATCGCCTTGAATATAAAAAATCAAGCATCTTTGATATGCTTCTTTTGTCTATGATCAACACAATATGGTTGACACACTTCATAACACTTTTCCTAGCGCCCTAGGTGCGGACATGGTCACTACGACATATATGCATGGGTAAAATTAACATAGGTATTGAATGATTTGAACATAGAAAATAAGACACTTGATATGTAACATGCAAAATGCCCTAAAGAAGTTATCTTTTATATGTTGCATTTTGAGTGACGCGATCTCGGTATAACTGTGAGAATTAGGGATAAAGCAAAAATAACATTGCGTGTAATAGTTGCTAAGGATTTAGTTGCTTTAGATCTAGCAATGAACTGACCGGAGTGGCAGTAAATTCATGTAGCCCGACCAAAGTTTATCATGAAAATTGCTTAGTTCATTTTTTTTTTTGTGCCCTGTGTTTATTTCTTTTAATACTTGTCTCCTGTTTACTAGATGTTGTTTATTGTCATGAGATAATTTTAAATATAGTTGATTTATATCGGTGTATATTTGGTAGTGCTGAAATTATTTTTTAAGCACTTAACTTATAAGTTTTTGGTGAATGTATGGATAAAAAGTGGGCTGTAAGTTATGGGTCCTATGAAATGTGTGGATAAAAAGTATGTTTGACCAATTTGACGAGCTGAAATTATAATTTAAACAACTCCAAACATGTGCTCAATCTATGCTGAAATATTATTCCATCTACTTTTTTTATGTACTCGTGTTTGACTGTGTAAAGTCTTGAATAATCAATGAAATTGAATTCATGGCCGATTCTCTTAAATACTCAATTTGTTTACTGAGCTCAGCCTTTGATTCGTGACAGCTCAGTTTTAGAAGAGGAGGAAGAGCGTGGAGTGGCTCATATAGTTGAGCATCTCGCTTTCAGTGCCACTACAAAGTACACAAATCACGATATTGTTAAGTTTCTTGAAAGCATTGGGGCCGAATTTGGTGCCTGCCAAAATGCCTTAACATCAGCTGATGAAACTGTTTATGAGTTATTTGTTCCTGTTGACAAACCTGAACTATTATCTCAGGCCATTTCAGTCTTGGCAGAGTTCAGTTCAGAGGTACAGGTTCCTAGGTTTGATGATATGAAAGTATGCGGTTGGCCTAATTTTTTAACTACTCTCGTCTTTCATGTGATACAGGTTCGTGTATCAGAAGATGACTTGGAAAAAGAAAGGGGAGCTGTTATGGAAGAGTATCGAGGAAGCAGGAACGCTAATGGAAGGATGCAGGATGCTTATTGGGTTCTCATGATGGAAGGTTCAAAAGTAATGTCTTTAGTTGCCCATTTTATCTTCTTCACAATATTCGTGGTTACTCATTTAGTCTTTAGTTTAACTTAACAGTTATGAGCTTTGTGAGTAACCACCTTTTCCACTCCTTCCCAAGAACAATAAACTATTAAATTACTAATAAATTAATAAGTAGCCACATTCTTCTTCTTGCTACACTCTTTTTCCCTGCCATGGTGTATTTGACAAGTTCTTATAATTCCTTTGGTCTTACTGCATTAATGTAGGAATCTAACTCAGAGTTAAGTCCAGTAATATCTGAATAATGATCCTGATTTCTATGGATGGTCTAATATCCTTCTCGGATTGCAGTATGCAGAGCGTTTACCCATCGGACTAGAAAAGGTTATCCGCACTGTTTCCCCAGAGATTGTAAAGAAGTTCTACAAGAAATGGTACCATTTGCAGAATATGGCTGTGATTGCTGTTGGAGATTTTCCTGACGCACAGGTTAATTGGTTTAAGCACTTTCTTTATTTGGAGATAATCGTATCTGTATTCAAGATTAATTAATCCCTCTGTCGTCCATTTTCCCTTCATGGTAGAGTGTTATTGAGTTGATAAGGACTCACTTTGGAGATAAAATTCCAGCAGTTGATCCACCACCTATACCACACTTCTCGGTTCCATCACATGAGGAGCCACGTTTTTCAAGCTTTGTGGAATCTGAAGCAGCTGGGGTGAGTACATGGATCATTAATCTATATTTGCACTTTTCATTGTGCTACCTTTTCAACAGGCAACATAGATTTTGTTATGCTAATGTTGCTGTCAAATTGACTTAAAACAGTCGGCAGTGATGATCAGTTGCAAGATTCTCGCAAATGAGCTGAAAACTGTGAAGGATTACATGAATTTACTAGCAGAATCCATGTTTTTTCATGCTATGAACCAAAGGTTTTTTAAAATATCCCATAAGAAGGATCTGCCCTATTTTTCTTGCTCGGCTGCTGCAGATGTCATTGTTCGTCCAGTGAAGGCCTATATAATGACTTCATCCTGTAAACAGAATGGGACTACCGAGGCACTGGAATCAATGCTGACTGAGGTGTGTGTTTTATCCTGATGAACCTTCTTTTTATTTTTTCCTTTCCCTAATGCGTCACTGTTTCAGGTTGCAAGGGTCCGAATACATGGATTTTCTGAACGTGAAATATTGATTGCCCGTGCTCTGCTGATGTCAGAGATTGAATCTGCCTATCTGGAGCGAGATCAAATACAATCCACCAGCTTACGAGATGAATATACGCAGGTAACAGTTTATCCCACTCCCCCCACCCCCACCCCAAACCTCCCAGAGCGCGTGCTTTCCTTCTTTCCTCTTAACATTTTATGCTTTAGTTATTTTAACTTTTGAATTTAAGTGGTTAGACAAAATCAACTTTCATCTCATACCTTTCTTTTCATTATGCAGCATTTTCTTCGAAATGAACCTGTTATTGGGATTGAATATGAGGCACAGCTTCACAAAACTCTTCTTCCTAGTTAGTATTTTATGACTCGCACCTTTTCAGGGACTTTAGGTTTGAACGCCCATGTTTAATTATTCTACTTTTTCAATGGTTAGATATATCAGCCTCTGAGGTATCCAAATATTCAGAGAATTTTCGGACATCATGTGGCTGTGTCATAAAAACAATAGAGCCACAAGCAACTATGACAGTGGATGATTTGAAAGCTGTTGTTTTGAGGGTCAATTCTTTGGAGGAAGAAAGAAGCATTTCTCCCTGGGATGATGAACACATTCCAGAAGAAATTGTCAGTACAATGCCAAATCCAGGGTAAGCTTACACCCCATTTTAATGCAGATTCGGTGAATTAATAAAAGAAGTTTTTCTATCCAGAAAGTCCAATGTCCTTTTGTGACTAGTGTTTTTACGTACGAATATTTATATGCGGCTTCTAAAGTCATGAAAAACTTTTGCATTGTGTTCTGGAATTAATTGACTTCTAGAAGAAGTAGAAAATGGTGATAACAAAAACACGACTGACATACACATTAAAATTTTCTTCTTTGCTTCTTTCTATTTATTATTTTTCTTCTTTCTTTTTTGGAGGGGGTTGGGGGTTGGGGGGTGGCGTGTGTGGGTGTGATTTTGGTCACATGCACATGTAGAGTATGGAGAAAATTCTATTTCTTTCCCTCGAAGAGTTGATCAGGGGAGTTGTGAACATATTGAAGATACAATTTTTATTGTTTCACTGTAAGTTCACTGGGAAAAGATGGACTTTTAGCAGACTGAAAACCAGAATCTTACTTTGTTGTAAACTTTTTGTGCCTTTTGCCTACAATGACTGTCACTGTCCATACCTATATCATCTGGTAGGTGTGATGGATTCAACGAGCATAGTAATATTTCAATGGTAGCATTATTAGATGTAGTTCAACAGTTAACCTGTCCACTGCAATTACCAATATTATCTAGTGATTCATCAGTAACTTATATAGTTCTGGTTCTCATTATGCTCATATTACTCCAAAAATTTGTAAGAAGTGTTGGTGGGTTCTTAGGGATTTGATATAATTCTAGAAAGAACTCTTCTAATTTGTATATATCTCCTTTCCTTTGTTTTTAGTAAATCCAATCCCTGATTTTTAGGATAGATTATGGTAGGTGGTTTTTACTTTCCTATTTGGTTCCTAGGCTAGCTTCATAAAGTTATACAAATTGTTTTTCGAATTAACAGCAGATCTCCAGAAATATAATTTGTTACATGGTATTAAGAGCTAGGGCTCCTTTATGCACATGTTTGGGTCTCTCTCTCAGCCTTAATTGCTGGGAATTGTGCTTGCACAACCTTCCTTGTTGGTCGTGGAGTTTCTCCTTTTTAACCATCCTATGATTCTATGAATTTCAGCCTGCATTGTAGTGAAAACTGTTATGTTTGTACTTCATTGTCTCATGAATCTAGACACCAAATTTTGCTCCTAAGCCAACAAGCCAGTCTTGCTTGGAAATACCACAATCTGCAGAATTCCTAACTCAACGATCACAACTATCTGGTGGTCTCAGCTCATGTGGGCTTTTCCCAAGGGAAAAGGAAAATTGAGTCATTTAATTGGATTTATTCCAATCATAGCATAGGATGATCAAAAGTTTGCTGCCTGGGATGAAGAAGATTTGATGAATGTCTTGGTAGTGGAATTCTATGCAACTAGAGATTAGTAAAATATGCATGTTCTTGACAAACAAGGATAATAGGAAGTCACTAACGTAACATATTCTAAAGTTAAAAATATTGAACAAAGTTGTGAGATAAAGACCAAGATTGTTGCTACCAAGCAAAGTAACTTCTCTGTTGCTTAGTATTACGATATTATGAAAAGCCTATTAGCAAAATCTTAAGATGAGCTGCAGCGAGATGTTGCCATGTTGCTTGGATTTGTTGAAAAGAGAGCGAATACTTGATTTTCTGGGGAGTCGCGGATGTGAAATACGATCAAGTTAGGGTTCATGTTCTTGTAAAGGAAGATCCTCCATTTAGAATGAAGTTTTATCCCTTATTAAGGGAAGAGGAATAGTTATGGTTGAAACTTTATCAACAAATGACCCAAGTCTTGCCAGCATAAAGCCAAGTCACTTTGTTGCTATGAATCTGAACTCGATGCTGCCAAACAACAATAATGAAGCAATTTTGTACCTGGGAGTGAAGGCTTAGACCACGTAGTAATAAATATAATACATGGTGTGTTCATTACAAAGAACCAATGCATACAAAGGAAACTTGTTGAAACTCCATGGAAAGCAACAACCATCGACTTTAGTAGTGTAAATGGATACGCGCAATTTCGAGAGGGAGGCGTTCAAGCTTATATTGCTCACCCCAAAGATAATGCCCAACAAGAGATCTCGGCTTCTAATGGTCAGAAATTAGAAGGTTGAACAAGAAAGAGTTTTAAAGGCTCCTTAGCCTTCTCACCTCACCACTGAACTTAAGTAATTAAATTCACGTATAATAAGAAATCTTTGTAAGATGTGGAACGTCCACGTATAGACATTACAACTTACCTTAATCTTAAAAAAAATAAGAGCTTGAATAATAATTTTAAGATTGATGAACCTCATTCTATGTGCCCAAACCCTTTATAATGTTTTGCCTTTTTCTTTTGCAATCAACTGTGTGTTGTGCATAAATGTGTGCATCTACTTTGCTGGAATTTAAAAGAGGAACCAAGAAAATTCTGAGATTTCTAGAGAGAGGGTGCCTTGCTTTTGACTTCGAAAGGATTAAAAGTTTTTGAGATTGATCTGGCTGTTCATGCATGATGTATATATATTGGTGAGTGATTGTATTCTTGTTCACTTAGGGGAGAGAGAAAAGACTTGAGATAAAAAGAGTATTGTTTCCTAATTAAAAATAACTAACCCATCATTAGTAACTCCTAGACTTGGCCGACACTTGACTAACAAGTTAATTAGTCCTTTAAAATTTCATTTAACCATAGATTCTTTTGGTCTACTCTAACTTGGGTTTAGCTTATCCAAAATTACTTTTTCAAGGGCCTAATGCACATAACCAATTACGAGCTACCAAACGAGCCCAATATTGGTATGGTAATTTTTTCTAATTTGGAAACTAATAATACCCACTAAGTAATTTACCTTATTTCTTACCTAATTAATCCAATTGGTAACTAATACTTATTCACTAAATAGTTATTCGATTATGATTCTATCACGAAGTCCAATGCATGCACAAATACTGTTGGGCGAAAATTATACTCTAAGTAGGAGACTAATTTTTGTTAGTTAATCTAAAATGTTCTAATAATTATTCATGGCCCCAAAACTATCCAAACTTATAGTTTGGTCCATCAACTATCAAGAATGCTCATATAGGTCTAATTAACTATAAAGCAAAACAAATTGGCTTGTATAATGACTAGACATGACAATGCTATCAATTGACTAATTAAAAGTATGCGAGAGAACTTATAAAATTTCGGGGTTCTACAAGTATTATTCGCATGGTAAAATTCTTGTCAACTAGCTTTGGTTGGTTTTTCTAGCAATTTGATATTAAAAATGTATTCTTTCATGGTGACTTAAACAATGAAGTGTATGAGAAGGCTTCGTCAGGTTTTAGAGATTTTAAAAGAAATAGCGTGTGAAGAAAGGCACTTCATTGTCTTAAATAATCTCCTCGTGCATTGTAAGATTTGTAGTCACAAGTTGGATGAAGTTTCAACAAAGCCGGAGAGATTGCATTATTTTATCAAGCATTCATAAATGGGTATATTAACACCCTCATATATGTAGATAATATAATTGTGACAGGAGATGACTCCGAATAAATACAACGTCAAAAAGAGACGGCTCAAGAGTTTAAAATAAATGACTTGTGGACTCGAGTATTTCTTGGCAATTGAAGTGGCATACTGAAAGAATGGTGTCTACATCTCTCAACAAAAGTACATTCTTTAAGGAGACGGGGTTGCTCAGTTATATGCCAGTTGACACCTTTTATTGAACATAATCACAAGTTAGGGAAAGCTCGAGAAATTACAATAGTTAACCACAGAAGTTTTCAATGCCTAGTTGGGAAGTTGATTTATGTGTCGCGCGCAAGGCTACTACTTGAAATCTACTCCAGAAAAAGGGAGAACTCTTTATGAGAAATGAATTGATTTGAGAAGCGTATACTGATATAAATTGTGTAGGATCAATAACAGATCTGTGATCTATCTATTATTGGGAGGTAGGCGTCATAGAGAAGTAATTAACAAACAATGGTTGCTAGATGAAGTACACGGGTACAGTTCAGAGCCATGACATATGATATTTGTGAGTTATTGTGGATCAAGATTGTTCTTGATGATCTTGGAATCAAGTGGGAAGGAATAATGAAGCTAATTTGGTGACGTAGATAAGTAATTGACAAGCAGTGGTTGCAAGATCAAATACAGAAGAGAGTTTAAAGGCATGAGACATGAAAGTTTTGAGCTGTTATGAATCATTATTGTTCTTGATGATCTTGGATTAAGTGGGAAGGAACAATGAAGCAATACTGTGGTAAAAATTCATTAATCAATAGTGTCCATAATCTTGTACAATATGACTGGACGAAACATGTAGAGGTGGATCGACACTTTATCAAGAAAAAATCTATAGCGGTTTAATTTGCACACCTTGTGTTTCAATAAAAAGGCGACGTACAGATGTTTTGACCGAAGGCTTGGCTAGCCATTTATTCCATACCATTACTAGCAAGCAAGGAATGGATAATATCTGTTCTCTAGCTTCCAGTGGGGGGTGCTAGCAGATTCTTAAGGATTTGATGCAATTCTAGAAAATATCTTTTTATTTGTATTTTTCTCCTTTCCTTTTCTTAGAAATCTAATGTTTGTATTTATAAGAGAGATTATGGTAGGTAGTTATAGCTTTCTTATTTTGGTTCCTATGGTAGCCTTACGAAATTTTACAGATTGTCTTCTGAATTAAGAGAGTATCTGCAGAAATATAATTCATTTTGAAAAGAAGTTTTAGTTACTTATTCTTATTTTGTAATACATCTACTATTGTTATCATTTTGCAATACTTGTGTTGTCGAGTTTATTTCTTTGCTCTACAACTGTTACTTAGTCCAATGGTTTATTATGTTTCTGATTGTTCTGTGTAATTTTGATTGTTCTATTTTGTTTCAGTCACATAGTGCAGCAGTTTGAACATTCCAGCATAGGTGTGGCTGAGTTAATTCTTTCAAATGGAATGCGAGTTTGCTACAAATGCACAGACTACCTAGATGACCAGGTAATATGTCTTGTTATGAGCTAAATATGTAGCTTAGAAATTTCCAGAATAGGTGTGGTGCCTGTATGATTCAAATTTTGAAATCTGGTATGGAGTCCTACAATGGAATGGGGTTGGGGTGGGGTGGGGTGGGATTGAGACACACAAGAAACTATGAGCATGACAATTCCTAATCAACAAGCCTCTGGAACTTGCAGCTGGGGGAGCTGTCATTGTTTTTATGACATGGAAGAGAAAAAAATGGAGTTTATTTCTTTAAATTGCAGGAATGAACTCTGAAAACAATCGAACAGTGAAGTCCGAAGATAAAATCTCTTATGCCACTAGGTTGGCGCCAACAAGTAGTGTTTTTTTTCTTCTTCTTTTTCTTTGGTGAGGGTTGGGAGGTATAGTATACTCAACTGACATTCACTGTAAAGGTCGTTACTAGGAAGTCACCTTTTGTCCATCATGATTGTGAACTCTGGCTCTTATTTTTCTTTGCATTATGTTCATGTACTATTGATCATAAATAGTGCCCCAACTTGGTTGCGACCTTGGTGAAAGGGGTTGTTTTTTACGAGCTTACACGTTTCTCCATAAATATATAGATGAAAAAGGTATTAGATTGCTCTTTCCAGGTATTGATTTTATACCAGATACTTCTAATTGCCTCTATATAGGAGAATCAATGCAATCACTTTCTAGACACGTCAAAGGTGGTTTCTTGTAGTGTTTTCAATTCATGTAAAATGTGATACAGCTATGATGCTTTCTCCTCCTTTTGATTTTCATTTATGTTGAAATGAACAACTTAGTTGATCCGAAAAAGCCAACTTATTTGATCCAAAAAATCCTGGGACTGAAGTTTGGGACTTGTATAGTTTGTGGCACCCAGACATCTCTGCATTGGAGAATATATGGAAAATGAAGGTTTATATCAGAGATTAAATCTTGGTGGTTGTATTTGTTATCACGTCAATAAAATGTTGATTATGTATTTATTTTTCCACTCTGGAAAATGTTTGACTTTGTAATATTCCATCATATGTTTTTTTAAATGAAATGTATATGTTTTAACTTTTAAGCAATTACACTTGTTATCCCATAGAAATTTATAATTCACTGTTTTTCAATAAGATATCTTTTGGGCGATGTCTAATGAGGAAAAAGATAAACTGTTTGACATAAGTTAATATTTACTATTAACGCTTTGTTTAAATAGGTTTTATTCACAGGTTTTTCATATGGGGGTTTATCTGAACTCCCAGAATGCGAATATTTCTCGTGTTCAATGGGTCTGACCATCGCTGGAGAAATCGGTGTATTTGGCTATAGACCATCAATGCTCATGGATATGCTTGCTGGTAAAAGAGCTGAGGTTGGCACGAAGCTTGGAGCGTACATGCGAAGCTTTTCTGGTGATTGCTCACCTTCAGACTTGGAAACTGCATTGCAGGTATGTTCATATTAATGGCATTAATCCCTCGTGTATGTTTCACCGTGTCATATTCTAGAAGTTTATGTGTAGTTTTTCTTATGGATGCTTACTATATGATATTGAAGTTCAAGTTGTTACTGAAAATCTTGCTTAAGATTTATACTCCCATAGCAAGGAGAAATGTATTTCTTCTCAAAACTTATGTCTTTAGCTCAATGTTATCAGGGGGAAAAGTTGCTGATATCGATGATTTCAAGAACTTTTTTATGTGCATGCTCATTTCTCATGGCATTCAACATTTTCTGATTGCTCTTCTTCTCTAGCAATTCTTCCAGTAGGTTTAGAGAAGCATTTTTTCATGCATATGATGTCCAGCTAACATTGTCCTTTCTGTATATTTTTCTTCTTTTCCTCTCCCAGTTGGTCTATCAACTTTTTACAACAAACCTAGAACCAGGTGAAGAAGACGCTAAAATAGTGATGCAAATGGCAGAAGAATCTGTTCGTGCACAAGAGAGAGACCCTTACACTGCCTTCGCAAATCGTGTGAGGGAGCTCAATTATGGAAACTCTTATTTTTTTAGGGTAAGCATGATATCCTTATAGGATTTTGACTTTTTTTTAGTATACTCTGCAAATTACATAATTGTTAACTCATCTGATGCAGCCAATTAAAATTGGTGACCTTTGTAAAGTTGATCCATACAAAGCGTGTGAATACTTCAACAACTGTTTTAAGGATCCATCAAGTTTTACTGTTGTCATTGTCGGGAATATTGACCCTGCTATTGCATGCCCTCTGATACTGCAGTATTTGGTAAGACCATCCCATCCAATACTATTTGGTGATCAAGATGTCTTGCGAGTTTTGTTTTTACAGGTTTCTATTGCCATGCAGGGAGGGATACCTAGACCATGTGAACCAATCATGAATTTCACACGTGATGATCTCAGAGGCTTACCGTTTACTTTTCCTTCTGCTGTAATTAGGTAGGTCAGCATTTACGTTTCCATTTGATTATATGATAGATATATCCAATGGTAGATAATGGTGTTTACTGGCTGCAAATGATTTTTCTAGTGTCGTTAGAGAAAAATAAATGCGTATACTTAAAATATAGAGCAAATTACAGAGACTGCCCTTGAGATTACTGACTGAGACCCCCCCTCCCTCTCTTTTTTCCTCTAAAATGACAGATACCTCTCACGAGGTTTATATTTCGTAACAGATTACCCCTTATCCGCAAAAAACAAATATATATTTCCCTGTTTACCCATTTACTTTATATTATTTTGAAATTGTTAGCACATCATATTTTAACTATATTTTCCTTTCTTTCTTCTTATATCTTAAGATATACTTTTTCATACTTTTGATTTAGATGAGATCGTAAAGATCATAATTCTAGTTAATAGAAATATCACTGTTAATATTGTCATAATATTTAAAAATTATCAAATCGACCGTTAGGAAGGTTTTTTCACCCCCACTACCCTAAAATCCTATATACGTCTGTCTGCAAAAATTGGCCAAAATCACTTCTTCTTCTTCACCTCTCCTCCTTCAAATCCATTCTCTTCAAATCCAGTGCCGAATTTGTCTTCAATAGTTTTAGATTCTGTCTCCCACATTAGTTCATCACTCTTGGAGAACGTTCTTAAAGCAGGCCTTCATCATCACCCTTGGAGATCGACCTTGAAGACCTCGAAACCCTGATTGATTGGTGATATTGAGTTTCTATTGAATTTGAATCGTATACAGTCGGATCCCACCGCGGGTAAGCGGTATATACTAGTATAATATGATTTATTTCTTAAAAAAGTTGTATGTTTGCAAATACAATTGACAAATAATTAACATATCAACCTAAATATATGTTTTGCAACAGTTTAATAAAGCTAATTAAAATTTCATTAAATATTTTATATTGCTTGATTAGTAGCATTTTATCGAATTTTTACATTTATACTCTTACTCTTGTACTATATTAAGTTCAGAAAAGTAAAGCAATACTATCTTAATGCTAAAAATGCAATAAAAATATAGTTATTTATTTTTAGGATAAGAGAAAAGGGTAAAATGCGAAATTTATACTATCAGGGGAGGTTTCTATAATTTATAAAACAAGAGGGGGTGTTTTTGTAATTGTCATAAACCTCAGGGGAGGTTTCTGATATTTACCCTTAAATATATCTCCGGACGATAATTTCTTCTTTGCTTCTGTCTATTGGGACTGTTGGGGTAATTATCATGTATTTCTTCTTCGTATCTTATCTTGCTGAGTTGCTTCTAAATTACATTCTGGTGTAAAAGTTCAATTCCCATTAATACAACATGTTCTTGCAGAGAAGTTGTTCGCAGTCCCATGGTGGAAGCCCAGTGTTCAGTCCAGCTGTGCTTTCCTGTCGAGCTTAAGAATGAAAATATGGTAGTTCTTTGCAAAATAAGTCATTTCAACTTTTGTAGGATTTCTGTTAGTTGGCGTAAAAGTATAAATTATGTTTTTTCTTCTATGATTATTGCAGATGGAAGACGTTCACATGGTTGGATTCATGAGCAAGCTTCTCGAAACAAAGATATTACAAGCCCTTCGTTTCAAACGTGGGCAGGTCTGTGCATTTGTCCTTTTGTGCATCTATTTAATTCAAGATACCTGGCATAATTTTTGAGGAAACCATGTCTCAGATATACTCTGCTGGAGTTTCTGTGTTCCTTGGTGGAAATAAACCTTCAAGAGTTGGTAACATTCTCGGTGATATAAGTGTTAATTTTTCTTGCGATCCAGACATCTCATCTACGTTGGTGAGCCTTTTCTGCGGACTCTCACTCATACCTTCTAATTAAGTTGGTATTTGGTAAAATCTTACATTGTAATAAATTTCACAGGTCAATCTTGCATTGGATGAAATTCTACGTCTTCAGGAGGAGGGACCTTCTGATGATGATGTTTCAACCATCCTTGAAATTGAGCAGAGGGCTCATGAAAATGGATTGCAGGTAATTTTCATGGCATAAAACAGGATAATTTTCTTCCATCTGGTTGTTTAGGACAAATTGACGAAAGGAGCTATTGAATGTTGTGTTAGTTTTCCAATAGTAGAGTTGTGAAATTTGAAAGCTTAGCTTTCAGTAGAACTTCTACGAAATTGCCCATTGACTGCATGTTGATTTTGGTGTTGATTCCGTGTCACACTTTCAGGAGAACTATTATTGGCTGGAAAGGATTTTGCACAGCTACCAGTCGAGAATTTATGCCGGTGATGTTGGTGCTGCTTTCAAGGTTGCATATATTTTTCTATTTATACTCCCTGTTGAATACTACTGCCTCGAACTGTTAATACTAATCACTTGGAATTTGGTTTTTTTATTTATTTTCTTCGAATGGAAATATTAGGATATTGTTTTATATTTTGGGTGATTTTGCACAACTATTATATGGATAAATAAATGTAGTTGAAATGAAGCTTCTATGATGTCTTTTTTCCATTTGCTTTGTTGCAGTGTCTCTAATAAGTCATTAGCTTTCTGATAGTGATATTCTTTAGTTGGCAAAAGTCTTGGTTCTGTATTCTAGATGTAAAGTATTTACATCTTCCAGAAGTAGGTGTTGAAAAGCTTCATTTCCCAGTGGACAAACATAAATATGGTTAAATCTTTACTTGCAGGTTCTAGATGAGGGTCGTTCCAAAGTAAGAAATTCTTTGACACCAGTAGCAGCTCAGTCAGCACTGAAAAGGATTCTACCTTTTCCTTGCAAACAGCAGTACACTGTAGTAATTCTAATGCCTCAGGCTTCTTGTTTCAAGTCCATAAAATCATTCATCCGCTCTGTGCCGATTCAATATTCTAGAGATGCAAAGGTCAGTGGCATATATTGTTGTCTTCCTGGATTTCTGCGTAAAAAAGACCTGAAAAAAGAAGTAACCTCATTTTTACCACTTGCCAGAGATTAAATGATAATGACTAGTTTCCATTACTATTCCCACAGACCCTTGGCCTTAATATGCCTGTTGTTTCATATACTAGCGTGTTTTACATTGTGTGGTGGTTATTGTATGGAATCTTAAGATTCGTGTTTGATTTTTCTTCAAATTATATTTCATTTGTTTGTGATCAGAATACTTTGAAATTATTATTGTGGTGATTGAGGTTTTCTCGTGTGAGATTCTAGTTCTCTTCTCAATTTCATTTTGAATTTTCCTCTGTTCTTCGACTTCTCTATCTAAAATCATATTTCTCTTGATGCAGATTTTAGTTGCCATTGCTGGTTTCGCTGTTTTAGCTCTTAGTTTATGGAAACGTTCACGAAGTGCACTGAAATCCTAGTGATGCCATCTCTTAGGACGGGGATTATAAACTTGAAAAGATTTTGATGGGAACTCTTTATCCATGTGGATTGAGACCCTGATAAACGAACTTGGTTGACGTTCTTGTGTAGATGATAAGCCGTACATGTTATGCTGAATAATCCACCAGTTGAGATCTAAGATGTATCGTTATTCTTCCTTGTACCTCAAACATGATAGACACACTACTTTATTCTTCAGATAGCTTTGCAAACTTTTATGATAGGACTGCCTAAGATTGTAAAGAACAGTTGGGGCACTCAAGGCCAATAGTAGATTGCCCAACATTTGTTGTGGTTGACAGTTCATGGGTATTGTAAAGAAGGCAGTTGGCCATGTTTGGTTTGGTACGTAGTGCTGTGCATACTATACAATAACTTTTTTTTGTCCTATTTAATATTGTTTAGTTTAGCTTACCAAACAAGTCGTTAATGTCTTAAGCAGTTAAGCCATTCGGTGAGACAATAATACAATGGAATTGTGGTTCAATGAGAGTAAGAAAATATTATTTTAG
This sequence comes from Forsythia viridissima, assembly GCA_030279155.1. Taxonomy (NCBI): domain Eukaryota; kingdom Viridiplantae; phylum Streptophyta; class Magnoliopsida; order Lamiales; family Oleaceae; genus Forsythia; species Forsythia viridissima. The sequence continues at coordinate 37,740,175 of CM059040.1, forward strand.
TAAATGTTTGTTTCTAAACATGTTTAGACGTCGTTTTTTTTTTACTTAAAACTTCTTTATTTTAATACGAGTTAGTTTCAAAAATCAATAACTTTGTCGTAACTTTAACCCAATATAAATTATTGTGTTTATTTCACTAATGATCACTAAATTTTGTGCAAAAGTTGGTTATCAAAGTTTTTTCTTGATCTATTTAGTCACTAAAGTTTAAAATAGTTTCATCATTGGTCGCCCAGGATAAGTAATGTATAACTTGACGTGGCATCTATTAAGAGGATCAAATGCCATTAATTCACATATTTACAGATAGAAAAGTAAGTATGAGAAATACTTAAAAGAGTGAATGTCTTTCTAAATAGGTCAAAAACATGGAAAACACAACTTATGCATATGTGGCAATTGAATTAGTCGAGATGGCATATCATTTTATATGATAATTTCACTAATTAGGCGACTGATATTGAAACTGTTATAAACTTTAGTAACTAAACGAGTGAGGAAAAGAACTTCATAATCAACTCAAAAATCAGCTACATTCATGAAATTAGCTCAAATTTTATTTATTTTATGAACTTAAAAATCTAGTTGTAAATTTTTTAAGCTTAAATATGGAGTAAAGGCTTTTAGCAAATGCATGCAAATATATTGGCTTAAGAAGAATGATTTTTTAATTGATGATCTTAATTTTGTGCTCCTTGAATCTAATAAGGTCATTCATGAATATTTTAACTGTTTCTCAAAAACATCAAAACAAAGAATATCCAGAAAATGTACTCTATATACGTTTCACTGTCCATTAAATAAAATAAATATTTATTGAAAAGGTAAATTAACCCTATATTGTTACTTAAAGGTGTATATAAAATCCTTGTTTTCTTTTTCTTTCTGAGTTATTTTTAAGTGTTCTAATTTACAATAAACAAATTTTCCTAAATTAACATATTTTATACGTGTTACTCTAAAATTCAAAAATAATAATAAACTCAGACCATGTGTTTGTTCAGCAGTTCATTTGGTTGTCCCATTTTACTAATGAGAATTATTCTCGTTTTTTTTTGTATAATAACCAAAAAAATCAAAACTTGTTCTCGTTGACTACATAACTTCTTTTTCATCACTCCTTTGCTAGATATACTCTTGTTAAAAACACTCTATGGAGACAGCATTATTTGCGTCCTTGAGTACAAGGGGAGAAAGATCGTCCTACCTTAAATTTAAGATAGCTAGAGGTAAAAATAGTCAACTTGCATCAGTTTTTGCTACCAGCATTTGCATGGCTATACTACATGAGCTATTGCAAATTGAAGTTCAAAATTATCCACACTTGTTTAATATGGCATTGGACAAAATGCAAGCACAAGAATCTTACTAACATTTTGGAAATTGGCTTGGCTGTCAAAACTATTTGCATTTTTAGTCATAAAGACCGTTTTGCAATGTAAGATATTAACTAAAAAATCGAAACAAAAATCACATATTCGAATAAATACTCGTATCAGTATGGCAATCATAATCTCATCTCAGGCACAGTTGAAAACTTGAACTGGAAATACAAGCACTGCTATAGACATTGATGGCTTATAAACCCAGTTGTGCATGTTCTTTAAAGCTTGAATCAAATCACCAGATGCTTAAGAACTTCAACGACCACTGTATAAATCAGTCACATCCATTCTCGCTGAACTCAATAAGAGCGAGGTTGTTAACTTGCTTTGTAAGCATACATGTATTCCCGAAGTTTCCTCACTTCTTCAGATGACTCATTGAGTACATGGTCCACATAAAGGCAGATGCCGGATGCACTACAATTTTAGAAACAATGTTTCCCTTGTTAAATTTACTATACTCAGTGAATTAACTATACGTTGAAACGGAGTTCAAACCATGGTTCACCTCAATGGCCCGAAAGGAAGCCACAAGATATCCCACCTAAACTTTGCCAATCTGCAGCACAGATGTAAACCAGATCAGGCTAGATATGAATAATGAGGTATTTACTAGAATGCGTTCGTGCTAATTGATGGAGGCATTTGAGGTATAGAATCAGGAGAAGGAAGGGGGGGGGGGGGGGGGGTCACAGGTGCAGGATTAGCATTGGAAAAAAAAAATTAAAATAAACTCTGGTTTGGAAGCAAAACACAACTAAAAATGTAATATGATAATTCTTCACTCAGAAAATAATTTATTGGTAAAATTTCATCCATGTACTCTTAAAAATCTGATTCTGATCCTTAACATGAACCATGATAATTTGAATATGGATGTTGCGTAAGGAATTAACCGGTCACCTCAGCAAGTGGTGTAACCAGAAGACTGCTGATAATATACCAGGGAAGCAGGAATACCAAATCCATCTACGATGGTGCTTTGAATTGTGCAGTAACCCAGTGATGACCATGAAGCACACTACAACAGCAGCCCACTCTGTGACAGGCTTCGAGTTAGCAATGAAGTAACAGGAAAGATCATCTTGGTAAGACATCATTTTAAAACTAAAGAATAAGACATGTCAATGCATGAAAGATTTTCTGTTATTGGGGCAACATACAGAACCGCGTTAATTTATAAATTACCATCACGTCAGATTTTTCTCAATATCCAGTTATCCACCAAATTCTTACTCCTTAAAAAGGAAATCTAATACAATCACAACTTGTTGGAAGGCAAAACACCTGAAAATATTTAAGAGGAACCCCCCACCCCCTTATGCCAAACCACCTAGAGAAAATGTGGCTCCTTACACAAGGACTTAGACTTGCTTTGTTTAAATTCTGAAGTTAAATATAGGCAGTCATACAACCAAAAGCAACCTTAACCTTTTCATGACAAGGATACAAATTTTTACGCGCACCCATACAAACAAATTGACTTTGTTATTCAAGATCTTTCTTTTCTTTCTTTTTCATTTATTTTATTTTTTTTTATTTTTTTGAGGGAGTGTACGAGGGAGTTAAATTGGCATGTATAGTATGAGAAAGCAACGAAAAATAAACGGTATATCCAACAGAAAATTATAGGGTGAAATTAATTAAACTATAGCGATCAAACATTAGCACGGTAGCCAAAATAAATTAAAAGAAAAAAAAAAAAAAAGGTTTCAGTGCAAGACTGCTACAGAAAATAGTAGCCAACAAAATACATTAGAATAGTGAACCCATAACATCATTCCCAGTATGCATAACACCGACTACAAACTCACCTGTCAAATAACTGGAAACAATTAGTTAAGAGGAAGAACCAAACCTGCAGACATAATGCCCCAAGAATCAACCTCGTACATGAAGTATGCATGATAACGCTGTCCACCAGATAAAAAAACAAGAAACGTGAACACAGAGAATGGCACTAAGATGTAACAACCCCTTCACTGTCCATTATGAAAACGAAATTCACCTGAAGCTTGCGAACTCAGCTTCGTAATTTTCAAACTGAGCTCAATACAGGCTCAGGCCAAACTGAATTGCAGACCAAAGTACAAACTGATATTGAAATTCAAGCAAAAAATGAGCCATACTAGGTTGGCTTAAATAAGGCCAGGGCTCATATTAGATAAGGTCAACTTTATAGTTTTATATATAGATTTACAAATAAAAATTTTAATCAATACAAAATACTTCAATCCTAACACGTGACGTTATAAAGACATAAAAGTGAATATACACTTACCACTCAGGTTTTGGTTTCATTTTGTTGGGAAACAGGATGCTGTCTACTAATATGAATTGGCATTCAATTGATTTTCATGTTCTCTGAACACAGATTTCCCTTTCGACTTTGTGAATTTTAGTTTTTGTATTGTATTTCAGGTTGCGCACAAGACTTGGTTGTACTTGTAAGTTATAACATATTCAACATTCATGTGTTACTTTAAAAGGTAGGAGTTATGTGTTTTAGATTAATGACCAAGTTGTGTGAGTTTCTAGCATTACTTAAAAGCTCTCAGTACTTCAGAATGGGGGTGAACTAAGAAAAGCTTCCTCACTTGTCTTGATTGACACCTCTAGTGTTCATTAACTTTAGTATTTTTTTTTTAAAATTTGAAATCAACTTTCCTGGCAATGGATGTTGTGCACATAGAATTTATTCTTTGACTCAAGATGTAATTTTGATTTTCCTATAAATTTTTCTTAATCGGATTTTCAAAATTATGAATACCGAGACAGATACTGAATATATCCTAGTGCATCCTTCGAGCGGTTTAAGGAAGGTGGTGATGGTATTTCATGGCAGCGCCCATATCGCAAAAAAAAATGCTAATCTCTATGGGCTATTGTGGACTGTTAGAAGTTCCGTCATACAAAATCGGCATACACCAGCTGATCAACATTCATACACATGGCCACATTTGGATGAGACGGATAACTTTGGATAAGAGCTTGGGTTGCATAATTAATCCAATTATTGGAAGTTTGGGTCAAATTATGGTCTTGGATAAGGGATGAAGGGCCACCAAATCTTGCAACATCAATACCACGGGGGAGAGGTAGACCAAATTCATTATACCTATCACTAAACATAATGCTATACTGAACCCTAAACTAGCGCTATATTGAATAGTGTGAAAGAAAATGGATACATACAGCTAACCACAAGTTTATTGAGAATAAACTTTAGCTTGTTATTTTTGACAAATTCTTATCTCACGAACCAAACACTTGACAAAATTGTCTCTGAACATCCATGTGATGTAAACCAAACTTAGTATAAAGGGATGACTAATAAAATTATCCATACATTATTCATCTTGATATTACTCATCTCACATGCCATATCCACCCTAATCAAATGAATTTCCAACTGAATTTCGTCTAAAATTAATTCATCAATATACACTTCAAAATAGTCAAGTTTTCATGAACCCTAATCAACCTCCATTCATTTACATGCATATATGACAATTAAGAGGCCATTATAAGGTGTAGTGTAACAATGAAAAATTAAAGACTATACCAATTCCCAGGGATAATAAGCCTGTTGAAAAATTGAGAAAATGAGGAAAGCCGCGTAACACAACAGCAGTCCAGCAAACACGCTCTACAATAATTAAACCAGTAGCAACTTAGTAAATTAAAAACAGATTAAAAAAAAAAAAAATAGAATAATCACTCGTATTCATACCTTCCAAAGAAGAGACTGCTGTGCTAGATTCTTCTCGAAGGATCGAATCAGCTGCTCTTGCTCTGCATACATACAGAGATATAGATATTATAAGCAACTCAAAACTATAGAAATTCATTAAATAATCAATTATTGATATATTATAACAGGCGCTTGTGTGTATTGAATATTTGGGAACCTTGGGAGTCAATGGGACGGAAATCGTCGCGAGTGGGGAGAGAGAAATTGTCATCATCGTCGAACTGAGATGATCGGCGAGATTTTCGCCATTTTCTGGAGAGCTTCTCCATCATTTCTTGTTTTTACCCATTTTCCTTCTTCACAAATTCGATTTTGATTGAAACTTTATTAGGGTGTGTTTGATAGCTTTCCATGGAAAATAAGTTGGAAAAGAAATTCCACCAAATGGGCGAGAAATTTTTTTTCAAGAAAGTGGCCAAATGTGTGCTTAAAATGATTGTACTTTGAAAATCTTTTCCATTTTCCATGTGCCAATCAAACAAGAAAGTGAGAAAATAAAAGCCATTGATTTGACAAGATTTTCCATGGAAGTGACATTTTCCATGGAAAATTTGTGAATCAAACATTTGATTGGTAGCATGGAAAAAGGATGGAAAATGAAAATATTTTTCATGGAAGTGGGAAAATAAGGGTGTGTTTGATAGCTTTCCATGGAAAATGAAAATATTTTCCATGTAAGTTGGAAAAGAAATTCCACCAAATGGGTGAGAAAAAATTTTCCAAAGAAGTGGCCAAATGTGTGCTTTAGACAATTGTACCTTGAAAATCTTTTTCATTTTCCATGTTCCAATCAAACACAAAAGTGGGAAAATAAAACACATTGATTTGACAAGATTTTCCATGAAAGTGACATTTTCCATGGAAAATTTGTGAATCAAACACACCCTAAATTTCACTATCTGGGCAAGAAAATTTTTTCCAAGAAAGAAGGCAAATCCATGCTTTAAATGCTTGTACCTAGAAAATGTATTTGCTTTTCCATGTGCCAATCAAACAACAAAGTGGAAAAATAAAAGTGTTGAATTTGACAAAATTTTCATGGAAGTGACATTTTCCATGGAAAATATTTGAATCAAACACACCCTGAGTTTTTACATAAATAAATAAATAAATAAAATAGTATACTGTTTCTTTGGGTGGAATATAATGATTGAGATTGTGAACATATTTTAGACAATATCGGAGGGGGGTAATCTATTGAATATAGAACGAGGAATTGAGCAGATTTTGGTGATGATAGATTAAAGAATAATTGAACGACGGAGATGGATTGAAGTTAAGGGGGTGCCCTTAATTTAAATTTGAATAGATTTAAAAATTTTTAATTTTATATAAATTTTGATGTTTTCAACTTAGATTTTAATAGATTCAATTAAAATTTAGGTGTGTAATAGATTCAATTGAAATTTACGTGTCCCCAATTGATTTCTAAATATTTAATTAATTATAAGATTTAAACAGATTTGTATGAATTTCGAACTCATAAATATGAATACCAAATTCTATTTCTACTCATCAAAATTTCAATCCAATTTTTTTCCTCTTGCCTCACTCCTCTCTCCTCAATTTGTGCAACAAGAATTTTAAAATTGTCAAACATCGTCTTTGAAATTTCATTCTTGATACTTTATGACCATTCATTTGAACTAAACAATTGGGTTGAAAAATATAAATAATCTATTGGTAAACATTAATTAGATAATTAGTCTAATACCATATAGGACAATTAGATATTGGAGTGTTAAATCTATTGGTAAACATTAATTAGATAATTCTTTTTTAAACTTAGAAAGACTTATTCGTGAACTGAGACACATGTAAATTATCTTTAAGCCAAAAAAAAAAAAAAACTTTTTACACAAGATGGTTAAACAACTAATTTTGGAAGAGAATGAATTCTAAATTTTCATTATCTAGTCTTAGATATGAAAGAGAAATTAAAAAAAAAAAAAAGTAGAAAGAAAGTGAAAATTAAAATTTTATTTCAAATTTTTTAAAGAAGTCTTGTTATTTAATCAAAAAAATTTTAATTCAAAATTGAGAAAATTAATAATAGTAACGTGAATCCTCTCCCCCCTCCCCAAAAATAATAATAATAATAATAATAATAATAATTGATTCAATTGCGCTTCGAGCTTAGAGACGACGGATGATCTATTTATTAGTTTATTCCTAAAGAGCTTAACTGACACAGCTGTCGAATTGGTATCTCCCAATCTATTTGATCAATTACCTCTTTGACTGAAAAGAATTTTTAGTCTTTATATTTCAAGAAGTGTAATTATATTCACACTACACTTTTTATTATCCACACCACGTTTAATTGCAATAAAGGTCCCCCTAACTTTTGATATTTAGATACTTATGTCTCTAACTTTTTTTCATCGTATTTTTATCATTAACTTTCATTTAGTTTTCACATCTTGTCTCTTATGAAGATTTTTGTCTAAATATTCTTCTAATGTGCATTGAAATGAGGGGAAAATAATTTGTCAAATTTTTTTATTTGTTATTTATTTTGATTATGTAAAAATATTAAAGACAAAATTTTTTACGTCATCCTAGTTAATTTTTTGGACAAAAATCATCAAAGATAAATATAAAACGTGCAAATTAATAGTTTGATGATAAAAATTTGATAAAAAAAAGTTAGATATAAATGCAAAAGTGACCAATAATTAAAAACTTTCATTGCAATTAAAATGTATTGTGCTTAACAAATAATGTTGTGGTAATATAATTACCCTTTCAAGAATTGTTTCTTTCTAAAATTTCATTCAAAATATTTGTTTACGCAGAATTGTCACTTCAACTATTTAGAAAAAAAATGTAAAATTACTTTTTTTTAATAACAATACCACAAATCCATGAAAATTCATAGAAATTCATCCATAAGAATGTATTGAAATTTATAATATACAATTCTGTTAAAATTTTTCAAATTCAGTGGAATTTTATTCAAATTCATAAATATTAACAAATCTTTTAAAATTTGAGTTGAGGACACCCTACTAAATTTTGAAGTAAATGATTTTGTGAAGAGAGAAGTTGAAAACGTAGTCACATACGAACGTTTAAGTATTTTTTTTGTAGCGAAAAAAAAATCTTTACAATCGTAATATTTTTTAATACATCAAAATTAAAAAAAATTAAAAAGTAAATTAATTACGCAAATGTCTAGTATCATTAGCACTTTTGTCCAATCTTTTCTCCTGTCTATTTTATTTTCCATTTTTAAAAAATAGACGTTATTCATCAAAATAAATGATTTCTATAATTTTTTTGGTTAATTAATTTAATTTACCAACATATTCAAAAGTAAAAAAAAAAACGAAATTATCATTTTACTGTTTTTAATTAAAATATTAAAAAAAGAAAGATATATGGTTTTTTTTTTTTTTTTTTTCAACTTTTTCCTTCTAGTTCTATAAATTCTAGAGTCAAGATAATTATCCTAAAAATATTTTAATATATTTTCTTTCTCTTTAGTATTTTTCTAACTACTCTATGCGTCTTATAAAAATATACTTCTATTTTCACATCTTTTAGCAAGTGTAAAATATATATTAAAATTTTAACTTTAGTTTATTGATATAAATTTTTTTATAGTTTAGCGGTAAAAGTAAAATTTTGTGGCTGCATACATTTATTTGGTTCAATAGAAGCCATATTATTAAATTTCACTTTTTATTTTTTGAAAATTAGTCTTCATCCTTTAGCACTTATAGTATGGGTAATTAGTACATTTCGTCAATATTCTATTAGTATATATCGTTTGAATTTTGGCATTTGAATATTTAATTCAACGTTTTTTTATTTTTATTTTTAGAAGGTCTTGAAAAAGTCTATACTGTCCAAATCTGTGAACTTTCCCCGTGAAATTAACGCGTACAGTGCACTCTTTCAATTTTTGAAGGACAATTTCGTCAAGTCACAAATTATATTGTTTCGTCTTTTGATAATGGACGAATGGGAATACATACATGCTCAAGTTAAGGCAACAAGAATTTTGATACAAGTAACAGAACTTTCAAATCTTTTAATGGTGATTGGAATACTCCAATTTCCTTCTCCAAGTTCACAAATTTGGATGGTATGGACTTTTTCTGCACAGAAATGTTGATTTAAGGATTCAAATGCCAAAATTCAAATGATAAGACGTTTTGCACAATAGACTAAAAAAATAAGAATGAAATGTACTAATTACCCCTTATAGTAAATATATCATCAACCTTCAAAATTAGACTTTTCAGTCTCCAACATTTAGTTCCATTTACAGTCTTTTTTATATAATTCCTTCCACTTTTTTTCCCCACACAAAAAGCTTTCACAATCAACATATATTCAATATGTGAAGCATCAAATTACTCACATTCAGACTATTATTGTGTCATTGACCGTCTTTACTGGCAATTGTCATAGCACCGCTGGCGCCATAGCACTCCGAAACCAAAAATCTTGGCTCTGCCACTTGGGCCCACAACTTACTATTTTTAGCGCAAACGCTATGTAGCACCAATCTAAAGCTCTCCGTGACATTACAATGATATATCTGATTAAACAGGTTTCATATACCTACATTCAATTGAACCCATCATTTAATAACATTGCAATGTCGATTTAGAGTGGTGCTAAACAACCAGTAGTGCTACAAGCATTATTCTTGTAGCACTGAAGTCCCAACTTTTAACTAATGCACACCCATCGTCCCTAGTTGACAAAAAACTCATAGAAAGAGAGAATTTCTTTCTTTTCTTTCCTCAAAATACTAAAAATAGAAGACCGAATGGTTAGGACATAAGAAAAAGAAGGGCATGAAACTTTTTGTACATAACATGCCTATTTTTCTTTCAATCATTTCCGTCGGATGTTCTTTTTAGAAGGATAGAATCAAAGTATAATATGAAAAAAACATGTCATTGTTAGAATCATAATATAATATTAAAATACGTGTCATTGTTAGAGTTCTACGGTAAACTCAACGGAGTCCATTATAGTCATCCTGCTACTGCAAAAACAAAAAACAAAAATCCTTCAGGATGGTTTTGCAGAATGCCTGTTATAGATACAACAGATGAAAATAATTAGCACCACAACTAGAAAATCTACAAGAAGACAAAAAATGAAACAAAGACTGAATAATAAAATCACTATCTTAATTTCTCTGTATATAAATTCTTTCAGAATCTGAAGTGATATAATCAAGACATGAGGTTAAGCGCCGAATGGCATTTGTGAATATCTGTATCAAAGATCTGCCCTTCCGGGGTATCTGGGAAATGGAATGACATCTCTAATGTTTTCCATCCCTGTAGCAAAAAGTATCATCCTTTCGAACCCTAAACCAAATCCACTGTGCTTCACTGTCCCATAACGTCGTAGGTCTAGGTACCATTCATATGGCTCGAGAGGTAGATCCATTTCCATAATCCTGCATAAAATCAGAAAGTAGCCTCGTCAATATACAACGGCCCAGTTTGTCTAAAACAGAAACTATAGCGCCTAAATACATTGTTGTCTTTTTCAGTTGTACGTTGGAAACAAATTCAATAGCAAGCCCACTACCAAAACAACAGACTCCAAGAACCACATTTGTGTATGTGGGGTGGGGTGGGGTGGGGTGGGGTGGGGCGGGGTGGGGCGGGGCGGGGCGGGGCGGGGAGGGAATGAAACCGAGAGGGCATCCAAGCTTTCTATACCTGGCTCTTAGAACCTCGTAATTCTCTTCTCTTTGGCTTCCACCAATCAGTTCTCCTACCTGAAAAAGCAGATAAAAGCATAATAGAAATTAATACCCTGCCTAAACATTTTCCTCCACATACGTGCATGCACAACATAACAAATATACGGAAGAGGATGACAGAAGGAAAGGGGGCATACATACTCAAGAAAAGTAGGGAGAGATGCAATGAGGGAAATTGAAAATGCTATTCAACTTTTTCCATCACAAGAAAAAATAACATACCTTTGGTACAAGCACATCCATAGCTGCAACTGTCTTATTGTCTTCATTCACCTTCATGTAAAATGCTTTAATCCCTTTTGGGTAGTTATACACGATGACAGGTGCTTTAAATTTCTCTTCTGTCAAGTACCTACACGTTTAGGCATAATCATCAAGAATGCACACTCTGAATCAAATGAGATATAAGCCCATGTTTGGCCCCCCATTTTCTAAAACCCATTTTTTCCCAAACTCATTTTCTATCACACATTCCATAGACCACAACTTTTATCAACTTTTTAACCACACGTTACATCAAGTTTTATCAAAATCTCCTAAAAATCTAATTTTTATCTACAACAAATAGGAGCACAGTATCTCAAAATACCTTTCGTGTTCAGATGCTAAATCAATCCCCCACTCTACTTTGTTATCGAACTTCTTTTCTTTAGATGCTTCCACAAGAATGTCAACTGCTTCTGTGTAAGTAATTCGGAAGAAGTTGGATGAAGCAACCATTTTTAGCCTATCGATTGCAGTTTTGTCAATAAACTTGGCAATAAACTCCATGTCATCATAGCAATGGTCAAGTAACCATTGACAGAGAAATTTCACATAGGCCTCTGCACAATTCATATCGTCCTACAAAAGGCAATATGTCATCTACTGAGATCATGCATTAAATAAATAACATAAAAAAATACAAGTCCGGCAGAGCTAGTCTAGCATATAATTAGTAACAGCTTAGTTAATAACTATTATTATTTCAATACTCATCCATCAACATAAACAAACTGTTAATTTCAGTTCATTCAGAATTTATGTTTTCATCCGTATTTCATTCTACTGAACTAATCAATTCATATTCTATACTACATTTTTCCTTTTCCAGAACAAACTAAGATTTTTAATCTGCTAAAAAAAAGCTTTTCCCAGGCTACTAGTAACTCAGCATTATCAGCAGACTGGTAAACTAAAAAGATATACAAATCTCTTCTTTGTCACAAAACTTCCAAATTAACTGAAACAACCTCGTTAATTCTGAATATTTTTCCAGACTATTAACATAAGACTTGGAAAAATTGTGATTTCTCAGCAGTGTCAATATATTGCATCTTATTCACAGGCAGTTGTATAAATCCCTAGCAGGAAACATGATCCGTAAATCAAATATATAGGTATAAGAGATAAGTTCACAGATTTTTCCTTTGTTTGATAAAAATAATAGAAGAGTTTACCTTTATATCAGCAAAGGCTATTTCAGGCTCCACCATCCAAAACTCAGCAAGATGCCTAGAAGTGTGCGAGTTTTCAGCTCGAAATGTCGGCCCAAATGTATACACACTACTGAGTGCACATGCATGTGTTTCAACTTGAAGTTGCCCAGAAACAGTCAAAAATGCTTGGCGGGCAAAAAAATCCTCTGTATAATCAATCTTCCCATCTTTTTTAGGAATGCCACCACTAAGCTTACATCTCTCTCCCAGTTTAAATCGCTCATCTAGCTTTGATAGGTTCTCTTTAGCCTTAGTGAGCTCAGCAAGAGCAGCACTAATTTCTTGTTTACTTGCTTTAGCAGATTTTAGTTGGGCTACGGTTTCTCCTTTTTCCTTGACAACAAGCTCAGCAGCCTTCAAGTCAGCTTCTGAAGGAGCAGGGTTCTCTTTCAGATTCTTCTCTAATTTCTCCGCGTCACTAATTAAGGTAGTGGCTTGAAACATCTCACCAGCCCCCTCGCAATCACTAGTTGTTATAATAGGTGTGTGCACATAGAAAAAACCATGCTTTTGGAAGAATGTGTGAGTGGCGTACGCAAGAGCATTGCGGATTCTAGCAATTGCAGAAATCTGAACCAATAAAAATATAATAAATTGAGTGAGAAAATTGTTTCAAACAATAAAAAGATGGAAAGAGTGGAAAATAAAACTCTCTTATTAAAGTGAGAGGGCTCAAATACAGTATAATGGTCTTGCAAAATATTATTTCCAGTTTTTACCAGTTGAGAATCATAGCTCATGCTCTGTAAATTTATAGGAACTACAGGACAAGTCAAGCAGAAAAATCTGCAATTCATACCTACCGTGAGATCTGCCGCAAATCTACTCCTAATTGTTAAGATTATAATACATGCAATCTAAGAATGATTCTTTTTCATATCATAATAAATATGTACACATGAATAAAGGAGAATATCAGTAAATGCATCTACATGAATGTGTGTGTTACCAATGATTATATAATGTGATTATAATCAACCATTTAGGCAATCATATTCCCCTTAGCTTCTGCACCTTCATGGAAAAGTTCACATGATTACCATAGATTATTACAAGCATTTCTTTGTAAGCCAAAAAAGATTTATCATACTAACACTAAATATATGCATGCCACCATTTTCATAATCAATTCAGTTAAATCGGAATTTGGAAATTTCAAACATAATATGAAAAATATATCTTTGATCGGGCCTACACTACAAGCAAATCCAAAAAGAAATTCATTCCTCGGGTTAGGTGCAATCTTTCAATTTTATACCCCAAAAGCATTGAAAATCTGGACCTAAATTGAGCATTTAACAGGAGCACCATGGATTATATCCACATGAGCTATACCTATTTACAATTCCGAAAGAATGAACACTCTGATGTAGACTTATCAAAGAACTACACAAAATACTCTAACTTCGATTATGAAACTCATTCACAGACCATCACAGCTTGCATTTCACTAATTAAACCACAAATTCGAAACCGATAAAAGAATCATACTGTATTGGTTCTGGGGCGAAGATGCACGACATCCCTGAGAAACTCAAGCGTCAATTTAGTCTTCGGCAATGGATATTTTCCCGCATCAACAGTTCCAACATCAATAACTTTTCGTACCCTGAGTTCAACCCTCTGCTTCGCGCCTTCCGGAGGAACCTTGAGCTCGCCCTCCACGTGGACACACGTGCCGGTGGGCACCAAGTCGCCGAGCTTGTGCACGGCGGCGTCCACTATCACCTGCAGATTACCAGGGCACGACCCATCATTCAACTCCAAAAAGGCGAAACTGCCCTTCCCCTGCTCCCGGCCAGTCTTCACCCATCCGCCAATGCGGACGGTCTGGCACGCCAGCCCTGCCCCACCGTCGGGACGTCCCAGGATGGAACGGATCGGGACCCTCTGTGAAAACTCGGCCTCCGGCACAGCGGCGTCCAGGGTGAGCTTATCCACCCGCGGCGGCTGGAGTGACATTTTTGTGTAAAGAGAAATGTAATAATAGATTTTTGTTAGTTTTAAGGATGTAATAAAAAACCCTAGTGTTCTAATTGTGGTGTTATATGGTGGGATTTATTTTTGAGGGAATTGGACAAACTAAATCATGAGCATAGTGATGGCAACGGGGCGGATCGGCTTGATTCAAATCTGCCCCACAATAATTGTAAGAGATCCAAATCCGCCCCGCGATCCGCCATTTTTCGGGGCGGATCAGATACGGATCGGGGCAGATCAAAGTCTTGATCCGTATACTGATCCATATATTTTTTCTTTTTTTTTTTTTTTTTTTGGCATTCAAAAAATTTAAAATATATTGAAACAAGCTTTACTACTATACTATAGAGTTTAAACAAAATTCTAAAATACATTAACTACTTAATTAAATGCCCAAAAGAAAAAAACAACATCAATTACTTAATTAAAAATTGAATACTCCAAAATTGAATCTTTTTTTTTTTCAATTCGGGACGGGGCGGATCGGGGCAGCCCCGATCCGATCTGATCCGCTCCGCTCCGAGATCCGTGACGGATCACGGATATCTGCCCCGATCCGTCCCGCCGATCCGCGGATCAGGTATTTTTCGCTCCATTCAGATCGGGTATCCATCGGGTTCGGGGCGGATAGGATATTTTTGCCATCTCTACATGAGCAGTGTTTTGAAATATATCTATTTTTTATTAGTGTATCGCTTTTCATTGTAGTGGACTGTTTCGTGTAAAATTTTCAATTTTTTTCAATAATCACTATAAGAAAAATGAAAATATTTTTTAGCCGCTTGTTCATTCTATTTATTGATTAAAACAACTATTTAAGAAAAAATTGATTGATTGAGAGATGATTTTAATGGATTGATAAATTGAGAAGAATCTATTGAAGATTGAGAGATAGGGTTCTGTTTGAGTAGGGTTGATTTTGAAGACGTTGAAAAGAATCTGAAGAAGATTGAGAGAGATGATTTTGTTTGAGAGAGATGAAGACGTAGTGATATAGTGACAAATGAGTTCTTTTTTCCGTCCGTAATAGAGAAAACCTTCATACGGTCGGTTATAATATTCAACAAATTGACCAAATTTAAAATTTTTGGATAAAATTACTCATAAATTACCAAATGAATATCTATTATATCTATTTTTTTTTATCTTGTCACGCTTTCTCTTTCTCTCTCTAACATAAATACTATCTCTCCTCATTTCTTCCACCATTACCGCTGCCTTAAGCTTTATTTCTCACTCTCATTTGTTATTTTTGAGCCCGAATTCTCTTGTTCTTATTCGAAATTTAAATACATTGTCAGCCCTGTCACTGATTTTTGAGCCATTTGGAGAATCGATCGATTTGAAATTTTTTAAATCAGTTACAAACTATTAAAAATTGAGAAAATTAGTGTATTTTTGCTATAGATTACATTAAACTTAAATTTGATATATTATATCTCTATTTTTTTCTTATAATTTATGTTGTTGGGTAATTTTTTTCGATTTAATTTATAAATTAGTAGATTGAATTAGATATTGAATTTAATTTACAAATTTTATCGATCTAATTTGTTAATATATTTTGTTGTCGAAGAATGAAATTAGTTAAATTTGGTTGAAAACAAGTAGAAAAATATACACAAAAATCGTTTTTTTGTCGACAAAATGGATGGTCATTTTATTGATATCATTGAAAAAATATAACAATAAAATGACCATCTATTTTATCGACATCGACAAAATGACTACTTTGTCAATATCAAAAAAAATAGGCCATTTTGTCGATGTCTAAAATTTCAATTTTGTCGAAAATTTCGACATTGATTCCCATTTTGGACATCGACAAAATGGAATGGAATCAATTTGATTCCCATTGACAAAATGGGCTTTGGTTAAGTGGGAATCAAAATCTATTTTATTGGCATTATTTGGTTGTCCATCAAATATTGTCGATATTTACGAAAATTTTGATATCGAAATATTTATTCAGAGATAAAAGTTTTTTTCTATGTTATTTCAAATTGGTATTCAATAATTAAAAGTTGAAATTAAATAAGTGTCTATAATAAGTAATATAAATTTGTGTATATCATCGTTTTACAAAAAAATTCAAACGTCGATTTTTCAAACTAATATTTCAATTTTCTTTAACAAAAATCAATTGTCCTTTTTTTATAATAGCTTCTCTCAGAAACTAGTGTATGACTGTCAATTACTGTTAAATCTTAACCACAAAAAAATAATCATTTTTACAAAAGGTTAGATTTGAAATTTTACATTTAAAAAATGATATATTTCTAAGGGTAATTATATTCACAATACACTTTTTATTGTCCACACCAAGTTTTAATTGCAATAAAAGTCCCATAACTTTTGATATTTAGATACATATGTCTCTAACTTTTTTTCATCGTATTTTTATTAGGGTAAATATCACTAGGGGTCCCTAACCTTTGAACGTTATGACGATGGGGTCCCTAACCTTCCATTTCTAACCCCCGAGTCCCTAACCTTTAAAAGAACGCGCGAACAAAGTCCTTCTGTTAAAAAAATCGTTAGTTTGACTGTTAACTAGTCAAATTTTAAGTAAAATGATCAATTACCCTTTTCAAATTAAAATACAAAACAAAGAAAATAAAGAAAAAATTGCAATCAAGTCCCTTATCAACTTCTTCTTCTCCAACTCACCTTTACCAACTCCGGGCCGACTCCAATCTTCACCTTCACCAACTCCGGCGCCGGCGAGAAGCACATTCACCTTCACCAACTCCGCACAAAACCCTCCCCTACCGCAAGAGAAAAACTGAAAATGTTGTGCAAACCGAGCAGATCACGGCGTGAAAACCGAGCAAATCTGAGATCTGCTCGGCCGTGCCACGCGCAGATCTTAGATCTGCGCACTCGCCGGTAGCACAGATCCAAGATCAATGTCTGTTTTTAATCTAAACTTGTTCTATTGGGCTCTTTGTTTACCAAAGGAGAAAAACTTTCTATAACCCAGTTTGTAATTTGTGCAAATGGTGTAATGTCTTGATTGAATCTTGGAATTGAATTTGATTTACCACAGTAGGCATATTTGTTGGCTTACCAATGTTGTCTGTATGGTTGTAGGTAAACTTTGCATTGAGGTTACTACTGCCTCCAAAATCGCATATATTTCTGAGGAGTTGTGCATTGGATGTGGTATCTGTGTTAAGGTTTGTATGATGCAAGATGTTCATATCAGTCATTCGTTGCTTGACAATTGAGTTTGCTGGATGGTTTGCTACCGGCGAGTGCGCAGATCGTGGCACGGCCGAGCAGATCTCAGATTTGCTCGTTTTTCACGCCGTGATCTGCTCGGCTTGTTGTATGAAGAATGGGAGGATTTGTACAGCATTTTCAGTTTTTCTCTTGCGGTAGGAGAGGGTTTTGTGCGGAGTTGGTGAAGGTGAATGTGCTTCTCACCGGCGTCGGAGTTGGTGAAGGTGAAGATTGGAGCCGGTGCCGGAGTTGATAAAGATGAGTTGGAGAAGAAGAAGTTGATAAGGGACTTGATTGCAATTTTTCTTTATTTTCTTTGTTTTGTATTTTAATTTGAAAAGGGTAAATTGGTCATTTTATGTAAAATTTGACTAGTAAACAGTCAAATTAACGATTTTTTTAACAGAAGGACTTTGTTCGCGCGTTCTTTTAAAGGTTAGGGACTCGGGGGTTAGAAATGGAAGGTTAGGGACCCCATCGTCATAACATTAAAAGGTTAGGGACCCATAGTGCTATTTACCCTTTTTATTATTTAGTTTTCACATCTTGTCTCGTATGAAGAATTTTGTCTAAATATTCTTCTAATGAGTATTGAAATGAGGGAAAATATTTTTTCAAACTTTCTTATTTGTTATTTATTTTGATTATGTAAAAATATTAGAGGCAAAAAAATTTTACGCTATCCTTGTTAATTTTTTGGACAAAAATCATCATCAAAGACAAATATAAGACGTGCAAATTAATAGTTTGATGATAAAAATTTGCTAAAAAAGGTTAGACATAAATGTAAAAGTGACCAATTGTTAAAAACTTTCATTACAATTAAAATGTGATGTACTTAACAAATAATGTTATGGTAATATAATTACCCTATTTCTAATCTACTATTTACTTTTTGATATATTTCAAAATTCTCCTTTATCTATATAGAGCAATAAGTTGCAGCCAATCGGGTCCTTCCAAAGATTCTTCCATCTTGAGAGTTAATTTTTTTTGCTTAAATGCCAAACTAATTTCGTTTATTATTTACTCACATCCCATCACTCGTCCAACTTCCTAAATTATTTTTTATCCACAACTCATTAGAAAAATGGATGAAATATCACATGGCGAACAGAATGTCTATGTGGCACAATAACAATGTTAAAATCTTTAATCACTAAACTCGCACTTGCCATTAGCTTCTGCTATTGTCTGATCGATCAATCCAAATTTAAAAAAAAAAATTTACAAATCAATTTGAAGTCTAATTTTGTTAATGTCATTCTTTTTAAGTTTCTTCAATCCTACTCTAATTGGGTTTCTATCAAGAGTAGACTCACCATCAAAGCTTACATTAAGCAAGTCGATTTCATCTACAAGTCACAACGTTCAACATATGACAAGGTAAACCAGAAGATTGAGCAAGTCACAACATTCAACAGATGAAGAAAGAAATAAAGCTAAAGTGAAATGAATCTGAAGTAAAAAAGAAAAGACAGAGAGCATTGCCATTAACAAAGGAGCCAATTCATGGTAAATCTATGTCAAAAATTGAGATCAAATTAAATTTGAAAAAATCGTTTTTATTTATTTAATTTTTTTTTTTTTTTTTTGCTTTTTGAAGCTAAAGGTGTGTTTGGCAAGTGTGAGTTTAATGGCGTGGATGATTTTAATACTTTAATTATAGTCAACATAAACATTTCATTCGCCATATGACATTTTCCTTCTGACGTGACTAACATTTTTCTAATGAGTAATTGATGGGAAATATTTTGAGAAGTTGAGTAAGTGATGGAATACCTTTTAAAATTGAGCGAATAATTAGTAACTTGAAATTAGTTTGGTGATGATTAATTAAAGGGTAATTGACACAAAACATTCATACATTTTAAAGTGATTGTGCAAATCATCGTTACCTATGAGATTTTGCCATTTTCACCATCAAATCCACATTTGCTTGCGCAAAACATTCTTTCCATCAATTGCCATCCAAAAAACTACGTTAAGTAGCATTCTCAACACGATTCGTACCATTTTAGAATGGTACTTTCGTTCACACACATATTTTTCATTTTTCCTTCCTAACTTGTCTACTTTTCTATTTACTTTTGTCCACACACCTATTTTCTATTTTCTATTTTCTCATGCCTAACTAGTCTACTTCTTTATTTTTCTAACGAAATCTCCCATTTCTTCTCTATTTCACCGACAAAATCTCTACTTCCAGCTGCAAAATGTAGGTGAAATAGAAGATGCAAATGTCCCAGGAACAAGAATAACATAAAACTGACCATATTTTACCAAGAATAATGGCAAATGGAGTGTGCAGATGCAGAATCTAAATGGGTATTTTGTATTTATATTTTGTTCTGAAATATGTATTTTGTATGTATATCTTATTTGTGGGCTTGTAGTGATGTGGCTACTCATGTAAGACTCTTGTTGTAATATTGTCCAAATCAGAATCAAGTTTCAGTGGTGAAGAATGTAGTGTATTGAGTAGGGTTGGGCAAAACTGACCAAACCATTCAACCCAACCTACCTGAGTGGTTTGGGTCGATTTTTGCACTCAAACGAGTTGGTTATGGTTTGGAAGTTCTAAAATTGGGTCAGGTTACACGCCTAAACCCCGACCCAATAAATTTTTTTTTTTCAAAAAAAGGCTGAAATCAAAAAATAATTTGACCTAAAGGTTAAAGGGTCTAAAGCCCAATTGTCAATAAGAAAACAAAGATTGACTTACATCAACTGCATCATAGGGTGGTTCCATTTTCAATTTGCTGGCCTTTTTCCATCTGCCAATTTCCATGCGTCCCTTTCCACCTCTCTCTTGTGCGCACTTTTCTCCGACGAAGTCACCTCAGCTGAAGTCCCCACCAACTGCTGGAGTTTCCACTTCCTACCCAGTTAAGAACCTTTCAACTGACCCATGAGATTCAAATGTTATTTTGAAAAATAGTTATTTTCTCCTCAATTCTAATGGTATATGTTGACTTGAAATTGATTAGGGTTCTAATATATGACAGATTTTGAAAAAAAAATCGAGACCAAAACACATTAAAGTTATCAATCGTGCTTAACTGCTTGTACCGATTTTGAATTTTTTTTTATGATTCTTGATTTTGAAAAAAGAAATCGAGTTGGGCCAAAGCCCAAGCCGCCAACCCGATCGAATCTTGGTCGGGTTAAAATCTGTTGGTAGTTTGGATTGGGTTGAGTTCGAGTTTGGCCCAAAACTGATCCAATCCAACCCATGCCCAGCTCTAGTATTGAGTTTGCTGAACTGGAAATGTTATATACCATTTTAGTCTGTAATTGATGTTGTGGAAAAAGTCCCAATCTATTAAAAACGTTGCATTTATTGTCCATACCTTTGTTGTTTTTTTTTTGTATATAACTTTCCTATTTTTGATTGTATGTTGTGATGCATATCCCTATGTAATTGTATTGTTGGCTTAAAACATCCATGATTAAAAATTGATTAACAACAGAAAATAGAAACAACAGTAAAAATACAATGAGTAAAAACATCACTGCGATATCACCAACAAAATAATAATATGTGAGTTGAAAAAATACATCATTATCTAAATAAACATTCACCAAGAGACTTGTACAAAAACCCAAAGCTATTCAGTACCAATAAAAATAATATGAAATGCAAAAAACTTCACAAAAAAAAACATATGTGCAAAAAGCAAATGACCAAAAAAAATCCAGAATGTGAGTCCCTAATTTGGTGCTAGTGGCGCCCATTTGCATCTCCTATTCCCCTACATTTGCGGTCGGAAGTGGGGGATTTCGTTGGTGAAATAGAGAAAAAATATGAGTTTTTGTCGGTGAAATAGAGAAGTAGATGAGTTAGGTGGGAGGAAATCAGAAATATGTGTGTGGACGAAATTACCCTTCCAAAGTGGTACGAATTGTATTGAGGAGACAATTTAATAGAATTTTTTAGATAACAATGGACGAAAATGATGTTTTGTGCAAGCAAATATGGATTTGAGGGTGAAAATACCAAAATTTCATAGGTAAGGATGATTTGCACAAACAATTCAAAAGGTAGTGATGTTTTATGCCAATTATCCTTCATTAAATTAACCCTTAGAGAAAATGAATGTGCATTTTTTAGATAAAAAATATGGAAAATATTGGGGTCAATTAGGCAAATTAACATCTAATTAGTAATTATGGGTATTTATTGACTATTGGGAAGAGGAAAGAAATTAAATTGTTCCAATAATTTTCTTTTAAGCTTCATAATTGAATTGTGTCAATAGTATTACTAAAACATTAAGGAAAATTGACGCAAATAGCTTATATTCTTTGTTTTTAGTGTGGAAATGGTCCTTAATGTTTGTTTTTTGGCACATAAGTTCTCAATCTATGTGTTTTGATGCGTAATTGGTCCTTATTTAATAACAAGATATATATGTCATTAGTTTTAAGGGTTAATTAAATCCACAGTCTCTATTTTTTTTTAGCTTTATAACAATATTTTATTCGTAGATATCGTCTCCATTCTTTCATTTTATTCGCATAGATGGTCCACAAATAATTTTTTTGACAATTTTTCCCTGAATTAAATAAATTAAAATGATAGAAAAAAGAAAATACAACGAAAAAATTACAATTAAGACCCTAATATTTTTAAAAGTACAAATAAATTCTAAACTTTTTATTTATTTATTTTTTACAGATTTTTACTTAAAATAATAAAAAATGCATAATCAAATCCCAAAACTTCTAATTATGTTCACGGAAAGGACATTTGAAGTCTCTATAGATTTCATCAGTGGTCCGTTAATTGACAAAAAAAAATTATACTTGTGACCTAAATTTGACCAATTTAATAAGGACAAAATAGTTTATTACATTCTATTAGATGATCAATTAAAATTGACCAATTAGATGATCCAATGGGGTGAGCTTGCATCTGATGAGGCACATATTGGGAAAGAGGAACCGCCAGTTCTCAAGGACACGCCAGCTCCGCGTAAGTCGAGCAGGGTCATACATTTTCCTTAGATACAATTTTCTGATTACTAGTAATGTATAATATTCTAAAAAGAGTAAAGTGTGGCTAGACGTGAAGGCTGAGCTCCAATCCTTTCAAACCTAGGCGAGACATAAGTGAAAGCAAGACAAGGGCGAAGTGTGAGACATGGCTAGACGTGGAGGTCACGGTTCATGCCTAGGCGGGCTTTTTAGATATGTATTACTAATCAAAGAATATGAAACTGCTAATTATGCAGAATTGAAGTCAAGTATTGACGCAAAGAGATGGCATGAAGCCATAGAATCTAAGATAAACTCCATGTAGGAAAACAATGTTCGGACCTTGGTTGACCCGCCTGAAGGATTAAAACCTATAGGCTGTAAATTGGTTTGTAAGAAAAATGTCAACATGGATGGTAATATTCATACTTACAAGGGAAAGATTGGTTATGAAGGGTTACAAGCAAAGACAAAAAATTGACTTTGACGAAACCTTCCTACCAGTAGCCATGTCTAAGTCAATTCAAATTTTGTTTGCGATAGTAGTATACCATGACTATGAGATTTGGCAAATGGATATTAAAACTGCATTCCTTAACTAAAATCTTAGTAGGGATGTGTACATGATACAACCCGATTGTTTTGAATCCACAGAGCCAAACAAGGTATGCAAACTATAGAGATCCATATATAGATTAAAGCAAGCCTTTCGGAGTTGAAATTTTAGTTTTTATGCTACAATCAAAGTGTTTGATTTTATTAATAATGAATATGAACCACGTGTGTATAAGAAGGTTAGTGGGAGTAAAGTCGTGTTTCTAATTCTGTATGTAGATGACATATTATTATTAAGAAACGATGTCCCCATGCTAAAATCAGTAAAATTGTAGTTATCCAAAAATTTCTCCATGAAGGACATGGGAGAGGCAACATGCATTCTTTGGTATAAAGATCTATAGAGATAGATGTAAAAGAATGCTTGGGCTATTACAATCTATGTACATGGACAAAATCATGAGAAGATTTAGTATGGAAGAGTCCAAGATGAGACTCTGTCATATTGGGTATGAGATATATTTCTCAAAAGAGTATCCAAAACACAAATTGTGAGAGATCGCATGGATATGATTCCTTATGCGTCAGCAATAGAATCTATCATGTATGGCATGTTATGTACTCGACTGGAGTTTTCATATGCTTTGAGTGTCACAAGCAGGTTCAAAACGAACTTTGGCGAGAAACATTGGATCATGGTTAAGAACATTCTTAGGTACTTAAGAAGGACTAAACACATGTTCTTGATGTATGGAGAAAATGAACACAGAGTTCAAGGATATGTCGATGCTAGCTTTTAGTCTAATAAAGAAGAGAGTAAATGCCAATTCGGAAATGTATTTACTCTAAAGGTGGTGCGTTCAGTTTGAAAAGTTCCAAACAAGAAACGACCGCTGATTCAACTACAGAAGCCGAATATATAGCTGCTTCAGAAGCAGTAAAGGCAGCGGGCTGGATCAAGAAGTTCATTACTGAACTTGGAGTAGTTCATAGCATTGTTGATCCAATACCTTGTATTGTGATAACAATGGAGCCATCGCACAAGTGAAGGAACCCATGTTTTATCAATGATCCAGATATATATTGAGGCAGTATCATCTCATCAGGTAGATGCTTTTAAGAAATGACATAAAGATAGAACGGGTCCTAACATTTGATAAATATAGCAGATCCTTTGACAAAGTTGTTATCCCAGCACAAGCATGATGGTCATGCTAAATCTGATGGTATTAAGATACCTAAGTGATTGGATCTAGTTTGTATGAGACATTTTGTGATATA
Organism: Forsythia viridissima; assembly: GCA_030279155.1. Lineage (NCBI taxonomy): Eukaryota > Viridiplantae > Streptophyta > Magnoliopsida > Lamiales > Oleaceae > Forsythia > Forsythia viridissima. The sequence continues at coordinate 37,764,556 of CM059040.1, forward strand.
CTATTTGTTAGACATTGATGCGTATGAATACATTGATTAACTAACTAATTGTCTACATTTTAATGGCAGATCTGTTATTTTTAAATTTGATTATTTAAAATAATAGAGTCTGAAGAGAAGTTCATAGTAACTTGTTAATCACAAGGTGTTGTGATTGTGAGATACAAGTTATAAATAACTTATTTTTGAAATATATGAGACATGAATATCATTATTACGGATATACTAGTATGTTTTGCATTTTTTTGAAGAAAGTAGTTGATCTCACAAGCTAAGATGTAGATGGACATCTGAATGAACACATGAATACATTGTTATGAGAACATGACATTGGATGATCCCCCTAGAGATTTCACATGGATAACTATTCAAACGTCAGTAGTGCGCGGTAGTGGATTTGGTCCTTTGACTTGAGGACATCATAGAATCTTATGTGATGACCGCTATACTTTGGCGAGCATTTGATAGGACTCAAAGATTATGAGTTACCAAAAAGACGTCGTATGTGTATAGTGAAAATCATATAAATGTTGTGAATATCCAATATGAAGATTCGTCACTAAAATATTTCAATCATAACTAGATTAGATCAATGAAGAGTTGATGTGAATAATATAATTGGTTGAAATGAGATTGACGATGATCCATATCACTTAACCAATTGGGTTATATTGATGAAGGGATTATATTTTCACGGTAACTGTACATATATTGGTTTTGTCATACCACATGACATTTCTTTTTACATGGATTACCTTGACAAGTTGCTAGATGTCAATCTTGGACGGCGACATGAATTGATCGATCTAAGTGAATTGATGAGAATATCATTGCAATTGCCATTGTGAATGAGAACATAATGTGTCACACACAAAATGTGAGAATTGAGCATCTAGGGTTGGACCTTGTCTAAATGGGAGATTGTAAGAATTAATGTCCAATGTTCAATATCCAATTAGTTGGGTCAGACTTTATTACTTATTTGACCAAATTAATTAATTAGGTTCGTTAGTAATGGGCTGACAAAAGTTCTAGTAAGACTAGAACACACAATTTTAGTCGGACTAGAATTAGGGTTAGCGCTGCCTATGAATACTAAGGCCATAACAAATTAAGGTAGTTGGTCTTCATTACCTGCTAGCACAAGCAAAAGACAACCAATACAATTACTCCCAAAAGTTCTACTTTCATCTATTCTTGATCATGGAAGTCCAGATCTTTTTTTGCTGTGTGGATTATCATTGGAGGCTGGACAATTGGACAGCTGTGGTCTTGAAGATCATACCTCCAACTAATCAGATAATTAGATTTCATGGTACTCATCAGGGTAAACTTCTATCACGAATTCTATCTAAGTACAAAGTTGATCGGACTTATAGGAATTGTATATTTAATTTCCACCGACGTCAATTCTTTACAATTTTGGCCAAGAAGATAACTAGAGAAGAGAAGAACGAAGATGCTTTATATTTCCAAAAGTCTCTACAGTGAAAATGGCAATCAGCAGCAAAGATAAAGCCTGCTGCAACCGTAATCAGTTTCAAGAATAACTGATGGATTGATCTCAGCCATTGATTAAAACCAATGGTAACTCAAACAAGCACACATTTGGATATATCTAAAATACCCAATCAATATTTTCCATGTGGACAAATTCCACAACCAACTTAAAATGGGTTTTAAATACACGATTTTTACGGTCTTCACCTTGGATCACAAACCCATGCTCAATATTCTGGTTGCTTAATGCTTATTCTTCTTTTTATTTGGCTATATACATGTCTCATCATCGCCCTCACATGCAAGGAAGACATTAACCCAAGTCAATTTTCAAAATTTTCAAACAAGACTTGAATTTAACAACAGGTAATACTTTCGTACCCATATCGGTCGGATTACAATCAGTTGATATTTTAAACAATTCAACTTTACATGAATTTAATTTCTCTCTTACAAAATGATACTTAACATCAATATGTTTAGACCTCTCATGACAAACTGGATTTTTACTCAATATAAGAGCATTTCGACTATTTGTGTGTAAGTGTAAAGTGTCATGCAAGATATATAATTCATGAAGTAAGCCTTTTAATCACATACCTTCATTCACGACCTTCGTTATAGCTACATACTCAGCCTCAATGCTGGACAAAGCAACTAAGGAGTACAATTGTGATTTCCAAGATATACAACAATCATCCAAAGTAAAGAAATGTAGTTGATTTTCTTTGATCACAATCAGAATCAACATAACCATGTAAACATAATTTATCACAAGTATTTTCATACACCAAGTCTACATTTAATGTTCGTACAATATATCTTAACAACTATTTTAAACCAGCCCAATGAGGCTTTCCGGGGTTAGACATAAACCTACTTAGTAAACTAATGGAATAAGCTAAGTCTAGTCATGTAGTAATCATGTAGTACATTATAGAACAAATTGCATTAGCATAAGGAATGTGTAACATTTCTTCATTTTCTTCATCTGAATTAGGAGATTGAGTTGAATACAAAGGTATATGACCGGCTAAGGAAACATTCACACACTTAGCATTTTTCATACCAAACTTGGTTATAATCTTGTCAAGATAGTTTTTATTTATTTTTTTATTTTGGAGTAGTAGTTAACATATTCACACTCCTATCTCTTTTAATAAACATCTCTAAGATTTTTTTAGCTGTCGCTAGGTCTTTCATTTCAAATTTAGCTTTAAGAAGATACTTCATTTTACTTATTTCAATTTTATTGTCACAAACAATCAACATATCATCAACATAAAGCAGTAAGTACAAATTACAACTATGTTTCAGATTTTTAAAGTACAAACAAGCATCGTATTCACTTCTACTAAAGTCAATTTTAATAATATAAGCATAGAATTTCTTATATCATTGCCTAGGGGGTTATTTAAGTCCATATAATGATTTCTTAAGCAAGCACACTTTCTTATATTTCCCTTTTACTTCAAACTCTTGAGGTTGTGCCATATAAATGACCTCCTCAAGCTCTCCATGAAGAAAAACAGTTTTGATATCTAATTGCTCTAATTCCCAATTGAATTGAGCAACTAAACCTAAAATTACTCTTATTGTTTTATACTTGACTACAGGTGAGAACACCTCATTGTAATCAACACTCTCACGTTGGGTATAACCCCTAGCCACTAACATAGCTTTATACCTAGGTGGATCATGGGGGACTTACACCATCTTTGATTTTATAAAGCCACTTACATTGGACCACTCTTTGACTTTCAGATTTGTTAACCAATTTCCAAGTCTCATTTTTAATGAGGGAGTACATTTCTTCTTTCATGTCGCCAACTCTTAGACTTAGGACACTCTATGGCTTCCTTGTATGTTAATGATTCCAAATTCTCTATAACTTCACCTGAAGCTAAAGCATATTCAATAAGGATCAAAGAACTATATCTTAAATTTGGTCTAACTTCTCTTCTTTCCCTATCTCTAGCAAGTTGGTAATCTTGAATATTTACATGAGCTTTGCCTAGAGTAGGATTTTCAGGTTCAGTAAGATCAGGTTGTTGTTGCTGTGGTGATTTAGGTGCAGTTTCTTCAACATCAATTTGTTGAGGTCTTACACTAGGATCAACACCAAAATGTTTAAATTTATATGTCTTCACCTCAATTTGAACATTATTGACTTGTGGTTGCTCCTTAGATTCATTTTCAATTTTAAGACAAGGCATTTCTATTTCATTAAAGACCACATCTTGACTATTAATAATTTTTATACCCTTTTCACCTAAAATCCATAACCTATAACCTTTTACCACCGTAGGATAACCTAACAACACACACTTGACAGCTCTAGTCTCTAATTTTTGCTCTGTTTGGTGAGCATAAGCTGAACACCCAAATACCCTAAGGTAGGACAAATTTAGAGGCTTCCCACTCCATAACTCTACTGGAGTTTTGAAATTAATAGTACTAGATGGTGACCTATTAATCAAATAAATATCAGTACATAATGCTTCTCCCCAAAAACCCATTGCTAACCTAGAACTTATAACCACACATCTAACCTTATCTATAATAGTCATATTTAATCTCTCAACCACCCCATTTTTTTGTATGGGTATGTCTCACTGTTCTATGTCTTTGAATTCATTTTTCGGCACAAAAGGAATCAAATTCTAGGTTACAAAACTCAAGCCATTGTCGTTTTAACCTTGCTGCCTATTTGATTTTCAACAAGACTTAACCAATTTTTGAAATTTCTAAAGGTCTCATTTTTTGACTTAAAAAGGTACAGCTAGAGCTGGCAAATGGGCTGGGTTGGGCTATCAGAACAGGGCCACACATGAAACTGGACTGGGCTGGCCCAGCCCAGTTTTGTATGGGCTAGAAATATGCTAGTCCAGCCCAGCCCATTGGCCCAACTTATCTTAATTTTCTTTTTTTTTTTTTAAATAAATTTTTTATACAATCTAATACATTACATCAAATACAATCTTAGATAAATTTAGACTATATAGAATTTTTTAAAAAGATTAATTTATAAAATTGAGGCTCTTATGTATTAGTCAATAGATAAACGTCAATTTTCTTTCAAAATAATAATTTTTTTTGTTAATTGTAAATTATTTGTAGACACTTTTTTTTTAAAAAAAAATACAAATATTAAAAGCATGCTAGTCTTATTGTTTTGAGATATAAGCATGCTTTGCTTAAATTAAAAGGTTTACTTATAAGTAAATTTAAAATAAATAATTTACTTGTCACACCAAATATATTTTGGATTGAAACTTAAATTAAACTAAATTTTAATTAAATCTAAACAATTTTATGTTGGATCCTAAAATTTTTGGACTAATGTTTATTGGTGACTTTGGCTTAGATCATTTTAGATTGATATTATTTGAATTATGTATTGGGCTATTAACAAAATGAGTTAATTAGTGTTAAGGAGCAAAAAAAAATCAAAAAAATCAAAAAGAAAAATAAAAAAAAAATCAAAAAATAAAATAAAATCAAAATTGGGCTGGCCCAACTAGCCCGCGGGCTAGATGGACCGGGCCATCTTGGCCCGATTTTATTTGGGCTAGGGCCAACCAACCCAAGAAGGCGGGCTACATGGGCCGGCCCGCGTTATACCACCTCTAAGTACAGCCAAGATTTTCTACTATAGTCATCTACAATAAACAGAAAATACATATTCCCACCATGAATGGAATGTTTCTCAGGCCCCCACAAGTTGGCATGAACATAAATAATAGGTCTTTGTGCATTGGTGCTCCTTTCCCAAAGCTAAGCCTATGAGACTTACCTAGGACACACGTTTCACAAAATTTCATTTTTGTCACTTGATCTTTGCCAAATAACTGTTGATCACTTAAAAAATTTAGCCCTTTGTTACCCATGTGCTCTATTCTACTATGCCATAGATCAGTTTTATCCTCATTAATTGAGAAAGAACTCGAGCCATTTGCAACTTGTGCCTCACCGTGTCAGTAGTACAAGCCATGCTTCTTATGACCTTTCATAACAACTAAAGAACCCTTAATAACTCTTATGGTGTAATTTTCAGATTTAAACATGTGACCCCCATCTTCAAAAACACCCAAAGATATTAAGTTTCTTTTTAGGTTTGGCACATCTAACATTGTAAAGGGATCTAATAATGCCATCATGCATTTTTATGGAAATATCCCCAATTCCCTCAACTACTTGAGAGTTATTATCACCCCATGAAGACTTTTTTAGACTCAATCTGCTTATAGTTAAAGAACCAGGCCCTAACGGGACACATGTGAAAAGTGCAACTGGAATCAAGAATCCACACTTGATTCATCTCAGTTTCACTCACTGTCATAACATAAAGGCTATCAATTTCAGCTTCTAAAGTTGCGTTATTTTATGGTTCTACAGCCTAATCTTTTTGCTTATTCTTAAGGTCACATCAATCCCTTTTAAAGTGTCCTAATTTTATACAATGATACACTTTTTATTGCTCTTGTCTCTATACTTAGACCGACCCTTGGACTTACCTTTATTCTTCTTATTTTGACTATAATTGTGATCCTTCTTTTTTGACTTACCCTTCACATACCATGCTCTCTTCTTTAACTCTATTTTTTTTACTCATTAGACCTAACGGCGTCAATAACAATAGCTTGAGTTAAAGTGTCCCTAGCATACTTTATTACATTTCTTATATCTTTATACGAATCAAGTAAATAATTTATCAAAATTACAGTCAAATCTTCATCATGAAATTTCTTATCATTATGTGCAAGGCTCTTACAATAATGCTAAAATCACTCAAATTTGCTTCTAAATCTTTACTTGCTTCTATTTTAAAGCTAAACAACTTTTCAAGAAAGTAAATCTTATTAGACAACATTTTATTCAAAAATAACGTATCTAAGGCTTTCCAAAGATCTCTAGCAGTTATTGATTCATCTACTTGCCTAACAATATTATCAGATAAATGCAATATGATACAACTATAGACAATTTCATTCATATCATTAATTTCATATGATTTTGATTTCAAATCACCTGAAAAAGTTTCTGGATCATCAAGGGCATTAGAAATCCTTTGTTGAACCAGAATAGCTCGCATTTTTTGCTTCCATATAGAGTAATTCCCCTTTCCATCAAACTGGTTTAATTCAACCCGTAAACCCATTTTCGATTCAACAAAAGGAAAAAAAATACTCTAGAACATGTTTGATTCCTTTTGAAACTAGAATCAAACATAGGTAAGACATGGTTAAAAAATATTCAACAATCAAAATTTTTACTGAAATGATTCTTTCAAGATAATGAATGCCAGAACATTTAACAATGATATATCCAAAACAACTTGAATCAACTATCACAAGCAATTATCTCAAATTCAGAACAACTTGAACCAAATGATCATAACCTAAGCGATTTTCAGAACATTTTATATATCAACAAATTAGAAATATATACATGGTGAAATTTTTTTGATCACATAAACATATATTCACAAGAGCTCATTTAACGTAATAAAATTAGAATTTAAAGTAAGGAGGTTTAGAGAGTGTAAATTGAGCGAACAAATCTGACTGTTCATATTTTCAGGAGAGATGCAAATTTTTCTCTTACCCTAATGCCACATATTTTTGCCCTAGAGGAGATTAGAAGACCAAATTAATAAGAAGAACAAGCAACATCATTATACAGCCCATTCACGCATTTAAAAAAACTATACACGCACCGCTGCCGGAGTTTCATGCGCCACTGCCAGAGTATTCATTTACCTCGTGAACCCAAATCCGACGTCCAAACGCCGAAAACTGTTATTATCTGACTGAAATTTGAATTTCCCGTTTGATTTCTTCTTCAAGAATAGTTAGGGCTCTGATACCAATTTTGTTGAAAAAACCTACAAGAATCAACAAATGATGTTAGAAATCTTTACTAACAATATCTCAGATTCAAAGAATTAATAAGAAACAGAAAACTCCTTGTCCATGGCTGCCGTTTCTTCTCGGTAGAATAAAGGATTCGACCTCCATATCTCATTGCAAGCAAATATTCTTTTACTTCTAGGACTCAGACAAATAGTCTTAGAACCATAGCCTAAATCTTCCAAAGACATGAGCACGAGTCTCACCGTCCTTAGACTAAACCCAAAATCAAACATTTCCTATGTCCACCGGAAACCATATACCAATATATGCAGTCACCATATAAGGAAGAAGAAAGGAAGAAGTGATTTCAGCCATGAAGATAACCAAAGAAGAGAAGAACAGAGATGTTGTATATTTCCAAAAGTTGCTACAGTGAAAATGGCAATCAGCAGCAAAGATAAAGCCTGTTGCAACCATAATAAGTTTCAAGAATAATTGATGGATTGAGATTAACTTAAACAAGCACACATCCGGGTGTATCTAAAATACCCAATCAATATTTGCCATGTGGACAAATGCCACAACCAACTTAAAATGGGTTTCAGATACACTAATTTTACAATGCATGATCGAAGGCTACTCTACATGAGTGTAGTTGGAGCACTCTCACCCGTCCTAACATTTGTTTTTTCGTGAAAAAAATGTATCAGTATATGCATGCTCTTACAAAGGTTCAGTGACACGGTGTTAAACGCATTCTACGTTATCTCAAAGGTACAATTCAATTCGATATTTCTATCCAATGTTCATCTAATTTTTTCTAATCTCTTACACTAATGTGGATTGAACTAGTTGTCTAGATTATCGACGGAGTGTTTAGTGCACTTTTCTCGGTACTAATCTTATCTCTTTGTCTTCATCAAACAACGAGATGTTTCTTGATCTATCGAAGAGTTGCTAATGCTACCGCTAATGTTACATAATCGTTATTATTCAATCCATGGGCAGATTTCGGCCTGGGCTGGGCCTGGCTATAGTCCACCCCAGCCTCAGCCCAAATCCAATAAACAAAGAAAATTTCTTTTTAGGGAAAATTTTGGGCCGGTCACTGTTACAGCCAAATTGGGCTAAAAAGTCATATGGCCCAATATTAATTCAACTAAAGTCATACATTAGTGCCAAAAGTCCAATATGCCCTCTGATTGCACAAACCGTCATTTATTGCACAAACCGTCATTTAAACACGTACATCACTTTGAAAACCTCCGTTTATTTCTGCACACTTCATCTTCTTCGTGATTGATTCTTCTCACCGCAAATCGTAACCACAAATCCTAACCGCAAACGTCGATGGTGAAGGTAATTTCTTCGATAAATTTTTTGATAATGTATTTTTCGTCGATTAGTTTTTTCTGTCAGAACAAGTGATGTAGGGCTTTGAAATACGTGATACTGTTTAATATATGTTGATGTTTTGGTGATTTTTTTTGATTTTTTCTTAGAACGTGCTATTTAACCATTAAAATGCTTGATACTCCTTCGATCTATGACAGTGTTTCTATTTTTTCTGAATTTTTCCCTTGTTTCGATGATACTGTTTTTGTTAGCACGTGCTATTTAACCATGCAAAATGCTTGATACTCCTTCGATCTATGATAGTGTTTCTATTTTTGCTGAATTTTTTCCTTGTTTCTAGGATACTGTTTTTTGTTAGAACGTACTATTTAACCATGCAAAATATTTTAATCTCTTTAGATCTTTGATACTGTATCTATTTTTGCTGAATTTTTTCCTTGTTTCTAGGATACTGTTTTTTGTTAGAACGTGCTATTTAACTATGCAAAATGTTCTAATCTCTTTAGATCTGTGATACTGTTTAAATGTCTTAGTTTTCTCTTTGACAGTTTATAATGATACTATTTTAATCTCTTAGTTGATGTGCATTAGTGTATAATGATACTGTTTTAATCTCTAAGTTTGAACCTGTGATACTGTTTAATTATGGCAAGGTTTTCATCCGTGATACTGTTTAAATGTCTTAGTTTTCATCCGTGCTACTGTTTTGATCATGTGATACTGTTTTGCTTAGTTGATGTGCATTAGTGTATTAATGATACAGTTTCAATCCATGATACTGTTTTAATCTCTAAGTTTGAACCTGTGATACTGTTTAATTATGGCAAGGTTTTGAACCTCTGATACTGTTTAAATGTCTTAGTTTTCATCCGTGCTACTGTTTTGATCATGTGATACTGTTTTGCTTAGTTGATGTGCATTAGTGTATTAATGATATAGTTTCAATCCATGATACTGTTTCTCTTTGACAGTTTATAATGATACTGTTTTAATCTCTTAGTTGATGTGCATTAGTGTATAATGATACTGTTTTAATCTCTAAGTTTGAACCTGTGATACTGTTTAATTATGGCAAGGTTTTCATCCGTGATACTGTTTAAATGTCTTAGTTTTCATCCGTGATACTGTTTTGATCATGTGATACTGTTTTGCTTAGTTGATGTGCATTAGTGTATTAATGATACAGTTTCAATCCATGATACTATTTTAATCTCTAAGTTTGAACCTGTGATACTGTTTAATTATGGCAAGGTTTTGAACCTCTGATACTATTTAAATGTCTTAGTTTTCATCCGTGATACTGTTTTGATCATGTGATACTGTTTTGCTTAGTTGATGTGCATTAGTGTATTAATGATACAGTTTTAATCTCTTAGTTGATACTGTTTTTGTTTATGATGCAGCAAAACAAAAATACTTCTGGATACAAAACAATTGGTTATAAATCAATGGAAAAAAGGAAGTCTATTCCTATACAAAAAAAAGTAACTGTGGATAAAAAGCGTTACCCACAATACCGTTCTAACCTCCAAGTAGTGATCAGGGAGGTGAAAGGTTTGTCACTAACAAAACCACAAACAGATGGGTTGAAGAAATTGCCATTTTTCAATCTTATCAATTTGATACTGGATGACAAGATTGATAGACAATGCTGTCGTCGAAGCGATATGGATCTGTACAAGATCATTGAGTGCTTTGACAAGTCAAACAAGGATTTTTTGATAAACAACTCCCGTCTAAAGTTCAAGATAGACGATGTGAAGTGTATTTTTGGAATCGTTGAAGGTAAAAATCTGATGGAGGTTGAAAAACAAAAGACAGCATCGATTTCAGTTTTCTCCCAACGAAGGTTTAGAGACTGTCGTAGATTGACCAAAACAATAATATCTACACAGCTAAGAGCTGCAGCAAATGGGAACAAAAAAGAAGACATCGACGATGTTTGTAGGTTAATGATGCTCTTCCTGATGGCATCGTTCTTTGTGCCAAATAAATCCCTGACTTTGAGCTGGGGATATATCAAGTATGTTGAAGATCTCGACAATGTCAAAACCTACAATTGGTCGAAGCACATCTTTGAATATCTAATTTCTTCCCTATGTAAAAATGAAGACCCAATCGATGTCACAGGCTGCGTCATGGTTTTACCAGTAAGCTATTTGATTTCTATATACTGTTTTATTTGTTGATACTGTTTTGCATTAAATGTGATATTCGCACTAATAAGTTTTATTTATGAAAATTCAGTATTGGTTGTTGGAAAATCTTAAAGCCTGCAAAGCATTGAAGAAGAATGCAGATCCAAAATGCATTAAATGGGACTTAAGAGATTTGACATGTATTCTAAAATCTACGACTGTACACGAACTTTCAAAAAGAAAGGTAATAGTAGTATCACCAATTCACAGCATACAGTATCTTACATGAAGATTTATTCAACATACAAACATCCAGAATATTTATTATTCAACTACACCATTGCAGGTTGTTGAAGAAGTCGATGAAGATGAAGAATCCATGGAAAATAAAGAATCTACTGAAGATGAAGAATCGGATGGAGATGGAGAATTGGATAAAGTTGATACGGAAACAAAAGATAGTACTGAAAAGGAAGAAAGTGATGACAATCGAACAGAGGATAACATTTCAACAGAAGACAACAAAAAGGAAGAAAGTGAGGAAGATGATAGTTGGCTACACTTGCCCCTGAGTCGTCTGGCAGAAATTGCAATCAAAGATTCATCAGAGAAGAAAGCCATAACTAGTTCATCTAAACTCCGTGATGAATTACAAACCTCTGAAAGGGAGCGCATCTTGCAAGCTGCGTTGGATGAAAGCGTCTCACAGAATGAAAGGTACTAATATATATTTATATGATACAAAAATCTATATTACTAGAATATTGTGATACTGTTTAAAAATATTGTGATACTGTTTTTATCTATGCCATTGTTTTCTTGTGATACTGTTTTATTGAGATACCATTGTCTCTGATACTGTTTTGTTGTGATACTGTTTAATTAAGATACTGATAATAATATGATTTTAATACTTTGATGTTGATAATTAATTCTTTTGATACTTTGCAAAATGAAAGGAATGTACAGGAGCTCAACGAGATGAGCACAAGAATCAAAATTATAGAAGACCAGCTACAAAAGTCGATGGCTCTACATGCGGCAGTTTTGGAGGAAAAGAATAACACTGCTGAACAACTCAAAACGCTGCAACAAACTTTGGAATCTCTTACAAGTGAAAATAAATCATTGGAAAAAGAGAATAACTCGCTTGTAAATGAGTTGACTGAAAAGGTAGTGCATGAAGTCACTCAAGCTTTGAATGACAGAGAGGTCCAAAAGAAAAAGGATGAAACAAAGCAAACTTCAATGGTCAAAAGAATAAAAGGAAAAAAGGAAAGAAAAAGAAAGAGGGATGATGATTTTACCTATTCTGCTACGAAAAAAAAGAGTCACAAGGGGTAAAAAGGCCAAATCTCAGGTGCAAGAAGAAGAGGATGACAATACAATCATCAATGTTGAGGATCTTCCCGATCTTCCATTGAGGAAACAAAAAAAAGCACCAACGAAAATCAATGAAAAATGGTTAACAGCAAAGCAGTTAACTACAGATAACAGGAAGAAGATGGTAAAGATTGGAAAAATTCACGACCTATCGTAAGTATCTTCCCTACAGTAATTGTTGATGTTTTGATTCATGATACTGTTTAAAAGTATTGTGATACTGTTTCAATTACTGAATGTTTTACTTATAATATTGTGATACTGTTTAAAAATATTGTGATACTGTTTCATTGCTTTAATGCTGTGTTATATTGCAGCGCGACGATTTACATGCCAACAGGAGCAGAATTCTGTTTTGTCACATTAGGGGATTTATTTGATATTCTTGGGAACCAGGCAATATCAAATACCATAAGATTGTAAAAACCAAAAAATGTATTCCCAAATTATAAACTTATACAAAACATAACTATGATATTTTATATGCAGGTGATTGATGCATATGGGGAATTGCTAAAGACCAATGACCCAATTGTAGACAGCACTTACATCAAAAGATTTGTCGTTTTTGATTCTTTGTGCTGGGTGAATTATTGAATTTCAAAATAAACATTTCAATTACAAACTTAGGTCTAACAACAAAATAATTTCTTATATTGATATTATACTTGAATACTGCAGCTATATGTCACAAATCCTCAAATGGAAATTCCAAGATCACAAAAAATCGACATAGTGTTGGAGCACCTCCACAACACCGGGCAGCCTCGACTTTTACTGTTCCCGATGAACTCAAACGGATGAAAAGGATCTGATGTAGTTCCAAACCATTGGACACTACTCACATTCGACTTTGAGGCAGGTCAATGGACACATTACAACAGTAATTTGCCAAGAGACGGGACTTCAAACAGATATATGGACGATGCTATCATATTGGTAAGATAATAAGTTGTTACAGTACCATATACTGTTTTTACAGTGAGTTTAAAAATACAAGTCTAACATTTTACATTGCTGTTTTTTCTCAAATACGTGTAGAAAGAATATGTTGAGAGCAAACAAAAAGAACTATTTATGAAATCTCCCGTTACAAATACTGTTGAGTACAAAGAAGAAGAATTCAATCATCCATTGATCGCCTACGAGAAATGTCTGCAACAACACATTGGGACGTAAGAAGCAACTAATCATTCAAACTCCCTATTTGTATTATCTCGTGTTTAAATGTTTATGCAGCACACCGACATTTACTACATGTTTTTGAATTTTGTTTTGCAGTGTCGATTGTGGAATACACGTTTTCCATGTGATAGAAAGACTGGCAAAGAATGAAGAGATAGAAGAAACCATGACAATGAAGGAAGTTAGACAATATAAAGCAAACATGGTTTCTCAATTCATCAAGGATTTTGTTGTAGATGAATGAATGGATGAATATATTTTCTTCATTCTAGATGAATAGATTTCCTAGTTGCAGATTTTGTTTGATACTGAATACAATTTGTGATACTGTATTGTAAACATACTGCTGTCAATTAATGAAATACTGTTTGTGATACTGTGTTGTTAAACTATTTGTCATACTGTTCTGTTAAACTATTTACGGTATCAAACACGAACAGATAACTCTCAAAAACACTAGGGATTATAGTAAATTGTGATACTGTATTACAACGTAATGTTCTTAATGAGATATTGTTTTGTGATACTGTTTTGTGATACTGTTTTATGAAAATAAACATTTTGTGATACTGTTTTGTGAAAATAAACATTTTGTGATACTGTTTTGTGAAAATAAATGTTGCTTTCATTAATTCACCCAAAAAATCATTACAACACAACTGTGTTCCTACATATTTAAAAAAGAATGAATAATATCCTTCATGGGGACAATCTTTTAGACCAATGACTCCTTACAAGTCTTCTTATTGTGATTACCCAACTTTCCACACCTACCACAACGTATCATCCGCACTTGTTCGCCCCTTGATCTAATTCGCCTCTTTTTAGGTCTTCTAGGTTGTCTCTTTGTAGGTGGAGGCAAAATTTCAAAATTGGCAGAATTTTCATATTCCAACCTCATTGACATAGGAATGGGATATATAGCTTCTTCATAGGACTTGCGGAATGCTGCAACATGAAAATAATAATCAACAAATTCATCAATGCGCCTTCCAGATCTATTAATTGCAGCAACTGCATGCACACATGGGAACCCATTCAGCTGTCACTGGAAACAAGAACATGTGCTTTTGCAGATATCCACACAAACCGATGGATCTGAAAAAACTTCAAAAATTGTATCGGAAGACTGCTTGATATTTCATGATCGACTTTCATCTGCATATCCCTGCAACTTCTCTATCATCTTGGGACAGACAACCCCCGTCCACTCACCTACATCGGTATCATATAGAAAATAAAACAGTATCACATAGAAAATAAAACAGTATCACAGTGAAAATAAAAGAGTATTATGTAGAAAAAAAACAGTATCACAGTGAAAATAAAACAGTATCATGCAGAAAATAAAACAGTATCATAACATTACCAGAATCGGTTCTTCTTGTAACAAACATGTTCATCAGCTTTATCCTCAACATGTCAACCATTCGGGTTATGGGCAAACTCCTACAGTCAACTATCCATGCATTAAAAGACTCAGCTGCATTTGATGACATCTCTCCATATCGACATCAAACACTATGAGCATTCGACCAATTTTCAAATGGTAACCCATCTAGAAACCTTTGAACAATAGCTCCCCCCTCACGTTTCAATACCTCCAACTTCTGGTTAAATAATGCAATTGTTGGAGCATGTGCACATTCCCGGAACAACCAGACCATACGCTCTCTATAACTGTTTGAGAAGCCACCACCACTGAATTTATCCCTCAAATTTCCTTTAAGATGTTGTAAACAGAAAAAATGATTCGATGTAGGGAATGCCTTAGGCAACGCTTCCATTAACCCAACATTCCGATCAGACACAAATGTAAGCTCTCGAGTACTTTGAACAATACTACGCAACTGTTCCAAGAACCACAACCAATTATCGTAGTTCTCGGAATCTACAACAGCATAAGCCAATGGATATAAGCCTACACAAAATAACAGAAAACAGTATCACAAAAATAAAACAGTATCACAAAAATAACAGAAAACAGCATCACAAAAGAGCAGAAAATCAGTATCTAACCTTGGTTGCCATTCTTAGCACTTGCAGACAACAAGATACCTTTGAACCTTCCTTTCAAAAATGTTCCATCGATAAACAACATGGGACGACAATGATTAAACCCATGAATGCACGCATGGTAAGAAACAAACAATCTTTGGAATCTTTTAGAAACTTGGTCCACCTCTAAATCAATATGACTTCCATGATTAAATGACCTTGCAGCCTCAATATACCAATGTAACTGCTTGAAAGATTCAGACGCGTCGCCAAAAATCAATCCCTTCGCTCTCTCCAACGCATTCCAAGCCTTCTCATAGCTTATCGTGTAACCGTAGTTTGTTAAAAGGTGTGAAACAACATCATTAGAACACAATGTTGGTTTCTCCCTCAATATATCAACAATCAAACCAGAAATTACCTTACAACTTAATCTCTCACTTTTTTCTTTCCTCAACACTATAGGACAACTATGCTCATTCACAAGCTTTCGTATGTAACAAAAACCACTAACCTTTGATACTGTCGCACAAACATACCACCTACAATCATCAGAATATTTGTTTGAACATTGCACCTCTACCCTACTATTGTTATTTCTCATGTAATCAAACTTAAATCCTCTCTCAATCGAAAATTTGCATAAAGCATCTCTAAATTCAGCTACACCTCTCTCAAACCTCTGTCCAACATGAGTGATTATGCTTGACCAACTTGATGAAAGTAATGCCCTACTATTTGTTGAAGAACAATATGTAGTTATGGCAGATCATTCATTCCCGAAAACAGTATCACAATCATGTGATACTGTTTTATCATTAAGTGATACTATTTTAGAGTCTGAAACACTAATATCAACAAATTTCAATTCAAAAGCAGAAATCAAGGAAATCATGTTTCTAAATTCTTCCTCAATCCTTAGAAAACACCTATCATGTCCAGGGATACAATAACGTAATAAAATAGTGTCGACTTCTAATGAATTCCAATTATCACATAATTTTCGCAAAACACCATTAAAATCCCCACCAGAAGAAATTTTTACGGGAAGTGTGTCTGAAATATACTTACAAAGTAAAATTAGGCCACCTTCCATGATTGAGAAGAAAAACAGAACTGGTATTTGCAGGAATGAGTATTCTTGAGTGCGGCGACTCACAGAAACAAAACAAAACAAAGGTTCTTGAGTGCGGCGACTCACAGAACGTCGACTACGTGCGCCGGTGATGTGATTGTCGACGGGGAGATCTGGAGAAGAAAGTTGTTAATGGCAGCTTGAATAAGAATCGTGAGTTGATGAAATCTGGTTTAAATTGGTATAACAGATTACGGGGGTAATTACGGTATTAGATAAATTCATATGACTTATTCACAATTTTGGAAAGTGTTTGGACCTAATTAGAAACAAGTCACCTATAGATGACTTATTGACAATTTTCCCTTCTTTTTATATAGTCAGATCCAACCTCAACCTCTCCAATTTAAAAGTAGCAAGTGTCTCATTTGAAATTTCTCTAATTCAAAAAATCCAAATAACCTCAACCCCCAAGGTTGCAAACTCCCAATTCAAATGGTTTTAATTCAATTAAGTTTTGATTTAATATTTATAGACTACAATAAAGTAGAAGTTGTCAATTAAATATTTTTGTATTTTGTTTTGTTTCTTAGCATTTAAGAAATGTTTATACTTTATATTGTTTTGTATATTTTAGTTTTGATTTTTTGATTTTTTTTTTCTACTTGGTTCCTGGTTCGGTTCCTGATTTATATTTTTACTAATTTTTGAAATAATTTTTTATTTATTAAAAAAAGTTATTATAGTAATAGAGAAAATTTAAACCTCCCATGAACTAAAGAAAGAAAACTATGATTGGTTATGAAGAAATACTGTCATGAATTTTTTTTTTTTTTTTTTTTTTTTTTTTTTTTTTTTTTAAAGAAATAAAGTTATTGTAGAAAAGTTTAATTACTTTGGTTTTTTTGTTTTTTTTTTAATTTTTTAAAAAATTTACTTAAGTTGGTGTAAAATTTTATTATTTTGAGTTAACCAAGTAACATACCGCATTTGTATGTTTTTTTATTAGTATTGATCAAATTTTTGACTTGCTTGCTCCAAAATTATTTATTGTCTCTCTATAACGTATATAGATTATTTATTAGTTTTTTTAATTTTAATTAATTAATTAAATTCTTGAAGTCTTCACTACTTATGTCATCCCAAATTGTTTTATTTTACTATTTTTCAATTTCTAGCAATTGAAAATTAGATTTAACTATAGAATTTAACTATAGAAGAAGAAATAAGTGGCTAAGGTGAAGAAAACATTGGAAGAAAATAGAACACTGTTCTTGAATGATAGTGATTCAATTTAGTCCCACACATCTAGCATTTACGTCACTATTTTTATTTATTTATTTGTTTGTTAATTGCTATTGATAATTATATTTAAATGGAATTGTTGTTGCCTTGCCGACTATTATTGGATTGTTGTGTCTTATCGGTCTATTTTGTTGCCTTGTAAACTTATTATTAAATTATTATGCCTCGCCGGATTATTGTTGAATTATTGATAGATTGTTTATTTTTTAGAATTTACAAATGGAAAGTCGAGCTTCGATCAAGAGAAGAATAACTTATTTTCATTTTTCTTAAAAACATGTCAAAATTTTCTTCAATTTCAGTCCTTGCGAACTAAATTCCTGAATCTGCCCTGATTGAATCCTTTGCTCCCCTTAATCTTTGTGATCGACAATGTAAATACTACATATATTATATCACTTTTTATAACCGGCAAATCATGACATGGTTCCATACATTAAATCCAAAAAATTAATTTTTACAATAATATAAAAAAGTTTAAATATTACACATTTAAATGCAACTGCAGGAGCCAATCCAACTGGTTTAAAAACCATCATATTAATTCTTGTATTTGGACACAAACTCATTTTAAGTCATTACATTTGAGAATGAGGTACTAAGTACAACTTTCCAATGACATGCAAAATAGCCACAAATGCTATGAATCCGATGCTCATTACTAGTACAACTGTAGGAGAAAGTTTAATCCCTGGAGCCTCATCTGTGTAGAATTGCAGCATGGTGCTACTGCTACCCCCCGCTTCTGCCCCCCTTCCTCCACCCCCTCTCCTCCGTTGCATGCCGGCTGCACCGCCTCTTGAACCCCCTGCCATTGCTTTTCTTCACCTACACGCAATTCTCTAAATGAATGGTGGAGATTTATTTATTGTAAGAAGCAAAACGTATTCAATGTATGAAAATTATTGTTGACATAAAAACGCTTAAGAGAAGTTAATGGAAACACGTTTTTGATTAGTAGATAATTAATGTTCACGTTTCAAGAGTCTCAACGATGAAGAAAGTAAGAAAAATAATTAATTGAGGGACGACATATTTCAAGTAGAAAAATAGTGGCCTTATTTTTAGAAATTACACGTAATTAATTTCCTTTGCTAATTCCAAACATAGATTATTTTGATATATATACTTAAAGAATTAAAATGCGTAAGCCAAAAATGAAAAAAAAATATATATGTGTAAACATATTCCTTTTGAATGCAATTTTCAGAAATGGTCATTTTTCGACAAATTATATCGGCCATTACCTAAGCCATCAATGAAAACAAAAATGGGTTTGTATTAAAAAGGGATATAGTTTTACCTTATACTATAAAAAATAAAAATAAAAATTAGAAAATATTGTTTTTATTTTTGTAACACTCGTTATATTTGTTACATTTCTTACAAAAAAAAAGTGTGTTACATTTGAAATTTAAAATGTTGAAAAGTAAATTGTAAAATTTTATTATAAAATCAAGGGATAGTTTCACTATTAACCAAAAAATATAAAATAATTTAGTAAACACTATCTATTTTTGTTAATACTGTTTTATTTTTGTAGCACTTGTTACATTTGTTACGTTTGCTATATCTCTTATGATGTTACATTTGTTATTTTTGGAGTTTAAAATGCTAAAAAGTAATTATGAAATTTTAATAAAAAATCAAATATGTAGCAAAATTATTAATAAAATCAAGTATGTGAAAAAATTATCACTATTAACAATCACCCAATGAAGCAAATCTCTCAAAGAATTTCTTATTAACACTCCCCTAATTCGGACTAAGATTTCATTCTTCTACAGTTTGACTCTATCTCTTTCTTCTCTATTTTCTTTCTTTATCTTTCAAATTGTTGAATGGTCCACTGAATTCTTTTTGCTTCGAGCTCCCGCCACAACATTTGAGGTAAAGTGATAGTTGATTCAAATCATATACCTATTTCTTTGTATCTTTTTTCATATTTGAAAATTAGTTTAAGATTTAGGATAAAATTAGTTCATTTATTTGTTGGATTGAAAATTTATTTGTTGAATTTCTGTGATGATTCAAATATGGTTTGAGAGCTTTATTAAATTTTCAACCATAGAATTTTCTGCGATTGTTTGTCATTGGATTTTCTGCCATTAACTTAATGCCCAATCGATGTTTCCATTAATTTTTATGAGTAAGTTAATTTAAATTAATGATTTGTCATTTGTGCTAAATATATATATTTCTAGAGGTGGCAAAATTGATCCAACCCGTGGATTGACCCGTATAACCTTCGACTTCTTGGGTTGGGCTGGCCCTGACCCAAATAAAATCGGGCAAATATAGTCTGGCCTATCTAGCCCTCGGGCTAGTTGGGCCGACCCGATTTTTTTTTTTTTTTATTTTTTTTTTATTTTTTTTTGCGCTCCTTAACATTAATCACTCATTTTGTGAATAGTCCCAATAAATAATCCAAAAAATATCAATCTAAATTGATCTAAGCATAAATAACTAAATGCTCATTTGGTAGAGATTATAAACTAGTTTATTTGACCAAAACAGTTTATTTGACAAAGAATGATAAAAAATGACGGCTACTGTCAACAATTTTATATCTTTAATAATTTCGCAAGTGTACGGATCGCTCAAGTAGTAAATTGGATTTTGAGTCCAAGTATCAATCCCACGAGGATTTAGATAATTCAGTTCAATTATATTGACCTTAACCGAATTTAATAAACTTAGAAAATTTGATGATTAATAACTAATTAAAATATGAAATAAAATTAATTAATTAATTATAAATCAAACAAACAAGAAATTAAAATAATGAAGAATTACTTTAAAATTGAGGGAGAAGAGTATTAGGATCCCGAATCCACTTATAATCGTTAATTCCTCTATCTTGATTCTTAGTCTTGACAAATTACATCGGTTATGAAGATCAATATCCTTAGATTGTTCAACAGTTTCTCTCGAATAAAGTTAAACCTATTCATATGCATGACTCGACTATATCTCTATGACGAATGCGAATACAAATGAAAGCATTAAATTTCTGTGGATAATTAAAGATCGCCTAAAGCATAGCGGTATATTTCTATCCCCTATCGGACTTTAAGATAATTAAAATATTGTCTAGCCTGTTTTCGATCTTTCGATAGTAAAATAAACCACAACACTCATACAATTATTGCGCATATAATTGTAGATTCATATAAATCAAAATTAATTATTCAAAACTATCATGAAATAAATTGTCAAAACCCAAGTCTTTGGATAGAAGAATTTAGATTACAAACTTCATCGTAATCCTAGCACAAAATAAACTAGCCTAACATACTAATAATAAGAGAAGAAAGAGAAGAAGAAACTATGGAATTCATAACTCGGAACGAAGAAATCTTGAGCGAGAAGAAATCTTGATCTTAATCTTGATCTTCGTTCTTGGAGAGATGAATCTTCGTCTTCCGTTTTGTGTTTCTTGTCATGTTCTCTTCCCCCAAAACTCAACTCAAAAAAACCCCTTTGATATGAGTTAATAACTCATATTTATATTACCCTAATGGTGCCCTAAAATATCTCAAAAAATCATTAAAATCGCGTCCAAAAGGTTTCCTAAGTGTATCAGGACTTAAAAAGGAAAGAGAAATTACGTTTCTGCCGAAAATATACTGGGTGATCGCCCAGTGCAAACCCGGGTGATCGCCCAGGCCAAGGCAAATCAATTCTGCTGTTGAAAAATAGGGTTGGGCGATCGCCCTGATTTAAGCCTGGGCGATCGCCCAGCTTACTCTATTTTCTCTGCTGCGGCTGTTTTTTAAATGGCCATAAATTCTTGTAGGAAACTTCAAATTGAGATCCGTAAAAAGTGTTGGACTCGTAATTCAATTATATTTCCAATGGTATATCATTTGTATTTTTTAGATTTCTATATCAAAAGTTGTGCTTGAATTTCTCCACATGCTGCTATAGGTAGTTTCTCAATTCGATTCTTTAGCTTTCTGGTGTTTGATCAATTGATTCAACTCTTCATTGTCACTCCAAAACACCTTAAAATTATTGATTTTATCTTCTTCCTCATGCTCCAATGTTTAGCTCTTGATATTCACTTCAAAAACTCCATTTACTTGTCGATTTCACCAAGTTGTTGATCTTTCCGTCCATTCTTCTCCAATTGCTTATAAACAGGTCCAAAACTGAAATATGAAGATTAAAACACAAAATTAAGTAATAATTCAATAAAATGACAGAATAAAAGCTTAGTTTAAAGATCCTAATAAGTGCACAAAATGCACTTATCAAACACCCCCAAACTAAACATTTGTTCGTCCTCGAACAAAATTAAAAATAAACTAGAACTTTAAACTAAGCTAAAAGAATTGATAGGAAGTGACTTAATGTTAAATTTCTTACCATATGCCTCAAGTTTGAAAAATAAAGTAACACGTTTAGAAAAAGATCAAACAACATAAAGAATTTTTCACTTATCCAATGCTTGACTTTTAGTGAGTGTGTGATTAGCCAAAAATTGAACTTACACATGTATTATACCACGACCAATATTGTGTTGTTGATACTTTTACAATCCCGAACCCTTTGTAGTTATTTATTCCTTACACCTCTCGTAAATTACACACTTCTTATGTTTTTCTCTCCAATCCCAAGGTGTTCTAGCAAATTTGGTTCCTATTGATCAACACAATGCTTTTTTCAAATAAAGTGGTAAAAATTAGAACTTGTATTCCTAGAACTAGGATGGTGAGTGATTTCTAAATTCTCATCTTCAGTTTCTTAGGTTCTAATCTACCAATCCTTACCGAGCACTTTAGCTTCTTTTATTTTATTTAACCAATATAAATGATCTTACATCTTGTGCAATACTTCTCTCTCACTAGCTTTCAATGTAACCCTTGTAGCGAGCTTTGGGCTGATGACTCCCAAGTCAGATGACCATAGGGTACCAGGTTTTGAAATACCCTAACAGACTTAATTGCTCGAATCTCACAGGTTATAAGAGAAGTAAAGATGTAAACTTTTTTTTTTGTTGTTTTTTTTTGTGACTCATGTAACGAGCTTTGGACCGATGACTCCCAAGTCAGATGACCTTAGGGCACCAGGTTTTAAAATACCCTAACAGGCTTAATTGCTCGAGTCAGACATTTTATTTATTTATTTATTTTTTCAGTGACTAGTGCTCAATTTAAATTCCTTGACTACAACCTATTCAACCAAATATGAGATCCAGAAAATCCAAACCATCAAAATTCCACAAAAACATGTACTAACTTTAACACCCCCAAACTGTTCTCAAACAGTTTGGTTACTAGTCTAAAAAATTAGGAACGGAATTTTTCACAATGATCTAAGTCAATAATATCAACACATACACTCAAGTCATGTTTCCAATAAGTGATAAGTCAACAGTGGCTACGTGCTTCAAATCTAGTCTAACATGGATAAGTGTTCAGGTAAAAGCATGAATTAAAGTGTTGTCTAATATTCTAACTAAAAATATACTCAACGTCAAACAAATCTCATCATTGGCAGCAAGATATTCAACAATAACTATAAAAGATTTTTTTTTACAGTTATATAGACCCGAATAATAAGCAAATTCAAAATAATTAAGTATTTTGATACTTAACCCACCCCCAAACTAAAACATTACATTGTCCCCAATGTAATAGCAAAATAAAGCAAATAGAGGAGGGAAAAAGTCAGGTACTCCCTGGAGATAGATGTGGAGAAGATGGATCTGGCTAACTGAAGGTTCGGTTGAAGTGGAATCAGATGTGGAGTTGGGACTCTTGCAAAGTAGGACATCCTGCGATTGACATAGTAAAGCTTTTTAAGGTCACAGATAAATGAAATAAAAATTAATAAATTATTTAAACTAATTAAAACTACTACATATAAATCAAGTAAATAAAAGGGTTAGAAAATGGGTTGCCTCCCATTAAGCGCTTATTTATAGTCATTAGCTTGACTTATTGGCTAATTTTTCATGGCACTCTAAATAGTGCTTTTGAGGACTTTCTTTGCCTTTGCGCAATTTTTCATTTATCCTCAAAATTTTGAATTTGTGATCTCCATAAAAATAAGATTTTAATGTAGCACCTTGCTCGAACACAACCACGAAAATTACAACTTCTTCATTGACCTTGATCACAAAATCAATTTTAGAAGAAATAGAAGAGTTGGAGAATTGATTGTCTGACTCGTGCTTTTGTAATCTCTGAGGAAGTTGGATCGGAGGCTCATATGGTTCGATAGGAACGATTGCTATAACCTGTGGTGTACATGAGCTCTCTTTAATATCTGTTGTCTGCTCAGTCTGTTCCACGTGCTCCTCATCAGTGGATGGTTCATTTTCTTTATTTGCAACATGCCTCTTCACATGAATTTCTGGTAATTGAACATCACTTCTGATAGTAACAGATGTAACACTTTCATTGAGATTCACCTCTGTATTGCTTGACAACGTACTTTGAACTCTGGCTGTTATAGCTACTGCCATCTGACCCATCTGTATTTCCAAATTTTTTATTGAAGTGCTTTGATTTTGAAGATTGATCTCTGTCTGTCTCATGAATTGATCAGTTTTTTCGATGAATTTACCGAGAATGTCTTCTAGTGAAGTTCTCTTTTCTGGCTCTTGAAACTGAGGACCTTGTGATATGATATTATTGTAATTATCATTCTAAGAGAAATTTGGATGATCTGTGATAAATTCTCCAACAAGCATGTTGTCCTCATCAATATCAGAAGTGGCCCCATATCTTGCTATATTGGCATGCTGCATTGCAAGAAAATCTCTAAAAAGCATATTGTCCTCATTAATTTCAGAATTAGCCTCATATCTCGCTATATTGGCATGCTGCATTGCAAGAAAATCTCCAAAAAGCATATTATCCTCATCAATTTCAGAATTAGCCTCATATCTCGTTATATTGGCATGCTGCATTGCAAGAAAATCTCCAAACAGCATGTTGTCCTCATCAAATCTAGATTGTCTTTGGATGATCTGTGGAGTAAAAAAGTCTCCAACTAGTATATTGTCTTCATCAATCTCCTGGTCTTTCATCTTGTGTTGTGGTCTGAAACAAGACAAGTTGAACACTAAAATAAACTGAAAAAATATAATAAATAAAAAAAATTAATTAAATAAAGTTCGAATTAGTGCTAATATAATGGAAAAGAACTAAAACTAAATCTCCGGCAACGGCGACAAAAACTTGTCAACGATTTTATATCTTTAATAATTCTGCAAGTGCACGGATCGCTCAAGTAGTAAAATGGATTTTGAGTCCAAGTATCGATCCCACGAGGATTCAGATAATTCAGTTCAATTATATTGACCTTAACCGAATCTAATGAACTTTGAAAATTTGATGATTAATAACTAATTAAAATATGAACTAAAATAATTAATTAATTATAAATCAAACAAACAAGAAATTAAAATAATGAAGAATTACTTTAAAATTGAGGGAGAAGTCTTTGGATAGAAGAATTTAGATTACAAACTTCATCGTAATCCTAGCACAAAATAAACTAGCCTAACATACTAATAACAAGAGAAGAAGAAATTATGGAATTCATAACCCGGAACGAAGAAATCTTGAGCGAGAAGAAATCTTGATCTTAATCTTCGTTCTTGGAGAGATGAATCTTCGTCTTCCATTTTGTGTTTCTTGTCATGTTCTCTTCCCCCAAAACTCAACTAAAAAAAACCCATTTGATATGAGTTAATAACTCATATTTATATTACCCTAATGGTGCCCCAAAATATCTCAAAAAATCATTAAAATTGCGTCCCAAAAGGTTTCCTAAGTGTATCAGGACTCAAAAAGGAAAGAGAAATTACATTTCTGTCAAAAATACACTGGGCGATCGCCCAGTGCAAACCCGGGTGATCGCCCAGGCCAAGGAAAATCAATTCTGCTGTTGAAAAATAGGGTTGGGCGATCACCCAGCTTACTCTATTTTCTCTGCCGCGACTGTTTTTCAAATGACCATAACTTCTTGTAGGAAACTTTAAATTGAGATCCGTAAAAAATGTTGGACTCGTAATTCAATTATATTTCCAATGGTATATCATTTGTATTTTTTAGATTTCTATATCAAAAGTTGTGCTTAAATTTCCCCACATGCTGCTGTAGGTAGTTTCTCAATTCGGTTCTTTAGCTTTCTGGTGTTTGATCAATTGATTCAACTCTTCATTGTCACTCCAAAATACCTTAAACTTATTGATTTTATCTTCTTCCTCATGCTCCAATGTTTAGCTCTTGATATTCACTTCAAAAACTCCATTTACTTGTCGATTTCACCAAGTTGTTGATCTTTCCATCCATTCTTCTCCAATTGCTTATAAACAGGTCCAAAACTAAAATATGAAGATTAAAACACAAAATTAAGTAATAATTCAATAAAATGACGTAATAAAAGCTTAATTTAAAGGTCCTAATAAGTGCACAAAATGCACTTATCAGCTACCAAGACAAATTTTTTTATCAAATAAACTGATTTATAAACTCTTCTAAACGGGCTCTAATAAACATTAGTCCAAAAATCTCAAAATCCAATATAAAATTGTTTAGATTTAATTTAAATTTAGTTTAATTTAAGTTTCAATCCAAAATATATTTGGTGTGACAAGTAAATTATTTACTTTAAATTTACTTAAAAGTAAACTTTTTAATTTAAACAAAACATGTTTATATCTCAAAGTAATAAGACTAGTATGCTTTTAATAATTATATTTTTTTTAAAAAAAGTGTCTACAAATAGTTTACAATTAACAAAAAAAAATTATTATTTTGAGAAAAAAATTGACGTTTATCTATTAATTAATACATGAGAGCCCCAATTTTATAAATTAGTTTTTTTAAAAATCTAAAAAATATAGTCCAAATTTAACTAAGATTGTATTTGATGTAATGTATTAGATTGTATAAAAAAATTATTTAAAAAAAAAAAGAAAATTAATACAAAGTTGGGCCAATCGGCTGAATTAGGCTAGCATATTTATGGTCCATACAAAATTGGGCTGGGCTAGCCCAGTCCCCAGTCCAATTTCATGTGTGGTCCTACTTTGCCGGGTTGGGCTTGCCCAACCTAGCCTATTTGCCAGCTCTATGTATTTCAGATATATAATTCAATGAAAATGTGTATCTTTTACTCACAAAAACAATTGATTTAATGTATATTCATTTAATATTTTGATATATATAAATGAAGTGGTTCTATTAATATGTTTTTGAATAAATATACGACAACTTTCATAATAGATTAATGAAAGTAAGTTTGTTGATTCATGTAATGTAATTGATCTGATAATAAAATCTGTTGGAATTTTTATCCATGGAGTTTTACTAATTGATGTTTTGATGGCGTTTTTTTAAAGGAATTGCGGTTTCTCGCGGAAAAATAGGCTTCATCAATCGAATTGTCTTCGATGAAGCCTTGTTTTTCAATAGTGGTCATTATGCTGTTAGTAGAAGGACGCCAGGGGCAAATTTAGAAGAGGATGGTAGTGCAGCCCTGGCCTATATTGTAGAAGCCTTGTTTTTCAATAGTGGCCGTTATGTTGTTAGTAGAAGGACGCCAGGGGCGAATTTGGGATAGGGTGGTAGTGCAGCCCTGGCCTATATTGTACTTTAGTACCATATTTAAAAAAAAGGAAAATTGTCTAAAAGTCACCTACAAGTGACTTGTTTCAAATTAGGTCAAAACAAATTTCAAAATTGTCAATAAGTCATACTCTTCATCAAATTTTCATATTCATCCCAAAATTATCCCTGTGATCCATATTTTCCACACACCGCTGCAACCACCACCACTCCCATTCCCACTCCCACCACCACCACCACCACCACCACCACCACCACCGTCGTCGTCGTCGCTTCGCCGCCGAGTCAATAGAACATTCCGAGATCTTGATGTGAATCCATGATATAAGAATTTGGCTCGTTAGCCAACAAATACAATTCGGGAGGCATATACCATTCACAAGTGTGCATGCCACATAAAGTATTTTGCTGGTAGGAAGAAATAATTGCCTACAGTAACGAGAAGCTATAGCATAAAAGTTCAATGGAGGTAATTCCAATTGAATTTTGTAGGCAATATCAGCTGCCATTGATTCTAATTTCTGTGGTGAAACAACATGGATGGGTATGAACATACGACTGACATTGATAGACATGCCTTGGAGTGAGATCCAATCTGTTTCTTAATTTCAACAAAAGCGGCAAAATATGGAAGCTTTTCTTCAATAGCCCACTTCAAAATATCTGTGGGTAAAATTGCCTCTCTGGTCACGTGACAAACAAGAAAAGAGATGGCTTAAAAATAAGATAATAGGATTGTACTACTGAGAGATTTATACCATATCATTACTGCATGTTGGCCCAGTAGATTAACTGGTTCTGCACCAGGCTTAGAACCAAGTTCAAATTCATCGTCTTGGTTTTGAATGATCTGAATGATCTGAATCCATCATATCTTGGTGATGGACTGAATCCATCATTTATTGTTAAGTGCAATAATTTGTAGATCAAATGTTGAACTGGAGTTGTCTCAGTGTTGGAGTGTCTATATGGATGATTTGTTTGATAAATTTCTATAGGGGATGATACTGTATTATAGTAAACAATATCATAGAATATAGTATGATTATATTAGTTGTGGCCATGATTTGCAGTTTGCTATTATATTATAGAATCGTTTGATACTGTATTATATAATAGCAGCTTGATATTGTATTAAGTTAGCCATTAAATTATTTCTTTGTGTTGTTAATTAGTCATGTGTGTTGTTTGATAATGTATTGTACAAAATAGTATCACAGAAAATAGTATCACAATATAAATAGGCATAGAATTCGTATTCGTGCTCATAATTTTTATTATACTATGTTTTCGGAATGGTTTCGACGAGACGGTCAAGACCAGTCACCTTGCCACTGTGTACGATGGATTTTACCCATTTGAAGTCGTCTCTTTAGTTTAAAATAGCAATCTTTAATTTTTCTTGTCAAAACAGTATCACACATCCTCTAAAACAGTATCACAGATAACATGCGGAGTTGGTGCATCATAATCGTTGCTCGAAGAAATGAATTGAATCAGAAATGAATTAACACAGTTCTGATGGTTAAATCAGATCAAATATACAAAAAGAAGCTGCTTTAAAGCTTAACCAAACATACTCAGAAATGAATTGAAATGAAACAAAATGCAGAAATTATAAATGTCACTTACAGCAAACTAAAGTGCAAAAATTCACAAAGACCCAATAAAAATTCCATGAATCCAACCAGATATAAAGTTTGATATATTAGTATCATAGTTGAAACATTATCTTAATAAAACAGTATCATATGTTGATGGATTAAAGTTCACCAATGTACATTATGTAAATAAAAACAGTATCATGGATTAAACAGTATCAAAGATAAAACAGTATCAAAGTATACTAATTCACATTACTTAAATAAAACAATATCATAGACAAAACTAAGAGATTGAAACAGTATTATATGTTGAAACTTTGTCATAATATTTCACTATCATTAGAAACAAGGAAAAAATTCGGCAAATAGAAACAGTATCATAGATCGAAAGAGTATCAAGCATTTTGTATTCTATTCTTAGACAACCTTGTCATATTTAAACAGTATCAAAGATAAATCTAAGAGATTAAAACAGTATCATAGGTTGAAACTTTGTCATAATATTTTAGTATAATTATAAACAAGGAAAAAATTCGACAAATAGAAACAATTTCATAGATTGAAAGAGTATCAACCATTTTGCAATCATAGGTTGAAACATTATCATAATAAATCAATATCAAAGATAAAAGTTTGGTGTAAGTGTACCATATCACATTATCTATATAAAACAATATCATAGATAAAACAGTATCACAATTAGCGTTTTTTACAATTAAGGGTATGTTGGTTTTTTAACTCTAAAATGTGACTTTAATTGAATTAAGTTTTGAGTATATGACTTTAGAGCCCATAAGTGCCAAAACAGTGACCGGACTTGAATTTACCCTTAAATTTTTTTTAAGCCCAACTTAAAATTAAAATAGCCCAGTACTCTTCTTCTTCAGCCCAATCCCAACATAAAATTTTTGGAGTTTTTTCAGAAATAACCATAATAAATAAAATATTTTTTAAAATACTTTCATATTTTTTTTATTCTAAAAATACTATTTTTTTATTTTTTTAACACTTTTTGTTACATTTGTTATTTTAGTTATAATAAATGTGTTACATTTGTTATTAACAAACATAACAAATGTAAAACAAGTATTACAAAAATAGAAAAAAGTTAAATAGTATTTTTAAAATTATTTTATATTTTGTAATATATGGTGAAATTAACACTAAATTTTTAAATGAGCCACTTTTAACCATTACCCATTATCATTGAAATATTCCACTGCTCTACTACCCCAATTCCAAATCAAAACCCATGCGTCCCAAATCCAATTGCCATCCATAGTTTGAGGTGGGAATAATGGTAAATGATAGGGTGACCCGAACAATTTATGTGAATAGCTGTGGACTAATTTTACAAGCAAATTATCAAATATATCCATATCTTTTATTCTCCACTAATTCCATTTCAAACTATTTCAAATTCATCTCTATTATTTATACATTACAATTGAAAAAGAAAAGATTTCAAATATTAGAATATAATCCATTTCAAGGTTAGAATCCATTTTATCTCTGTAGAAATTTTTATTTAAAGGTTAGAATCTAACCCACTTAAATTCTTGTAAAATGTGTAGTTATTTCTTCTTCTTTTAATTTATAGTAAAAATTGTGGACTGTATGGTATAAATTATGAATATATATATATATATATATATATATATATATATATATATATATATATATATATATTTGAGTATGAATTGTGATTTTTGTTTTAAATTTCTATAAATTTGAGTACATTTGAGATGAGTTAATTGAAAACCCAGTTTAACATATATAAACTGGCCTTAATAGACCTATATGTTAAGATTTGGTCTGTTAACAAGCCTCTTTTAACAGGCCATCTGTTAACGGACTGTATGTTAATAGACCATATGTTAACAGACTTTATTAATGAAGGTATTTAAGTATTTTCTTTGTAAAAGAGGCATTTTCAACTTTGGGTAAATTCAAGGCCGATCACTGTTGTTGTACTTATGAGCTCTAAAATCATATGGTCAAAAATTAATTCAATTAAAGTCATATTTTAGCTCTAAAATACCAACATACCCCTGCAATTGGCAAAAAAAAAAAACTAATTCAGTTATATTATTTTATTATAATACTGTTTTAGTATGATACTGTTTTCTATGATACTGTTTTATTTATACTTTATCTTTGATACTGTTTTATTATGATAATGTTTCAACCTATGATATTGTTTCAAATCAATGATATTGTTATTGAATACATATAGTATCAATTGTCTAGTACTACTAATAGAATATTTTAAGAACAATATCATTACTTCAAACAGTAAAATATCTTTACTTAGTTATATATATGATATTGTTTTATCTAAATAAAGTGTTATTTATGGTAGTGTATCATTACTTCAACCATTAAAAATATCTTGTACTTAGTTTTATATATGATACTGTTTTATTTATGCTTTTATCTTTGATACTATTTTATTATTATAATGTTTCAATCTATGATACTGTTTTAATCTATGATATTATTATTGAATACATAAAGTATCAATGATCATGTACTACTAATGGATTATTTTAAGAACAATATCATTACTTTAAATAGTAATACATCTCTATTTAGTTATATCTATGATACCGTTTTATCTAGATAAAGTGATATGATATACTTATACCATATTTTTATCTTTGATACTGTTTTATTACGATAATATTTTAACTTATGATATTGTTATGTAATCTATGATAAAGTTATTTTATTGAATTGTAGTTTGTAATATTATTTTATTAAGATACTATCATGTATGATACTGATATATTAAGATACATTTATCTATGATACTGTTTTAGTATGTATGATATTATTTAGACAAGAAAAATTAAAGATTACCATTTTACGCTAAAGAGACGACTTCAAACGGCTAAAATCTATCATCAACTTGATCGGCTCGTCGATACGATTCCGAACACATATTATAATAGAAATTCTGAGCACGTATGCGAATTCTATGCACGTTTATGTTATGATACTATTTTATAGTTTTATGTTACTATTTTATTTTAATACAGTATCAAACAACATACATGACTAACAACACAAAGACTAATCTAATGGCAAACTTTTTTCATCCATACAGAAATTCAAGCTGCTATTTACAGCAACAAATCATGGCCACAACCAATATACTTCCTAAACATTCGCTTATACACTCATCTCATCACAAACAATGCACTTATATATCACAACCACCAACTCTGCAGCTGCCACCTACTCAATCTTTGTCTTAGCTGTGCGAAAAAGCTCTAGTTGACGGCATACAACATTAATAATATCCCTTGTTAAAAGATCTATGAGATTAACATTTCTCATACGATATGAAATTTCCCCAAGTACACGTCTGGGCCTTTTTTTATCAGGAGTTATGCGAGAGTACCAGAGATTTGTTATCCATACTGAGACAATATTTATAGTGAACTGGTCAATTGCATCCTCAACAATAGGAGAATTCACTTTCTACTTCCAGTTAGACTTCTCAGCAACAACTCGAGGATACTGATATTGGTTTGCAGATATTGGTTTTCCTTTGTCAGTTGATGTTTTCCTCCGCATATCAAAATCCAGAGATAAGTAGCGAAGTATTATTATTAAAAATGCAGCAACATGTGGAACTCAAAAATTAAAAGTAGCCCAAAAATCAATCAATTCCTCAAAATTAAAATTCGCCCAAAATATCAATCAATTCCTCAAAATCAACGATTCAGTAAACAATTCTTGAAATTTACGAAAAACAGGCCATGAAGTGATTGAATAAAAATTATAATTTGGTCAAAATCGAGTTTGATTGTCCAATCCAACGCCAGGACATAGATCGATAAGATTCTTGTATGTGTATATACACAGTAATAAATGTGAATTTGGGTATGTGTATTTCCGTATTTTGTCAATCCAACACCGGAATTGATATGGTATGCTGAAGAGCGGCAGACAAGGTTTGTGGAGGTGAAAGAAGGCATCCATGGAAAACAGGGGTAATTTTGGAATTATTTTGAAATTTTGTTGAAGAGTATGACTTAATCACAATTTTAAAAAATCTTTTGACCTAATTTAGAACAAGTCATCTACAGGTGACTTATATGCAATTTCTCCTTCATCTTAAACTATATAAGTTAGGCTCTTTTCCAATTCAACTTGTTTGACACGGTCTTTTAGCCAAAGCGGCCTATCTTGAACAAAATCAGGTGTTTTTTTTTTCAGCGAATGGTTGAGCCAATCTCGAAATCATGTTCTTTAGCCCAATCCCAACATTTCAGTGAATCGTCTTGTCACCTTCTAAATAAGCATTTTTTCGATTTTTGAGCCAGTTGGCCCTTGCAACTAGCTATCGCTGGCCGCCATCTAGGTTTTTTTTTCCTTCCGTTTTTTACTTTTTTTACATTATGTAGATATGTAACCGTAATAACACGTGTAAATAAAACAAATGTGCTCACGTAAACTATAACTGCACTTGGATTTTTGTGTCATCTAAAACTGCAATTCTTGTTTTAGGAATTAAACATTTAAAATGATAATTATTATGTCCAATTTCATTTGAAGTAGGAATCGTTGTACGAAAAAATTCGTTTAATTCCATTATTTGATAGCAAGGATTAAGATTTCTCATTTCCATAATTTGATAGTTGGCTAAATAATAATATACTAGTTGGAGCTGCGCGAGTTGCGCGCAAGTTTTGTTTTTGGGAAGAAAATATTTTGAGAAATGTTAGGAAAATGAAAAAGAACTAATTCTAATATTTGATTTGTAGAAGTAATAATTGGAAAATATGACGTTTAGTTTTAGTATAGGTAAATATAAAATATAATATTTGATCATCATCTATATTAGAAAATAGTTGAGGATTATTTGTGATATTTATGTTGTAATTATCTATTCTGTTATGTGTGATTTATGTTTATACAAATAACCTCAATTCACTGTATAAACGTATATACTAAATTGAAAGAAAGACCAAAATGTAGGGTCTTCCAATGTGGTTTATATGAAAGTACATAATAGAAAATTAGAAATTGACCCAAAAGTGTTTATATTAATGGTTTGGGCAAAAGGTTGACTTTAAGGCGTTTCTTCCCGAGAATTTTAGTAGATCTACTGTTCAAAAGAAGGAAACTTTTCTGTATTTCCATGGATTTTGTTAGATTTGCTTGGATTGTGTGCACAAATGGGTGCTGTGCAGAATATTGCGTGTGGAACGCTGTGTTACGTGTAGATCAAAAGGGATGTCTGGAAAATTGTATCAACAGGGGCGAAGCAGTAGACGGTAATGGTTTGTCCCTTGTGTATATATATTGTTATGGATGTTGATTTATTTGTGTGACTTGAACTATTTTTTTATGTATATGAGCTGATGGTGGCACGGGCTGTGGAGTATGAGGCTTTGTTTTCTTCTTTGACAATTCCTGGTGGCGATGGAACTTTGGTGCTGCGGACAGTGGCGCCGAATGTGTTTGCCGTTGTCTTGGATTCTGGAGAGGGCGGAGGTGTGTTGATGGCCGGTGGGAAGTCAAGAATAAGAATTGGTGCTAGCCAAGAGAAGAAGATGGTGATTCGCATACAGAATCCATGCTGCTCACTTGAAGAATCTTTTGTCACAGTGTCGTCAAATCTGCTGAATGCTTATAATGCAAGAATGAAGGAAGACGGTATCCATGGTGTGCGAAGGGGGTCGGATATGAAGGAAGTTCTTGTCGATATCCTTGGTGATCCATTTGTTTATATGCAGCAGTGCTGGGTTTCACAGAAGGAAATAGAGGATGAAGTTGAGAGTGTGTTTGGCTGTGAGCTATTTCAAATGCCCCATATTCGAAATATATCTGTTGAGGAGATGGCTAGAATAGCTGCTGATTTCAAAACCCAGATATCTGCATTCCCAGATGTTGATCCTAAGGTTATTCGTCGTGAAGTGATGGGAAATTATATTGTGTCAATGCCAAAGCCGAAGATGAAGAAGCTGTTGTTTGAAATGTTTTATTATATAAATTAGTCAAATATGTGTTTGGTGTTGTGAGACGCACTTTGATAATATCATATGCGTATGATATTATATGTTATGTGTCTGTGTTGTGGTATCAGTGGGCTATGTTTGTCTGTGAATGTGTGGGAATGTTTATGTTAGTCATCGTTGAACGTTTTGTGTGGCAGAAACTTATGTGTATGTGTTGTAGTTTTGTGCTGTGGTATTTGAATAAGAGTAAAGCCAGTTTATGTAAAATGTTCTTCTTAATTGAAGTGTTTGTCTCATTATATTATATACCTAATGATTCTCCTTATTATACTTGAGATTGGGCCAATTATGATAGATTTGTATATGCTTCACTGTATAACATTCTCTATTGCTTGATTTTGATCAAAATGAAACCAGCATTAAGGCTATGAAAAACGGATTTAAATACTTAACGGTCCATATTGTGTTATGAATTATAATTATGAAGGCTCCTCTATTAATATGGATTATTGTTTACAAAAGGCATACTGTGTGCAATTGAATTCTCCATGCGTGAGAAATTGCAGCCATGTATCAAAAAATGTGTAACTCTAAACATTGGTATAAAGAAAAATTTGATAAACCTATTAATTATTAATTCTAACTGGACAATTAACAAAGACAATATTAATTAGATATAGTGTATACATAATGAAGAAAGAATGAGTACTGTAATGGAAGCAATTAAATAAGAACACCACAACAACAGATTTATTTATATTCACAAAAACTCCTATGTTCACAGGGGTACATCTGAAGCACTAAAATTTGTACAAGTGAGAACATTTAATATTCCAAACCATACGATGTTTTTTCACTTAGAAATGAGTTTGGAGTTGTAACTATTCTGATTATCAAAATAGCAAAAGTTCAAGAAAACCCAATGTGAACAAATTACAGAGGAGAAGCATCAAAAAAAGGCTGTCTTGATGAGTGGTGTTTCGTCAACTGGTAGATGTTGGAGCTTCATTAAAAACTTGCGTAGTCGCTGTCATGAGGTGTTTCATCAGATTCATATCTCTCGTTTGCAGTGTCGGTTGATAAGTTGTCATTTTGGGTGACTGCAATATTGTCCTTGTTCATTTGACTAATTGTATCTTCAATTTGTGATATGTTGGGCTGATTTGCTCTCTTCTTTGTACTTTCATTCTTGCTGGGATCAGCAAGCTCCCGTTTCACTTGCACATTTTAATTGTTGTTTGATGATTCACCGAGTATTTCCTTTTGCTTAGGATCTTGGTGAATAGAAGTTCCAGTTTTGTTGATATCATCATGCTGCATGTGTTTCATTGTTTTCTGCGTGCACATTGGCTCTATAGGATCGACATTGTCCTTTATCATGAGAATGATCTCATAGGTGTAAACAGATGACTCTAAATTTTTTGGTGCAGCCTTCAGGTAAAAGAGTTGGTTTGTGTTTATTGACATTCGAACCTTGTCATGATTGTCAACACACTACAGGGAAATTAAGAATTAGCAGCAAATTATGTAATAATTTGATAGAGAGTTGTTAGTGATGGTGTTTGAGTTAAAACCTCCATCAATTGATTTGCTGAATATGCCAGAAAAAGTTCAGCTGGGCTGCCAATTATGCTAGCAAGCAGCATTCCTGTATCATCTTGCAGCTTGATAGAAGCTCGAGCCCTATATGTATGCATAATGATTGAGTTAAAGGATTTGATACATGTATTTATATTTATAGATGAGCTTAAATGTTGTATGAATTATATAAAGAAGTGTGAATACCTTGGGATTGCACGTGCCTGAGGAGATTTGCAAAATAGACAGAAATATGTCTCACCATAATCACCGTTTGATTGTCGGTTACAGTTTTGGCATGCCATGTACCAGAATGGTTCCCTAGTCTTTGTAATTGTTGCTGTTGCTTTAACCCAGAAGAAAGTTTGCTGTTGAATATAGGGGAAAATGTAAACTTTAATGAAATGAATTTTATGTACGAATATGGAAGCTTTGGAACAATATGGAAATTCCAAAAGTACAATTTTCATACCACAGGAAGAAGTCCCTGTATATCTTTGATAAATGTGATCCTATCATTATGTGGGACAGATGCCTTTGATAGAGATAGTGTTGCATAGAGCTGTGTTGCTACCATTTGTGATAGTTTCTCCTCATTTTGAGCCGCCCTAGTATTGTCAATGTATGTTACATATAATTAATGAAATTCTAAAACCTTATTGAGTTGTTCAGTGTACAAATAAGGAATGGAGGCTTAAGGATATTGGAGTTTAGTAGTTTTACATTGATGGTAAATTTGCAAAAGTTTCACAGAATGTACAACTATCCGATGGTTTATGGAAGGAAATTTTAGGATGATAAATAAATACATAAATGTATGAAAAGGTAAGTTAATACTAATATAAATATTGCATATATGAAAAAAGATTGTTAGAAAGCAAACCATGTCTTTAGAGAGTAATATTCGTCAAATGGTCCATCAAATGTAAAGCAGCTGTTTGCTTTGCTGTTGATTGAGAGTCCTATGGTAAAAAATAAAAATTTAACATTAGAAGCAAAAGTGTTGGGAATTAGATATGTGTTAAATTTATCCTACATAATTTGACTGGGTAGAAAATACCATGATGGGATGAAACACGAACATGTTTCCCAATAATGATTGGTCTCTTTGTAATTTTCGAATGTATGTATATACATTCTTTGTCAACAAAAGTATCCCACATTGTCATGAAAACAGTTTCAAACCTGGTAAACTTATTAGAAGCAAAGTTATTGAAAATATGTGGAACATATGTGTACACTTGTGTGTGCATAATAAACTTTATATTTCACATAATATAATAATAAATGGCATAAATGAAATGTAATAATAGGTTATTGCGAAAACCTTTCATTGATCAGGATTAAGTCCTGTACAAAACATTCTTTTCCTTTTCTTGTGCAGATGAAACGTTTTGATTTAATGTCAAGGATGATCCCAATAATATCTGTAAAATAAATAGAGCAATGAATGAAAAATGCACAAACACATTTGACTATAGGGTTGGTACCAAGAAGAGGAAAGTTTTGGTTTATACCTATATCAATGTTTGCATCCATGAAAGCCTCTAGTTTATGGAAAGGAGTGAAGTTATATTTAGACTTCAGCTTTTCACTATTGTCCTCATCAATGAGTTCTATTCTAGTCTTTCCTGTGATAGTCCATTGAATTTTACCAAAAGCATTTTGGAAATCGGGTCTTGTGGGTTTCACAGTAGCATTAGAGATCAGATATGTTTTCCCAATGATTAGCAGATCTTGAAATGCAGAGATGTTGTTTTCATAAATTGTGGAGTGAACTTCATTGCCCTAAAATTATAAATAAAAAAATGGTATTGTTTACTGTGAGTAATAAAGAAAACAAAATATGAATTTTTTGTATGAAAATTGTGTCATTGAGGAAAAATATATATATATAAGATAAAAGTGAACCTGCATACCTCTATATCTACAAGTAGTATGTTCTGGAATTTAACTTTGGTCTCAGATGTCCTAGGGGGTGATTTTTCTACAATGAGCACTTTACATGTCTACCCATAATCATAAGGTAGTATTTCTGGTATGAGTTTGAAGACACGTGGCATATTAGATATTTTACCTGTAAAGAAATTAGAAGAATAAATGATCTAAGTATAATAATCAATTTAAAGTATACATACAAGAAGTATAAATGTGATAAACAAATTGAGCAGGCTGCACAGTTGTGTATTTGTAGTAAATGCATAAGGATGAATGTTTTTGGTGTGGCGATAAATCAATGGATCAATAAAAAGTAATAATAATACTTATAAATTGAATGTAAATTGAAATAATACATGTTATTATACAGCATCCCTACAATAAGATATAAATCTAAAAATTGAAGAATTGAAGAAATGAAGAAATGCTATTTTTGAAGTGAAACGTACCTTGCTGGGAATTATCTGTCTGATGATGCTAGTGTTGTTTTCTGCAATTGTGAACTGGGGTCTCGTGTATATAAGTGTTATATATAGCAAACAATTGAGTGATGTCTGTTTTAGAATAAAGTAAGTAAAAGCATGGTGTTTGGTATGGTTACATTATCTAAATCTATGATATGATGTGTACAGTGTTAGGAAATGTGCTAAACTTTACTTGTGTCAGTGTTAAAGACTGTAGGATATTGTCTTATGGTCTCAAGCTAATAGTTTTACACTTGTCAGGTTGCTATGGTTATAGCAATTAGGAAAAAAAAAACTGGTTCTATACAGCACGTTGGCAATCCTATTTTATATATATGTGCTGATGCTGAAGATATTGCAGGACAAGGTGTAAAAAAATTAGTCAATAATTTGAATATTTAAATTCATATAGCTGACATGATATGAAATAATTGAGAAACCAATTTATGTACATTTGTAACAAATTATGAATGAGTAACAAAGCTATAAAATGTGAAAAATAAATAAGGAAATAAAAGAAGATGCAAATATCAGAAATGAGGGTACTCTAAACTCTAATTTGTGGGAAAGAAATATATAAAATGAAAATGAAACTTATCTCCCTTGGGTAGAAGCTTTTGAAGACGTGATACAATGTGTATTCTGTAAGTGTGGCATGTTCTAGACTTTTTGAGCAAAATCTGTAAACATAATGATAGGGCCATTGTAAGAAAAGGTACATATTAAGTGATTAAAATAAAAGCCAATACTTTCTGCAGAAAATCATGAAGGCTAACAAGAAGAGTTCAGAAACAATTTAGATTATTAGTGGAGAATCAAAAGGAAATATAGATAAGAAAATTATAAACTTGATCTTATATAACTTATTGGAACTGGTATGAATTATCTTAATGGAGAAAGTCAAACTAAGTTATTTATTCTTACTCGCATCAACCATTGGGCCTAAGAGGCATCCAAAGTTGCAAACGCATTTTTGAAGGTTCAAGTTTGTCCACACATTAAACCAATTGCAAGAACTTGGCAAACTTCATATTTAAAAATCAAAAACTACAAGAAACTTAAAAAGAATACTCGTTAAGCAATACCGAGGTCATATTTCTTGCAATTATGCAACTATGGTGGAAGGAACAAAACAAAACCATGGCGTTACATTTCTAGAGAACATGGGTGAAAATGTTGCTTATGTTCTAAATTAATATGAAAATGTTGCCCCTAAAGAACAGAAAATTGAGGGGTTGCCAGTTGAACATGAGAAGAAATTGTGCATAATTCATACAGAATCATAACTATCAACATATATCATAGAAGCTGCAAAAAGCTTGTCATACTCAAAATTTCACCAGATAATCTCAACTGAGAAGAACCAGCAGAAATCCCATATAATGATTACTGCAAGTACTTTATATTCATTAGATATATTAAAATAATTAATTGAAAAATATCTAATCATTATGCCCTGAGAGAGAAAAAGAAATAAACCATTAAGGGGGAACCCTAAAGGGAGATGCATGAAAATTAAACACACTACTAAAATGTAAGAATCGAAAAACTAAAGGGAAAATTGAATTCAAGAAAGTTAAAAAAAAACCCACTTAAATTAAATCACAAATATAGGGAGAGAAAAAAATATAATACATAGATTAAGGAAATTGGGTAGGATACCTCTTGAACCACACACAAAAAAAAAAAAAAAAAGCATACGAATTATATGCATTTGAAGCATTGTATGCAATAGATTATATTTATTAGAAATTCATGGGAGTCAAAAAGCAAATGAATTAACGTAAGTAAAAAAAAAAAGATGTTACCTCATTCAACATCCTATGCAACTCAAACTCATATCTTGCCACCACAAATATGAGATAATAAGTGTTTTAGAAGTAGTGCCTCGACAATGGTTGAATCTGCAAATAACGTGAATTAATTAGTTAAATAACTATTTAAAGAAACTCTAGCAAGAACAAGATAACAAGATATAGGAATTCTTGTAGTCTTATACCTTTTGAAAAATGATAAGGTTTATCAAAAGGTGAAGGTGAGATAAGAAAGGAATAAGGTGAATATCTCAAAGTATAGAACCCTGATTTTAATTCCATGTATTTTGATAAAACCATAGGCGTAGATTAAGAATGGCACAAACATACAAAGTTTCCTAGTAAAGCTAAATCTTCCAATAAAGTCTACTCTCATGAGATTTACCATAACGTTATATATGACATGTGTATAGCGTTTATAGAAGTAAAATATTGCCTAAAATGGAATTTTTCCATATTTTTGAAAATGATATTTACAAAATGATATAAATTACATAAAAAAATATGACAAATAATAAATTTCAAATATATATAGTATTAAAAGTATCACTAATTCTATCAAGAATTAATAGAAAGAAAAATGAACTTTAATATAATACATTAAAAAGAAATATGGCACGTTATGATTAAAGAA
The DNA here is from genome assembly GCA_030279155.1 of Forsythia viridissima. Classification (NCBI taxonomy): domain Eukaryota; kingdom Viridiplantae; phylum Streptophyta; class Magnoliopsida; order Lamiales; family Oleaceae; genus Forsythia; species Forsythia viridissima. The sequence continues at coordinate 37,805,945 of CM059040.1, forward strand.
GTGTTGTGAATTGTGATAAAATGAACTGAATTATGTAAACATGTGACAAAAAAATAATGAAATCATGTGATATCATCAACACACTTACAAAGACAATAAATCGGCTTTAGAATAAGCCCAAGAACTTTAATCCTGATACCAAACAATGAATAACTATTGATGTATTCACCTAGTGCCTGATATGAGATAGCATCCATTGATAGTTTGGCTTGTTTCTAATTAGCAATCTGACACAACTGATTGCAAAATGTGAAGTAGATAACTTGGTAAAGACTTCAGGAAGCATGCAACGATCTATTGCTGATTCGGAATGTGAGACAGAGGGTGCAGATGTAGGTTGTGATTCAAACTCTAACATACATGATTTATCCTTTTGTTATTGCTTTTCTCTTTATTTGTTATGGTTTGGCAGACTTAAGCTTGAGTTAAGGTTCTTAGTGTCTCAATTATTCTTCTAGAATGTATGAAGCCATATATATTTTTACAGAATCCTATTATTGTGGTTTGAGTTTCTCTTATTTGTGAAAATAGTACAACTGTCATTTAAACAGGATTAACCTATGAACCTCGAGTTTTACGTATGCAAAGTTCTGTCAAAATCTATTTTGTGGCTTGTAAAACAGCTGCTTGGACTATGAAAAGTTTGTAATTCTGTTATTTCTTCCTTTTTTTAGGTCTTCCATTGTGAGGAATGAATCTTGATCCAAACAAATACTGAATGAGAAACAGTATCTTAAAACTACTCCAAAAACTTCTGCTAGTTTTACAACACATAAAACATCATATCAAAATACATACCTTATTTAAAATCCAAAGTTGAATCCAATGGGAGTGTGTATTGGTGGAACAAAAAATGGCCCAGCAATTACCTTTGAAACAGGTAAATCTTCACAAGCAGACGATAATACGATATTACATTTTATTCAAGTCAAAACTCCCCAAATGATTTCTTTTTGTGCACAGCACAGACCACAAATAGCATAAACAATCGGACGGTGAAAACGAAAAATCCAGATCTAAGACGTTTTCAATGCTACCGTATGTATCAAATTTGATTTTCACGAAACAAAGAGGAAGAGGAAACTACATGGAACAATCGGACGGGACAAATGAACACATATTTTTGATTCAAAAATGGGATTGAGCATAATTAGTAGGCTAACTAAATATAAAATTACAGTTCAATTATTTCATTTTTCCAATTTATTTAAACTATTTTGCCAAGACAACTTATTTTTTGATTTCTCAAGTACTCACAGTTACCTCTGCGAGCACATTGTCCACGAAGATCTGCGTCTTTCCTCAAGAGAAATTACATAATTTGTAATCCAAAAATTTTTATACACTTGGTTTTCGTGTTGATGTTTATTTCGTAAAAACCACAATGCAAAACCAAATATAATCAACAAACCTTAAAACAAAAAAGACTAATTCTCTTAATTGAAATACTAAAATATGAAAAAACATATATATTACTAAAAATGAGAAAATAAGAAAAAAACTTGTGAAAAACAAAATAGTACAGGTCTGTAAGCTGGATCAGCAAGAACCATACTTCTACAGGTAGATGATCATGAAAAGGGTCATTACTGGTCATGAAGAGCGTATTTTACTGGGAAGCTACTTTTCACTCTATGCAATGTTAAGACAAGATTTATGCAAATCTAGAAAGTTTGCTGCAGAAGAAAATGCTTGAGAGACAGTGTATGTTTATGCTAATTATTTATCAACTACATGTCAAATCTTTTGCCATAATGAAACGTAAGATATGAATAAACAGTACCCTAATTGTCATTAACATTTGTAACACAGCATTAAAAATAGTAAGATGTCATGTAGAGTTAAACATATAAGTCCAAACACATTTGAACACATTATGGGAATAGAAATCACCAGACCATTGAATAAACCAAAAGTTGGAGAAGGTAATTGTATGGGTAATAATACTAATAATTCAAGATACATGAAAAAAATAAGAGTGCAATGAAAATAATTTAGAAAGAATGTGCACTGATGCATTACTGAAATCATAAATTCATGGATAATAAAAAAGTTGTACCTTGTTCATACATAGTTGCAAGTTCAGACAGGGTGGTTGTGCTAACTGCTGCAACGTGTGCATCTATATCATGATTAAGCTTTCTTTTACTTAGGATGAGTCCCAGTTTGCTAGGTCAATGTCTGCTTTTCAAAAATAATAAGTTAGTGACTATAAGGAGAGAAGTTATTTTCCATAAGGAACCACACTCTGCAATTATCAACTATTGAAACTTCAATGTAGCCCTCTATTACACTTAACACGTCCTCTAAGATCATTAAGAAGAAGAAGCTACAGGTAAAAATTATTTTCCACATGAATAATGTACAATTTAGCTAAATAAAGAGCAAATTTGTTAATCATTGCAAGCAAATAAATTTTTCTAGTCACAAATAATCTTTGTGGCAGGTAACAGTTTGACTAAAGTGTTTGAAAAAAATATGAAGTCACTAAGTAAAATAATAGTAAGAGTTATGTAAAATAATAGCAAGAGTAACAAAATAACTCTATAGTGTGAGAAACATTAGTACATAAAGAAGTTCTATTTTTGTAGCATAATTTAAAAGAGTCCCTTCATGGTTACCTTTAAGCCAAAAAAAAAAAAAAAAAAAAACAACTTATTTATTGGTGTAAAGTAGCAAGAAGAAATACTAAGTGAACATAAGTTTATGGTCTATAAAATTTTATTCATTGCATCAAATATCTCATGATAAACAATATTTTTTGTGCAAGTTTTGTGATGATCATATTTGTTTATTGGATATGAACAAACTTTGATATTTTGTGATGTTTTTGCTCTTGACAAAGCAATATATAGCTATCCATGAGAAAACACAGGTTCTGGAAGATACAATCCAACAAAGTCTAAAGTTTGCCCTTGAGATTTGTTAATGGTCATTGCAAAACAAGGTCTAACAGGAAATTGAGTTCTTTTAAATGGGAAGAATTTTTTTTCATTTTCTAGTGGAAGAAACGGAATTCTAGGTAAAAATACTCGTTTTCTTTTGTATTCTCCACTTGCTACTTCTGCGTCAATTATATTTTTATCAAAATTTTTACATATTAATCTTGTCCCGTTGCATAAGCCTTCTGCTGGATTTATGTTCCGAAGTAATATAATAGGACAATTAACTTTTAGTATTAATTTATGTGGAGGAATTCCATTAGGAGTTAAAGTGTTCAATATCTCAACCTCAACAAACTCACCAATTTTATCCAAAGATTGATCATAGCTATAGTAAACTTTGCTCTCACCAGGGAAACGTTGGATTAGAATATTGTTTAGTTCATCAACATTTAAATTTTTTGGGGTAAGAATGACACAATTAATTACAGAGGACAAATTAGTAATGTATAATTCTAGATTGGGGAACACTAAATTTATTAGTCTCTCAATTGAGGAAGTACTATCTTCATGATTGACACATATTGATTGAGGTAAACAGATCATATCACATGAATGAAAAATTTCGGTTCCATCACCTATTCGTAACAAATAACTACAAAATTCAGGGTCTAATTTAGCTCTCATGTTTTGTACTAACGTAATCTTTTCAATCAATGGCCAAATATATGAGTTTACAATAGTTAAAGCAAGAATATCATCCTTTTTCCCCTTTTCAACAACTGGAAGAATTTGCCTAAAGTCTCCACCTAAAATAACAATTTTCCCACCAAAGATGATATCTGTATCAGTAATATCGCGTAACATTGTATCTAATGCCTCAATTGCTCTAGCATCCATCATTGGTGCTTCATCCCAAACAATTAGTTTAGCAGCTCGACATAGTTCTGCTAATGCTGACTGTTTACTAACAGAACAAACCAAGTGTGTAGATAGATCTAACGGTATTTTAAATCTACCATGAGCTGTTCGTCCACCAGAAAGAAGACCAGTAGCTATGCCAGATGAAGCTGTAGCCAAGGCAATCAATTTTTTGGATCTTATTGTTGAAAGCAAAGCTCTATATAAGAATGTCTTGCCAGTTCCACCTGCTCCCTCGACAAAGAATGCGCCACCTTTATTCTCATCAATTTTTTGTAAAATTTTGTCATATGCTTGTTTTTGTTCATAATTTAACTTATTCACACAACAAATCTCTTCATCTGATATGTGTATATTTAGTTCTTCTTGAAACAAATTGTCTAACATTTGTTGATCAGAAATACCTACATGAAATGTTTCAAGATTGTATTCACTTACTGATTTGCACATTGGTTCCAAAAATGTATCTATTGATTGCAATGCTTTTATACATGAATCTTTGATACTGAAGTTCTTTTGCAAAAAATCTTCTATCATAAAGGGTTGAAATTTATCCCATAAATATTTTGGATCATTAGGGCTACACAATCCTAATATGGTTGCAAATAGTCTTCTTAGACAATTTGGCATTGCATATAAACATGCTTCATTCATACATAATTCATAGTTTTCATCACCAACTAACAAACCTCTCAATAATGCCGATTCACGAAAAGAAGAAACTATTGTGCCATCAGTACATCTCAAATCAACAAAAGATTTAGGTCCAACTACATGATTTAATAGTAACCTTAAATAATACCTTTCACCTTCTGAAGGATTTGCCTTAACAATTCTTCCAATAAAAATGCCCCTCTTTCTTCGGCTCCAAAAACGACCATTTGGATTCCAAACATAATGTTCTGGAATATCCTTGTACAAAAATTGGTTAGCAAAACTATCTGTTATGTTAAGAAAAAAGAATTCTGTTAACATTGTTTTGCGAATATAGTCATTATTTACTATACCAAATAAATTGCTATTGTCATTGTAGGTAACACGCTGTCTATTTTCGCAATGCAAAACCAAAGGAAGAACAGCAGGATGTATGTCAAATAAAGGGAAAGCAAATATTCTCCATACAGCTTCTGGAGGCGATATCCATCTAGCTGATTGAAAGTTTTTTATTTCATCAACACCTCCATTCATTTGTTCATTATTTAGAGAAAAATGAACTCTATCATGGCCTTTATAAATATATTTATACAAATATTTTACAGCTTTGATGGATGAACATATCTCAACATTGATGTGGCAATTATATTTACACAAAAAATATGGGTTATATGGAATAACCCACCTATTATCTAAATAATGACCTCTAACTTTAACAAAGTTATTAGTTTGACTTCTTTTGTATTGAGGATATGAATTTGCATCAAGATATGTGGTTTCACAAAAACTCTTTGGGTAATTGCTACGACATTTTTTTAAACTTTGCATACACACATTTTGTGGATTTAACTCACCACAAGGACCATGCATCATATGTTTGACAACAACAGAATACAAGTATTCATTTGCACTTTTATCAGGCAATTCTGCTGAAACAATAGTATCAATTTGTTGTGGATTTGTGATTTTGAAACATCGCTTCAAGATTAAAAGAAAATGGACATGCGGGAGACCTCTTTTTTGAAATTCAATTACATACACATACGCAACAACATGACCAAATAAATTATTTTTCAACAAGTCAATTTTTAGTTCTTCAACTTTTCCCCTAAAAATGCGAGCAACAAGATCAGGGCGATTTTGGACATCATCACAATATTTCAAATGCTCTTTAAGCTCAGGCCAATTAGCATTACAAGTCATCGTAAGAAAAATATCAGGTTTGCCATATCTATGGACTAAAGCCATTGTATTTTTATATCTTTTAGTCATATCTCTAGGGCCACCTATGAACGAAGATGGCAATACAATACGTTTACCAATATTACACCCCATTGTTTGCCCCATAATCACACTATCGACAACACCTTGATACAACTCAGCACGTATTTCGTTTTGATTTTTCCTAAAATAATCTAATCTTGAGGTTTCAATTTTAACATAAATATCAACAACAAATTGTTGGAATAATCGCCCACAATGTAACAAAATAAATTTACCTGGCCTTATCTGTAATAGATAGCAGTAATATTCACGACATGAAACTTGTCGATTATTTCTCCATTTTAAAACTGGCAAAAAAAAAAAAAACAAAATATTAGGCAAATAAATAAATTAAAATTTTTGTACAATACTATTACAACAAGGAATGATAAGTTCAACGCACCATCATGCTCAACATTTAATAAGTCATTTGCTGAGGAAACAATTGACGCATTAGGTAAACTTTTGTTCGAATTGTATCGTGGGATTGTAGAGTTAGGATTTATTCTTTCAATTCCTTCACTCCAACCATTCTCTCCATATGGGAAAATCAGAGGGTATTGAAGTGGATCATAACAACCATAATAATAATAATGTATTTTATGCTTTTGACCAGAGTGACCATACACAACAATATCCCGCAGACCAATATTAGCTGATGGATCATCATCAACCCATATAGCTACGATTTGGGATACAGTTGGAGTATTACATACTCTTTGATCTAAACTTCCATCACATTTAATTTTAAATGCATGATTTGCTAAATCTTTTATCCCACTAAATGTTCTAAAAAATCTTGCTTATGGATTTACATCTAACACACCAATGAGTGTCTGCAGAATGCAAGAATCCAAATTATTACCAATTTGTAAGCGATTTGTAATTTCATTTTCTGTATCGTAAAAATATAATTGCAAGTACGATGGCCTGTGATCTATAGGAATCAATTCGTTTATACAATGATATATTTCACCTTGGACTCGAAAAGTGTAGATACCTTTAGTAAATAAAGATTCAGTTTTTCCATATTTGACACCAAATGATGTGAAGCAGAAATTTGTGTTGTATGCTCTAATATATTGCCTAAATTGTTTGCTTCTTTGACTATCGGATGTATAAAGGTCAAACAATGCTTCTGGAATATCATTTGTTTGTAATCTAATAGTACCATCAGAACAGCAAAATCCTTTAGTTTCAGAATGAAACTTAAATGCACCGCAGTAAATACAACTTGGCACAGAAGGTAATACATATGGTTCACATGGAACTGAAGGTACAAGTATATGTGCATCACCAATCATTGTTTGATTTTTGTTGTTTATTATAGGAGGAAAATGATCACCTAAACCACAATTGATTTCCACTGGTATGTCCAACATTAGACGACCACCTATCACAAACCATATAAATTTGGTTGATTACAAAAAAAATTAGGAAGACAAATATTTTAAATTATATCCCTACAATATAACTAAATGAGTTTTGAGTTAATACCAGGACAGCCATCAATTATTTCCACATCAATTAGGTTTGGAGAATCACCACTTCCTATTTCAAAATCATATATATATAGTTACATGTAATGCGAAAATAAAATAAATTTAACACACATACATACTTTTGCTATCTATTACGAAAAAAAAAACTTGGATATATATTAAAAAATATATAGACATAAATTGACAAAAAACAAATTATTTTAATATTAAACATACCACCTTCTTCATTGACACAATGCTCAGTTTGAACCGATACACTACAAATACCTAACAAAATAGAAAAAGATGAAACATAAATCTGAAGATTCATACTTCTATATTAAAACTAAACAATATTAAATGTATTCAATCAATGGAACACAGAGTAAAATACAAAAGCATACCATATTGCTATCCCAACCTCTTACATGGAGGTAATGTCTGATCTCCTACATTTTCCAACACTCTTTTCGCCATTTCTATACACAATAAATAGTTACTAATAACTTCAACTGGAAAAAAAATTAAGCAAAAATGCCATAATCTACACATATAATAGCTAATGAAGGCCGCCAAAATACTACTATCACATTTAAAAGTATACGTAAATTTCTGAAATAAATACAAAAAAACAAACCCAGATTATCTATTACCCTTAATTGCTATCAAGTTTCCTACATGAAAAATATAATTTATCTTCACATTGCAATGTCCAACGTTCTAAAATCGTTACTTACCTGAAAATGCGTAGCAAATATAATGTTTAACAACACACGTCATTTTAAAAAATTCTAATAATAGCTGGAACCATTCTAATGTTTAGATGTTTACTATACTTATTTTCCAGAAGCATTGTTGTTGAGCACGTAACGAGCTCTGCATTAGCTACATCAGCTAGCTCTCCATATGAGATGTTTTGACTATACTGAAGAGTGCTACCAAAACCCTCCAGTTACTACAACTAAGCGATAGTCCTTTTTCTTAGCTGGGTAAAGTTGTTCTCTACTGTGTTTCTTTCTGGGTAAAAGTTTGGTCTTTTCCTTCACTTCTATGGTATTTGCTTTTCCATGAAGATGCATATAGGGGTGGTTACTTGTATTTGCTTACAACCATGTTTCCCCTCCCACTTGCCTCCACTTTCCTGGAAGAAATAACTTGTGCTATGGAAGTCAGATTTAAGAGGTTGGCCTTCATCTAGTTTTTAACATCCGGATTACATTTTCATGGCAGTTCTATGGCTACGTGAATTAGGGCTAACCCAAACCAGCTGCTAGGAATGCATTACAGGTAACAGAATGCTTCCTGTAACACCAAACTTGACACCACCGAAAAGCCCACAGTGAATAACTATTCATTTAGACGAAATCTAGTCGCAAGAAAACCACGTTAAAGCATAAGTACATGAAAAATCAACGGAAAATATTCATATCGCGAAGACGAGAATGACCAAAAACCGAAAATCATGTTCACTCTTTACGAAAGCCAAAGAGGATAAAGATCTTTGATTTTCACCTGTTTGATTTTGAAGGTGAAAATTCGAAGACCACCACCAAAATACAACTATCACATTTAAAAGTGTACATAAATTTCTGAAATAAATACACAAAAACAAACTCAGATTATCTATTACTTAAAACACGGGAAAAAATTAACACGGACAAAAAGTAATTTTTACATAATATGCAAATTTATAGCTAACATAGAATTAGGGCAAAAGCACAAAAACAATTGTTGGGGCTGAATTAGGGCTAACCCAAACCAGTTGCTAAGAATGCATTACAGCTAACAGAATGCTTCCTGCAACACCAAACTTGACACCACTGAAAAGCCCACAGTGAATAACTATTCATTTAGACGGAATCTAGTCGCAAGAAAACCACATGAAAGCATAAGCACACGACCACAAACCGAGAATCACGTTCACTATTTGCGAAAGCTAAAGAGGATAGAGATCTTTGATTTTCACCTGTTTGATTTTGAAGGTGAAAACTCGAAGACCGCGTACAAGCAAAGATGAGAAATCTTACCTTTGCAGCAACAGAAGCTTCGGGAAATGAATACATTTTATCTACAGTTTGCATCAAACCTTGCATTAACCCTGCCCAAACAGTTCCGGTCTATGATTTTGCCCGCACAGTGTCAATTGAGTTGAACAGTGCCGAATTTGTGGGCATTTTCACTGTTCATAGTGGGAAATTAGAAGTAGCCATTTATTATATTGTAGGGATAATGTTTGATTTGATTCTGATTTGCGTACCAATTAGAATTGGGAATATAAGATTTTTGTTTTAGTGGTATGTATTTAAAACAAGACTCAATAGAACTACTATTCTAAAAAGCTCGCCTAGGCGGCCTCCACACCTAACCACGCATCACTCATCGCCTTTGCAAGACCTTCATCTAGGCCCCAAAAGCTTGAAATTCGGCCTCTACGCCTAGTCACACTTAAGTTTTTTAGAACATTAAATATAACTAGTTAGAACACATAGGGATATCAATGTTACTTGTTTCTGTTTTTTTGGTTTTGGTTTTGATGGCATATTGGCATGTATTGTATTTGTTACGTGTTAATCTTAGTGTTATTCATTGTTATTTGTCATGTGGATGAGTTTCTTGTTGATTGTATGACACTCTACATTAACTTGCACATAAAATAAATTATAGATGAACAGCTTGATGGACACAACTTCAATAGGTAATGCTGCATTTATATATTTTTGTTATCTATAAAAAAAAATTGTACTTTATTTATTTTAAATTTCAGCTCAGCCTAATATAATTTTCTGGATCCGCCCCTGAAAGATACTATGAATTGAAAACATAAATCTTGAGTTCAACACTGCGATGCTGGTTGAAGCGAAAATCAAATAAAAACATGTAAAGGAGTTGAAATGGGTATGAAGTAAATAGATAGTTCATCATTGATAGCAATGAGATCGACTTTGCCATCTAGTTTTCTGATAAATTTTATACACCTATTGCCCAAGGGACAAAGTGTTTGACTTCGATCAAACAACCATCTCCATACAGTTCAAGGAAATTGATCTCATATCAAAAAATAGTGAATAGACACTTACTCAATAGACTTTTTTAACCGGAGCCGGATAAAGCTTTCTTTACTCAAGCAAAGACGTTCTGGATTTGAAAGGTTATTTTCCTTCTAAAAGCAATTTTTTGCATTGCATTGAGGTCTAATGAAATCAGTTTCTCGCGTTGTCATTTGATTGCATTGACTATTTGAGGCATGCCGACGGGAAAGTGCTCTAGTATGGTGGTGAATAGCTACACATGATTGCATATCTAGAGAAAATTAAATTTAATTATAAAAAACTAATATATTGGCATGTTCTCTTTGTATTTCAGTTTTGAATTCATTTTCAGTTTTCTATTCTGAGAGTCTATTTTAAGATTGTTGAAAACGTATTTGGTTTGTCATTCTTCAAAACTATTTTTAAAAACAGAAAACTGAAAACACGTTTTGTTTGAAATTTTGAAAAATTATTTTATAACATTTTATTCAATCAATTTGATTATTGAGTAAAATAGAACAATTTTATGCTAATATATTATCAAGTAATATATAAATTTTAATGTTATTGGTGTTGGCGGAATTTCTGTGGAATGACTCTGAAGCAATAAATCAAGAACCGAAATATGGAAAGGATGAATAAATCGAGGCAAGAGTTGAACTCTTTGTCCTTAAGTCAATATTGCCCCGCAATGTGCTTTCGGTCTTTAGCAATTGACTCCCAAGATACAACGGTTTCGCTTGAGTTTTGTAGCACTTCAAAAACTCAAGTACAGCGAACCAAAGATGGCTTTGTACTCCAACGGATGAAATGAAAATGGAAAACCAGATTTTTTTTTTGTGCAACTTAAATGCAATAAAATTGGTTCAAAAGATGAATTGTAAGAGTGCTTAATGTTTGCAAATCGTTTCTGTATCAAATCTCTGAAAATATGGACGTCCACAGCCCTTTTTAACGTTGGAGATTCGGTTGAAAACGAAAATGAATGAACCAAATCGTGCAACCCTTCAAAAGGACATGTCTGTTCACGCAAACCTATGCGATCGCATGGTTTAACCAAGCTGCGATCGCAAGGTACAAAAAATAGAACAAGACTTCATCCATATTAACCATGCCTCCTGCGATCGCATGGAAGGACCAAAATACATTCTGCTTAAAATTTAAGCAAGTTGCGATCGCAGTGTAAACTAACCATGCGATCGCATGGTCAAACTTTGACCCGATTTTGTCCTTTTTCGTAATTTCTCATTCATTCGATATTGGTTTCGAGATGTCAAATATACCCTTTAAACATGCAGATAAATCTGAATTTTCGTTCCGGGGGCGTTGCCCCCGAGCCCCCACGAGAGGTGCTGCCCCCTCGACCCCCGCGACCTGACCGGGCAGGTCGATCCCCGTTCCGGGGGCGTTGCCCCTGAGGCGTCGAAGTGGCAAACAAATTTGCCTAAACGGATTGGGTCGGGTCTTGTATATTTGGCCAAGTTGACACGGAGTCACTTACGTTATTTTTAACACTTAGTTAATTTCTCGACATATTTAAACCAATTTCCAACAATTGGATCTTACAATAATTTTTTTTGTTACAAAAATAAAATACAAACAAATAATAAATTAACAAAATAGGAAATAAAAAAATAAAAATTAATAACGTGGATTGAAAATTTTAATCTATTTTCATTTAAATAAATTCTTTAAATTTTTTTAATTAAATAACCAACAAGGCTTGAATTAGTTTTTTAGTATTTTAGATTTTTATTTTTATAGAATTTTATTTATAATCATAAATATAAGTAAGCACATGAGGAAACAATTTGCAAAAATCAAGATTTTTTAAATCCCCACCCAGTCCCAGAAATCCCAAGTGGAGGAGAGGACATGAATGACCGCCCAGCCTATTGCAATAATAATAATGTATGTTCGTGGTTTTTTTTTTTTTTTTTGGGACTCCTTTAGTCTTTTATCTTGAGGAGTTTTATGAAAGGACCTTCGTAATCTATTGATTTTGATATTTTGTTCACATGTTCTCAAATTAAGATAGTTTGATCTCGCCATCTATAAATGTTGATGTGAATGTAGTGTATTATTTTATCATATTTGAAGCTCAAGTAAAATATATAATTGAGAAGAAAAGACTTCTGTGGGAGTGTAATGATACACAATGCAACAAATATCAGGGCTATCCACGACAATTCTTATCGAGAGATATTAGAATGTACTTTATTTGTCGCGAGATGCATATATTGAGTGTCAAATGCTAAAAAATATTAACAATTTGGTGCACATATACTGAAACGAATAATATAACTTTTAAATATCTTGTTTATAGAGTTATATTTAACTAGAAATGGTAGTATTCTATAATAATTATACAATCAAGCTATTATAAATATAATCGTACTATGCAATAGGTCAAATCTTGAACGTCACACAAACATATAGGCATGTCAATATGGGGAGGCAGGGCCGGGTTGGCACACCTACGCGTAAGCCCGGTAATGGCCCGTATTAAAAAATCCGACCTGGGAGGGTTGCGTCCCAGCCCACAAAATTTGAACACAAAGCCAGCCCACCCGTTGACCCATCCGAGTTGAGCCCACGTGGGCTGCAATTCGACCCGATTTGCCAATCTAAATAAAAAATTATTTTTTATTCTTTAGATTTTTTTTTTATTTTTTAGAATTTTATTTATTTAAAATTTTTATTTAAATAAAATGTTTCCTTGTTTTGACTATTTTCAATTTTTTCACTCACAATTAGGGGTGGAAAAAAAGTTCGTCGGCTCATCCCATAAAAGCTCGGTTCAGCTCAGGCTCGAGCTCGTCGAGGGACGAGCACGATCTAAGGTCGGGCCCAAAAAAAAAGAGGGCCGACCTCGCTCGGCTCGGCCAAAATATGAGCAGGCTTGTGGACTCGCCCAACGAGCAAGCCCATGAGCCCGGCTCGTGGCTTGTGTAACGGTCACAACAATTTTTTTTCTTTTTTTAATTTCATTATTCTCTTATAAATACCTCTATTTTAAACTCATTTTTTCACACTTCAATCTCTTATCTCTCATTCAATTATATATTCAATCCATTAACAATTCTCAAATTTTATTATCTCAATATTAGTGTTATAATTAGTATCTAATATCTCATTATCTAGATATTACTCTGTAATTTTAAGTTGTAATTTTCTATTTCTACTAATTTTCTATATTTCTATTTTCTACTTTCTACTTTCTACTACACGCGGAATCTGTTGTGGGATTATCTTGAAGTTTGTGGAAGTAATTTCAAGCATTTTGAAAATTAGGCGTGTTTCCTAACCATCTCAAAATTTGTATTTTACTCGCGAAGAAGTTTCCTAAACACCACAGCATACTGGGTTTGTTTATATTCATGGAAGTCTATAGCATACTGGTTTTTTTTTTTCCATCAAAACTCAAAGTTTTCACAAAACAAAATACCAGTAAACTTTGTCACTCTCTGAATCCCACAACAAAAACACCAAATTCATTACAGCACGTCACCACGTCTTGCCATTGAAAATCATAGTCTAAACAACCAAGCGGAATTTCAATTACAGCTAAGAGTTTAAGACTATCGATTGCCTATATATTCCTTAACAAAGACAGACTAAAGAACACCACAATTTCCTATCATTACATGAAAGCAAAGATGATCGGGTCATCTAAGCACTTTCGTCCCTAATTCGACGAGCTAGCTGGATGTCCTTGGGCATGATTGTCACACGTTTGGCATGGATGGCACACAGGTTGGTGTCCTCAAACAAACCCACAAGGTAAGCCTCGGCAGCCTCCTGAAGTGCCAAAACAGCATGGCTCTGGATGCGCAGATCGGTCTTGAAATCCTGGGCAATTTCACGGACAAGCCTCTGGAATGGCAGCTTCCTGAACAATAGCTCAGTACTTTTCTGGTACTTACGGATTTCATGAAGGGCAACATATCAGGACGGTAGCGGTGAGGCTTCTTCACACCACCAGTGGTTGGGACAGATTTATGGGCAGCCTTAGTAGCAAGTTGCTTCCTGGGAACCTTTCCACCAGTGGACTTACGAGCAGTTTGCTTTGTACGAGCCATCTCTAACAAGAATTCTCTCTCGTCTCTCTCTCTGAAAGTTCGAAATCCCGCATGCTGGGTTTGTTATCTATGATTTTCAAAGAAAATAAATAATATTGAATTGTTATTTTTAAATATAATTTGAATGACTTAAAAAATTGTTGGTCAGAAGGTTCCCAAAGTGTAGAGGACTTAAAAAAATGGACAATAATGGGGATCATGTTCAAAAAATAAATAGTGGTTTGTTATGTAAATGAGCTCTGTTGTATTGACAAAATTCGATTCACAGAGATGTAGCCATTACTTTTTTGGAGCAATTCAGCAGAAGCTGCCATTAATGAGGAAGATGAATGTGGACATCATTTAATGTGTTTATATTTGGTGTTAATAAACAGAAGTTACAGATTATAACTCTGTTAGATATGTGTATTTATTAAATGACATGTCAAATTTTTATTGGGGGACGGCTAGGGGGACATATAAATGGGACAGCAGATTTGAACTCGACATTCACGGTCTCCTATTGAAAGTGGTTTATTCCAGCTAACTCGTCATGTCTGAAAGGGTGTCCACTTTTACAATTTCACCTTGAAAATCAACCTGTATGGTGAGGGTGCCCAAGTTGATTACGTATAGTTTGCTCTTTATCATTTTCATCCAACTCCGATGCAATTTATATCTATTGAATGATAAAATTCTATTGGTTGAAAATATATAATGCTGCTTACACAAAGACTAGTTGTTCATGATGTCTAATTCAGCTTTTTCATTTCTACTACTGCTTGCAGTTGTTGGCTTTGGTAAGAAGAGGTCACCAAATTCATCTGCAAAGTAAATTGGAGGCATCAATAGTTTTCTTAGAAACATGGATTAGTTTATTTTTTCTGTTGTGTCATTATAGTGTTGTTATTACCACACTATACTGCTGTGGCGGTTTTTATCGTTTTGGCTTTTGACTGTTGGGTACCATTGCCGTCCTTCGGGTTATTTAATTTTGGAATCTAGATGATCATTAAATGAATTTTTTTTATTGATGGTTACTTTGCACGTGGTAATGGTAGTAAAAGTGTCAACATATTCATAAATAGTATTTGGAATTATGTTCCCTTTGACTTTTTCGTACGTGAGACAATACAATGAACAAATATTTCATGGACCGTCTTGCATTCGCATTGATAGTTCTACCAATTCAATGTACAAAACATGCCTGGAATGTTTATGATTTTTGTATGGTAGTTTGCGGGGGCTTGTGTTGTTTCCAGATCGTGTCTAGTTTTCTTGAGTTAATATTTGAATATTCACTTAACTTTTAATCTCGTTTTTATTTACTCACTGAACTTTAAAATAGTATTGAATGCTTATCGAATTTTACAACCTTACTCGTCAGTACTTAGTTATGATGATCTATTAACAGGCAGTGGATGGAACAATACACGTGGCATACGTTTCTGCCAACCAATGTTGAGCTATCCGCCATGTCAGCAATCTGTATTTTGAATAATTATTGAACTTTTAGTCCCGTCTTCGTTCACTTATTGAACTTTAAAATATTGTTGAATGTTCACTCAACTTTTCAAAATTACATTTTATTATATAACAAACTATTGACAGAATGCTTATGAGGCTGACGAAATGACCACGTGTCCTTCATTTTGTGTCATTAAATCTGTCAACCAAAATAGCCGCGCACCATGTCATCAAACACAATTTCAAAATGTGTTTTTCAAGATGCAAAAAATGGTGAAACTTGTTCTAATTAAACAAACGATTTCATTTCAATTGATCTAGATCAATTGATTTCTCCCAAACGTTTCACCTATTGATTACCAACTTGTATCTAGTGTGTGGTGTAGGATTTGTGCAATAAAAAAATCACATGCACTACCTTCCCCGTAGAATCTTCAACTTCAAAATCGGCGTTTAGGGATATCCTCCATCCAAGATGTCTTCAATATTGGAACATTACCACAATAACACAACTGTATGTTTATAATCAGTGAAGTATTAGAGTTTTTCATCCCAGATTGGTTCACCCAAGAAGAAAGGTTAGGGTTAGGGTTTTTTAGTGGAACGTTTGAGAGAAATTAATTTGAATGAAATCGTTGTTTAATTTGGGGTGGAGGAGGGGGCAAGTTTCACTATTTTTGGCATCTTCAAAAACGCATTTTAAAAATGTGTTTAATGACATGATGTGCGACTATTCTGGTTGGCAGATTTAATGGCACAAAATAGAGAACGCATGGTCATTCCGTCTGCCACGTAAGCATTCCGTCAATGGGCTGTTATTGAATCGTCGTGAGTAAGTAACGGAGTGTAACTTTAAAAAGTTTAGTGAGCATTCATCAACATTTTAAAGTTCAATTAGTGAACAAAGACATGACTAAAAGTTCAGTGATTATTCAAAATATAGAATGCTGATATGGCAGACAGCTCAACATTGGTTGGCATAAACGTATGCCACGTTGGCATTTCGTCTGCCATGTGTGATGTTTCGTCCACTAGCTATTAATGAGTCATCAATAGTAAGTAACGACAAGTAACGTTGTAAAGTTTAATGAGTAAATAAAGACGAGACTAGGGGTGAACACGGTTCAGTTTGAGATGTTTGTGATAAATTTTCAAACCAAACCAAACCACTTTTTGCAGTTTGGTTCGGTTTAAAACCACAGTTTAGCTAACAAACAAAAAATATATATCGAATAAGTTAAATCATAAATATTAGTCTACAATATCATGATAATATATAAATATTAGTATCAATAAAAGACAAAAACTATATTAGCACCACTACTAACCAAAACAATATATTCCAAACCAAAGTTTTATACTTTCAAATCTAATCATTATAATACAATAACATGATAACAATAGTTTATAGTAACCTTTTAGTCGATATTAATTGGCGCAATATCTCTAGTTGTAACACATGATTCATTCTCTGCATAAAGATAAGAATATAGCAAACGTATTCATTAATTATAATTAAATGATATGAAGCTAGTAATAAAAGAAAATGAATATAAATATCAAATACGATAATACATTCTGACCACTAGAAGAGAATGCAGACTTAGAATCAACTGTTGATATTTGAATGACTAACACATCTTTGGCAATTTGAGAAACAATCTTGTACTTATTTACATTTAATTTCCACTAAAGTAATATGTCGAAAGACTCATTGGTCAAATCTTCACAACGATCATTTAAGTAATCCATCAAATCATTGTTCTCAACTTGAGCTTCTTAAATAAGTCTAGCTTTAAAAATTGATGGAATGAGTTTGAAAATACCTAAAGAAACTTGTGAAAGACGTGGGCTATCAGATTGAGTAGCATCTTTTGATGGAACTAATGATGTAGTCATCATTTCCTTATAACATTCTAAAATTTGGCAGAAAATAAACAAAATCGTTGCAAAGAAAATAGAGAACTTGTCTGAATTACAGATCGAATCACTCCTCAAAACCCATAGGAAGTTTGATGAAAGAAAATTCAGGTATGGTTGTTGTTTAGGCGAAGAAGAATCAAGGGTTTTGGAAGCGGCAGTCAGGATCGAGAACAAAATGTTGAGAGATAAATGGTAATATGGATGATTGGTGGATTTTAATTGGGTTTGGGTATTTAGTTTAATTAGGTTGGGTCTAATATGGATAATGGATGGATTTAGGTTTAATTGAATTGAATAAAATTTAAATTAATTTTTTTTATTTTTTTATTAAACGATTTGGCGGTTTGAAACGGTTTAGAAAAATTAAAACCTAAATGGTTGTTGTTTGTAGATGAAGATATAACCAAAAATTTCGTGTAAATTTGTTCAACAAGTTGACTTTAGCAAGTTGGTTGAGTACAAGACCCAACTATTTCACCTTGTCGAGTTGATCAATTGCTTTGAGTGTAATTATTTTATCAAACACTTGCTATTTCTTTTCGTTGCTAATTATTATTCTTGAGTACTGTTAAAGTTGATTTTATAAAATCTACAGCAATACCAAATCAAGCTCTGGCCTTCATCAATGAATTTGGCCAAGAATCAAGAACAACTTTTAATTCCATTAAAAAAATGAACAAAATATTTTAAATATTTATTAAGTAGAATTGTGATTGCTATCTCTGTATAGGTAAATGTCTATTCTTTTTACTGAAGTTGGGGTAAATTTAACAAACACTTACTGAACTTTGAACTTGTTAATATTTACTCACTGAACTTTGAATTGTCACTGATAAGTCACTAAACTTCGGATTTTGTCTACCATCCACCACTCTCTAATTTATCGTTTGAATTTGTTGACGAAAAATGCATCATGTTAAACGGAAAACACGTGGCACCAATCAAATTGTGTAATTTTGCTAACCCAGCATTGTGGTAAAAAATGCGTACCATATCAGTAATTTCCAGGCGCCACATCAGTAAAATGAAAATCATGATTTCAAAGGATATGAATCTCTAAATTGATCCCAAATCATCAAAGTGAAGAGAAAATCCAAAATCTCCAAATAAGCAAATCAGCAAAGTGAAATGAATTTGTGGTCCCGATCGTTGTTTGTGGACAAAAGAGACCCACATGCTGGAAATAGACCATATGGTAGTGGAGGATGCTATGTTGGATACACACGAACAGGACCAGAACATGGACCAGGTATGAGTTTTTTAATTGATTGATCATCTTCTCATTTAATAAATTATTCGATTATATGTCTGTGTTCTTGTTTTGATTAGTTAAATGTGAAATGATATCCAAACCCTAATCCTATAAAATTACAACATTGCAGAGAACTCTGAATATGTGGAAGAGCCGGGTGTAAATTTTACGGACTCTGAAGATGATGTGAATGACGACGATCTTCTGTATGACCATAATGATCTAGACCGCATCGCAGTAGGTCTCAATTCTGACCCTATTGTGGAAAAGCAGCATGTCGATGCAATTGGTGAAGACATTAAATCGATCATTCATATGATCCAACAATAGAGGAATTGAACACTGGTTACTCATCTGAAGAGGAGAATCCTGTAAGATATATCATTTTTAATGAAGAGAGGGAGTTGTAGGATCCTCAATTTGAAGTGGAGAAGATATTTACAGATGTACCTCAATTTAGGAAAGTTATACAGAACCATGGAGTAGCAACGAGGTGCAATTTGAGACTGAAAATGAATGATGATAAAAGGGCACAATCAGTGTGTAAACTAGGGTACAATTGGAAGATATGGGCGTCCGAGAATAAGAAGTTGGGTTGTATCCAAATTAAGTCATACAATCCAAACCACAATTGCATTAGAGACGACACAAATAGGCATTGTACAGCTAAGTATGTTGCCGAGCGATATTTGGAAACATTTAGGATAGATCTCGAATGGAAACCTAGTGCAATTAGGCTAAGTATTTTGCAGGATTTGAAAATTAATATTGTTAGACAAACTGCGTGGAGGGCACGAAGAATTACTAGGATAATGATTGAGGAAAGTGATGACCACCAATTTGGTTTGCTTTGGAGTTTTTCCGATGAGTTGTTGAGAACAAATCTAGGTTTCACTTGCAGAATTGCTGTCCATGAGGAAACATTTCAGGGAATATAAGTTTGTTTAGATACTTGTAAGAAGGGATTTGTGTCAGGTTGTAGGCAACTTGTAGGTCTTGATGGTTGCTTCTGGGTACATTTGGAGGTCAAATGTTGGTTGCAGTAGCGCTTGATGCCAATGACTGCATTTACCCTCTTGCATTTGCTATTGTGGAAAGAGAGAACACATCAAGTTGGAGATGGTTCATGAGGCACTTGGGTCGGGACTTGAAGATTGTGAATTCCAATTATTGGACCTTTATGAGTGACAGACAAAAAAGATTACAGAATGTGATAGAGGATATGTATCCCAATGCCGAGTATAGATTTTGTGTTTGGCATATATACACTAATTTCTTTATAGCAGAGTTTAGGGGGTTGGCTCTTAAGAAAATTCTTTGGAAAGCGGCTAAATCCACTACTGTTGCAGATCATAGGTTCTGGATGTAGGAGTTAGAAAAACACTCCAAATCTGCTTATCAGTGGTTATTGAAAAGGGATCCTAAGGGATGTAGTAAGTCCCATTTTAGGACGAGGGTGAAAAGTGACATATTGTTGAACAATTTGTGTGAGTGCTTCAATAAAGTACTGTTGGATGATAGAGAGAAATCAATAGTTACAATGTTGATAGATATGCACATTAGTTGCATGAAGAGGATCCAATGTTGAAGGGATAAAATGAAGAGAGTAGTAGGACCTTTGTATCCAAAAATCTATTCCAAGTTAGTCAACAATATGGAAATGGCTTCGGGTAGTCAGGTTGATTGGTTGAGGGGACCTCAGTGGTATGTAAGGAGTAGGGATGGTGAGTTTGTTGTCTATATTGACTCTTGAACATGCAAATGTAGAAAATGAGACCTGACGGGCATTCCATGTGGTCATGCTTGTGTTGCAATCTTGGATAAAATGGACCAACATGTGCATGAGTGTTTTAAGGTAACCACATATCTCAGTTGCTATGAACATCTGGTGATGCCTTTAAATGGAAAGAAACTGTGGGCCTCGGTAGATAGAGAAATGATCAACCCACCTGGTTGGAATGCAGTTCGAAGAGGTAGAAGACAAAAAAAGAGGAGACTTCAAGCTAAAGAGCTCGTGGTTAAGCACAAAAGTGGGAAGAGCAAGATGAAGAGAGTTGGGACAGTTACAATGACGTGTAGTCTATGTGGTCTATCCGGTCACAATAAGCATTATCACAACAGAAGTATTGCATCAAATGAAGTAAGATATGTTTATGTGGTCTTCCAGTTTGTAGCCTATTTGGTCTTCCAGTTTGTAGACTATTTGCTTGTTAACACAATTTTGGGATATTTGCAGTTATTTGTTGCTGAAGATGGGGATCAATCCATACAGGATTGTGGGAGCCAAAGTGTAAACAAAACATCACAATCTAGGGTAATATTGTATTATTTGTTGACAATA
Source organism: Forsythia viridissima (assembly GCA_030279155.1). NCBI lineage: Eukaryota > Viridiplantae > Streptophyta > Magnoliopsida > Lamiales > Oleaceae > Forsythia > Forsythia viridissima. Next base: position 37,827,219 of record CM059040.1, read on the forward strand.
ACATTACTCACTTGTGATTTATGTAATTGTCTTTTGTTCATAGGCCAAACTTCAAACACGGAGATCTACGAAATCAACTTCAAGTTAGTCGCACAAGCCACAACAAGTTAAGTTCCAATTTATGCCTACTCCAGAAATCATTCCACTACACATCAGTAGACTGCATCTCGGCCTAAGAATGATTTGCAGCCAAACTTCTCTTTTGACAACATGGTAGATGATTTGCAGCTCATGGAAAGTGAATAACAATCAAGGATGAAAGCTCATAGGGCAAAAAATAGAAGCATTGTTAGAGACTCGATCCATTTTCATGCTCCGCGGAAGATTATGCCAAATTGAAGAACGTAGTAACTGATAGATCAATGAAATTAGATTTCAATCAGTTTTGTATAAATGAAATCAGATTTCAATATTAGCATTACTGAGAGATATATGAAATGATCTGTTTTGTATCTTTTTGTAATTGATCTGTGTAGGGGTTGTAGCTTTTTGTAACTGATCTGTGGTCTATCCTTTTTGTAAGATTACATTTTACATCAATGAAATCAGATTTCAATTAGTTTCTATTAAGTTTAGCAACTTTAAGTTCTAGTATTGTCTCACTTCCTGTCTGAATATTCCATTTGATCTCTATGTAATTTTAATTATTGTGAGTTCCTATTATGAAGTATATCAGCTTTAATTCATTTTAAGGTTTATTAGCTTTCAGATTATATGATACACTTCAGATGTTATATGAATTTTGAAAATGAAATTTATGACATTCATCAGATGTTATGAACTTTATCAGATGTTATATAAAGTTTATCAGATCACATGTTATATGAAATTGCGAGTTCCTGTCTTGCAATGTCTTGTAATGAATGGACAAAACTGAATTGATAATTGAACATTGATGATTGATTAAGAGACTGATAAACAAAAGGCTGTAACTGTTATGAAGAGACTGATATACTTTCAACTACACTTGCTAGATGTCTTGCAACTACAATTGCTAGATAAAGAGACTCATACATCCTACCATCAACTACACTTGCTTGAATGTTTGGACAAACACAATTGCATCAAAATCACAGTCCATATACACAACCTACTGAACCATAAAAACCAAAACAATCAACAAGCAAACCTACAACTTCGATTCCCATCTCATCACAATACATATTGAACCAAAACCAACACCACAAACATTGCCAACACAATTCGATGATATAATACAATTTGCTGCCACTTCTTATCCAAAACAGCTTTTCGGTTAGCATTCCACAACAGACGCTCTTATAACGTGGGTGTAGAAGAGGAGGATCCACCCATTTGAAGTAGTCACAAGCATCTGGACGTCCGTAATAGCTGCACCCTAAAAACTTTCTTCTCGAGTTGTTCTCCGTCCAAGCTGTCCTCGTTGCAGCAATTCGACCACACAAACACATTGTTTGCTCATTTATTTGAGTAGCAGCATTATTTTCCATCACCATTTGCAGCAACTATGTAAGGATTATCAATGGCTGAACTCAAATTTACGGATGTTAGAGTTCATAGTTTTCAATTTGGGAGAAATGGAGATTTGTTGACCAATTTAATTTATGGATACAAGAGAGAAGAAGTCGTGTTTTCATTTCAAAAATTACTGATGTGGCACGCGTTTTTTACGACAATGTTGGGTTGGCAAAATTACACAATTTGATCGGTGCCACGTGTTTGCTGTTAAACACGTGGCATTTTCCTCAACAGATTCAAATGGTAAATTAGAGGTTGATGGATGGTAGACAAAATCCAAAATTTAGTGAGTTATCAGTGACGGTTCAAAGCTCAGTGAGTAAGTATTAACAAGTTCAAAGTTCAGTGAGTGTTTGTTAAATTTACCCGTTGAAGTTATCAGAATTGTTCGATTGGCTACAATTGAAAATGTCTTGTCAATAGAATTTTTATTTATCTATGATGTACTTTTTGATCCCACAAGGAATATAAATAGTAAAGATGGTCCTTTAAAGACACGTATTCTTGAAAAATATATAACCATAATTAATTGTAGAACTCCAAAAGATATTCATCTACCTGAGATATTGAAAATAAAGAGATCTCAATAAATTATATTATAAGAAAATAAATTAAATCAAAAATATACAATTGTTGAGAACATATTTATAATACAATATAGCACGCAATATTATGAACGAACGTAAAGATGTTAAATCAAAATATGTCGAAAAACATCAACATAAAAATGATTGGCCAAAATAAAAATATAAAATCCTGGAAAAATTAAAGTTACTAAAAAATTGAAGTTTTGAACTTGCAGTCCGAACACCTGAAGTTGTAAATCCAGTAGTACTTAGGCAAAAATGAATTAAGAAAAATGAAATCGTAAGATATTGCACAATTGTCTTAATATAATGATTTTTGCAAATACTTGTATATATATATATATATTTGTGTAGTGGATGTAAATATAAGTCGATATCTTGTTAGCCTAGCAATGCATGGAACTTGATATGCATCTAATGAATGTTGTTGTAACCAACTCATCTGGCATAACTAATCATACCACGTATATAAATTCCTGAAGGATTAATATGCCTGAAGCATATATTTCAAGTTTTCGAAAAACTTATTCGATCAAAATGCATAGATACTTATATAGATTGCAATATGTGCATATGCAATATGGTTGTCTTAATGAATATCTGTTCAAAAAAGAGTACACTAATTATTATGCTTATGTATTTTTATACAGATCTCAATTGATATTATCATGAAGATGAGTAAATACATGTGATACTCTTTTTTTCTTGACTGAAGTTGTCCTATTGGGTTTTCTAGCAAGGTTTTTAATGAGACAACTTTCGTAGTGTATTCAAAACAATAATGTAATATTTTTTTCTCTACTAAGGTTTTTTTCCAATAAGATTTTAACGAAGAATTATCTGTGTATTTTGGACATCCAATGAAAAGTGTTATATAAATATTATAGTTATAGTTGTCATAACCCACTAGACATTTTTCCTCAACACAATTTTATAGTTTTAGTTTTGTAAGTCGCAAATTGTATACGAGGTTGGTAAGTGTGGTTCTGCACTTATCTGGGCCATAAAAAATGGACGATTGATTTGTGAGTACTCTTAAGTGTATTTTCTAATTAATTGTTTCTTGATTTGTTAGTTTTAGGAAAACTTGAGTTTGGATGGCAACTGGGGGATAACAAAGCAATTGGGCTGAAAAGGGACTAAAAATGTACATAAACATAATATTGAGGAGAAAATGTCAAGTCTTGAAAGTTGATGGACTTGGATTGAAAATAATGAAGGACTTCATTAAAATAAAAGTAGAAAAGAGGGACTGAATTAAAAATGATAGAGAGATAGAAGACCTGGCATGTAAATATTTGGGGCCCTAGCTGGACATGGGCTTGAATCATGCTATAGCATGGTTCAAAACCAGTGCAATCGCGAGAAGCCAAATTGAAAACCTGAGACTTTACTAGTGATGTCTTGCTAGAAGATCAAATTTTTTCTCATGAATTTTGGGTTTCTTAAGGACATTTTGGACACAATAAAGAAGAGACTTTTAGGACAAATCTCTATCATAAATACCACTCTTAGAAACACGAAAGAGGAGTGTGGGTGGGTCTTTTTTGCTTGGAAATGAAAGAATGTATTTAGTCCTCTCATTTAAGGGAAAAGAGAATATGGAAAAGAAGATTCAACCAAAGTGTGAAATATTATATGAATCAAAATCAAGCATTTCTACCCTTCAAAGAGACCCAATCAAGGGGTAGATTTCATAGATTTGTGTCTTGCCTTTTTTCTTTATTTTTCTCAACTTTGTAATGTATTTCTTACTCTAGTTGTCATTATGAGCTAAAACTCTAATTGTTGGAATATAACTTAACGTTAACTTAAAAAAAAATTGTGTTTGCATTTTAATTCTATGTTATTCATTTTCATGATTGTGTTTGATATGTTTTATTGACTTTCATTTGTTTGATCACCAAATGTTAGTATTTTAATTTGTATAATCATTGAGAGATTATTTTACATCTTAGACCTGATAGCAAGTACCTAGGTTCATATAGGGGATATAGATATACTCCCAACCTTAGATAATCCTTTGAACCATTCTCACAACAATTAATGCAATTAATTGTATTCTAATCGATATAGAAATATAGTATGTTGAACTAATTGATTATGGCTAATACAACGCTCGATATAGGTAATTGACTATAATAGGATAATCGGATCTATCATGAAAAATGAGTAATATGTTTAAATGCTTATTATAAAATCAATTAGATGACGGTTGAGTGAAATCATGAATCCCAACTTGAGTTTTTCAAAACTTTAATTTCATTTGCTTTCATTTTGTTTCTATTGCTTTTCATTTAAGTACTTAATTAAAACAACCAAACCAATTTGTGTGTGTATTTAAAACAATTCAATAGACTAGTTTTAATTCACTTGAACAAATAGGGCAATCCTCGTAGGATGACACAATTGCTCATCACTTTATTACTTAAACACGACACTGTATAATTGCAATATATAATTGAACGAACAAAGATCCTGAAAGGAGCAACAACAAGATTTGTTTTTAATGTAATTGCATCAGACCATCATTATGACTAGAATCAACTAGGCAAAGATAAATATCTTGTATGAAGATGGCATTGGATGGAGGACATAACAAGACAACATGGAACATATTTTACCAGAATTGTTTTATACAAGTATTAAATAGATGGTGGCATTGAAAATATTGTCGCATAGGATATGGTTGATTCAATACAAAAATTTTCATTAATTGAAATTAGGGGAGTAGCTGTACTTTTTTCAATTTTCCTTTTGTCCCATTGAATTTTCTTGACAAGGTTTTAACGAGGCAGAAATCTAATACTCTAGAAAAAATTAATTGCACTCCTTTTTCCTTCATTTAATATTTTTCCTACTGGATTTTTGTCAATCAAAATTTTTAATGAAACAATTATTGTGTAAATAGTCATTCAATGTAGAATGTTTGAAAATAATAGATAATGATGAATAGCTATTTGGTCTTTTTAATAATATACCTGTGTAGTTGTCTACTTACTACAGAAGAGTGTATTCTATTTAAAATGTAACTTCAATTGAAACCTTATAAATATGAGTTATTGTTATATAATAAATTTACACTATTAAGTTTTCACTCTCTCAATTATTTTGTCTTATTATCTAGTTTTATAACAGTATTTAATTTTTAATTAAATAAATCACTATTTGTGGATAATTAGAAGCCAAAAGTATTTAAACTGTATATACTGGTAACTAATTCGATTCAAAATTATATTGATTTAAGGGTTAATTATACCCACGTCCCAATTCTTTCAACTTTGTAAGAATATCATCTCCATTCAATTTTATTCGTAGATATCGTCTACATCTTTCCATTTATTCGCATAGATGGTTCTCAAATAATTTTTTTGATAATTTTGCCCCTGATAGAAAAAAGAAAAAATTTAAAAAATTATAATTGAGACCCTAACATTTTCAAAAGTACAAATAAATCCTTCACCTTTTTTTTTTACAGATTCTCACTTAAAATAATAAAAAATGTGTTATCAAGTGTAAAACTTTTTAATTATATTCACCGAAAGTACCTTTGGAGTCTGGTTAGATTTCATCCAGTGGTCCGTTAATTGACAAAAAATGAAGCTTGTGATCTAAATTTGACCAATTTAACAAAGATAAAATAATCTATTCACATTCGATTATATCACGATTCAATTTTTCGTTGGTACTCAAGTAATGATTTAGCTTGAATTCAAACCACAGTTCACCTAACGACTTAAAAGTAAAGCATTTCAAATAAGTTAAAGTGAAATCCGTCCCCAACATTTCAAATATGTTAATAATGTACCCCTCCCCAACCAATTTTTTTAGCATCAGACATTCCAAACTTTTCAATTAATTGTAAATCACGCCCACAATCATATAATCCGTTAAAAACTGCCGTTATGTCACAAGCATGTACCCCATGCATTTATATCCCTCAACCAGTGCATCTGAGAACTTAAGAGCAAATTTATTCATTCACAAAAATCTTCCCTCATAAAATACATATATATAGACACATTCATAGCTTATGTGGACTTTAATTTCTCATAAATTTGCTCATGTGTTCTTCTTCATCCACTCTCATTTTTGACAACCTAAATATGGAATGGAGGGTGTGCAGATGTGGAATCGCATGAATCTGAAGACATATTGGACGGATGCGAACCCAGCTAAAAGATTTTTTAATATGTAAGGTGATAATAGTGCTGCATACCTTAAATTTCTCATGATTTGCAGTATTTATGGAGACATTGGACACAATAAACATTCGTGCAAGACTAAGTCAGCTAGCTCCAACCAAGAACTTGGGAGTAAGAAGAAGAGAGTTCCATAAAGAAACATAAATCTTGAATGTGAAAATGTAAAAATGTTTTGAATGTGATGAATGATTGTATGATATTGTTATGTTTTGAATGAATGTAATGAATGTCTTCATTGCTTCCATTTGTTTGAAAGTGTTGAATCAGAATCTGATTGTATGGAATTGTTGGTTTGACCAGGAAGATGCACTGAGAAGATGAGTATATACACATAATTCGTGAAACAAACATTTGGCAAATCAGGTCTCCAACTTTTACATATTGTTGCATAATACGTTTCCAACCTTTACGTGTAGTTGCATTCTCCGTCCACAATGTTGAAGAATTTTTGCAATTTACGTCCCCCAACCTTTAAATTGTTGTTACAAAATAGGTCTTCAACGTTCACTAGTAGTAGCATACCACATACCACACATGTTTGGATTGGACGTTAAAGAAAGATATTGACGAAATAACTTGATTTGCAAAAAACCAATATAGTAAACCAACAATATGGAAAACATTTCACTAAACACAACAATTACAACGGGTTTACAAATTTGGCCGCAGCTCTTAATGACATTAACCTAAGACCTTGAAATCCAAACTAGAATAATCTCGATTACAACTAAGTAAATCCAAAAACAACTCATTTGGGGTTTTCTTTCTTCAACCAATACCTTACGATTTGTTATTGCTTCTACTATAATCTTTTCTCCTTCCAGACACTTGATATGTGTTTGTAGCTTCTTTATATCTGTTTCCAGTCTCTTAATATGTGCTTTTAACTGATTTATCTTTATTTCATCTCTTCGCCTAAAATTCAACAACCCCAGGTATCATCTGCTTTGCCCGATCACAAATAGGAGAATCATATCACGCAAAGCAACCACAATGATTTTCCTACACACAAAAATTAGGGTTTCAAGTACTTAAATTATGAGAAATTCAAGATTTGGGATTTTCTTTCTTCAACCAATACCTTACGATTTGTTATTGCTTCTACTGTAATCTTTTCTCCTTCCAGACAATTGATATGTGTTTGTAGCTTCTTCATAGCTGTTTTGAGTCTCTTAACATGTGCTTTTAGCTGATTTATCTTTATTTCATCTCTTTGCCTAGAATTCAACAACCTCGGGTATCACATGCTTTGCCCGATCACAAATAGGAGAATCATACCACGCAAAGCAACCACAATGATTTTCCTACACAAAAAAATTAGGATTTCAAGTACTTAAATCATGAGAAATTCAAGGTATGAAGCACTATTATCACTTCACAGACAAAAAAATCCTCTAGCTGGGTTCGCATCCGTCCATGATGTCTTCAGATCCATGCGATTTCCATATCTACATACCATCAATTCTATATTTGACTTGTCAGAAATGAGAGTTGATGAAGAAGAAGAATACAAGAGCAAATTTGTGGGAACGGACATTGCAAATTTCCCTAAGTTAAAATATAAATACTGATCTAAAATCTCAATAAAACACTTACAATAAAACTTTCTAAGCATAAACGTTATTGGTATGAATTATGGGCAGACTTACACTAGGGTCATGTGGGGTCAACTGACTCCACGAATTTTTCAATTTTTTCTCTCTGATGTGCATTACTTTAACCCAATGAATATAATAATATATTCCTATTAAAAATCATCCAATGAAAATTGGCCAATCCCCTATTAAAAATTCACAATCCAAATAGAGGCCTCACTGTGTGTACAACCGATTTCCCATCTCGTCTGATCTGTTCATTTTGATCTTCTTTTAAATTTGTTGATTAGTTTGTCAATTTCTTTCTACTTCTAACTCCAGACACAACATTTGAGATAAATTAACAGTTGAATCGAATATTACATGGAAGTCTAGCCTTATACCGATTTTTTTTTTTTTTATCCTTTTTGCAAATTTAAAAATTATTTTAGGGTTTAGGATAAATTAGTTCAATTATTTGTTGAATTGGGAGGTATTTCACTGGTCTTTGTACTTGTTTGAGATGTTGTAAAAAAAATTTGAATAATTTATTTGAAAATTCTTTGTAGAAATTTTTAATTTTTTTTTCAGGGGCCTATTACTACAATTTTGAACTATAGTAATATCAGCAACTGAATTTACTAAATTTTACGGGAACGGTAAGAAAAAGAGAGAAAATTTAGTTTAATAAGCATTAATATTATCGATCTAGTTTCCATCTAAATTACACAATTGTGGTGAAAAAGGCGAATGCGTATAATGCTTAAAGATCTTTAACTTGTATCTGATTGACTGATTTAGAGTAGCTTCATTTATGTTTTATTTGCATAAAGAATTGAATAGTCTTTTCTTCCTACTAATTATCCTGATCATTTCAAAATTTATTATGTATTGAAATGGGTCAGTTCTCTTTATTCATTTTTTAAATTGTGTTCGGTGCTGATTTAATTTTCTTATTTGTTTGGACTTTATTTGTAATTTCATAGATGTTATATAGTTAGTTGATTTAGCTAGCTTCAATATTTTACCAATTTCTTCATTTTCAGAATTAAAAAAAAAAATTAATATAATTTATTGTGGCTTCAACGCGTTCTCTTCTACCTCGTGAACTCTTTTTTTCTTCCTCTTAATTATAAACAAACAACTAAGTCGTTTGACAATATTGATAACGATTCAATTATGACATTTTCAAAGCAAGAAAACGTGTAGGTTACGATTGTAGTAATTTATTGACTGATTTCACTTTAATGTTATGTTATTTTTTTAAGAAAAAAATTACATTTATATTTTTTACCTCAATGAAAAATTTCAGGCTCCGCCCCGTTATCCATCCAAGTTCAACGCTACAAAAATAATACAAAGTTCAACTATGTCAATACATTACGAGCCTAATTTTACTCACTAGTAGCCCTAATAGTTTTGATCATATAGTGAAGAATGGATATTGATGGAGTTGATGGATCAATTTTCAATATACTACTCAATAGAATTGTGTTTTTTTTTTTTAAAAAAAATAAACAGTTCGATTTAGTTTCAAACAGGATTTTAAGTGTTGAAACTTAAATCAAACAGTTTGTAAGCAGTTTACTTATTCAAAATTGAACGTTTTGTAGTTTGACGTTTTTTATTTCAGTCCTATCCCAATGTATTATCAAATATTAACAAGTAATATATTGAAATTTCTAGTTCCATTCACTGTAGAAGAATTAAAGAAAAATTTAGTAAACGAAAAGAAATTCTTGTTTTTCTTTTATGGTGTTTTTTTAAGGACCTGTCAACTATTTGAGTTTCTGAGTAGTAATCATAGTATCAGACACCTCGCATTCTCACACTTGAGAATAGGTTGAAAAATCGTTGGTGACAAAATTAAAATTAAAATTACGAGCCATTTACATTGAAAGACCTATCAAGGCAAATAAACTTATTTGATTTAATATATCACATAAGTAATTAGCTAAATAACTACCAAGTATAAACTTTTGAAATTCTTACATGACCAATTCGTTGTATCGATTCAAAGTTTTTTTGAGAAATTCCCTAGACATATCCCATTTTAATTGGCCTGTCAAAATCATCTACAACTTCCAACTTGTCACGATTTATTTTGCAATGAATAAGTGCTGAGCTACAAATACGAATTAAAGGTCTATTTCAACTGGAAATCCTTAGCTACAAATACGAATTAAAGGTCTATTTCAACTGGAAATCCTTTGCACAAGTAGTACAAATAGGATATGTGTTGAACCACCTTGGGCTAGGATTTTAAGTTGTTAGATGTTGAACAATCTACCTTAATTAAAAAGCTATTTATTTATAAACAATACCCATACATGCACAGTTTGGCACCAGAAAGCTTTCAAAAGAAACTGAGGGGAAAGAAAAAAAAAACATAATGCTAACACTATGGTCTACACTGGTTTCTTCTCATAGGAATATAATTCCAACAATTCACAATTCATCATGAGAACTTCCCTTCTGTGTTGTGACTTGAGAATGAAGTTCAAGTAGGTATGTTACAGCCAATGATGCATGTAAAGCAGCACCATAAGGAAGTACATCTTCATTTACTTTAAAGTACGGGGAATGGCTAGGTTCAAGTCGTCCTTGAGTCTCGTTTATCATTCCGAGATAGGAGAAGTATCCCGGGATTGCCTCAGCAAAGAACGAGAAGTCTTCTGATCCCATAATTGGTTGCATCTCTATGATGTTATTGCCACCCAGCATACTCTCGGCTACTTTCAGGAAATGCCCATGCAAATCTTTGTTATTCACCGTTACGGGGTAGAAGGGCTTCTCATTTGTGTGAAAGTCAACAGCTGCATTGCACCTTTGTACAGATGCTTGTAGGGTGATAACCTGTAAATTGCATTCGAGGGAATCAATCTCCACAAGCCAAAGCAGTAGGAAAACCAAAGGTCAATAATTGTTTAACCATCTCACCTAAAAGCTTAAGCTGTTAGAGAGAGATGCATTTATTTAAAAAAAAATCTTGAACATGTTCCCTCACGTGCAGACTGAATTCAAAAATTTTTATAAAAAAAGGGGTGATAGGTGCACACTGTTCATACATTGCCTGCTCTAACACCATATTAAATCATCTCATCTAAAAGCTTAAGCTGCTAGAGAGGAAGATATGTATTTATTTAAATTTAATCTTCAATAAAAAATTACAATAAATGCTAATTCTCTTCGTATGTGAATCACATAAGATGGACAAGTAGCTAAGATAACAACAAACAAACTGAAGTTCTTGTTACATAAAGAAGTCAACCAAAGGCTCCGCAATCAACAAAAAATAAATAAATAAAATTACCTCTTCAATGCGCTGTTTGAGTTGGATAAAACTTTCTTTAGAAAATGCCCTAAAAGTTCCCCCAATCGTAACTGCATCGGGAATAACATTAAATGCACCACCACCTTGGAATTTAGCAACAGTGACTACCTGCCAGATCATCAATTCTCATCTTTAATTGTTTAGAAAAATGAATAAAGAAGGGGCGTTCTTTAAGAGTGAACAAAATAACTGGTCATCTTTAAAAGTCACAGTACTCTTCTGAGGAGGTAGAGGGAAAGTGCATAAAGTGTAAAGGCCTGCCTTGGTACTATGAGGAACCACTTATTTCGAAATATTGTCAACACTGAACAGTTTTCCCGAAATTCCTGAACAACTATTATAAAATAAAAGGAATATATTTATGCAAACGCTGAAAAATGGAGACATACGATCCAATTTCTGTTCTAATATGATATGTGAAGTTCCATCAACCGATAAGTTTTAGCTTTAGGAAAGAAACTTCCATAAATTAGCAATAGCGTGTACACAAGTACCTGTGAATCCAACGGATCAGCTTCGCGTGAAACAAGATGTTGTAAACTAACAATTATGTTTGAAGCAGCTAAAATGGGGTCTATAGTATGTTGTGGAATGGCCGCATGACCTCCCTTCCCTGTAATTACTGCCTCAAAAAAACCACTGCCAGCCATAATGGGGCCGGTCCTAGTGGCAACCGTGCCCAGTGGATATCTAGTAGAAGCATGCAATCCGAAGATTGCATCAACATTCTCTAGTATCCCAACATCAAGCATTTTCTTTGCTCCGCCGCCTCCCTCCTCAGCTGGTTGGAAAACCAACACTACAGTACCCTAAAAATACAAGAAAAAACTATTCATCCACACGAGAATATGATGTTGCTAATGATGTCATTAGGTGCCAGTTAAAGAATAAATTGGGTACCGTGAACCCTAGTAAAGGGTTAAACAAACAATTAGTGACACCCCTCGCCCTCAAATCTAAAATTGTTAAATAATTTGTAATTTATTGCAATGGTATCAAATGATGAGGATTCACATTTTCCATAATAGTTTATTCTCACATTTTCAATTGTTTCAATGCAATATTAACCATGGGCAAGTGCAAAATATGATCAAACCAATAAAATGTAAACGGAAGTAGGAGAATATTTATTAAGAAGCCATGTTAATGCAAATTCCAACTCTCAAGAATGCGGGCAAAAGGTTATGAGACAAGGCAGGTAATAAGCAAGGATACCTTTATCTGTTTCTTGCTTCTTTTTAGTTTGGGTACTTCTGGATGTTGGGAGAAGGGTAAAGAAAAGAAGAGAGGGGAGTACAAATCTTGTCCCTGATATTTCCATTCAGTAGAATTTCTGAGTCGTAATAAAGTGTGGTCAGCCATAGAAGGGAAAATTACAGGGAAAGTATTGACTAATACACAGCTTGTACAATGGTCTTCTTGCTGAAATTGGATTCGACGATTGTTCGTTGCTTTCAAATGTTTATATGGATTATTGAGTTATACACTCTGCTTCCACAATGGTCTTCTGACTGCATTATCATTATGGATATTTGAAAATCAAGAAAATTTGACAAAAAACACCATTAAAATGATTAATCGTGCATATATGATGCAAAACTCAATACTTCACAGCTTCTTCAAATCCTTCGAGAGAGGCATGTTGTAAGCTTCATGGTAAGCCTAATACTAAATATACCAAGTATTTTGAAAGAAATAATTATTTTCTGAAATACCAGGCGATGGACAATAACCAACCAACCAGCACCAGAGTACCAAACTCTCAACCTTTCACAAATGATTGGTGAGAGCAATTGTACAAATTTATAGTCGAAGACAATATTTAAGTAAATACATATATCCCCAGCTTAAGCTTTTAGAATAGATGATTCAACATTTATAAATCAGTCTAAAGCTAACCCAACCCCCTTCGCCCTTTTTCTCTTTACCCCAACAAGGTAAATTCTTTGCATAATAAGTTTTTTCAAAATTATTATTTTCATATATTCCTTGTGGGATCAAAAAGTATAACACAGATAAATGGAAATTCTATTGATAAGACCTTTTCAACTGTAGCAATATCTTATTACGACTAATTCCAACAACTTTCGTAGAAAAAGAGACATTTACCTATTCAAATATAGCAGTTACAATTCTATTTACTAAATATTTAAAATATTTTGGTCCTTTTTTGAATCTATTATTCCTTCTTCGTCTATAAATATAGAAAGACCCTTCGAATTAAAATTCGATCTCGATTCTTTACCAAATTCATTCATGAAGGTTAAAGCTTGGTTTGGTATCGTTGTAGATTTTACGAGAATAAACTTTAGCTATGCTAAAGGAATAATCAGATGTGAGAAGAAATACTCAAGTGTTAGGTATTTTTATTTGAGAATTGCTATATGTTTCAAAATCAACATTTGAGCGTTTGATAAAAAAAATACTTTATTGTTGTGCATATGTACAATTACTACAATGGACATTGATTATATTAATCTCCCTATGTATAATTATTATTCTGAAATTTATTTTTACTTTTATAACAATATGTAATATTATTAAATATTTATCTAAGACAATATTGACCTTTTAATGATGGATAATTGGAAAAACTAAAAGCAGAATATGAGAAGCTACCTTTCTTTGCTTCTCAAAATCTAATGTCAGATGGTCAATTTTTTTCTCCCCTTACCAAGAACTTAAAATAGATGTCCATTGTTTGACAATCAGAAGTTGGGCTTTAAAAATAATCCCAAATAGGACCTAAGTGTTCCATATGCTAGAACAAATATCTAACTGTTCCAATTGCAAAGAACTAATGCTAAGTTCCATTCTTCATTTTCCTAACCTATCTTGTAATCTATTTTTCACCAAAAAGCACTCACAGATCTACCAAGAGTCCATTGGAGACAGTTGCCCGAGGAATTTACAAGTTGGTTTCTTTCTTCAAGTTTGTAATATGAAGATTTTGGGGAGAAAGAGAGAGCAACAAGAAGAGAGTGAGAGAGAGTACACAGTGGATGGTGGAATTATTAATCGCTAATTAGTGATTGTAGATAGTGGTTTAATAATTGCTATTTAAGGATTTGAGATGGTGGCTTCATACTTTTCAGTTAGATGATTTTTACACTTTTACTAACTAACATGTATATTATTAGATTTATCATTTTTCTTATAAATTAGGGCAAGTCTCCATTTCTACAAAATTTAGAACATTTACCAAACTAAATTCAACAAATTATTTATCTAATTTTTTATTTTTGGCATCTAGTTCGACTCCAATTCAATCTTTTGACACTTGACCCTTTACGTTTTATAGATCAATACTTATCCCGAGTTTTAAACCATTGGTTCTTGTTGCTTTTGGTGCTAATTGTGTTAGTTCTTGAACAATGACAATTTATGGATTTCTCCTATTTATAAAGAAAAAATAGTATTTGAAATAAAATAATCCACTGGATTTTGGAACAAGTTTTTTAATTTAATTGAAATTTACTACCAAACACGTTTTTGTATTTCTCTTTTATCTACCTCCACATAATCAACACTAGTATTTTTTTCATCTAACTCTCTCTCTAGTTACAGTTTTGCTTCGAATATGAGAAAATCTTATCTAGACCATTACACTCATCGGCTCCACCCTACTAGTGTAGCTAAACCTGTTTCAGCCAAATCTGCCCCCACTGATATCATTTCCTGATCCGCTCCTGCCAACAAGTTTGTCAAAGGTTATCAATGTGTAGCTAATTTTCCAGTCATTAGGATTTCTAGACTTGGGTTTAGGAAAAAATATTGGCAGTGCTAAGGGCCTTGAAGATACTGCTCTACGAGGAGGGGGAAAAAAAAGCTCATGAGGTGAATAAGCTTCTTCCCTATCTCTTGAAGATAAAAAAATCACCTTTATTTTAAGCATCAAAGATCTCACGTTCCATTCCAACCTCAAAAATCTGCACCATTCTTGTTGGGCATAGTGATGTTTGGGGATTTTTAGCGAGAACTGGTTCTCACAACCTCTTATGTGATAAATCGCATGCGCATCTATATTCTAAATTTTCCCCTTTAATGTCCCTTTTAAGATTGCTTTTAGGTCAACTTCTGATTGTCAAATAAGCACATCTATTATAAAATTCTATTTTAGTTGTTTGGTAACTTATAAAAATCTAATTATAGAAAAAGCTGGTACCATCTGGCACCAAATTTTGAGAAGCAGCAAAATAATAACTTCTCATATTTTTCTTTTAGCTTCTCCAATTAGAATACTTATTTTAACCCTCATATATAAAATTAATTCCAATTCTATCCAACTTTGTCGGTATTTCACATCTCTTGGTATTCTACAGTAATAAAGCTTTCCCTCATCATTTAAGTTAAAAACATTCTTTCATTTTCGATCAATCGTGTCTTTGTTCATAATCACTCACAGCCGCTGCATTAGTGGTACTAAGCCAAATTCAATCCTAGCTATGCCGCCAAAAAGTTGTCCTGAGGCTCGTAATGCACCTATGGAGGAGGTGTTGACATACGAAGAGAATACACAATTGCACCAACAAGTTGAACAATTGATGGCACAAATTGCGATGCTTTAAAAGCAACGCCGTAGACATAAGGACAAGTACGGTGAAAGGGGATCAGACATAGAAAACCCATTCTTTCCTCCAAATGCACCACCGCACAGGGGTATGGGTCTTGATGACGATGGTCAATGGGAATCCAGTTTCAAGATGTATATCCTAGAGATTCACTGTAGGACTAAAGCTGAGGAATTTTTAGATTGGGTGGCCGTTGTGGATG
Organism: Forsythia viridissima; assembly: GCA_030279155.1. Taxonomy (NCBI): domain Eukaryota; kingdom Viridiplantae; phylum Streptophyta; class Magnoliopsida; order Lamiales; family Oleaceae; genus Forsythia; species Forsythia viridissima. The sequence goes on from CM059040.1 coordinate 37,843,189, forward strand.
AGGTGTTAAATTTCAAAGAGGTTCCAGAAAACAAGCATGTAAGGTTGGTGGCAACGCAACTCTAAGGCTAGGCAGTGGCCTGGTGGCAGTAATTTAAGAAAAATCAGGTCTGTTCGGGCAAGGAAAAGATTAGCACTTGGGAGAAATTGAAGAAGCCTTTGAGGTCGACTTTCTATCTAATAACTACACGAGGACTCTCTATTAGCACCTCCAGAATTTCACCGAGACCCTAGTTTGGTAAAAGATTACACTAAAAAAATTTCTCATTTGGTAGCTTAGAATGAGATCAATGAATAAGATCAGATGGTTTCATGATACATCGGCGGCTTATGCCCCACTACACTGAGCTTACAATCCCAACACATCACGCTTACTAATCCACTTCGAGCAAACACGCAACCTGGGCACACTTCAAGGGGTCGTGTGAATACCCATTCCATAACTATGGGAAATGTCACTCCGTTGTTTTAATTGCAAAATAGGGACAGTGTCATGGACCACAGCTATACTTAGCCCGCTAACCACTCGCATCCGCAATTTGCCAACTTTGGCCGCACTTTTGTAAATATTAGTTTAAGTTATAATTTCTTTTCAATTCCAAAAGTTCATTTCAATTGTAAAAGAACACTACCATTTGTAAATGCTTATTATGATTTCTCAGCTTTTAAATGTCTATCACTTAGATTTTTCTCTACTATAGGGGGTAGTTAGTATTAGAAGTCTTGTCAAGCTCACTGGTGTTCGCCCCATTCACCAGAAATTGTAATTTATTGCATTTATTAATCAATGAACAAGCTATTTTTAATGTATTCAAATTTTATGTTGTAAAACTTTCTTTAAATTCTCTTTTGTTCTTGAATCGTTCGAGAATATGCGAAAAATAACTTAACAGAGCAGACTACTTCCGCACAGTGCCTCTTTCTATGCCAGAAAAAAAGGCACCCCGTGATACATAGACAAGCATATTTAGGAGGCTACCATTGCACAAAGGATTGCTTATTGGTGATTTGGTGTATCAAATATGATAGAAAGTAAGTTTATGATGCAAGTAATGACGAAGTCGTGCCAGAAGAAGTAATAGAAGTGAATATTGTGCCCTTACTAGTTTTATGCCTAACTTTCCTTATGCTGCATAGTGGGTAAGGGAATTTTGAGGAATTCCAGTGACTTGCACACTCAACGAGAGTAGGTGTGGTTTCATCATCAATTCCTACAACTGCGAAAACATTGTTTCAGCCGGCGCCGTAAAAATAGGAAATTATAACAAAACTTCATACAACTCCAAATATGCTTTTGTGGCTCAATCGGAGAAGTGAGATTACTATAGATAAACATGCCTTAATTACTTTGTCAATCGTGAATAAATGTAAGGATAAAATATGGTTTGACATAGTTCGGATGGACGTTTGTCACTTATTGAGCCGCTTTTGGCAATTTGAGCAACAAGTGAGTCTTGAGTCCTGAGTCGTGACGATGGCCAAAACACTTTATTTTTTCATGGGACAAAATCTGTTTACTAACGAGCCGTGAGAAGCCTCCTCACGCTATGGTTGGGACTAATAACAATTTACTTACAGGGTCCCATTTTGATCAGGCAATTTAGGAGTCACATGTGGTCTTTTCTTTGGTTGGTAAGGCGACTTCTACAGTGTTGAAGTTCTACGAACTGTTCGGTCTCTCTGGAAAAAAAAAATCAAGTTATGAAGTGCAATTTTTTTTCTAAATAGTGCCCTTTTTTAAGATCACTGTGCACTACATGTTTCCAATTCCACAGCTCGATGATTTATTAAGCTTTGGGGGTACAACTATGTCTTGTAAACTTGATTTGAAAATTGGTTGCCAAAAAATCCGATTCCGTCTGGTTGGTGATGCCCTTTGGCTTGTGTAATGCATATAGTACATTTACGTAGATCATGAATCAAACTCTACGACTGTTTGTCGGAAAGTTTGTAGTGGTATATTTTTACGACATGTTAGTCAACAATGTAAAGCCGAATTTACAGATGTCCCATCTTTGCAAGGTCTTGATGTGTTATGCCGTGACTGCCAAATGCATTTTTCCCCTCACAACGGGTGTTCTTGGGATATGTTTATTTCAAATCAAGAGATCGCACTGGATATGACGTAGGTGGAAGCCATTCAGTCATGGCCTACGTTACTTTCCATTAATGCCCTTCCTAGCTTCCACGGGCTCGCATCGTCTTACCGGAATTTTACTCTGCATTTTTGTGGCATCATGGCCTTATCACAAATTGTATTCGTAGCATGAAACTTGTATGGAATGAGGCGGCCAATAAAGCATATGCTTTGATCCAACAAAAATTCACTACAACACCCATTATAGTCCTCTCCAATTTCTCTAAACCTTTTGAACTCAATTATATGATGTGTTAAAGAAGGCATAGGCTACAATGAGAAGTTAACGAGCCCCAAATCTCACTATAGCACCTATGACGTCAAGTTTTTCGCAATTGTTCAGACAGTACAGCATTGGCACCATTACCTCTTTCAGCACGAATTTGTGCTTTTACAAGCAACGAGGTGCTAAAATAATTGGCAATTTAAGATACAGTTTCCGCTAGACATGCTTCTTAGGCTTCCTATTTACAACAATTCACATTTAATCTCCACCAATGCTACTCCCTCTCAAGATTATTTCTGTGAGCTCTACCATAGTGATCATTTCTTTGGGTAGATTATCATAAGGTTGGCCACTGATAACCTCCATCTATGTGAACTGAAGGTGGATTCTCATTTATCGAGCATCAACTCTACATACCATCTAACAACCTCCGAACAGAAATTATTCGTGAACGGTATTGTGAAGGACATGTTGGGCATGACATAACTTTGGCGTTAATAGCGAGTTCATTCTTTTGGCCTTTTATATGGGTAGAAGTAGCTAAGCTTGTGGCACAGTGTCGGGTGTGCCAACTCGCTAAAGGGACCGCCGCAAATGCATGCTTATATATGCCACTTCCAGTTCCTTCCCAACCGTGCACCGAGGTTAGTATGGATTTTGTATTGGAAAAAAGATATCAATTAAGCTACCCCACACAAAGGATAGATATGGCATTGTTGACTCGTAGGCAACTAAGATAAAATGCTTAGCATAACTTTGTCAAATTCAAAGAACCTAACGTGGACCCAATACAAAGATGTCATCCTTCTATAACACAAAAATGTTGTACACATTAAACAAGAATAGAAACTGCAGCCACACATATGTTATATTCAAATATTTTTTATGTAAGTTGTAATTAAATCAATAAATAAAACTTTATCACCTTAAAAAGAATCCAATTGATAAAAAAAATTTCCTTCGTAGAATTTTGACGCATATGATGTAATAATTGAAACCCTAGATTCCCAGTTCAATATAAGCTCATTATATTTGCACCTAATCGCCCCGCCGCAAGACCCCCTTCTTTCATATCCCTCTTTCTCCTCTCTCTCAAGAGAGGCATAAAACAAAGAGCTCATCCGGCCAGCATTCTTTCTGACCAATCATGTTGTTCTCAATTTCGGTGAGCTTTTCTTGTCTAGTATTATGTAGTTTATATATCTAGAGATGGAATTCTTTTTTTCTCCCATAAAAGGTGATGGAAGTCATTTATATATTCCCTGGATCTATACACACATACTGTATTGTACAAATATCTGTAAATTGGTGTGTTTTTGTTTTTCCAAGACTGGAAAGCCGAAAATTGTGCTATCTTGTGTGTAGTTTTTGAAACTCAGGAATATATATACACAAACAACATGCATATATGCATATATTCTTTAAACCAATTGATCTAGCTGCACGTACATACAAAACATGTGTCTGGTCCACATAAAGATCTGTGATTCCATCAGAGTTTGTACAAAGTAAATGTATGACGCTTTCTTTATTTCTGAATTGTTAAGCGTCAAATAAACTGTTTTAATATTTGCTTATATGTCCTTGGTGTAGGGAACCTCTTGGTTATTTTAAGCAAATATGGAATTGGGAGTTCATTTATGAATGCAATCACTCCCTAATAATTAACAATGGGCAATAAAAAATTATCAATATTTCACACACTTTCCAACAAAAACTTTTGGATCAGTTCTACTTTTATAGTCCTATTATTAATTTTCACGATGAAAAATATAAAAGATTATCAAAAGCTTTTTTAAGCAATAGACCCCAAGTAAATTTTTATACACACTACAAGATATCATGTGTTTCACTTGATAACTGATCATATGATATATAGTAATTATATATTATATATTACATATTGAAATTCTCATTGAAATGAGTATTCCTATAAAAGGATGTTCTTAGTTATTGGGCATTTCATTTACTATCTTTGGTTAGTGTTACCTTATCATAACATTTAATCCATTATAAGAGAATATTGCTTTATCGGACATTGATTGTTAGAGGGCCTGTGTAATGATGCAGCATCAGATGCTGGGACGGCTGTATCGTCATCCTCTAGTTAGCGACATGACAGATGGGCCAATGCCTGGTGTTGCTGGAGACATGCTTTCTGTTTCAGATGACTGGGATATGATTCCTTTTCCACCAGACGTAGGTGGCATGATTAATATTCCAGATGACATGGACAACATGTATCGTGAAGATGCCAGAATACGGCGGACGAATATTACACTTGCTGCTTTTTCTTCTGTCCTTCTCAATGCAACACCTAGAGATCAGTATTTTATGTTGGGTGAGCATTTATTACCTCTTGTTGATGAATTGGAGCATGAGAATGCACCAAAAATTACAGGCATGATCCTGGAGTTGCCCCAGGCAGAGGTTCTGCATTTGCTTGTATCGGCGGAAGCTTTGAACGCAAAAGTTGCCGAGGCTATGGAAATCCTGAGGAGTGTTCAGCAACCTAACAGCTCCGCTGACTAACTGGACTCCCGTTCCCCCGATGACAATCTTGTTTCTTGAGTGCCTTTCCTGGTCATCTTGAACCAACTCTTTTCTAGTGAGGCCACTAGATGCTAGAATAAAGTTTTTGGATAATATTTAGCTTTTGAATTTGAGATATCACATACTTATTGGTTTTTCTCACATGTTTTTTGGAGTCAAATGATGTTTTGGATTCTTAAGATTCATGATATATGGTTCTTGTTGTTCTCAAAGGCTCCACAATATCGTGGATTTGATCGTAAACAAATAAATTTTGGTGACTGCAAACATATAGTGCAGATTGGTTATGTTTCACAGAATGATAATTCCATATACCGAGTCCCATAAAGTATACCTAATCTGTTGCTAACATCTCTAGCTTTTATGGAAAAAGCAAAGCCTCTCATAAAGTATACCTAACTATTGAGTTTCTCGAAAGCGTCTTCTGTTGTGGTCCATTAATAACATCTTGAGGTCCACACTTCCCTCAAAAAGATTGAAGAATTCTTATTCATTCACAACCTTTGTTTTCATCAAAATTTTGCAAGATGCCAAGGTAGATGTGATTTTACCAAACATGTCTATGGCTTCTCATTCTGGGTTCACTTCTCTCGGACTGGCTTTACAAACCTGGCAAGTCTTTTTAATATACATGGTATTTATTTTACAAGGTAAAGAGCTTGATCTAGACTTATACCTAGCATAAGAAGCTTTTACACTTCTAAGGTCATAAATGTTGAATATATGAAACTATTAACAGCTTGGTGTTTAATCTTTGTGACCTAGAATAAACTTTAGAGTCTAACGGTCTACATTATTTCATAGCTCTAATGATGGCAGGAAATATGACTATCATTTAAAAAAGGATCAAAAGCATCACTACTCCCTCAGTCAACCAACAGGTATTCTGTTGCTTAACCATGACTATGAAAATTGCTGTAAGGGTTGAGCTTTCTTCTACGAGCACAAGATCATCGCAAGTAATATAATTTACTCTCTTGTTAACTAAATAAGAAGCACTAGCCATCTGAGGAATACACGGCAGGATCAACCTCACCAATATAGCAGGCATTTGACTCCACTCAGTTTCTATGAAGCCATTAGTATAACACAGAAAACTTAAAATGCTCTTAATTTCTATGGTTTTGCTCCTACTACATCAAAGAACTGTTATAAGCATAGAATCTAGCCCCATTGAGACTACATCATAGTCATATCACTACATGCTCAAATACCCATTACTCTTCCATGAGTGGGAAGTTCTCATAACCATAAATTTACATTCCAAGAAGATCAAGTACCAATGAATCTTCCTGATTAGAAGTTCGCTTTCAATTGGATGAACTACATGTTCTCCAAGCACGAGATTCAATACGAGGCCATTTTGGAAATCAAACTTTCATTAGTTGATTCAAGTATTAGTTTGATAAAATCCCACATGGAATAGTCCAACTTGCACAAATTCCCACAAAATAGATCATTGATTATGAAACACTTTCAAATGCCTCCCAAGTGTATATGCTCAAACACAGTAATCAATCCATCTAGATTTGTTTATTAGTTATCACATGCAATGAAACAGGAAGAAAGTGTGAGGGATAAACCTCTAAATCACTATGATGCTCCTGAAGTATCTTTGTGGCACCCAGAAGCATAGCAACATGCGCATCATGTCCACAAGCATGCATCTTTCCAGGAATTTTACTTTTATGCTCCCACTCGACGGCTTCCTATTCAAATCAACACAATTATTAGTTCCGCAGAAATTTCGAAATCAATTGCCACCCAAAAATTATGAACAGTTCCAAGGTAAAGAAAAATGAACTAATCTTTGATAAAACCAAAAAAAAAAAAAAAAAAAAAAAAAAAAAAAAAAAAAGGCAAAAGAACAAGAAAATTATACAAATTACACAGAAAAATCAAAATATAAACATGCTAGAAAAACAAAACTAATATCTATACTACCTGCATAGCTAAGGCATCCATATCCGCTCTGATTGCCACAAAAGGTGGCTGTCCAGTGCCAATATAGCCAACAACACCAGTAACAGCAATTGGGTACTTATAGGGGATGCCCATTTTATCAAGCTCATTTCTAATAAGCTTACTGGTCTCAAATTCCTCAAAGCCAAGTTCTGGGTTCTCGTGTATAGCCCTCCTAATGTTCACCATATACTGAAAAACCTCTGGCCGTTTGGCCAAATTGAAGAATTTTGATGGGATTTCAGCCAACCCTTCCTTGCTGAGAAAAGAGTTTGACAAAGTCGGTTTCGCTGTTAATAACATGCACAGACTGAAGAACAAAGGAATCCATGAGAAGAAACCCATAAATTGCTCTAATAATCAGTACTGGACGACAATTTCTAGTGTGTAAAAAGAGTTTTTCATTAGGAGATGGGAATTTTGTAATCTGGATTGTTGACGGTGGAAGCCTGAAAGGGTTTTGTCGTTTAGTTTTAACAAAAACACAAACACTAAACAACAAAACCCTATTAAAAAACGTGCAAGTCATACATGGAGGCGCTATCTGGAGTTGACAGACCGTATTCTCAGACCAATGAATCAATGTCGTCTGATATAAAAGACACTAGTTTATTTAACGGGTAATTGTGTGGAAACGGAAATGAGCCTTCCATGGAAGATTGGGGAAGATTGGGGATGAACGGCGGGAGGAGCGTGGCCGGACAGTGGGAGACCTCAACGGCTCAACACACCACGTCCGAGACGATGTATGCATTCTTGACAAGTCACGAGAGACGGAGAGAGGAGTTGAAATCATCCTAAACTTCTACAAATATTATCATAAGTACTAAACTTTTACAAATATTTCTTTGTTATTGAACTTTTGAAATTTTTCTGACTCACATAATTTTTTTAAATGTTTCTCATTTGTCACTAATTTTTAAATATTTTTTGAATTGCTATTAAATTTATAAAAATGTTGTCTTATGTTATTAAGTTTGTTTACTTTTGAAAATGATGAACAAAAGATAAAATAATATTTCGATAAATTAATAGAAACTCAAGAAACTTTTAAAATTCAATAACTAACTAAAAAGTATTTAATACAGTTCAATTACAAATCAACTTTTTTTAAAAAAAAAAAATTAATGACAATTGAAAAACATTTAAGAAAATTGAATAGCAATGGAGATCTATAGAGTTGTTGGAAATGCTGTTCAAATCAAATCTAATAAGTTGGATTTAGCCAACTTTTACCAAGTATTTGAGTGGGTCTCATTAATCAATTGAAGTGGGACTTTGGTTTAGTATTATCTACTCTCAGAAGTAGATGTTCTTTATATATTTGGTTGTGCAAAAATATTTTCGGGTGAATGAGAAATTATAGCCAAAAGTACACATCTTAAACTTAGAATATAAAAGGTAAATTAGACAGAAAGTGGGAAACTAGTCCCACGTTGGAAAATGAATAGAATGTTTATTTTAATTATTTTATTTTATATAATTATCCTTCCAATTGACATGTGAATAATTAAATCTCCAATCAATAGTTGACACGTGGCTTAAATGGATCTATCATCAGAATACGACATGTGTCTCGTCTTCTAAAAGACAAACAGATTCTAGAATCTGTCTTCTCCATAACAGACACAACAGTTTAGACAATAACTATCCAAAACTAATATTCCAAGTGTTGTGTCTTTTGGTATTCTATAAATTAGTCCCCACAGATTTCGAAGTTAATTCAATTCGAACTATCAAATATTATCATTCTGCACCCTGCATTTTAAATAAATTTTGCATCCGTCTTTGCATAAAAGAGAGAGCACAAAACATCTTTCCAATTAGTTGTTTCTCGAGGTTTGAAGTGTTACTACCGCGAAAAGGGATCGTTGTATTTTGAGAAACGTTTGACATCCAACCGTGAGCACATGTATAGGGCAATTTCGTCTTAAGAAAAAAAGAATTCACATCTTACCTTGATCCACCATTTCAATCATTTTATTTTTCTGCACTTTTCCACTTTTTAAGTAAGTCATTTATGTGCATTAACAAATTGGATATAAATTACACCACTTACTAATTTATTTCAACAATCTTAAGACGAAATTTTTATTGTGCATACTATATTCTAATGAAATTTATTTATGAGAATTTTGATAGTTCATTTTGCATATTCAGCCTAAAGTGAAATTTGCAAATTTTGCTGTGCATAGTCCAGATTGCATGTGAATTAATCTCAATAATTTGTTTCAAGAATTGTGTTTATATTGTATTCGTTCGCATTTATTTTTAGTACAGATTCATTCTGGTAATTTTGATTTTGTATAAAATCAGGAAAAAAATATTGCATGCATTAAAATTAATTCTATTAAATATTATGAGTTGCAAATTATTAGGTCAGAAAGAATAATATTATATTGATTAATCCATTAAGACTATCATTAAATATACGTATTTTAATTGACAAATCTGATTGAAAATTTTACTTGCACTTCAAATCTGTTTGCATGATTAATTAAGTTCGGTTAAATTAGCTTATTTCTGTCGCAATAATTAGTTTCTGCTTTTCATTTATTTTGATATTACTTCTATTTATAATTCTGCGGTTATATAAGTTATAATCATTTTATTTAAAGTGATCTAGTCAGATAGTGATATAACTAAGTGTTGATCTACTGTTTTAAAACAAAAATAGATACAAATGGGTCTAATGTTGTTACCCCTACAAATATGACATTCAATGCGGTTCGACCAATGACTATTTCTAATCGACTAATGTTTCTCATGGAGAGAAGTCGGAGAAATTTAGTGTGATTGATTTCAAGAGATGGCAACAGAAAATGTTGTTTTATCTCACTACACTAAATTTGGCAAGATTTCTGACAGAAGATCCTCCTACTGTACAAGAAGGAGAGAATAATCGAGGGTCAATCATTGCCTTGGATATATGGAAGCATTCTGACTTTGTGTGCAAAAACTACATTTTGAACGGGTTGGACAATATACTATATGGAGTGATAGTACCATGAAAATAGCAAAAGAACTTTAGAAGTTTTTGAAGAAAAAGTACAAAATTGAGGATGTCGGTACGAAGAAATTCATTGTTGGTAAATTTCTTGACCACAAAATGGTAGACTCCAAAACAGTCATCAACCAGGTTCAAGAATTGCAGGTTTTTCTTCATGACATACATGCCGAAAATATGACTCTAAACGAGTCATTTCAAGTGGCTGCAATCATCGAGAAACTGCCTCCTTTATGGAAGGATTTCAAGAATTATCTTAAGCATAAACGTAAGGAGATGATTTGAAAGAATTGATTGTTCATCTGAGAATTGAAGAAGAAAACAGAATGTCTGACAAGAAGTCTGGTAGATACTCATTGCAAGTAAATGCCAATATTGTGGAATCAATTTCGAGAAACAACAAGAAAAGAAAACATTCTGAAGATGCTCCCAAAAAGGATGGCAAAAACACAAAAAAGTTCAAAGACAATTGTTACCATTGTGGAAAACTAGGACATCGCAAAAGTGAATGTCGCAGTGACAGCAAGCCTAAAAAGAAGAATGTCCAAGTCAATGTGATTCGAGTAGATGTACTATCTGATGATGTGCAAGAGCTGAACTTGTTGGCTATTGTATCTGAATGCAACTATGTTGGAAATCCAAGAGAATGGTGAATAGATCCTGGAGCTACTCGACACATTTGTGCTGACGAAACTATGTTTTCCACTTATAATACTGTTAATGGAGAACAACTGTTCTTGGAAAAATCTTCAAACTCAAAGGTTGAAAGACAAGGAAAAGTGGACCTGAAAATGACATCTGGCAAAGAACTCGTCCTCAACAAGATGCTGCATGTGCCTGACATTCGTAAGAATCTTATTTTTGGGTCTTTACTTAGCAAACATGGGTTTAAACTTGTATTTGTGGCTGATAAGTTTGTACGCACTAAAAATTATTTGTATGTGAGGAATGGCTATTTGAGTGATGGACTATACAAGATGAATGTTATTGCTATTGTACCCAAATCAAGCAATAATAATAAGAATATGAATTATTCTACTTATATGATTGAGTCATCTTATTTATAGCATCATAGATTAGGACATGCAATTTTTAAAATCTGTGCGCAAATTAATACATTTAAGTTTGTTGCCTTCTTTAAATTTTGATCATAATCACAAGTGCTAAACTTGTATAGAGGCTAAATTAACCAAAACACCATTTCACTCAGTTGAAAGGAACACAATACCTTTAAGGTTAATTCACAGTGATATCCGTGGCTTCAAATTTGTGCAAATTAGAGGTAGAAAAAAGTATTTTATTACGTTTATTGACAATTACACGAGATACTGTTATGTATATTTGCTAAGAAAAAAAGATGAGGCCTTGAAGGTGTTTAAACACTACAAGAATGAGGTTGAAAATTAACTTAATAAACGAATGAAGATTATTCGTAGTGATATAGGTAGAAAATATTGAGCAGCATTTGAAGAATTTTGTTCAGAATTTGGCATTATTCATCAAACAACGGCTCCTTATTCACCTCAATCAAATGGCATTGCTGAACGTAATAACCGAACTCTTAAAGAGATGATGAACGCGATGTTGATAAGTTCTGGATTATCTCAGAACTTGTGGGAGGGAGCTATGCTTTCAGTAAACCACATTCTTAACAAAATTCCACATAAAAGTAGGAACGAAACTCCTTATGAATTATGGAAAGGCCACAAGCCTTCATACAAATAATTAAAAGTGTGGGGATGCTTGGCTAAGGTAGAAATATCAAAACCAAAACAAATCAAAATCGGGTTTAAAATAGTTGATTGCATATTTATTGGATATGCTAATAACAATAGTGCATATCGATTTTTTGGTACATAAATCAGACATTCCTGATATACATGAAAGTACAATCATTAAATCAAGGAATGCTGCATTTTTTTTGAAGATGTCTTTTCATGTGAAGACAAGAAATAAGTAAGCTCGCCAAAAGGAACTTATGATGCTGCAAATAATGGTATCATAATAAACCTATACATAGCAAAAAGGCCAGAACATCAAAAATCTTTGGTCCTGATTTTCTAACTTATTGTTAGAAAATAAGCCTAGGATATTTAGTGAAGCAATATCTACTCCAGAATCTCCATTTTAGAAAGAGGCTATAAACAGTGAAATAGACTCTATCATGCAAAATTACACTTGGAAATTGGTCGATCTCCTATCGAAAAATAAACCTTTAGGCTGCAAGTGGATTTTCAAGAGAAAATTAAAACCTGATAGATCTATTGATAAGTATAAGGCCAAGTTAGTTGCCAAAGGGTTCAAACAAAAAGAGGGCCTTGACTTTTTTTTATACATACTCACCGGTGACAATGATGACTTCAATTAGAGTTCTTATTGCAATCGCATCATTTTATAATCTTGAGATCCATCAAATGGATGTTAAAACATCATTTCTGAATGTTGAGTTGGAAAAAGATATATACATGGAGCAACCTGAAGAGTTTATTGTTCATGACAAGAGAAAAAAGTGTGTAGACTCGTTAAGTCCTTTTATGGACTAAAGCAGGCGCCTAAGCAATGACATGAGAAATTTGACAAAACAATATCGTTAAATGATTTTAAAATTAACGAGTGTGATAAATGTGTTTATATCAAAAGCACACCAAACGCATATGTAATGGAATGTCTATATGTTGACGACATACTAAATATGGGTAGCAAGCAAGACGTCATCGTAGCTACTAAGAAAATGTTGACAAAATATTTTGATATGAAAGATATGGGTGTAGTTGATGTCATATTAGGGATGAAAATCTCTAAGACATCAGATAGACTTATGTTGTCACAATCTCATTATATTGAGATGGTACTTAGAAAATTTAACACCTATGATGAAAATCTGATTAAAACACCAGTAAATATGAATCTACATTTGACTAAGAATACAGAAAATCCTGTATCTCAAATGAAATATTCTCATATCATAGGCATCTTAATGTATATTACTAACTGCACGCTGCCTGATATTGTTTATGTAGTTAACAAGTTAAGTAGATTTTCAAGTAATCCAAGTAATGATCATTGGAAGGCATTGAATATGGTTCTTAGATATCTAAGACATACCTTAAAGGTTGGATTACATTATACAAGATATCCAGTTATATTAGAATGATGCTAAGTGGATATCAGACACGAAGGATTCTAAATTCACTAGTGCTTATGTTTTTACCATTGGTAGTGCAGCCGTGTCTTGGAAGTCCTCAAAACAAACATGTATAGCTCAATTCACGATGGAATCTGAGTTTATAGCTTTAGATAAAGCTGGAAAAGAAGCAGAATGGCTTCGCAATTTCTTAGAGGACATTTCATATTGGCCTAAGCCGGTGCCTGCAATAATTATACATTGCAATAGTCAGTCAGCTATTAGAAGGGCACAAAATAATATGTATAATGTCAAGTCTCGAAATATACGCCAAAGACACAATACCATTAAACAATTGATCTCGAATGGTGTAATCTCTATTGATTATGTAAAGTCAAAGGAGAATCTCGCGGATCCACAAATTTCAAATTTAATTCAATTCAAACTATCAATCATATCATTCTGCACCCTACATTCTAAACAAATTTTGCATCCGTCCTTGCTTAAAAGAAAGAGTACAAAACATCTTTCCAGTTCACTATTTCTCGAGGTTTGAAATATTACTACCGCGATGAGGGATCTTTGTATCTTAGGAGATGTTTATCATCCAACCATGAACACGTGTGCGGAGCAATTTCTTCTTAAGGAAAAAGAGACCACCTCTTGTCTCGATCCACCATTTTAGTCATTTCTGTGCATTAATAAATAGAATATAAATTGCACCACTTATTAATTTATTCCAACAAGAGGGAGGATTTTTCTTTTTACAAATTTTGTTTTTCTTTAATTTTATTTGTGTTTTTGTTTATTTCATCGCGAGAAAAAGTCAAGTAGTGGTGTAAGCAAAAGTTGTCAAACTGTCAATTCAAAACGAAATTTTCTCTATGAAATTGTTGGTTTGGATCCACGTGGACCCATCATCATTTTGATTTTAAAAATGGGTAAATTGCAGCTAGTGTCCCCAATATTTGACTTCATTTGCAATTAATTCTTGGCATCCATACTATTAAAAAAAAATAACATTTGGTTAATGGTATAAAGCCACATTACAGAAAAGAGTATTGCATTTTGGAATTATGAAAAAGCATATGTATGTATGTTGCTATGCTTTATTCTGTTACCTTTCAGATTTGAGTAATTTAGGGAACGTTTCAAGTTGTGGACACAGTGTTATTTTCTATTGTTAATTGTAACAAAAATTTTGGTCGATTATTTCAAAACTCGCACCCTCCATTATTTCGATTTAAAGTTTGCAGATTTTTTGCTCAGTAACTATTTGATTTTTGATTAAATGCTTCTTTTGAAAATCATTGATGAATATTACTTTACCTCACCTTGCATTTTCTTTTTTCATTGATAACATCATCAAGATGTATCATAGTTAAGTATATTTATGTGTTCTTAAAAAATATGTAAATTGAAGAATTTTTGGGAATAGAGAAGCTTTTGTATAGAAAATCTTGAAACCGAATCAAATCACAAATTATGGATTGACTTAGGTACTGGATCGAGTTGATTTGGTTTGGGAGTTTTTTCAAACTATTTTAAAAGTTTGATTTGAAAAAGTCATAAACCATTCAAATAGAAGCATTTAAACCCCTAAATTCAACCATACAAATCATAATGATAATGTATTTATCATTATTATGTTTGATTCAATTAAATATAATAATAGAAATATTCACTCTTCAAAAGTCAATTTTTTTTTTTTTTTGTAAAAAAAGACAATTTTATCTTTATTTTTAGTTAAAAAAAAGTAAATTAAACAAACAAAAATAGAGAAAAAAAATGGAAAAATAGCTTATTTGGTCTCCAACCTTTCAAAAATGTAAGTGATATACTCCTAACATTTAAAAATAGTACCAGATATCCATAACGTTTGAAAAAATCGGTTTGTTAGGTACTTTGTGTCGAAATTGCCATCATCTTTAAATAAACAAAAAAAAAAAAAAAAGAAAAAAGAAAAAAATTGAAAAATAACCAAATGTACCACAAAAAAAATAAATAAAAAACAACAAAAATGTCATATTCTTTACCAAACTCCAAAATTCAAAATCTACCACCACCTCCAAAAACCTCATAATCCACCATCTCAAATCCCAAACTATACATATTGTGCTTGATTTTATGCTAATTGCACTCATGTGGAAGTTTGATTTCTCATTATTCATGGTTCTAATAATCACAATTCTCAATGATGGAATCATCATGACAATTTTCAAAGACATGGTGAAATCTTCTATGATGTCTGATTCATGGAAGCTGAAAGAAATTTTCACGCACTGGAGTTGTTCTTGACACTTATCTTGCAGTAATGGTTTTCTACTGGACTTCACACGAGTAAGATTTCTTCATGGTATGAGAGTCCATTCGTTTAATGTGTTTGTTTTGTCCATGTTGCAACATTAATTGCTGCTTATGCTAACTAAGAATTTGCAAGGTATGTGGCATAGGTTGGGGCTAGACAGCTTTTATCTAGTTATACATTATTGTCTTCTACTTTCCTCTGGATATTTTGAAGTTTTTCATATGATATGAATTGACTAGCAATGTGTGGAATAATATGCTTAGCAATAGGAAATGTACACAATCTACAACTGTCAAAACTTGGCAATAATGTCATTTTACAGTTCTTGGATTTGGGACGGTTGCTTTTGAGATTTTTGGGGTTTTAGGGGTGGTGATAGATTTCGGATTTTAGGGTTTGATAAAGAAAACGACTTATTTGTTACTTTTTATTTTTTTGGAATACATTTAGTTATTTTTCTAATCACTTTTTTCTCTCTCTTTTTTTTTTTTGAGTTTTTTTTATTTATTTAAAGGAGAGTCAATTTCATTATAAAGAACCTACCATGCCTATTTCTTCAAACATTGGAGATATTCGGTGCTATTTTTAAAGGTTAGGAGTATTTCTCTAATGTTTTTGAAAGATTGGGGGACCAAATGTACTATTTTTTCAAAAAAAAAATTGATAGAATAGCAATGTTGACGTACAATTATCCTAGGATATGGATGTTCAAAAATAGATTTTTTCAATATTCTAAAAGGTATGTTCATCTTTTAAAAAAAATGAGTGAATCATAAAAAAAAAAGTGGCATCCTCTTTCCAAGTACAAAACTTATCCTCATTTTTAGTTTAAATTATTATTCAAATAAAAGCATATCTAGACATCAATTCCGTTCAAACAAGATAAGATATATTTTATCAATTATCTTTAACTATTGACGATATACCAAACGAGCCCATGATGATACAATTCTATCGATTTACTCTTCATCATGAAAAGTTTCGTTCTGTGTTATCACTTAAGAATGATGTTCATGAAGGTATGTTACAGCCAATGATGCATGTAAAGCAGCAACATAGGAAAATATGTCTTCACTTACTTTAAACTACAGAGTATGGTTAGGTTCGAGATGTTCTTGAGTCGCATTTAACATCCCGACATAGTAGAAGTATCCTAGGATTGACTCAGCAAAAAAACGAAGTCTTCTGTTTCCATCAGCCACTGCATTTCTTTGATGTTCTTGCCACACAGCATATTCGCGGCTACCTTCAGGAAATGCTCGTGCAAATTTTTGTCATTCACTGTCACGGGGTACAAGGGCTTGCTGTTTGGAAGTTAACAGTTGCATTGCAGAAGCTGTTGGATGATACCATGTAAATTGCATTTAAGTGAATCAATCTCCACAATTATATGCCAAAGCAGTGGGAATACCAAAGCTCAATGTAGTTGAACCAGCTCGTCTAAAAAAGCTTATGCTATCAGAGATGCAACAAATTATTTAAATTTAATCGAAATCAACACAACATTTCAGGCATAGGCCACATTCATATTTGTCATTAAAAGCTTGACACATGCACATTTTTCATAAATGGGTGATAGAGAGACTTATCCATTGCATCGACATCGTGTTGAATCATCTCATCCAAAATCTTAAGAGGGTTTTATTTATTAAAATATAATTTTCAACAATAAATTAGAAGAAATGTTACTTCTCTTCGTATGTGAATTACATAAAATTGACGAGCATCTACGGTAACAATAAAAAAATTGAAGTTCATGTTAAATAATAAAATTACAAAGCTCCTCGAATAACCCCTCCCCCCCAGGAAAAAAATATCTCTTCAATTTTTGAGTTGTAAAAAAATTTCTTTGGCAAATGCCGTAAAAGTTCCACCGACCTTAACCACCTTGGAATTTAGCAAAAGTGTCTACCTGCAAGATCATCAATTCTTGTCTATAATTTTTTTGAAAAACGAATACTAAGGGACATTCTTTAAGCGTGAACAAAATCACTGGTCATCTTTCAAAGTCACAATGGTCCTCTGGAGGTATAGGAGAAGAGCATAACAAGTAAAAGGGAAACACTTTGTACTAAAAGAAACAACTTATTTTAATGGAAAAGTGTAAACACTAAACAAATTTTATGTATAATAGGAGGTAGATGTTTGTGCAAACATTGAAAATGACAACACATGATCCAATTTTTGTTCTAATATGATAGATGGAGTTCTATCAACAGTTAAGTTTTAGCTTTAGAAAATAAACTATGGTAGATTGGCAATAGCATGTGCACGAGTACCTGTGGGATCAGCTTCACGTGAAACAAGATGTTGTAAACTAAAAATTATGTTTGAAGTAGCTAAAATGGGGTCTATTGTATGCTGTGGAATGGCGGCATGACCTCATTTCCCTGTAATTACAGCCTACGATAAACCGCTGCCAGCCAAAATGAGGCCAGACCTAGTGACCACCATGCCTATTGGATATCTAGCACAAGCAATGAAAATAGTGTTAAATGGTCGGGTGACTCGACAAATTTTTTCAAGTAACCGTTGACCCATTTTAGCCTGCAAATTTCCAAATATAACCCTACTTTCTTTTTCGTCTTCTCTTCATCGCTTATTACATTTCAAATAATTTCAAATTCATCTGTTGCCGTTTGATGGAAAAGCGATTTCTAAGTTAGAATCCAACCCAACCCATTTTATCTATGTAAGAAATCTCATTTCAATGTAGAAATTCATTTGTCTCTATCTTCTTCTTTTAATTCACGATAGAATCATGAAAATATGTATACATTTGAGTATGAATTGTGATTTTTGCTTTAAATTTCTGTAAATATGAGTTCATTTGAAGTGGATTAATTGAAAAATCAGTTTAAAATATGTAAAATTGGCCTTAACAGACCATTGATATGTTAATTTTGGCATTGATAGACCACATGTCTGTTAACAAGCTTGTGGTCAGTTAATGATCTGTTAATAGATAGCCTGTTAATATATGGCATGTTAACGGATCTTATTAATGAGGGCATTTTAAGTCTTTTATATGTAAAAGATGTTTTTTTAACTTAAAGTAAACCTACTGCTAGGAAAAGTACCAAGTATTCAGAAAGAAACATGTGTTTTTCAAAATACTAGGTGATGGATAACAACCTACCAACTCTGGAGGACCATACTCTCAACCTTTCACTAATGAGCTAAGAGCTATTGCACAAATTTATAAATAAGTCTAAAGCCAACCTTGTTACGCCTTAGTCCTACGAGGCGCTACATGTGGCCAGGTCAAAGTCAAACTTGCCAAGTAAGCCGTTACCTTCTATTTCGAGGAGGTTGTGAAGAAGAGGTTAAGAAAAAGTGGTTGTTCTTTTATGTCGAAAAGGTTTGAGAAGACGGGTCATTGAAGACCGACCCTAATTGCATGTTGAGAAAGCCTCCCCTGACACTCTACGAGTCAGGTTTGAAAAGAATGATGGAATAGCCTGCCAATGCGGCTTGTCATAGTCATAGCCTCCTAGCATGCGGCTGAAAAGGACCTCTTATTAAACTACTGATATGACGCCCAAGATGTGACACTAAAACTCTTAAGATTGAGCCACGTGACGTACATTGAAGGATGGTCGACCAAGTGAAATTCACCTATAAATACTAAACCCATTTCCATAAAAAATGATGTTGAAAGATAAACTCTCACACACAGAAAATGCAAGTCATCTATGCTGATTAAACTTGAGTATTCATAACCACTTGAGAAGTTATTAGTTAGAGGCCCTCAAGCCACCACCTCTACCATAGCGTGTGCTTTCCATAAAATAACATCATACACATTCGATTCTAGGTACATTTACGTGGATGAATAAATCACATGGCAGTCCGAGTGCGTAGGGATTTTACACGTAGGAAGATGAGGTGTGGGGTTTCTGTTGGCAGCCATTTTTGGAGGTCAACAAACCCAATCCCTTCGTCTTTTTTCTTTTTAGTCCAAAATAAATTCTAGATAGCCACGAGTATTAATCTGGAAAGAAATGTCTTTGGATAATTCAAGAGCAACGGATCACATAATGAGTTTTTCAAATTTATTATTTTTATATGTTCCATGTGGTAGTGATAAAAAAAATGAGAATTGCATATGGAACATTGTCTTTAGTGCAAGGAAGGGTTGTGTTCCAATTTCAAAAAACTAAAGCTAAACGTCATTCTTCATGTTCTTAACCTATCTTGCCATCTATTTCCAATCCAAGAAGTTTAGCAAAGATTATTAGTGTTTTAATAATTTTTTCTTCATGTATACTAGTATACATTTCAAGACTGGGATTCGGGGAAAAAGATTGGCAGCTCTAGGGGACTTGATGGCCTGTAATGTTTTAAATATGATGCTACTCTGGAAAAGAAATAAAGTTCATGAGGTGAAGAGATGACTTGTGTATCACTTTTCCTTAAATTATTTGGTTGTGGGGTCTTTGTTCATGTGCACAATTATCTTAGAGGTAAATTAGACCTACTGACTGTCAAATATGGGTTCTCGGGAGGCCGCTTTGGCTAAATGGCCTTGTCAAACCATCGGAATTGTAGAAGAGTTTAACTTGTATCAAATAAGTTTTAAATGTCTCTTTTATACATAAAAGACTTAAATACCCTTACTTAATCACGACTGTTAACAGACCATTAACAGACCACATGCTTGTGGTCTGTTAAGGCCAAATTAACAGACTTGTAGGTCTGTTAAGGCCAAAAATTTGTTAACACACTCATGGTCTGTTAACACGAATTTATACAATTATAACTCATTTTTTTAATTAACACACTTCAAATAAATTCAAATTTACAGAAATTTAAAGTAAAAATCACAATTCATACTCAGATTTATACATATTTTTATAATTTATATTACAAAATTCATAATTTCTATCGTGAATAAAAAGAAGAAGATATGGAATGATGAATTTCTACTTTGAAATGTAATTTCTTACATAAATGAAACGGGTTGGATTCTAACATTGAAATGGGTTAGATTCTAACATTGAAGTATTCTCTTTTTCACAGACAAATGAATTTGAAATCGTTTGAAGTGATTACAAGAGAGGAAGAAGACATGGTTATATTTGGTATTTTACACACCAAAATTGGTCAACAGCCATTTTGAAAAATTGACCGGGTCACCCGACCATTCAGCATCATTCCCATGTTCTTGGGATCTCCTTTTACTCAAAAAGGTTATAAATGATTTGTTGATCACCTTTGATGTCATTTTTCTTAGAAAACAAATTTGTTTTCCTAGAACTTGTCTTCAAGAGAAGAGTTCTAAGGAAGATTAATTTTGGGGACATTCTTCTCTTGCCTATTATTTAAATTAAGTTGCTTCATTGCCTATCCACCCCTAGCTCTTTGATACCATTAACTATGATTGAAAGACATGATGTGGAGGAACACCAATCACCACATACTATGCTTCGTGTCTATTGTTGGTGACCAAATGCCACCCCTTAATTACTTGACTGGCTTGCTACAATAATTTTTAGACACCTAGTGAAAATATGTCATACAAATAAAGCTGGTTAAGAGCTCGTTGAATTGACGTGAAGAAGCCAGGATGGCAATATTTCTAAGAGCGAACTCCAAGTGAATACCTAATAAAAAGGGATACAACATGGACATCATCATCCTCCTAGACGAAGCCAATTGCATGCAAGGGAAATGGAGCAGAGTGTAGTCGTAATCTATATGAGCGTATCTATTCCTCAAAGTTCAATTGCTCTTGATTTTCTTACTGCTCTTTGAAAGGAAACTAGGTTGTTTATCCACCATCATATCTCAAAACCCATAACTATCATATATTGTCACATTCATATAAAGCCTTTCCTTCTAAGTCCTAACCTATCAGGTGTAGATTCTGAAAAGCGTGCAAAAAGCACCCATAAATCGTAAATCAAAACTACTATCCCAAAGGTAAGTCTGGATGTACTGTGAGAAAGTCCACGAGTGCATGTCCTTTGCCTTCCTATATGCTTAGGTTGGTTGAGATGAGGATGTTAAAGATGAAATTTTGGTAAAAAGCGAGAGAAAATGAGCATATATATATATGAATTGGTTGAGGCAGCAGCGCCAGTTCCTAGAAGATAAATTAAATTATAGCTATATAATTTGCAGGAAATAAATTAAGGAAATGATAGTAAGAATATAATTCAAAAGAACTAATTAAGATTGTATGGACACATTCAAATGATGCTAGATGTGCCAGTTAAAAGAAGTGATAGGGCAAGCATCAATGATAAACTTCAAAGAAGATGTTTGACTTAAAATCACATAGAAATCCATAATTAGAAAGCATTTCAGTCTTAATGGTATAGCAATGGAATTATTCTTTATAGAACAACTTGGAAAAAGATACCAGTTCAGCCAACCCACATTGGGATATATATGGCTTTATTAAGTTGAGTTGTAGACGATTAAGATAAAATGCTCAGCATAACTTTGTCTATTAACAAATATTGCCTTACCTTATCTATTATTTATCTTGTTGGTAGAATAGTATTTGTAGTAAGATATCATGTATGTAATATTTCTATTTTATGTAGAATTCATTTCCTATTAGTATATATATCTTGTACTCTTATACAATTCAATTCATTCAATTGAATCAATACAGAGAATTATTTCTCCACATATATTTTCTCTTATATTTTTACATGGTATCGTTTTTACATGGTATCAGAGAAACGATGTCTGGCACAAAAACCATAGAAGCGACGATTGCCCAATTGGATCCCATGGATCTACAGCAATCCGATCATTTCAACCTAATCCTCATTTCTAAACTACTTGATGGAAACAATTATGGACTATGGAGTAGGGCTATGAGAATTGCCCTCATTGCCAAGAATAAAATAGGCTTCGTTGATGGAAAGATCAAAGTTCCAGAAGTACAAGATGAGAAGTATTCTATTTGGGAACGGAGTAATCACGTGGTACTATCATGGATACTTAATTCAGTACATTCAGATATTGCTGAAAGTATCATATACTCTAAATTTACCACAGAAGTATGGAACGACCTATGAGATCGATTTTTTCAAGGTAATGATGCGCGAATATATAAGATTCGCCAAGAAATTGCTGAGCATCAACAAGGAAATCAATCGGTGTCAGCTTATTACACCAAATTAAATGGACTATGGGATGAATTGGGTTCTTATCACAACCCAATTGGATGCACTTGTGGGAATCTTAAGGCAATGGCTGAAAGGGATGAGAAGGAGAAGGTCATACAATTTCTGATGGGGTTGAATTATTTTTATTCCATAGTTCGTGGAAACATACTTATGATGAGCCCCTTCTCAGATACCAGAAAAGTCCACGCTATTTTAATACAATATGAAAGACAAGTTGAGGTTGCAACAGATCGTGAAGGGCAACATTCAATCAATTGGAAGAAATCGAACTGAAAAAGTGACAATCGGCCCAACCGGTCGATCGTTTTATTAGAAACTGGACAGAAATAGTGCGCCCACTATAGAATGACTGGCCACGTTGTTGATACCTGCGATTTCATCCATGGCTTCCCTCCAAGGCACAAGTTTCATGGGAAGGACGTGAAGTCACAAAACAAACGCTTCACAAACACTGCTACTGTTTCTACACTTGACCCAAAGGAAGGAAAAACACTCACAGCCAAGGAATATAAGCAGATCATGACACTTATAAACAGTAAGACGGGTAATGATAAGTCTCATATTAATACCTCAGGTATCAATTCCTCTACTACCTCTTTGAGTAATTCATTGATTATTGATAGCGGGGTCACTGACCACGTGACGAATGATGGAATCGTTGAGAATAAATTCATGCCAAAGCACAAAACTGTTCAATTACCGAATGGGGGTCATGCCCTTATTAAATCTATTGGTGCCATTAACTTAGGGAATAATATGATTGTTGATAATGTGTTTTATGTTCCCAACTTCAAAGTTAATCTGTTATCTATCAGTGAACTTACTAGAGGGCTAGGTTGCTATGTGACATTTTTTCCTGATTTTTGTGTCATTCAGGATTTGACTACGAAGAAGACGATTGGCTTGGGAAGGCAGAGTAACGGCCTATATTATCTTTTACAAAGACCGCAAATACATCATACTGCCACTGAATCAACCAATCTATAGCATAGACGTCTTGGACACCCTTCAGCCTCACCTCTTCAATTCCTAGCACAAAGTGTTTTAGATATTAGTTTTGATTTCCACGATATTTGTGATATTTGTCATTTGGTAAAACAATCTAGATTACCCTTTATAGTTAGCCAAATTTCTAGCAATAAATCATTTGATTTGATTCATTGTGATATCTAGGGACCTTATAGAATTTATTATTATTCTGGTGCTAGATATTTCCTTACAATCGTTGATGATTTCTCTCGCTATACTTGGGTACACCTTATGCGTCACAAATTTAAAACTCAATGTATAATTAAGAATTTCTTTGCTTGGGTTAAAACTCAACACAATCTGACTATAAAAGTCCTACGGTCTAACAAAGGTCAAGAGTTCTTATCCTTGCGAACATTCCTAGATGACAATGGTTCCATTTTTCATAGATCATGCCCTTATACTCCTCAACAAAATTGAGTAGTTGAGAGAAAACACCGCCACCTCCTTAATGTGGCTTGTGCTATTAGATTTCAAGCCAATCTCCCGTTAAATTTTGGGGAGGAACATATCAAGGCAACTTGTTACCTTATCAATCGGATACCTTCGCCATTGCTCTCACACAAAACACCATACGAACAATTGTACAAGAAACCACCACCTTATTCCCATATATGTGTCTATGGTTGCCTGTGTTTTGCCACCAACCTCAAACCCATCCATAAATTTGACACACGAGCCAGACAATGTGTGTTTCTTGGATACCCCCCAGGACAAAAAGGATACCTCTTATATAACTCAACCGACCGAAAGCTAGTGGTGTCTCGAGACGTCGTGTTTTATGAAACCATATTTCTATACGCCTCCTAACAAAATGATGAAACCAACTCCATCCCGTTGTCACAATGTATGCCTCTGGATATTGAAATGCCACATTTAACATACCTTGAGGACCAACATATAGCCGAAAGAGATAGCTTGCCTGAAGGTCCCAAACACTGGTCAACTGGTCGACCGGGATAGTTCATCCGTTCCAACAGAGAACATAACTGGTGGACCTTTCAGTCGACCAGTTTTCTCATCCGTTTCAATAAAGAGCTCAAATGGTCGACTGTCTTCACTTAGCAGTTTTTCCCACCTTCATCTAATAGCCAGCCAGACCAACCTCATGTAGTATCAAATGACCAAATTCTACGTTCCACAAGATTAGTTCAAACCCCAATTCGCCTGAAAGATTAATATGTCAATCATGCTCTGCCTGCTCAAGCTGAGTCTCTTCTGGACAAATCCAATACTCGACATCCTATTTCAAGATATGTATCATATAACAATCTTTATTCTATTCATCATGCTTTTACATATAATGTTTCTCGCATCATTGATCCAGTTACATATGAGGCAGTATGTCAGAATCCCAAATGGATAGCTGTTATGAATGATGAAATTCGTGTCTTGGAAGAAAACAATACTTGGTCACTTGTCTCGCTTCATCTGGGTCATATCCTATTAGTAGTAAGTGGATGTTGAAGGTTAAATTTCATTATGACGGTACAGTTGAACGATACAAAGCACGACTAGTGGTAAAGTGGTTTACACAATGAGAAGTAATTGATTATAATGAAACTTTCGCTCCAGTTGCAAAGTTAACAACAATTAGATGCTTACTTGCTATCGCCTCTATTCGCAACTGGACACTTCATCATATGGATGTACAAAATGCCTTTCTTCATGGTGATCTTGATGATGAGGTTTATATAACACCTCTACCTGGATTTCGTCGACAGGGGGAGCCACTTGTATGTCGACTCCATAAATCTTTATATGGATTAAAACAGTCATCTCATTCTTGGTTTCAAAAAATTTGTATCTGCTGTTATTGAGTTTGGGTTCAAACAGTCACGTGCAAATTACTCACTATTTACCAAGGTCAGTGATGATTCATTTACAGCTATTTTATTATATGTGGATGATATGATCGTCACAGAAAATGATAAAGAAGAAATTTCTTCTACAAAGACGTTTCTTGCATCTCAATTCAAGTTGAAGGACCTTGGCACATTAAAGTACTTTCTTGGAGTAGAAATTGCTCGCTTAAGATCAGAGATTTCAATAAATCAAAGAAAGTATACTCTTGACATTCTTCAAGAGGCATGATTACTTGGAGCAAAACCTGCAACATTTCCCATGGAGCAGTCATTAAAATATAATTTGACAGATGGAAAGTTGTTCAAAGATCCCACATATTATCGACGGTTGGTAGGGAAGTTTATTTATCCACCATTACTAGATTAGAAATCTCACATTCGGTCAATACACTTAGTCAGTTCATACAGGCACCTAGACAACCATATCTTGATGCAATTCATCGATTGCTCCCATACTTGAAAGGGGCACCAGAACGAGGATTATATTTCCCATCAAGTGGAAAATTGCAGCTAGCAGGATTTTGTGATGTAGATTGGGTTGGAGATATTACTATACGACGGTCAGTTACGGGATATTGTATATTTTTGGAAAGGCACTTATATCATGAAAAAGTAAGAAGCAAACGACTGTATCCAAATCTTCACCAGAAGCAGAGTATAGGGCGATGGCTTCCATTACTTATGAGCTTACATGGTTGAGACAGTTGTTGATAGACTTATGTGTCGATCACCCACAAGCAGCAACCTTATATTGTGACAATCAAGCAGCAATACATATTGCGGCTAATCCAATATATCATGAGAGGACAAAGCACATTGAAATAGATTGTCATATTATTCGTGAGTGAATCGTTAAGGGAGAGATCAAGACTGCCTATGTTCTAAGCAGCAATCAGATTGCAGATTTATTTACTAAAGCACTGGGCAACGAGGCATTTCACAGTTTAAATCGCAAGTTGGACACTTTTGACATACATGTTCCAACTTGAGGAGGGGTATTAACAAATATTGCGTTACCTTATTTATTATTTATCTTGTTGGAATGTATTTGTAGTAAGATATCATGTATGTAATATTTCTATTTTAGGTAGAATTCCTTTCATATTAGTATATATGCATTGTACTCTTAAACAATTCATTTCATTCAATTGAATCAATATAGTGAATTATTTCTCCACATATATTTTCTCTCATATTTTTACATTGTCAAATTCAAAGTCCTTACATAGACCCTCTACAAAGATGTCGTCCTTCTGAAACATAAAAATGTTCACATTAAACATGCATGGAAATTGCAACCACAAATATGGTATGCTAATGTATTGATTTGTGTGAGTTGTAATTAAAGCAATAAATAAAACTTTTTAGCCTTAAAAAAGAATCCAATTAATAAGTATTTTTTTAGTTAAAATTTTTTTATGCATATGACATAATAAGTGAAACTATAGGTTTCAATTTCTATATAAATTAATTATTTGTGAGTCCATATATGTTGTCCTAAATGTATGTCTCTTTAGTCGTTCTACCAATAAAAAGTTTACACATCATCAAATAAATATAATTATTTAATGTGTTCACACTGACTTGTATTTATTTGATGATGTGTAAATTTTTTATTGGAGAGATGGCTAAGAGGACATATATTTCAAATAGTAGATATGAACTCATTATTTGCTCATAGTTGCCCAGTTGCAAGTCTATCACTCTCTCTTTGAGCAACAAGAGTTCTCCTTCAACCAACCCTAACATATTATGTAGAGTAAGCAAATTTACAAAAATCAAGATATTTACAAAGGTGCACATATATACAGACCTTAACATATTTATAGCATCGAATAAAAACAAACACTACCGGTCATAGCTAAGTTTATACAAGTCGTTAGCTTCTTTTTCTACATGGACATGTATTCGTTCTTTACCAATAATGCTGATTGTCCAATGCTTAGGAATTTGATGTAAATAGCTTTTTTTTTTTTTTTTTTACCAAACGTACATTTCATATTAAAAGCAAATAACTTACGAGATGTGTTGTTTAACGGTGTCGTCCACTCTACGAACGTCTAGGCTATTGTTGACCGCAATATTGTCCAACCTAGCAAGAAAGAGGACAATGAATCGCACGGACTCTAAGAATTTCTTGAGCTGACTCTGGCTAAGCCAACCCTGGTCGGGGTCATACACATTTACAGTAGATTCGGCAAATACGACATCTACTACAACCTAGTGTCTGAACGCTAACACTGGAATGTACAGATATGTACAATCCTTCCAGTTCTGACCGAGCGATGGCGAATTTTCCTTTATATATTCGAACATATATTCTAGCACAACGAAGTTATCATGCTCTGAGTCTCTGGACATCTACGCGAAATCTAGAGCATTCTTGAATGCGAAATTCATAATAACTTTCCAGCTGCCTAATGATGAAGGGTACATTGATGCCTGATGATGAAAAAGGAACATCGTCAGGTCAACGTGCTACAATAATTGCAATTCGATTGATAAATAAAAACTTATAGCATACGAACGTACTTAATCTATAATTGTGCTTATATATCGCCACTTCCCGTTGGCCAGTACGTCGTTGAACCATTCTTTGGCGTCGGTAATTTGAACACTATCCAGTTGATAAACGATTTTGAAAACTAAAAGTTCTTTTGCCTCAACCCCATTTCCTTTGGTTTGGTCAAAAACTCGGCGGCGACAATGATGACTTGGCATTTCAATGGATTGGCATAATTTTTATATCACGAGTGCATTCTCATAATGATGGTGTTTTACCAAAATCAAACTTAGAGCATCAGTTCTCTTCCTTTTGAGAAAGATCTGCCATTAGTTAGAAAATGAATACCCTCATTCTAAAGTCATTGATGGAGTCAAGTAAGGTAAAGTTTGCTGCGAATCAAGCTTTCAATCGCCTTATGAGCCTATTGATTCAATTCCTAGCAAGCATTTCCCACCAAAGGATCATAGTCTCGGGAAGAGTAGGTAACTAACAAAACATAGATTCCTAAACCTTCGATTTGTGGGTAGAAAAAAGAAAAGTTATGTCTTTCTTCATTCAATTAAAACATTCCATTTTAACGTGTAAGCAAATACCTATATGAACAATAAATTGTTTAATTGAAGACTACACTTCAACAGTACTTACCCAATTCCAAGCTTCGAGTACCATTTGGAAAACTATGTTTCCTTTACTGGGTCGACCTTTTGGAAGAGATCAACTTTCGAAATTCCATGTTAATTGCCAAAGATAGCAATAAAATATTGTTCGCACGTTACAAAAAAGGCGCAAATGCCATCAAGTACTCATCTCAGGATTGTCGAGGATAGCACTAATATCCTTTGTAGTCGAGATATCTGTGGCTTGCCAATTCAGCATCATCGAGAGCCTCAAATGCTGCTTTTTTATAGCCAATTTGGCTGCTAATGCCGGGATAACCTCATAAGCCCATATCTGCATAATTTATTACTATTACATATCGAAATTTAATACAACATCTAACTAATAAGGTCTTAACATTTACTTGCATGGTTAGTGAAAGCTTGTACGCATCATATTTGCGCTCGGACCTCGACCCATTTGTCCTCACGGTATGAACCCTCTTCAATGCATGGACTATTTCTATAAAACACCTTCGACCCCATGGATATCTATTGAATACTTCAAGATTGTCCATTATATCCAAACAAAAGGGTATGTATCGATGTCTTATGGTGTTTACACCTCAACACGGTCTTGACGATCAATACTAAGCCGAGCTTGTATTTATCCTCCATCACAATGCATTTTTCAAATACAGTCTCCACCTGTGGTAGAGTAACCATGGACCTGCATCCGAAATATTTATTCAACAGTCTTTTTAACTGACAAATCATACGCTTAATTTCTTCTTCATTACCAGTGTTCAGTCCCGTAACCATGGTAAACTCAGACAGGGAGAACATGGCCACTTTTCGTCCTCTAACCAAAACCATACTTCGTCGTCATTCATACAGTTCACCCACTGAAGCAATACACTGTCGAAGATCTACTCGAAAAATTGCATTCGTCTTACATGAAATAATTTCCATAAATAGGATTGACGCAACAACTCTCTATGATGGTCATCTAGAGCGTCGTGAACCTTCTTTATTTTTAAAATGTTGCAATTAGCGGTTACCTTCCCCAAAAATTCACATAATCTGCTATCAACAACGTACTCCATCCAGCATAGTAGATGAATAAAATAAGCATGGTTCTTTCAAACATAATTTAAGAAAAAAATTGAAAATACCACTGGTTTGTTCAATTCTTTTATAGTCGGTCAATAATGGCCAGTTGTTGTCGGTCAATCATTGTCGGTTATATTCATTTAGGGTCGATAACTCAAAATTGATAATGCAATGAAATATAACTGACCCATTGTTGGTTATGAACGATTGTGGTCTGTTAAAAACTACACAATGATCATTTAATCAATCGACTCAAAATTTCACAAATGGAAAGAAATTTACCGGACATACAACCAAATTTCACAGGTTTAAACTCAAATGTATACATATTATCATGGTGTTTTACTACAAATTCTAATAATTCTGCCCTAACTAAATCCTACCAGATATTTAAGAAATAACCATGCATTTTAAAAATAATGAGATGGGATTGATTCTAACCTTGAAATGAGAATAACTTGATTGAATGAACTTGTTTTGAGTTAGTGAAATTTCGTTGCAAAATAGCTATTTTTTTGAAGTCTCTTTTTGCCTCCTTTTCGTCGGTTATGAACAGTTATATGGAATGAGAATTTAAAAGTGTATCAAAAGGATCGTGGGAGGGTTTAGACGGGGGTATATTGGATAATCTCTCTCTTTTTTAATGTTTTTAATCTTACAAAATGGGTCAACGACCATTTAGGTTTACACGCTAGGTCCCACATAAACTACCTATTATCAGTTCGGAGCAGGTTCATTCTCGCCTTTTGATTCTAATCATACAATCAATCTTTAAAAATAAAAGAAATTTGGAGTAAATGTCCTCTAACTGGTCTCCAACCTTTTCCTTCAATGCAAAAATGGTCCTAAGGACTTCTTTCTCGAGACATTCTTAATCTACGTGTTTGGTGTAAAATTGGTCATATTTTATGAAAATATTAATGTCTTTAATTTAAATATAGAAAATTACAGTTGAATTCCATTTGAGAAAAGTACAAATAAGTAATAAAATAATATAATCCCTTCGTCTCAAAAAATAGTCTTATTTCTATTTTCACATATATTAAAAAAATGTATTTATTATAATTGTAATAATAAATTTTACTAACATTTTTTCTAATATACCCCTATATTAATATCGTTACTCTATTAAAACTAGATGACAATGAAATAGGGGGCATATTAGAGAACTAAGAAATCTTCTATAATATCAACAAGCAAAGTGACATATAATTTGGGACGAACGAAAAAAACTAGTCTATCTTTTTAGGACGGATGAAGTATATAATTTGTGATATTCAACCAATTATATATTTTTTTATTTAATATTAAAATACTAACAAGACTAATTTATAAATTATGTGTTCTTTATTTTTTTATCGAATGGTAATAAAATGATAAATTAAAATATGAAAAATACAAATCTAATATTGTAATTAATAATTGAATAATATAATTAAACAAAAGTATATGATGATCAAGTTAGTTACACAAGGTTGTTTCTTTTTATTGTTATAACCATAAAATAAAAATTTTAAATTTTAAATGGCGTAACACTTGATAATAAAACTAATAATTTTATTTAACACGTTAGTTAATTAATTGTGAACTTAAACTTAAGTTATTCCATAATTATTTATAAATTGTACAAAATAGTTTACGTCTATAATAAGTTAGTCAATAAAGTCTTAATTCATACCCAAAAAAATTAAATTAAATTGAAGTTAGTTTTTTAAATAAAATTAAAGTTAAAGGACTCATTTGCACATTTTACAAAGATTAAGGATCCAGTTATAATTTTTTCTAATTAAAATTAAGGGCATAATAGTCTTTTTTCATAAACGACCAATTGTTGCGCACCAAAACATATAAGTTGCGTCAGTGTCAAGAAACAAACGTTAGGAATCATTTTTGTACTGAAGACAAATGTTAGAAACCATTTGCGCCTCGTTTTCAAAATAAAATGTTTTGCTTCAAACTTATGGACATCAAATTAAGTGCTTGTTTAGTCCATCTTATAAATATTGTAAAACGTTTGATAAAAAATTAACAATTAATTTTAACCACACATTTCATGTGACCTACAATTTTTATTAACTCTTTAACTACACATTTCACCAACTTGTTATTAAATTTTGCTAAAAAAAACTCTATCAAACACGCTCCAAGTTAGGAATAAAATTCATTCGACCACAATACCCAACTCGCTTGTAATGTTATCTTAAGACGATTCTCATTATCAGGGACTAGGTGTAAAAATAATGAAAGATTGAAGATTAACTTACTATTTTTTAAAGATTTAGATCTAACGTACAACTCTTAGGGCCTGCTTGGGAGTATTGGGGTTACTGGTTATGAAGCTTTTTAAAGTATCAGTTTTGAACATTGAGTAGTCCAATTTTAGGTGATTTTTAGTATATGTTTTTAAAACAATCGAACACATACTTGAGAGTTATTATCCTGCGGTAGGCCTACGCGTCGGGTGGGTTGGTCCAAATATTTCAATACTCAAAACCACCGTAACAATTTGAGTATTTATTAAATCGAACCATTCGAGTCTACGTAATTATTGGAACCAAACTCGAACCGGAACCGTTAGTTCGGATTTGATTTTGGTTCTTCCCATAATTTTTTTTTTTAAAATCATAAGTTGACAACACGTTTTAAAAAAATTTAAAAATTGCAAACTTGTTAACGTTAAAATACGCTAGATATTAAAACAATTTCTAAAAGACATAAATATTAATAAGAAGAATAGACACAAAAATTGCAAACTCATAACTTAAGGTTAGAAAAATGAAAATTACCTCTTAAAATTGAAAATTCGTTTCGGTTACAGACGAATTTTACCTTCACTGTCTCACTGAGTATTAAGTGAGAGAGAGATGAGCGAAAGTGCGAAACAGACGACAATGTTTGTAATGAGTATGTGAACAAATAGCGATTGAGATTTTGAGATTTGAATATTTGAAATTGAGTCAATTTAGTTTGGGTTTAAGTATGGGTGGACATTTTAACCGGAACCAAACCTCCTGAATTGAAACCAAAGGTTCCAGTTCGATTTCAAAAAATAAAAACTAGGAACCGAAGCCGAGAACTCAGAATTGAGAATCGAGAATCGAAGGGTCTATGTCGATTCTTAGTTCTTGAACTAGAACTGTGGGTGCCCGATTAGAACAATATTTGTCATTTTTTATAATTTATCCACCCTAACCCAATGACCCACAACCCAACACTATGATACCAACGATAAGAGTCTAACTGTCCAAGACTCAAATCAAAAGTACAAAATCTATCACTCTTAACTCAAACTCAATGGACCCAATTCCAATTATCCAAATCTCAAATTATCAAATGCTATTTGCTTAGATACTCAATACAAATATTGTTGTCTGTTTCGTACTTTCGCTCGTCTCTCTCTCTCTCTCTCAACACAGTGAAACGGTGAAGGCAAAACTCCTCTGTAACTTAAACGAATCCTCGATTAAGAGGTACTTTTCCTTTTTTCTAACCCTAATTTACGAGTTTACAATTTTGGTGTCTATTCTTTCAGTTAATGTTTATATCTTTCATAAATTTTTTTAGTATCTAACGTATTTTAATGTTAATAGGTTTGTAATTTTTTATTTTTTCAAAACATGTTGTCAACTCACGATTTTAAAAGAAAATGTTATGGGTAGAACCGAACCCAAACCAGAACCGACAGTTCTAGTTCGAGTTTAGTTCCAATAATTACGTGAAACCGAATGGTTCCGTTTACGAAATATCCAAACTGTAACAGATGGTTCTGGATATTGAAATATACCTGGACCGACATGATGCCTAGGCTTAGGTTTAAGAGTGGTTGATTTTATACTTTTAGTTTGGATCTTGGACAGTTGGACTATTGTCTTTGGTACTGTGGTGTTGAATTGTGGGTCATTGGGTTATGATAAATAAATCATAAAAAATAAAAAATTTATAAAAAATAACAAATTCAGTTCCAATCGGGTACCCACAATTGTAGTTCAAGAACCAAGAACCGATCCAGACCCGATCAATTCTCGATTCTCGGTTTTGGTTCCTAATTTTATTTTTTTTGGAACCGGACTAGAACTTCCAGTTCTAGTTAAAATACCTACCCTAATATTTTTTAAAAGAATAAAATTATATATATGCTAATATATTAAAAATTGTAGATATGTGTAAATAATATGGAATAAATGTATGTCACTTTTTACAATTCAATATGGCTTTATATAGTTTACCCAATTATATTTTATTGTGCATGGACTAATATTTGGACTATTTTTTTTTTCTCATTAAATTTAGGAAATTTTACAATTTTCATCCACAATCTTTCCAATATATTACTAATCTATCCCCAACTAATTTTTATAGCACTAGACATCCCCAATATTTCAATTAATTATAAATCACGTCCCTTAATTGTGGATTTCCCCTCTTTTTTAAATAAAAAAATAAAAAAATCTAAAAACAACAAAAAATAAGAAAAGTTGCAAAAAGTGTCATAACTTTTCAAAAAGTACAAAATATCTTCTTTCTCACACACCCTATCCCCACCCACCTACCACAACTAACATGATGAGATAATAAAGAAGAACAAAATTTCAAGATTCATAGTTTCAAAAATCTAAAAATATACATTGAGAAAAATAAAGATTTTCATAAAAATCTTTCAAGAAATTAACCTAGATTTCTCTGAGCTTTCTTGACCTCAGATTCAGAAGCATCAGGGTGAATATTAAGAGTATTTCATGGATCACTCACAGCAGAAGATGAATGAATACATGAAACTTTAAACCCATTTTTCAAATTCTTTTTTGAATCTTTAAATTGAATCCAAGAACCTGATATAGAACCATACCACACAGCAACATTGATTAAGAAAAAAATTCACAATGCAAAAACAGGAATCCATGTTTATCTTTGTATAGATCTTAGATTAAAGTGAAAGTACAATGAAAATGAAAGAAACCCACCTCACCATTTTTGTTGCAGTAAAATTGTAGTCGATCTTGGATTTGATAATTTTTATGGTATTGATGAATGTTTAATGACAGATTTAATAAGACAAAAATTTCCATCTTAAATCTCATATTAATGATAAATTGGAGGGTTGTAGTGTGTTTATGGCGGCGTGGAGGTGGTGGTGGTGCAAAATGAGGTTTCTGCCCAATGAGAAGCTTGCTTCTGATTGGCTAGTTGGTGAGCAATAGCTTACCAATGCAATGATCATTAGTTGGTTCGAGAGGATGATTAGCCAGTGGGGAATTTTCCTCAACGGGTATAGCCTAACGGAGCAATGCCGCGTGGATGTAGAAGGCTCATGGGTCGTGAACTTATTTTCTCGGAGAAGAAGCAATGACGGTATGTGTGGAGGTGATGGCTGGGGTGGGAGAAAAAAGATACTTTGTACTTTTGAAAAGTAATGAGACTTTTTTACAATTTTTTTTTATTTTTTGTTATTTTTAGCTTTTTTGTTATTTTTGTTTATTTAAAGATGAGTGCAAATCTATCATATATGTCATTAGGGACGTGATTTGTAATTAATTGAAAGGTTAATGATGATTGTTGCTATAAAAATTGGTTAGAAATAAATTGGAAACATATTGAACAGGTTGGGAATGAAAATTGTAAATTTTCCTTAAACTTACAATAAAGTTTAGTAAAAAGCTCATATTTGAGTCATTAGTATCTATAAATAAAAATATATAGTCAATTACAAAATAATTCAAAAGTAATTCAATAATACATAAAAAATTATTATTTAAAGACAAAATGTGTTTTTGGAAAGAAGATGAAGAATGAAGTATGTATTTTAAATTTAGGGTAAATTTGAAAATAATTATTTTATAAGATAACATTGGAAAAAAATTTGAAAAACGATAAAAAAACTATTGATTTTGGTGTTAAGAAATGCACCCCAAATCAAAAAAATCAATGTCCTACAAAATTAACAAGCACTAATTTTTCCAATATCTCATAATGATTACTATTTAAAATCGGTGGAAAAAGCCCTCATAGAGACTGTTAAGATGGTTCTTCTTATTGGGACTAGGTGCATCAATAATGAAATGTTAGAATTAACTTATTTCTTTTTTAAAAATAAATAAATTCAGATCTATTGTACAACTCGAGCTATAAAGTGAGGACTCGTGGTGTACAATTTTCTCGGAGTAAATAGCACAAAACGTCCCTACCTATTGAGGGTATTGTGGAAAACGTCCCTACCTTCAAAATTTTGGCATTTTCACCCTTACCTACTGGATTTCCAAAACAAAACGTCCTTCAGTCCAAAAATATAGGGGTAAATTAGTTCAACCACTTTTTTCACATATATATTACTTCTTTTAAAATTGGGGGGGCTTTCCATGCAATTTCTAAAATTGCATGACAGACCCCCGTCCCCAAATCTGAAGGATGGCCAGAATAGAAATGGGACCACCCACCACCACCTCCGGCAACGGAAGCCGGTGGAGCAGCGATTTTACGCCTACATGGGCTACGACCCTTCTCAGCGCATCACACACAGAACGGATTGTGAAAAATGGATGCTTTTGATGAGGGCTACGCAGGAACAAATGATGGCGTGGAGATCCAACCAAATGTACGTCCCTTCGATGATGATGCCTACATGGGCTACGACCCTTCTCAGCGCTATGATTTCGACGTCCTTAAAGCTGAGGTGGAGCAGCGTTTTCAGCGTTTTTCACAATCCGTTGTCGGAGGTGGTGGTGGGTGGTCCCATCTCTATTCTGGCCATCCTTCAGATTTGGGGACGGGGATGGTGGGTGGTCCCATTTCTATGGGTGGTGATGGCCAGAATAGAAATGGGACCACCTACCACCATCTTTATATGTATTCTTTTCTAGTTGAAGTATTTATAGAATATTGCTCCTCATACAAGAGGCAGCTATTCACTAACTGCTATGCCGGATCCATGATTGATGCTTTGTTTAGTTAAACTCGGAGTTTTCTTATTTTTGTTCTGTATTTTTCTCTGGTTTGGTATTTAGATGATTTTATAATTTGTTTGGCTTCATCTGCTGTGTGGTTGGTTAGTCAGGTAGTTGTTTGATGAACCATTTAGTGAAATCTAGCCAGTCAAGTAGTTGTCAATTTGCAGCGAAGATTTCATACCATTTTTACTTTCAGTGTCAAGTTTAGAGATTTTCTATTTTGATAAGCTTGTCTCTCTATCCCTTTATAATTGTTTACTTTGTCACATTAAATTCTTCTAGCATTATAATAATACTATGCTTGAGTTCCGTGATGTCAACAATAATGTTAAAAAGCCAGTATACCGTTGCCGGAGGTGGTGGTGGGTGGTCCCATTTCTATTCTGGCCATCCTTCATATTTGGGGACGGGGGCCTGTCATGCAATTTTAAAAATTGCATGGAAAACTCCCCAATTTTAAAAGAAGTAATATATATGTGAAAAAAGTGGTTGGACTAATTTACCCCTATATTTTTGGACTGAAGGACGTTTTGTTTTGGAAATCCAATAGGTAAGGGTGAAAATGCCAAAATTTTGAAGGTAGGGACGTTTTCCACAATACCCTCAATAGGTAGGGACGTTTTGTGCTATTTACCCATTTTCTCGAAAAGTATTTACAAAAGTTGTGCTTGCCGTGTGGACCAATTTATTAATCACAACACCCAACTTTTTACTCCGAACGTCAAACCCATCGTCCACCCCCTCGCCCCCAACCCCAACCCCAAGCCCTAATTTGCAACTGCAACTGATTTTCATCCAACAGATTATTGATCCAATAGCTGAATTTGAAAATCAATTTATCAGTTTCGGAGGTATTTTTTAAAAATATATTTCTCCTGATAAAATTATAGTTTTCTCCATTTCTCGGAATTGTCAAGGGAACAGAATTTAGAACTAACTTTTGGTTTTAAGTTCCTGTTAATTATTTTTTATTGTTGTCTTCTTGATTTCAGAGGATTATTAGGTTGGTTTTAAGTTCCTGTTAATTATTTTTTATTGTTTTCTTCTTGATTTCAGAGGATTATTAGGAGATAGGTGTTTTGATTGATACAGAAGCTAATCAGATCGAATCAAATATGTTTACTCGGATTTTTGGCAAACCTAAGCTGGAGACTAATGCTATCACTACTCTGGACAAATTAAATGAGGTATAAAATTTTGTATTTTGTGGCTATGAATATTTTTTTATGCATTTGCAATTATGCGTCGATTTGTGTTTTCTAATATTCACCTGAGTATTGACTTTGTTTGGCATGTTGATATCCCACGAATCAGATGGCAATTTTGTACGTTCATATCGCTAAAATTATAATTTTGTAGTGTATTTCTGAAGTTTCCGTGCAATAAACTGAAGGGTAAACTTTTCAATTATAATTTGGGTTTCGTTATGTAGGTTGTTTTTCACATGCTCTGCAATTACAGAAGTGGTAGAACTGTGTAGTTCTTTGAGCTGATTGCTTATTTTCAATTCAATTCACTTTCTTTTATGGGGAAACTCTCTGTAATGATAGCAGCGGTGGAAATTTTCCAGAGAACTTTGATCTATTGAAACCTTTCTTCACATTATGTGTACTATTCCTTGACAGAAAAGGAGCCTATATATGTTGTAGACTTGTAGTTCATCCAAATTAGTGTCAGCTTTGTTTTTTCATTGCTATGCATAGATAAACATCTGTGTGCAACTTTTTTAGCTGTCTTTTGGAAACAGACATTCCTCAGTCTCACATACCGAGAACTGATGGAATATGTTTTTGTGGATCAAGGCGCCTTCTCTTCCAATCCTTGATGTCGTTGGAGAGTTTCAATAAAGTTTATCATT
This sequence comes from Forsythia viridissima, assembly GCA_030279155.1. NCBI lineage: Eukaryota > Viridiplantae > Streptophyta > Magnoliopsida > Lamiales > Oleaceae > Forsythia > Forsythia viridissima. Next base: position 37,881,561 of record CM059040.1, read on the forward strand.
TTCCACTAGAGATAGTCATTTTCATTTTTTGTTCTGGCATGGTTTGCACCCTCCTGTTCTTTTATGTAATTATCTTATTTTAAAAAAATTAAAATCCCCAAGTATTTACATGGCATGCCCGAGAAGAATTTGGGATTTCATCCCTGTCATTGTTTACTGAAAAACTTAGAATAAGTGACTATTAGTGCTTTATGTGTTATTTTAACTTCGTGCTCCAGTGTTAAATTGGTATCACGAGCTGTGCATTTCAGCCTTCATTCTCACCAAAGTGACCTTTCTTTATGTACTCAAGTCGATGTATATTTATCTATTGCTAATGGGACGACAAAAGTTCTATTCCAGGCTTCTTATAACCTAAATATTTGAATCGATCATATATTATCCCCTTTAGTTTTTAATATATGTTTGATGGATAACTTTAAAAGTCTACATAATAGTTATTAGACTAGTTCTGTTTTAAAGTACTGGCCAGTAGTTATTTGAAGGATACATATTGGAATGAGAATGGCAAGATTGATATGTGTTCATGCTGGAATTAATGAAGTAAGAATCGAGAATATTGGCAAACAAATGAAAGTGGTCAAAATCCAAGATAAATTAACGGAAAAACGGCTTAGGTGCTTGGGGCGTGTCTTATATAGACCCAAAGAAGCTCTTTTGTACAATAGTGATGCGATCCAGTATAATAGGTTAGAAGTGCTAGACCATAATTAGAATGGCCTAATGTGGTTACAATGAATTTGATTTCACTGGATGTTCCACTAGATACTAGTCGTATAACATGGGGTGGAATGGAGTGTCAATAAAGGACTAACTAAATTTATTAAGAACAAGGTTTATGTTTTTGTTATTTTATGCATTATGTGGGTTGTTGTCTACATGTCCACATATTCAATATTTCATTTTTTTACCTTGTGTAGACTCTTGAGATGCTTGAGAAGAAGGAAAAAGTGCTACTGAAGAAGGCTTCTTCTGAGGTTGAGAAGGCCAAGCAATTCACAAAAGCAAAAAACAAGAGAGGTATAACGACATTGTTCTCTTGGGTTCCCACCCATTTTTAAAGATGTGCAATTTAGCTTTTATGTTCCGGTTTTATCCATATTAGAGTTCAATATTCTGATATGAAGTTGCATATAGGACAATTATGTGTGAATAAAGGGGTACAACCATCATGTAGTTTTTGCCTCAGCGAATCGGTACTGCATTATTACTTTGACGAAGTAAAACTTCATTTGTGTATAGATTTAGCTCATATCTGGTTCACTTGCTGGTCAATACATTTAAATCCCCAGAATTTTCACGTATGTACGAAGGAAATTGATTAGTCAACTGATTATATGAATTCGGAGCTTTGGGAACAGTTAAAGCAGTATATCTACAACAACCTGTTGACAATCATTAGTCCATGATATTCTCCCATTTTTAGCATTGATGATCAGCTATGCAGTTGATCCAGTTTCACTAGCTATCCTCCGTCCCATTGCTAATTTCAATTAGCAAGAAGAAACAAATTTGATTAAGATAATATATGCATGTGCAGTTTTATGTGGTTCAGGGTTTTCATGTTGACATTTACCGCATGTTGATAAGTTAGTCACCAATGTTGGGGCAAAGCTTAGCCTTTGTTTATTGTAGCACGGGGAGAAAATTTGTTTATGTGTAGCTGGTCACTAAACAAAGTCTGCCTTATTTTTAGTTATGGTTCTGTTCATCTTGTAAGTTCTACATGTTTAGAAGGCTCTATGTTGAATCTGGAACTAACTTATGCAAACGAACTTATCATGCAGCGGCTATACAGTGTTTGAAGAGGAAGAGACTCTATGAACAGCAAATTGAGCAGCTTGGAAATTTCCAACTGCGCATCCATGATCAGGTTGACTCAATGTTTTATGTTCACTTGTATTGCATGGTGCTTCATTCATATCTGATGATCTTTTTCTAACAAAACCTACCTGAGTACACATGTTAGATGTCTTTCTCTGTAGATGATAATGTTAGAAGGTGCCAAAGCAACTACTGAAACTGTGGATGCTTTGAGAAGTGGAGCAGCTGCAATGAAATCAATGCAGAAAGCAACGTAAGTAGATGGTTTAAACTATGTATTATAATAACTGGAGTTTTTAAAAAAATTGCCCAGCACTTGGTATATGCATTATGCTGTTGTTGTGTTGTTTTCTTTTTTTTGTCATTATGCATCAGACACAATGCATAATATGGTGTTGGGTATAGTTATATGCATGATGGCATGAGAATAGATAAATTACGTACTATTGATATTTGAAGTTGATATGTGTTTCATCTTCACAATGCGTATATTCTTTAGCAACTCAACTTTGACATGGCTTATATATAGGAACATTGATGATGTGGACAAGACAATGGACGAGATAAATGAACAAACAGAAAACATGAAGCAGATACAGGAAGCCTTGGCTACGCCCATTGGTGCATCAGCTGATTTTGATGAGGTTCTTTGCTTATCTGTAATTGGACTTGTTTGAAGATTTATTTATATTTGTATTGAAATTTTCTAATATTGATACACGCGATCTATTTAAGCAATTAAAAGTTATAAATTTTTTCGTTATGTCAGGACGAATTGGAAGCTGAGCTTGAAGAATTGGAAGGTGCAGAGTTGGAGGAACAGCTTCTTCAGCCTGCAACCACGGCCCCTGCTGATCCAGTTCAGGTCCCAGTGGGCAGAGTACCAGCTCGCACTGCTCCTCAGAAACATACAGAGGAAGACGAACTTGCTGCTTTGCAAGCAGAAATGGCACTCTGAACAAGTCAAAATTACCTTGTTTAACGGGTAAATTTGGTATATTATATATCTCTGGTATATAAGATACTTATGTGGTTATGTTGTGGTATGTTTGGTAAGTTGAAATAGTTATGACTAGACATCATATTATAAAATACAAAAAGATGTTAAAATGTATTATATTGCCCAACACATGAGTACGATCCAATGCTGCACACTAAACATGCATTTAGTGTAGTGTTGATCTACCTGTGAACTGATTGATCAATTCGGAGCAAGATTCTTTTATATCTAGTATCTAGTGTATATTATTAGAGCCATTTGTTAAAAATAATTCAGATAGAAATGTGTCAATGCTAACCGATACTTTTGATGATACGTAGTGCTAGATTTTGATATCGGCTCAGTTTTCTGCAGGTAATGTTGGAGGAGATTGCGATCCATATTTAGAATGGAGAATCATTCGCCTGCTGTTTTCACATCTGTGGGTTCAGCAACCTATGTACATAAAGGTGTGGTACAGTTAAGAAAGTTTCTATAGACATTTTAGTCTATTGCTATGCTTATAAGAAAATTTCCCGGAATTTTAGACTGTATATCAATATATCATCACGGAGTATAAATAATCTTAAACATCCTTATACTGTGTACAAAACTTTGAAGAGCAATGGAATAAGATATGTTTTACTCAATGTGAAACCCACACAAAAGAATTTCATAGGCTTGGAATTTGAACTCAAACCTGAAATTGTAAATTGCTGTAACAAGATATTTACTTCTTCCTAAGTGGCTCTTAAAATATTCACAATGGTAGCTGAGAGTTAAACCTACTTTAATAACATAATTGGTGAGAAAAATAAGAGATTTTAATAACATAAAATAACAATATATTTCACGTCGTCATGGAAAAATGTCAAGAGAAGTTTTTATGCTTATTATTATTATTATTATTATTGAGAAGTAGCGTTTTTGTTGTAGTTGGTAACTTACTTTCTTGATCAATCCCTTTGTCAATCGCTTTTTGAGAATCAGAAATAGATCATTTTTTGTGAATTTGTTCATTTGTTTGTTACTGAAATTTACTCTAAATTTTAAATGCCTATTAACTTATAGAATACAAAGTTCATAATAAACATTGTAATGTACTGAAATAATAATATAAGCTGCTATAAATTGCATGCTCAAATGGATTGGGGTGACAATTATTTTACCAAAGTCGTTAACTTGAGCTTTTCAACCATACATGCACAAAGTTGGAAATTGAGTGTAGATTTGGACGGATCTAGTTGGCTCGATTATTTTTGTTTTCAGTTACTTCAACATGTAAATGTTTTGTGTTCAAATTTTGTCGTCCCTCACTTGTCAATTATACGGGTGTTACGCCTTTCCATTTTGTAGATAAAATCCAATCTATAGACAAAATTTAAAATAAATACGTTCCTATGCTTTGGATAATTGATACAGAAAATAAGTATATTTGGAAGAATCCATTGTAGGTAGTTCTGTCTCGTCTAACGGGATTGTTTCGTAGTATGCCACAAAATATAAAATAATTTGAAAAATATTAACTAATTTTTTTAATTCTAAAAATACTGTTTTTACTTTTGTAATATTTGTTGTTATATTTGTTATATTTGTTACATTTTATATAAAAAATGCATGTTACATGTGTTAGATTTAAAATTTAAAATGTTGAAAAGTAATTATAGAATTTTAATATAAAAACAAATAACTATATTTTATCCAAAAATATGACTGGGGAAAACTTATGTGCCCTTAAAGATTCAAATCTTGAATAACTTTAAGTGGCTATATGTCTCAATTCATTGTCCAATTGATGAATGGTATTATTCATAACTAAATTCATTTATTTTCTTGTCTCAAAACAATGTAAAACAATAATTCATTTAAATTTTCTTAATTGTCTCACTTAAATAATACTATAAATACCATTTTATATGCTCTTCTTTCTTCCATCTTTCAATTCCCAACTAATGTGAGATAGAATCTCCTTTCACATCTCTTAGTTTTACTTTCTATCAACCAACGTGAAATATACAACAAAAATGCGAAAATTGACCATATCAAGTAACATTGCACACATTAAATAAATCCATCACAAAGTTGGTCCTTTGGTTGTTTGTAACAGAAACACATTGCAAAAATTTGCATCGGGGTGTCACTCAACATGAATTTCGGTTTGCTGCTTTAAAGGTTGGATTTGTGATGGGTTTCTGCCATAACAAATCTCAGTTCTGTGACGAACTTTGGGATTCGACAACAGGTCTCCCCCATCACAGGACTTATTTTCTTGTGCATCAATGCAGTTTAACTCCTGCCATATAAGAGAGCTATCTTACCATAAAAGGTTATGACGAAATATGATGACATTGTAAAATACAAACTCATGGAATGAAAAAAAATAACAAAAAACATAGTGTAATGAAAGTAGATGTACAGTTTGTATACAGAGTGACAAGCAACTCACTAATTTATAAGGGTAAGTTAATACTCAAAAGAATTAATAAACTGCTTTCTTCTCACAATCTGTTGGTAAACAACCATTCTTTAATCTTTACCATATATGTGCTGGGAAAAGCTATATCACCCAAGCTACAGACTTAAAGATTGCCTTCTGGCATCTGATCTTCAACAGGGCAAACAGGAGACACAGCCGGTAACTCCAAATAGTCGAAATCATCTGTTATTCCGACCTGTTGTTCAAAGTAACAAAGAGACAAAAATAAACATATAAAACGTCAATAAGGACTTGCTAACGAATAAATGACACAATCTTAAATGATTTATCTTGTACCAATTTTATTTATTATTCCTGATTTGGAAGTAACCTTTCTCATTATTCTGTTGTGATAACATTTTTGGATCACTCCACTATAAGTCTATAACTAAAGCTCAAATAGTGTAAATCATATACCTCATTGTAAAGGTGATCAAGTTGCTCTTTGGCCTGAGGAAAGTTGTTTGAACACCATTGGCGCAGTGTGAATATGTTATCTGAGGATTGATAACACATGATAAAAAAGCAAGAAATAAGCGCGAGACATAAGTTATGAAACTAGTACTTCTAAAAACTCATAAGGGAAAGGACATCGGATTCTGAAAGAATAGACCTGTCCATCTGTTAGCTGATGCATGTGCTACTTCAATAGCTTTCTCTGCAAGCATAAATTCAAAAAAAATTAAGAATGCTGCAGACCACGAAATTTCCAAAATAAAGGGGAGTGGAAATATAATGAAGAAAGTGTCGTTAGGTAGATAAAAATGTTAAGGGTGATAAAGGAAGAAACACTTAACTCATTGCTTCAAAGATAGCTGGATCGTTCTCTGCATACTGTCCTACTTCATCCTGAAAGTGAGATCAAGGACCACAGTCAACTTTCATTGCCAAACAAACCAAAGAAAAAGAGAAAATTGAGAAAAACGGAAACAATAAAAGAAAAGGAGAAAAAAAATTTGAAGCATCTCTAAGGAGGGAAATTATGCAATTCAACCTTCAGCTCATTATATTTTTCTTCAATAGCTTTGAGCTCATCAAGGGCCTCTTCTCGTTCATCCTAATACAGTGATGAAATGTCAAGTCATTGGAAAGGCTACATAGAATATCTTTGTCAAGTGTTATGAAGATTGAGAATGGAGGAAATAGATATGAAGATTGAGAATGGAGGAAATAGAACTTAATTAACTTACAGATTCCTCTCGCCCCTTCTTCAAAGTGTTGCATTGTTCAACGAGTTCTGCATATCGTTTTTTACTACCTTGGAGTTCAGAGTCTAGCTTCCTATGTATGTTTCTTAGCTGTTGAAAAAATGAATCAGGTTTTGGCAAGATCAACATGAAATGAGTCTTAATCGCTATGAGTTTCATGATAAGAAGTGAACATTAGATCACCTGGTTACCAGCACAGCTAGGAAGACTCCAAAAATATACCTGAAAGAGTAAGTGCAGTGACATTCAAAATAGGACACCTTTTTGGCAACTAACTGGAAAAATTATTATGTATGTATAAGCAAAACTGTATCAGGTATAGCTGCATGGTTTCAGAAACATATATGCCTCGATCAACCATTAGAACAAGCTTACTCACAGAAGTTCCTATCTTGTCTTTGAAAACAAGGTCATCATCCACTAGACTTTGAACTACATCTTTTACTGACTGGCTGATTACGCCTCTCTTTGGGCCCGACTTCTCAAGTTCCTTGAGCTAAATGAAACATTGAGGAATATTGAATGATGTTGTTAAGAAGACACATGATAAATAAATGATGCTCAAACATGCACTAAACTTCAACAGACAGAATCAAAGGTTGTTAGAAGATAGATTTGATATTATATTAGAAGCAAGATGAGGAAAGCTGATCATATCACTTGGGAAGCAGGAGACACATCATCCCGAAGTTGCAGACTTTGGCAATGGTGACAACCACATATTACATTTTAAAGAGCCATCAATTAGTTTAGCAAATACCCTTAAAGAAACATATTGTAAAGGGTCGAGGAAGCTATAAAAACCTCTTCTAATCTTCTGTCACACTGTTATAACTTAAAACCAGAACATATGGAATATTATTGCCAAAAACCCAGCGACAATTAGAATTCAGCATAACATTAGAATTGAAAGAAACTAGATAAGAGTTCACGTGATGCAAGGACAAAGCAGAGCTTTCCAGTTCTCCAAAACATTTCCAATATTCTTAAACACCCTTAGCATACTAACATCCAAGAACACAATGGCATACGCACAACTGGCTTATACAAAAACCTCAAAGAGGATACCCTTAGCATAATATTGTCCCGAGCATGATGGCATGCACACAATAGGCTGATATGAAAACCTCAAAGAGGCTATTTTATTTTATTAGAGTATTCCGTCTTAATTTTGTAGATAGTGCACCAAATTGAAATCGAATTGGGATCAGAACACCCATGATTATTACATGTACAAGTTACTTTCAGTAACTTGTGCTATGCCATGCATATTAAAATACAAAATGAGAAATTTCCAAAAAGAAAACACATCGAAGAACCTATTACAATCATCAGAAGAAATTAGGCTATGAACAACTCGAGTTGGTGGAGTAAATGAGAGAAAAATACTTACAAGGAAGAAATCCTGTGAGTCATAAAAAATTTGCAGCATTTTCTCACGCTTCTCATCCAATGAAAGACCTCTTTTCTTTGACTGGACAGAAATGCAGCAGATGTTAGAACTTTCTAATTTATACTTCATTTTGATACAGCAAACACACGTACCACAAATAGAGGAAACCAAAAGACTGAGAAGCAGATGCCAGAGCGCAGTATGAAAAGAAAATGTGAAGAGAATAATAAAAGAGTCATGCAATGCTTAGATTATTCAGAAAAAATGTAATGCCTTTTAACCAGGTATCTGTAGATGGCACATACTACTTGATAAATTGAAGAAACATTTCTTGTGAGTGGATCTGGCAAACATTATATTCCACTTTAATACTTTTCAATCGCTAAATATTGTTCAAAAATAGGAAAGAAAAAGAATAGAACACAAAATTGCTGCAAGTACGCATTTTAAATGAAATTGAACGAATTTCTCAAAAGAGCTCGATTTGGGAGCATTAGTTGCTGTTGTTATCTAGCCAGAACCAACTACGGAAGCAAGTGCAAAATTTGTGATGCCTAAAACAGAGAATTCCCTTTCTGTAATACTTCACAATTCACATCATTAACCAATTCCAAAGAAAAAAAAAATCCTATCTCAAAATTAAATCCAACAATTCATTTTCAATCCCACAATCTTCCACTAAAAACACATAAACAACCCGAAAGATCAATAATGAAAAATTTCCATAAAGGCATTACGAAACAGGCAAACGTTTTAGACAGATTAAAATCATCAATTACTATTCCGACTTACAAATATCAGTAATAATCGGATAATAAAAAATAACACAAAAGAAACCACACAAATTTCAACTTCTCTACAAAAAGTCCGACATTCAGTAGCTAAAAAAAATGCAAAGCGTAATCTAAACAGGAAACTATAAGGACATACATCGACTCAGTAAATCGTGAAACAGCAAAAAAATTAGGGATTTTAACATGTAGAGAATCGTACCATCGTGAATTTGAAATTGAAAATTGGAGTCCGAAGAAGAGCAAACAGGAAAGTAAACCTTTTAATTTGAATGTGTAGTGAAGTGGAAGCCTCCAGAATACAGATTGAATATGGGTTCAGAATTATATGGCTTGGTTCGTGAAATTTGTAATTTAGCGGGAAAATATTGTGATTTTAAGTTTTATACTTTTATGCCCTTCCCCTTTTGATTTATAGAGAAAAGGGTCCAAATCATTTCCATGTACGTGAGACCCCCACTCCCCACTACAAAAACCCACCTTCCCCTATGCAAACAAATGTAATAACCCCTTTCTGAAAAACTTGTGTAATCTTTCAATGTATTTGGAGTAAATTCCCATTAGACAGTAGATGCATTTGGATTAAAAGACTTGTATCTAAATAAGCTTATCAAAGCCTTCTTGAATAAAAAACTTCATGTTTTGAATTCTTAGACTTCTCAATTTTATGTTTTACATGATATTTTGTACGGATCCATACAGTCTAAATCCTACAGAGTACCTACCAGGACAGGTGGTCCACTTCAGGAAAATAACGGAGCAGACATAATGGTGAGGCAGGAATTCATTCAAAGCGTAAACACAAAGGGAAACAACCAATCATATACAGTAAGAAGGTATTGCTCATTTATTTATATTTTAACCTCCCACTTTCTTCAATTCCTATTTACCACCAAATTTATATCCACATTATTAATATAATTAAATTTTTTAAATTAAAAATAATTTTTTTTTATATTCATTGTATTTGTTTTTAAAAAATATAATATATATTAATTTTCATTAAGTTATATATTATTTATATCATATAATAAATAATATAGTTAACGTTAATTTTATTATTAAGATTACATTGAGACTAATTAATTAGTTTATATTTGAGTAATAAATTAAATTTTACTTACAAAATAAAAATAAAAAAAGCGTGCATAATAAATTTGCTCTAATTGATAATTTACACATACAAAGAAGAAAGTAATATTACATTAGAAATAATAAATAAACAACGAGAGTTAAAGCGTGCATCATACTACCGTGGGTCTAGGGAATATGATGCATTGTTATTGTCTGTGATCGAGTATTGTGGATCCGGAGCATGATATGGGTATTGTAGATCCGGCGCATGACATGGGTATTGTGAGTCCGGCGTATGATATGCATACTGTGAGTCTGGCACATGATATGCGTATTGTGGGTCCGACACATGATACTGTTGGTCTGACGGATCTTGCAAATATTGTGATTGATTTGTATTGTCCAAGCTGACAATCAAATTATTACCCATTATAAAACAAATGGACCAAACACTAATAAAATAATAAGTAAGAAAATATATAACATTTACTTACCTATTTTACAACGTAGGACAAGTTCTTTTATTGTGACCACTAGTGCCACATGCGCGGCACTGCCTATTGAATTGGGAAAGTGCTTTCTCCTTTCCTAACTTTAGACGTTTCCCGCACCCTTTTGCTCTAATAGGGTTAGGATCACAAACAACTTAAATCTCTTCTACACTCTTGTTTCTGTTTCTGCTCATGCCGACATCGCCGCCAATATCAATATCTTTGACCCGTACGTGCAAACTTTGGAACTCACTCAATAGAAAAGTTCTTCAAGCATCTGTTAAAGACCCCTCGTCAACTAGATCTAAAAATTCATAAGACAACATACTATGTTTGAACATTAATGAATGACCAGGATCAGTATGAACATATGAACCAGTCGTTGGATCGAACACTCTGGCTTGCTTAGCATTCTTTGTCCACCTACAGAGAATATATTTCTCCGGCAAGAGCATCACTTTTTTTTTTCATGTAGCACAACAAGTGTCGGCATGGATAATCCTCAAAATCAAACATTCGACAACTACATGAGATATAGTCAGTGGATGAGAAATAATTAACCTGACGAGTTCGATCAGCTGTTCTACCTGACTCCAAATGTTGGACTGCATACACTTTAGTTTCATCGGAGCTTGATCTCTTGGTGCAGATGTAGGAATTACTCTGTACTAGTTCATTATGGAACAACAAGAAAACTTTTTTTGTGTATATCTGCACCATCTGATTCTCCATCATAAGAGCTGTAGTGACCTTTGGCGTTTGAGTTAAATTGATATGGTTAGCAGCTAACTCCTCATGCCAATGATGAACTAACGCCCTGTTAAACTGGGCAACGAAATCTGTCAAAGAGTTTTTCTTATCCACATATTTCTTCAAGAATGAACGACCACTCTCTGATCTTTGCCTACTGGACATGCCTGCAGCAAACACGTGTTTGACGTATGCTGGTACCCAGCGACTACGTATTTCAAACAAACTGCTCAACCATTCATTGTTACCTAACTCTGTGGTTTCCATTACCTCGATCCATTGTTGTTCAAATTCTGCTGGTGACTCAGATTGCTTGATAATGTGAACAAGCCTGTGATATTGGTCATTATACAACACGACATTAATCTTCTTTAAAAATTTGTTTAGTATGTGCCACATATAAAATCGATGTAACGTCGATGCCATGGAGATAGCTCTTGCAATTGCGGCATCTTGGTCTGTGATGATCACCTCCGGAGCCGCATGGTTTGGCATGGCTTCAATGAACTTAGTGAACAACCATACAAATGATTCAATCTTCTCATCGCTCAGCAGTCCACATCCATATAAAAGTCTGGCCATGGTGATTCACTCCAACAAATGGACCAAAGACCATTGAGTATTTGTTCATGTTATATGTTGTGTCAAACACAACGACATAACCAAAATATGTATATGACCTTCGTGATTCACAGTCTGCCCAATAACAGCGCACAAATTTGTTCTCGTCATCAGTCTCATAATCAAAGACAAAGTTCGGATTTTTCTCTTTCTCGAAGGTAAAAAACTCAATCAGTGTTTTCGCATTATGACCCAGCATTTCTTGACGCACATCTCTTTAATAGTTCCTGATATCCTTCTCCACACACCCAAGGGATGATGGACCTCCTGCATCTATCTCTAAAAGTCGAACTTACTGATATGTGGAAATATTAGCTTCTGAAAACTGTTGAACAAGAGCCTTCTTTGTTTTCGAGACACTCTGGTGTGACTTTAACGAGTGTACCCTGCTAGGAGTGGCAAGTGGATGGTTATGTTCCTCAACAAATGTACTGACAACCCACCATTTGCTTGTTTGTTGCTTTACTACTGATAATCTAGCATTACACCCACAACATACATGTCCACGGTTTCTTTCCCCAGCCCATGACACAACATCTTTACGACTCATCTGGTAAGTCTCATTCATCTTACCTTCCTTATAGCACACAAATAATTTCTAAACATACTCATTGGTCTCTTTTTTCTTCTTACTATTTTCTATTCGCATACTAAACCCCGTTTCACATGCATGTTGATTGTAAAAATTGTATGTCTCATCAGATGATTCGAATTCCTGACCAACGTGGAGAATGATACCGATAGTCACTTGAGGAACATATACATTATCACCACTCTCAAATTTCATCCCTACAAAAATTAACCGAAATAAAATACATCAATTATATGTGCAAATAAAAAAAACATAATAAATTGTTAACAATGTTACCACTAACTTACAAATTACAAAAAATAAATATGTACAAATAAACGAAAATAAAACAAATTAATAATTTATTACTAACTTTTGAAAAATATGAAAAATAATAAGTAGGAGAAAATTTTGATAAAATAAATTTAAAGAATAAAAGTGATTGAAAATATTTGATGTTGGCTAAATTTGAGTAAAGTAAAATGTATTATGATGAGGAGGAAAAGATGTATTCTGATGAGGAATGAGAAAAAATTGTTAATGCTTGAATGGTGTATAAATATATAGTGGAAAAGAAGTAAAGAAATGGAGGGAAGGGGGGCCTGTGAAAAGATAAAGTAAATAAAGGGGGGGGGGGGGGGGGGGGCTTGCAGAGGGGTGGGTTTTTTTTAAGGGGTAGGGGTAGGGGTAGGGGTAGGGGGCCAAAAAAGTTAAAGTAAATTGGGGATGGGGATGGGGATGGGGATGGGCATGGGGGGTCTTGTTTTGCGGCACTGGGGGCTATTTTTCATGGCAGAGGGGTAGGGGGCCAAATTTTGTTTTTCAATGGCTACGTGTTTGACACGCAGCCAGACGGTGAGATATGGACCCCGTGACGGGGTCCAGATCTTCTCTCTCTCTCTCTATATATATATATATATATATATATAATACCGCTTTTTGTGGTGGAATTCGATTATAGGATCTATGAGAATGGGTCACTGAAATTTAAACTCTTTTGTTTTTTATGGACGAAGATGACTATCTGAGTTGCGGTGGTTATTGTTTTAAGATTGAGGAAGTGATTAGAGTAGAGAGAAGATCATTTGAAGGAGATATGCCTAGGCTCACTTGCACTATAGTTGGCTGAAGCTTTTGAGGCTCAAGAAATATTTCAATAGAACAGTTTTATGTGCATGCATGGTAGAATTATTCACTCAAATTACCATACTTCAGACCTCAACTACTAAAATCACAATACTTGGATCGACGAGTGAGTTTGCTCATCTACCATTTTCTCTCTCTTATCCACCCCACCGGTATCATGACTTGAATGGTTTGGAGTTTGAGTTGTCATGATTTGAGTAGACTATCTTATCACGTATACATATAAGATAGTCTCACTAAAATATTTGTCGTGAGGCTCAAGTGAGGAGCTAAAGTGCTATAAAAGAAGTATAATGATGGAAATATAGTTGTTACCAATTAACTCTTCAAATAACTTGCACGTGAAAGGTAACGTTCACGAAATGAGTAAAAAAATACTTTAAGTACGAAGGATACAACATTAAATAATCTTAGTGATTGAATGAGTCAGAAAAATACTTTAAGGAGTAATTAAGTATATGTATGTTAGTGCTTATAAGCACTTATAAACTGGTTAAACATTATTTTTATACATATATTTTACAAGACTTATAATTTTTATATATTTTTTTATCTACACATTTCGTACGATCTATTTCTTATAATCTACAAATTTTTGTACCAAACATACACTAGCTTTAGTGACTAAATGAGAAAAAAAAAAAAAAAAAACTTTAGGTCTGATGATATAAAATTAAATAACTTCATTGACTGAATGAGTTAAAAAAAAAATACCTCAATGACTAATTTAAAATTTTACTTAAATTTTAGCTTTGTAAAATTAATTCGACATATTAACGTTGAAATTGGACGAAAATTCGTTAGTAGAGACCAAAATCCCACAAAAATTGAAGTTTGGAGTCTATACCCAATAAAATAAAATAAAATAAATAACCAAGTGACTATATTATATGCCAATTTCTTTTTCAAGATAAGTAATTATATGCATATCATATCAAGAAATCTACCATAAAATACATGGTAAGAAATTTGGCACTTTTAGCAAGTGAAAATTTCTTTAGGCTAGATTTGGATTAGGTGGTTATATTCCCACCATGCACTATATCTCCATTTTTTTAATTACTATAATAACTGTTGACCACCAAAAATACACTATTTACACTCTACGTGTCAACACTTGAACAACTGTTAGGAACCAAGATTATTGGATAAAAAAGGGACAGGTGTCCGTTGGCATTCCGACTGTCAAGTCAACTACCGGTATGAGATTATATATGGGGGTTTGGTGTGGGAGAGATAAACAAGTAGAGATTTGACCAGTGTTTATGCTATAGAATAATACGTACCTTTAATAAAGGAGACACATTTATAGAGGGAGACCCTAGTCCATTAAGGACAACAATCAATTATTCACCTGATTTGATTTTTTCCCATTTGTGGAGATAAGGTTAATTTTTAGATTTACCGTGATCCCCAAGATTTCGACCATCATCCTTGTCAATCTCTATTATTGTGCTGCTTTATAGGGATTGACATAGAGTTTCTTTGTGGGAGTTATCTTGTCGATTAAGAATAATCTTTTTTCAAATTATCTCTCCAACTATGTCTGAGATTTTTCCTAAAAGGATGGGCTGTCCAATCTCTATTATTGTACTTCTCTGGCTCTGGCTGTCCAAGCTATTGTGTTGTGTTAATGACATGTGGAGTATTTGAGGTTATCGATGTATGTAAAGGGGTGGGATCATGGAGAAACAGACTTGTATCTTTGGATAGAGTTGAATGATCATTAGAAGATTGTGGAGTTGGAGTATGTATGGTTGCTGTAGGTAAATGGCTTATGCATGGTGGTGTAGATGGTGGCAAGGGAGTCTCTAGAAAGGAGTTGGAGTCAATATGAGGCAGCCAAGAATCAAATATACTAATGACAAGTGGTGGAAGAAGAACAATGCTGGAATTGCAATGATTTTTATATGGAAAGATTAACTCATCAAAAACAACATGCTGAGAGATAATAAATTTTTTGCTTGAGGGGTGAAAACATTTATGTCATTTATATTTATCACTATAGCCTACAAAAATGTTGAGAATAGTTTTTGGATCAAGTTTTTGATTTCGTGTGTCCCAAGTGTAAAGAAAACATTTAGAGCCAAAGACACGAAGTGAAAAGTAAACAGGATGAGCACCATACAGTGTAAAGTATGGTGTTTCAAAATTAAGTGCATATGAAGGCAACCGATTAATGAGGTATAAAGTAGTAGTGAATGCTTCTACCTATAGAAATAGAGGAGCACCACTATGAAACAACATAGTCATACCTAGTTCTTATATAATCATATGACACCTTTCAACCATACCTGTCTGCTCAGGAGTATATGGGCACGATCCTTGATGAATGGTGCCTGTAGAGAGAAAATGAGATTAGAGTTTTGAGTTGATAAACTCTCTTCCCCCGTTCGAGTGAATTTTTTTGATTTGTTTGTTGAATTGCCTGCTAACATAACATACTGTTCAAAGGCTAAATATGCGTTTACAAAATCAGGTTTATGTTGTAAGGAAATGATCCACGTATATTTAGAGAAATCATCTACTAAACATGCATAATATTTGAATTTTCCAATCGATAAAACAGGAACAGGTCCTCTCAAATCACAAAGAATGTTTTCAAAAATACTAGAACTAGAATGTTTAGAACAAGAGAAAGGTAATCTACTAAGCTTCCCTAATTGACAACTATCACAAAGGTATTCAGATTTTATAGCTTCTATGACATCAATCAACCCTTTATTTTTTAATAATTGTAAAGTCGAAAATTGAGGATGTCCTAAGCGTTGATGCCAAACTTCTGTTAAGCTAGATTTGAAACAATGGGAAAAATGAAGCTCCGGCGAAGTGGGAAGAACATAGAGATCACCCATGCGCCTCCATGTGATCACTGGTTGTCCTGTTTCTCATTCCTTTACACAAAAATCAACGTTAGAAAATTTACAATTAACAGGAAACTAAGTAGTTAGTCGACTTACAGAGAGCAAAGTTTTTGTTAAGTTAGGAACAAGCAGGACATCATTAAGAGGTAAGTCAATATTTTTTTTGTTTAATACAGGAGTCTCCAATATCGAGAATTGTTATAGAAGATCCATCACCTATAAGAACTGAATCTGTACCAAAATATTTACAAATATTGGTTAACATACCTGGCTTACCTGTTATGTGATTGGAAGCTCCCATGTTTGTGGTCCACTCCGTTTCTGTAGTGTTGTCCAAGGTGAGGACTGCAAGGGCTTGTGGAATTTTATCATGTTGAGTAGGGTTTTTGGGCACCCACCAGTAGATTTTGGCAGTACGACCCACCGTGCCACAATATTGACATTTTTCTTCACGAAAAATGTCTCTTTCTACTGGAGTCATACGTCGTTCTGTTGATGGTGGTGGGCGTCGATGTTGAGTGGAAGAAGTGGTATTGTTGGAATAGCTTTGATTTTGGTTCCTAGGTTGCTGTGCCTGAAATCCTCTCCCATTGGTAGTGAATTTTTATGGGTTGCCATGATATCTTGAGGAAGGTTGCTAGGAACGCTATTGTTGTTGCTCATAAAATGATAGTTGACGAGTAAATTGTAAGTTTGCAACATTTGTATGGCTAGAGAACCAACTGCATCGTTGGTCAAGATTTTGAAGTTGTGAGACCATCTCAGAGATTGATGGCATTGTGGGCTTCAACATGATAGTTGTGAAGGCTTCATTCTGAGGGTCGAGACTAGTGAGGAGACAAAATATTTTTTCTTTATTTGGAATTGGTTTCTCAATAGCTGCAAGACTATCACATAAACCTTTGAAGGTATGAATATGTTCTCCAATTGTTTTATCGTTTTCTTTGCGAGAGTATGTTACATGTTGACGGAGTGTGAATTCACGTTCTTACGAATCTTGAGCATATGCATTTTTGAGTGCTTTCCATACAGTATGGGCTGTGTCTAGGCCAACAATGAGGTTGAACGCTTCTTCAGAGTGGGTTCCAATAATCCACCCACGAAGAAGACGATCAGACTTTCGCCAGGCAATGAAGACTTTTATTAATGTATGAATGAAATTTTTTGTATCTGTGGTTTTGTTGGTACCTGGTTTGTTGTATTGGGTGGGGACATGTTCTTCATTAGTAAGGCGACCTACCAATTTTTGGCTTTCTAATTGGGTGATGATATACTCTTCATATTTTTGATTTGGATGATGATATACTCTTTATATCTTTGATCGACTGGTTTCAAATACACTTAAACTTGAAGCTGATTCTATGCATATTGTTAGAGTCTCCTCATCAGTTGGACTACCATTTTGGTTTTAGTATTTTTTGAATTTGATGATACCAGTTGTCAAACTAGGAACCATTCGAATGATCATCACCATAGCACTTGTTCAGCAATGGCCCATTCGTCAACTTGACGTAAAAAATGCATTTCTGCATGGTCTCATTTCAGAAGATATATATATATATATATATATATATATATATATATATATATATATATATATATATATATATATATATATGGGACAACCACCAGGGATGGCGGATCCACAACATCCAACACATGTTTGCAAGCATCAAAGAGCTCTCTATGATCGCAAACAAACACCTCGTTCTTGGTTTGATCAGTTTTAGTGCGTTCCTCCTTAAATATGGTTTTTTTGGTAGCCTAGTAGATCCATCCTTATTCATTTTTCGTTCTAATCATGGTTCACTAATTCTTCTTATTTATGTAGATGATATATTTCTTACAGAATCTACTATAGCACTTGTTGTAGACTTCATTCAACTCCTTAGCTGAATTTGCGATGAAAGATTTGGGACTAGTTCATCACTTTCTTGGCATTGAGATCTCCCAGATAACCAATGGTCTTTATTTATCCTAGTCACACTATGCTCTTACCATACTTGAACGAGCCAACATGATAGATTGTAAGCCCATGGGTACACTGTTTGAAGCAAAAAACCAAAGTTTTGTCAAATGACACTCTTCTAGACAACCCAAGTTACTTTCGAGGACTTGTTGGTGCTCTACAATACCTCACACTCACACATCCAGATTTTTCATATAGTGTTAACTACGTGTCTCAATTTATGCATGCTTCCAATACTGCACATTTAAAAATGGTTCAATGTATCTTACTATATGTCAAAGGCACTATTGACATAGGATTACACTTTACTTCAAACATTACACTTGATCTTTATACTTTTTTAGATGCAGATTGGGCCAGCTGTCTCACCACCATGGCGTTCTACCACCAGGTATTGCACATTCCTTGGATAAAATCTCATCTCCTGGTGTGCAAAGAAACAACATACGATCTCACGCTCCAGTACCGAAGTTGAATATCGAGTCATGGCTAACACTGCAACTGAACTTACATGGTTGACCTTTATTCTGAAAGATATTCACATTCCAATGGCATCTCCTCCAATACTTTATCGTGACAACTTAAGTGCTCTTCATATGACAGTTAATCTTTTGTTTCATGCCCATAGTAAACATATTGAATTGAATTACCATTATGTGCGCGAATAAGTTGCACTTGGACTGCTTATCACTCAACACATTTCTACTAATGACCAAGTTGCTAATCTCTTCACTAAACCAATGTCAAAGGATGCTCTCAACTATTTTCGAACCAAACTCTGCATCCAACCCTGACATAGTTTGAGGGAGCGTATTGACACAACACAACTCGACAACAGCAACTATTGTGTCATTCAATTGAGTGATAATGTGACCCAAGATTATCAAAGTGATAAGGATGGATGTTTTCACAATAATGCCTATTTTAGTGATGCTTATCTTAGTGGAGAGAAGTTGGAGGATAAATGAGTTTCAACTGCAACAAATTTAAACCATCAACATTCAAATAAAAGATATGAAGAGTATACCATCATCCAATTTTTTATGATGATGATATACTCTTCATATCTTTGATTGACTGGTTTCAAATGCACCTAGACTTGAAGCTTCTTCTATGCATATTGCTGGAGTCTCATCATATGTTGGACTACCATTTTGATTTGAATTTGTTGTAGTTGAAACTTCTTTATCTCCCAACTTCTCTCCACTAAGATGGGCATAACTAAAATAGGCATTATTGTGGAAGCATCCATCCTTATCACTCCAATAATCTTGGGTCACCTTATCACTCCATTGAATAACACAACAGTTGCTGTTGTAGAGTTATGTTGTGCTAATACCCGCCAAATCCAAGCAATAACAATAACCATAATTAAAATGTAATAAATAACCTATACTCATATATTTATATTATCTTGTTTTTTTTTCTTTTATTCTTTCGTACACCACACATAAAACCCTATAACTTCAAATTGAAATTGATTTTCATTGCATGGTCACTAAACAAAATCAAATTAATTCAATCATTAAAGTCAATCAAATTTAAAAAATAGCGCAACACATTCATTAACCATATGATAGCATCCATTGAAGTGAATCTTTCTAATAAGAACAGGAAGCGGAAGTTCAATTGTTTTGTTTTATAAATTAGTGTAATGTTTGAACAAATAAAATATCATTCTCGCAGAGAAGAGACTAGACATGACGAGTTCTTCAATTAGATTGTTTAGTTTGTGTTGATATTTGAGTTAGAAGTGCATGCTTTACCTTCCTCTTTGTCTCTATCTGTATATTTGAGTTAGGTTACATTTTACTTTAAGTACTTTGCATTTCCAATTTTTCTTTCATATTGTGGTCGGGCATTGAAGTTAGGTTACAATACAATTTTGTTTTTAAATTTTCTTGAATGATATTTGAAACCTGCAACGGATTCTCAAATGTTTATGGGTTTGAGAAAATATCGATCCAAAGGAGATTGACACTAATTATAGGTTATAATGGAGATTGATACTAATTTTTATGAAAAAAATAGTTACTTCAGAAAATTCTAAGCGTAGATACTAATTTTAGGTTTTAAACGAGATTTTTTTTTTGTTAAAAATTAAAATTTTCCCATTTGTGAAAAAATAATTGTTGGGCAGTATTAGAATATCTTGAAAGGAATTGACATATACATGTACAACGAAAATTAAATTTACAATTCTGATCAACCTCGTACTTATATATAATTCGTGATAGAAGTTTACCTTGATGAACACTATAAAATCTAATTAGCTGGAAGTACAATATTCAATACTACAGCTGTTTAATTGTCCAACCTTCAATGGTAATCCACACAACTAGAACAGACTTCCATGATCAAGAACAGATGAAAATAGAACTTTGGTAGCAATTGTGTTGGATTGTCTCTTGCTTGTGCTAGCAAGTAATGAAGACAAATTCTATTGATTGATTGCATAAACTGTTGTGGTCCTATTATTTACATGCGGCACTAATCCTAGTTCTAGTTCTAGTCCTACTAGAATTGTGTGTTGTAGTCTTACTATAACTTTATTAGCCCACAACTAACGAACTCAATTAATTAATTTGATCCAATAAGTAATTAAGTCAGACCCAACTAATTGGACATTAATTCTTACCTATCGTACCATCTATAAAGCTTGGTGTGAAAGCTGAAGAGGTGATAAACACAATCAAGTCAATTTCAGAAATTGAAGGAAAGACTGTATGTGTATCTATTGCAGCTACTCGTGGGTCTTCTGATCCACTCCTCACTGTGAAGGTATGTCTTTATTTAAAATTTTTTTTATTGAAGATTGTGGAGCAAGTATTGTCTAAAAGCCAAGCACATGTGTAAATTATTATCATATCTCTATGTTGTTGACTGATAAAGTGCATTTTGTTCATTTATTCGGGTCTTTAAACTAAATTTTTATCATGTCATTTTATAGATTTTCTACTTCATTTATTGCATTATTCTTTATATTTCAGTTTTGGACCTGTTTAATAGCAAATGGAGAAGAATTGATAAAAAAACGATAAATTAGAAGATGTCTCAGAAGTACGGGGACTCAATTGCACTCAATTGTAAACTTCAAGGATCAAATTGGAGGTTATGAAAAGTTTTGAGGACTAAAATAATCAAAATCCAAAGTTGAAGGACAAAAGCCACAAAATTCAAAATGTTAAGCTGGGCGATCTTCCAGCTCTTATTATCAACAACAGAGAGCAAAAACGGTGGCCGGGCGATCGCCTGTGAATGGATTTGGCGCAAAAGATTTTGTTTCCTTTTCGAGTTCGACTCCAATTAGGAAAGCTTTTGGCCCATGGTTTTAAGGGCTTTTAGAGATCTTATGGGACACAATTATGAAACTATAAATATGAGTTATTAACTCATAACAAAAGGGGCCGGATTAGAGTCGATTTGGAAGCCAATTTAGAGAGAAAAGCAAGAGACGAATCAAGAACGAAGATCAAGATTTATCTTTTCAAGAATTCAACGAAGATCAAGTTCAAGATTTTATCTCTCAATTATTTCGTCATATCCGGGTGATGGCTTCTATGGTTTCTTTTTCTTTTTATTTTCTTCTTCTTAGTATGTTAGGTTAAACTTTTTAGTGCTAGGATCATGATGAAACTTATATCATAATCCTTTAATTGTTTGAACCTAGTTTTTGATATTTTACCACGTTTTTAATTCTGAATAATTGATATTGATTTCTCTTCATCTACAATTATGTACACAATAGTTGTATAATTCTTGTGGCTTGTTTTACCTTCAAGAGATGGAAAATAGGTTATACATAGTATCAATTATCGTAGAGTCCGATAGGGGATAAAGCTATACCGCTATACTTTACGTGATCTTTAAGTTTTGACAAATTCTAATGCATTCTTGTATGTTCGCATCCGTCATAGAGATATAGTTGGGTCACATATATGGATATGTTTAATTATACTCGAAAGAGATTGTTAAACAAATTAGGAATATTGATCTTCATAATTAAATCATGTTATCAAATTCAACGGTTCGGGTTAAAGAAAATTGGTATAAGTGGATTCAGGATCCTAGTACGCTTTTCTTTTCTTTTCTTTTCTAATTTTAAAGTAATTCTTCTTTAATTTAATATCTTGTTTGCTTGACTTATAATTAGTTAATTGTTCTTAGTTTATAGTTTAATTAGTTCTTAATAATCAATTTTCCAAAGTTCATTAGATTCGGTAAAGGTTAGTGTAATTGAAATTGAATTATCTAAATCTCTGTGGGTTCGATTCTTGGACTCATAATCTATTTTATTACTTGTGTGATCCTTACACTTGTGGAATATTAAATATATAAAATCGCTGACATTGACAACGTAGTATGGTTCTTTTGATTGCAAGCATTGTATGTGCCTTATTTATTTGTTCTTGGATGTTCTTTACATGTCTTCTGCAAGTGTCATGTTGTAATGGTTTCTGGCATTGTTGAAGAAAAGTTTGAAGTTATTTTGCCAATTCTCATTTTTCTTTGGATGTGTTGAGAGTTGCTGAGCATTTTAAGTTACACCAGGTGGTTTTCTGTTCAATTTAAAAAGTAAATAGCATATTAGTGGTTGAGTGACATTTGGATAGATAACTTGTCATCCTTGTCATCTTTTGGTTTATATTAGTAGGATGCTGAAAGTTATATTGGTTATGCAAATATGATAGGATCTGTAATGTACACAATGATGTGTATCAGACTTGATATTGCCTACTATGTAAGTCTCTTGAGTAGATACATATCTAATCCATGGGCCAACATGGGTTTAGTTTTCATGCATTGTATTAAAGTGATAAAACTTAAAAATATGTGGATGAAAATTATGCTAATGACAGGAATAGTAGGAAATCTGCTACTTTATATGCTTTTACTATGTGTGACTCTTGTATTAGTTGGAAGTCTCAGTTGCATCATATTGTGACATCGTCCACAACTAAATCTCAATATGTTGCCATAACTGAAGATGTGAAGGAAGCATTATGATTTAAAGGTTTGCTTACTAAAAGTAGCCTGTTACATAATCTTCTTGTTGTTTATTCTGATAGCCAGTCAACTATACAGCTGATGATAAATATTTTTCTCCTTCTCTGAACAGGACGGCGACAGTGGTAGAGACTTGCAAAATGTGGTGGGACTTTTTTTCCATGTGTCCACTCCGATGTGATAATCAGTATATGATTAAAATATATGTGCAGAATAGTAATATGGAGTGTATACGAGTTGTGTGTTCTGTTTTTACTTTTGGGGGTTGGTCTCTATTTATAGGGATGGCCTGCAGTTATTGATGACGGGTGTCCCTTCATCTCCCTTATTTGATGATGCGTCCCTTTATCTCCCTCGTTATTAGGAGTTAATGATAGATGTTTCATCTTCTCAATTGCTGATGTTTCATCTTCCCAATTGTCGATGGTAACTATCATTTTATGGGTCGCCTGTCTGGCTTGCCTAATGGTAGTTGGGTCATTGTTGTCTATCTGTTAGAGATGAGCTTATAATACCAATGAGGCAGACGAGTCGGTGAGACGAGCGTACCATTATTGACAGACAACATATATCAGCTATCATTATTTCTATTAACAACAGCTATGCAAAAATCTTGTCTTTCATGACAAAACTAAGCATATTCATGTCAGACTTCACTTCATTAGAGATGTTTGTATCCAAGAAATTTTTTTGTACAGGCTAATCTATCTAATATGAGAACTAAACATATTTTCTTAAACAAGTTTAACTCGGGTTTAAGCTTGTTTAAGATTGACTTAGGTTAAAAAAGTATTCGTACCTTAAGCAAACATTAAGTTGTGTAGCCGTTTCTTTTACCTTTGTTTTTTAACTGTTGTAACTTGTTTAATTTTTTTTTAAAGTACCCAGAGACAATGACCAAAATTGAAGAAGGGTCTCTGATTGTACTAAGTGACCGGACATATGGCTCAAGATGGAGATTATAAAGGATTTTTTCATAAATAAACCACTTTATAAAAATGATTCCAATTTTATCAACTTAACAAACTGATTCTAAAAATACTACATTCTTAAAATTACATTAATTAATAAAATAATAAATTAAAATCAATTTTATATTCCAAAAGATATTTTCACGTGAATTCACCCAAATTTGCTTCTTGAGTCATTGATTATTTGTACGATAAGTCATTCATCTTTATAATATTTTCACTTTAGTCCATATACTTTCTCTTTCATTTCAATTTTGTCTCTTTTATTTGCAACATAAGTCCATCAACTTTTAAATTTTTACAACTTGGTCCCCATATTTATACTTTTATATCGATTTAGTCCTTTATAGTATCAATATTTGATACATATGTTACAAATGATATTGTGTATCAATGTTTGATACAAATGTTACAAATGATATTTTGTAACAATCTGTGTTACAAATTAAAATGTAAAATATCAGTGATACAAAATATCAATTCATGTAACATGTGCTGTATAAAATAACATAATATAATCTGTAACATATTCACTAATACAAAATATTTTGTAACATTTGTATCAAACAGTGATACACATAATCATTTGTAACATCTGTCTCACATCGCGATACTAAAAAAACAGTTACTACTGTAAAACTAACTCTAAACTTCAATAAATTCATATTAATATACATATTGAACTCTAAAAATCTATTGATACTATGTAACATCAGTATATTATAGATATGTAATACAATGCTAAATTTAACAAATAAAACTCATGATTTTATCATTTGTAACATACGTAACATCAGAGATACAGAATACCAATTCATGTAACATGTGATGTGTAAAATAACATAATATAATATGTAACATATTCAGTAACATATTCAATAATACAAAATATCATTTGTAACATCTGTATCAAATAGTGATACTATAAAAGAATAAATTGATATAAAAGTATAAATATGAGAACCAACTTGTAAAAAAATAAAATTTGAAGGGATTGAGTTGCAAATAAAAGAGGACGAAATTGAAATGAAAGAGGAAGTACATGGACTAAAGTGGAGATATTATAAAGATGGAGAACTTATCATATAAATAATTAATTCATTATTTTATTAGTTAATATAATTTTAAGAATGAAGTATTTTTAAAATAAATTTGTAAAGTTGTTAGATTTGGAATTAGGGCAAAGTTGACAAGAGCCCTACTTTTTATGAAAAAGTTGAAAAATACCTCTTTTTTTTATTTTTCAAAAAATACCTTATTTTCATGGTTTGATTTAAAAAATACCTCATTTTATTAAAAACAATATTTTAAATTATAATGATGATGTGGCATTTATTTTAAATTAAATTATGATTATGAGTTGGCATGATGATGTGGCATTTATTTATTTTATGGTAGTCCATGCACTTTATATAATATTCACTTTAGTCTTTATATTTTAAATTATATTTCAATTAAGTCATCCAAAAATTACATCATATGTCCTTAATCTTTTATATTTTTACACTTTAGTCCCTAAATTTTTAATTATCTTTCACTTAAGTCCTCCAAAAATTGCATCTTAGGTCCTTCAACTTTTTACATCTTTACACTTTGGTCCCCAAGTTTTCAATTATTTTTTAGTTAAGTCCTCTAAAAATTTTATTTTAGGTCCTTCAACTTTATACATGTTCAAAGTTTGATCCTCCAAATCCTTGATTTTAGTGGCCAAAATAATTACAATTTTAGTGGTAAAAATAAGTGTATTTTCAATTAAATCTTTGACTTTACACTCAAATTTTCACGAGTAACATGTGTCATTAAATCATTTTCATTGAAATTAATACTTTATAATTTACTCATTTTATTATTTTTTTAAAAATATATTATTTTTATTTAAAATTAATATTTTAATTTTTCATTCAAAAACAATATTTTTTTAATGGGTAACATATTCCTCATATTTCATTAAAATCAATATTTTATTATTTCTCTATTTCTATAAATTTTTTAAAAATACATTATTTTCATTTAAAATAAATTTTTCAATTTTTCATTTTAAAAAAATATTTTTTAATGGGTAACATATATGTTATTATATATGTTACTTCTTACTTCCTCATATTTTATTAAAATCAATATTTTACCATTTCTCTATTTTTATAATTTTTTTAAAAATACATTATTTTCATTTAAAATCAATATTTCAATTTTTCATTTTAAAAAAATATTTTTATACCAGTAACATATATGTTGCTATGTGTTACTTGCTCATTTGCAATAAAATCAATATTTTATAATTATTTAAAAAATTCGTTATATTTCTTTAAAATTAATATTTCAATTTTTTTTTTATTTTAAAACAACATTTTTACACGGGTAACATATATGTTACTTCCTTATATTTCATTAAAATCAATATTTTACTATTTCTCTATTTTTATAAATTTTTTAAAAATACATTATCTTCATTTGAAATCAATATTTCAAATTTTCATTTAAAACAACATTTTTATACTAGTAACATATATGTTACTATGTGTTACTTGCTAATTTGCAATAAAATCAATACTACGTTATTTTTCTTTAAAATTAATATTTCAATTTTATTTAATTTTAAAACAACATTTTTACACATGTAACAACATATATGTTTTTATATGTTACTTTCTCATTTTTTTTTTTAATTAAAATCAATATTTTACCATTTCTCTACTTTTATAAATTTTTTAAAAATACATTATTTTCATTTAAAATCAATATTTCAAATTTTCATTTTAAAAAAATATTTTTATACTTGTTACATATATGTTACTACTATGTGTTACTACTATGTGTTACTTGCTCATTTGCAATAAAATCAATATTTTATAATTATTTAAAAAATATGTTATTTTTCTTTAAAATTAATATTTCAATTTTTTTTTTTTTTGTTTTAAAACAACTTTTTACATGAGTAACATATATGTTACTATATGTTACTTCCTCATTTTTCATTAAAATCAATATTTTACCATTTCTCTATTTTTATAAATTTTTTAAAAATACATTCTTTACATTTAAAATTAATATTTCAATTTTTCATTTAAAAACAATTTTTTTTACTAGTAACATATACATTACTATGTGTTACTTGCTCATTTACAATTGCTATTTTATAATTTATATTCTTGTAAATGTTTTTAAAAAAATACATTAATTTCGTCTAAAATTAAATATTTCCAATTTTCATTTTTAAAAACAATACTTTTACGCGGGTAACATAGATGTTACCATATTTGATAACCTATGTTACTTCCTCAATTTCATTAAAATCAATTTCTAGCAAATTATATCATTCTATAATTTTCTGGATTATGAATTATTTTAAATAAAAATAATATATTTAATTTATTCACTTTTAATATCAACAATTTGACACGGGTAACATATATGTTACCACATGTGTTACCATAAGTTACTCCTCAATTTCTATACAATTGCTATTTTATAATTTATAATCATGTAAATGTATTTAAAAATTTATTAATTTCGTCTACAATCAAATATTTCCAATTTTTATTTTTCAAAACAATACTTTTACGCGAGTAACATATATGTTACCATATTTGTTAACCTATGTTACTTCATCAATTTCATTAAAATCAATTTTTAGCAAATTATATCCTTCTATAATTTTCTGAATTATGTTGAATAAAAATAATATATTAAATTTATTCACTTTTAATATCAACAATTTCACAGGTAACACATATGTTACCACATGTGTTACCCTATGTTACTTCATCATTCTTAATACAATTGCTATTTTATAATTTATCTTCTTGTAAATGTTTTTAAAAAATATATTAATTTTGTCTAAAATCAAATATTTCTAATTTTAATTTTTTTAAAAATAATTTTACGTGGGTAACATATATGTTACCGTATTTATTAATCTATGTTACTTCCTCAATTTCATTAAAATCAATTTTTAGCAAATTATATCCTTCTACAATTTTCTGAATTACGAATTATATTAAATAAAAATATATATTTAATTTTTTCACTTTTAAAAACAACTATTTGACACATGTAACACATATGTTACCACATGTGTTACCACATGTTACTTCCTCATTTACAATACAATTGCTATTTTATAATTTATATTCTTGTAAATGTTTTTAAAAAATACATTAATTTCTTCTAAAATCAAATATTTCCAATTTTTATTTTTGAAAACAATACTTTTACGCGGGTAACATATATGTTAACATATTTGTTAACCTATGTTACTTCCTCAATTTCATTAAAATCAATTTTTAGCAAATTATATCTTTTTATAATTTTCTGAATTATGAATTATGTTAAATAAAAATAATATATTTAATTTATTCACTTTTAATATCAACAATTTCACAGGTAACACATATGTTACCGCGTGTGTTACCCTATGTTAATTCATCATTTTCAATACAATTCCTATTTTATAATTTATCTTCTTGTAAATGTTTTTAAAAAATACATTAATTTTTTCTAAAATCAAATATTTCTAATTTTAATTTTTTTTTAAATAATTTTACGTGGGTAACATATATGTTACCGTATTTGTTAACCTATGTTACTTCCTCAATTTCATTAAAATCAATTTTTAGCAAATTATATCATTCTACAATTTTCTGAATTATGAATTATATTAAATAAAAATAATATATTTAATTTTTTCACTTTAAAAACAACTATTTGACTATGTTATTTCATTATTTACAATACAATTGCTATTTTATAATTTATCTTCTTGTATGTTTTTATAAAATACCTTAATTTCGTCTACAATCAAATATCTCGAATTTTTATTTTTGAAAACAATACTTTTACGCGGGTAACATATATGTTACTGTATTTGTTAACCTATGTTACTTACTCGATTTCGTAAAAATCAATTTTTAGCAAATTATATTCTTCTACAATTTTCTGAATTACGAATTATATTAAAAAAAATAATATATTTAATTTTTTCACTTTTAATATCAACAATTTGACACGGGTACATGTGTTACCCTATGTTACTTCTTCTTCATTTTATGTACAATTACTATTGTATAATTTATATTCTTGTAAATGTATTTAAAAAGTACATTAATTTCGTCTGCAATCGGATAACATATATGTTACCATATTTGTTAACCTATATTATTTACTCAATTTCATTAAAATCAATTTTTAGCAAATTATATTCTTCTATAATTTTCTAAATTACGAATTATGTTAAATAAAAATAATATATTTAGTTTTTTCATTTTTAATATCTTATTGTTAAAATCTTCAAATCCGGAATTGTAGATAGGGAAACTCAAGCTTTCAGCTACAATAACGGCCATCATCGGTGAATTAAAGAAAATAAAACAGATTCGGTTCCAAAATCAAGAATTTAAAGAGTTTGAACAATCAATGATGAATGTCTAACATTCAATAAAAATTTCTTGTAAAAATTTTTGACTTTAGATTATTTTCCTCCATCACACAATTTAATTTATTTTCTACACAAGAATTAATAAAAAAATAAAGAAATTGGACGATAATCTCTGGCATCACTTAAAATCATACCTCAAAGTATCAGTTTGACATACAAAATTATACGTCCCCTTCGCTTGTATATCTGTTTGGAATACAATGTTAAGACTTCTACAATAGTAACTTATAGAACTAATATATGCAGAGGCTTATCCAGATCCGGAGTCACACAAATCCAGATATTCCAGCGATGCTTTCGCTCGGCAGATCTGCCAACGAAGGGTGTCGCGCGGCAACAACACCATCAAGGTGTCATTGTGGTGCGCTGGCCGCGATTAGATCCAATGGATCTGTGCAACCTATTGCGAGGATCTCAAGATCCATCCGACCCGATTGCACTGGAGACAGTAGTGGCGGCGGTGGAGATGCTAGTGGATGGTGGTGCGTGGGATTTGAAAGATTGAAGGTAGGGAAAGAGATATTTTTTGGATTTTTATGTTTGGAATGATAAATACATATATATTTTAAAAAATAGATTCTACAATAGAAAATAGAGGTATTTTCTAAAATGGTTATTTGATACAGGGTAAAAATTAAAATATTAAAAAACAAGGTATTTTTCAATTTTTAGAAGAAAAGAAGGTATCTAGCATAATTATCACTTGGAATTATTATGTAATAATCCCATATTATGATGACTAATGATGCATATGATGTTTGGGCCCGAAAGCTTGGGCCCAAAAGCTTTCACCCAAGCTTTCGGGCCCAATTATTTGCTGCCCACTTTGATGGCCTGATATGTTGGAAGTATACTTTTAGCAATTGCATAATGAAGATGAAGACCTCTTCCTCTCTCAACAGTC
The DNA here is from genome assembly GCA_030279155.1 of Forsythia viridissima. NCBI lineage: Eukaryota > Viridiplantae > Streptophyta > Magnoliopsida > Lamiales > Oleaceae > Forsythia > Forsythia viridissima. Next base: position 37,912,034 of record CM059040.1, read on the forward strand.
AATACACTACCTACATCATTTTGATTGTACTGGGAATGAGACAAAAAATTGAAAGAGAGATCTTGAGTTGTATTCGATTGTTATACTTCTCATTCCTCTGAGTTCTTCGGATCCCAACAAACTCTCAAATTCCAGCAATTGTTTGATTTTTCCTTTCTTTAATTCAGTCTCTATATCTCTGTAAATAAATCACAAAATTATAATTGAAACCTGTTTGCGTAGAATTAAAAGCTCAGATTCTTGAATAGAGATTATTTTGCCATTTGTGATTCTGAAAGTTTATAATCAAGAAAATCGTTGGTTTCTTTGTTTGTGATTTCAATGTTTGAACATTGATGGACTTTTTATTGTGTGATTATATGTATATGGTTTTTTTTATATAAAATATGTCATTGATATTAATTGGAGTTTGTTGTTTTTTAGTAGTTATATTTTTTTTTATAGGATTTTGTTTCTTTATTTGTCAGATTTGCGACTTGCTACACTCTTGATCGCAGGTAGACACATCAAAATATTTATGCACAGAAGACCAATTTTTAGATGTTTGATTTCTTGCTTTTATTGTCCAACTATTATTGGTTATCATTTAATTAGCAATCTCACTTAAGAATTGCAACGGACTGGGACGGGGCGAGGCATGGGCAGCCCTTCCCGTCCCCACTCCGCCAGAGATTTTCCTGTCCTGACCCCGCCTAGATCCCTGTTTAAAGCTCTATTGGGCTGGGCTGGGCCGGGCCGGGCCGGTCCCCTTCTCCCTTTTATTTCTCTGTTTTTTTTTTAAATTTTAAATATTAAATTAAATTAAATTATTAGAAAAAGAAATGCTTGAATATCAAGATATTAAAACAATATAACAAAATTAAATTATGTATAGACATTTCTTATCTAATATGACAAATATTTTTTCGATGTGGGACAATAAAAAGTCTTAGCGAAGTCCCAACACTTAAAGAGTATGCATTTGGATTCTTTCAATAAGTGTGTTGAAAGAAAAGTCTATAAAAAGGAGAGGTGGACCAATTTATCATTATCATTAAATAAATAATATGTTTTACATTTGGATGGACTATGAAGTAGATTTGTGGTCTTTTAATTAATATTGAACCATTAGTACTTTTTTTATATTTATATTTATATTTTTATAAATATAACAACAACAATAATAATTACAAAAAAAGTTATTGGAATCGTGCGCTGGGACTTTTGCTCTAGTTCCTTGATTAATCGGGGATTCTCTATCCCGTTCGAGGCGAGTCCCTGCAGGGATCGGAGTATCTGAGTTGGATTACCATCCATAATCTCACTCCACTTTTCTTGTTTTCCAAGTTAGGTCAATTGAAGATTTATGACCTTTAGATTTCCAACCTATTTGCGTTTGTTTAATGTTGAGAATGCCATCAACTATAAACTAAAACTTAGTTCTATTCAAACAATTGATTCATGTTTGACTAAATTTACAATTATATAATTTATTTATTTTATAGGTTAATCAGTCAAAAGTTATTTTAGTTTTAGAATTGATTTATATTAGTAGACTTTTTAAGCTTATTAAAATATATTCTAATTGGTGTAATTTATGAGGCTTCGTTTGCTCAATAATTGCCTCTTAAGTAGTTAATTTTTTTCCTAGTCACCACTTAAAGACATGCGTATCCCCTCTTTTACCTTATTCACTAGCATTTATCAGGTCGAGCCTGAGATTTTGGGGGCCTCAGGTGAAAATTTAAATAGGACCCTCAATAAATTCGAATCTTTTGAAATGTAAATTTTTTACAAACAACGAAAATTTTGTGCATTCACAGACATATTTTATATTTAAATTAGATTTTCACACAAGTCAAAAGACTCAAAAACTGTTATACAATACTGATGCACGAAATATAATCAATTCATTTTCACTTAACAAAAACAAATAAAGTTCTCCGAATTAAAAATAGTTGAAAATACATAATTCGATATATTATCGGTTGACAGCATCATTAACTTCTTAAAATTATAATTCCAAGAGCAAAACAAATGCCAAAGAAATGAGAAGATATATAAAAAAAAATATACACGCAATATATGCAGGGGTGTGCGCGTATACATATATACAGATTTACAAGCCAAAAATGATACATTTTTCTTTTTCACCGAATGAAAAAAAAAGTTAGAATTTGAAAAATCGTTTTGATTCAGAGGCCAAGATAAAAATTTCTAAAACTGGGTTTAAAGGAAAATAGATAATGTAAGTTAAATTTGAGCTTGTTTTCTATTTGGGGCCGTGCTATGCCTGGGCGTCAGGTGGGTCGGTCTAGATATTTTAATACTTGGAACCACCTGTTACATTTCGGTTATTTCATAAATAGAATCATTCAATTCCACGTAATAATTGAAACCAAACATGAACCCAAACTGTCAATTCCGATCCGGGTTCAGTTCTACTAATAAAATTTTTTTAAATCGTGAGTTGACAATATACTTTGAAAAAAACTAAAAATTGCAAATCCGTTAACATTAGAATACGATAGATATTAAAACAATTTCTGCAACATATAATTATTAATCGGAATAATAAACACTAGAATTGCAAACCCATAAATTAAGATTTAGAAAAGAGAAATTACCTCTCAAAGTTGAAGATTCGTTTTATTCACAGAGGATCTTCGCCTTTGCTGTCTCACTATGTATTGAGTGAGAGTGCGAGACAGACGAAAATGTTTGTATTGTGTATCTGAGCAAATAGCGATTGAGAATTTGGGATTTGAGTATTTGGAATTGTGTCAATTGAGTTTGAGTTTAGGGGTAGTGGGTTTTGGACTTTTGGTTTTGGGTCTTGAACAGTTGGACTCTTGTTTTTGATACTTTGGTGTCAGGTTGTGTCAGAGTAAATAAATTGTAAAATATAAAAAATTATAAATTTGGTTCCAAGTCGGGTACCCACGGTTCTAATTCAAGAACCAAGAACTTTCTCGAACCCGGTCGATTCTCAGTTCCGATTCCTAATTTTATTTTTTTGGAACCTGAACCTAGAACATCTAGTTCTGGTTTTATTCTGATTAAATTGTCCTCCCCTAGGCCGTGCAATGGTTGGGGCCCCTAAGCGGCATCTTAGCCGCCTAGGGCTAGGTCCGACCCTGGCATTTATAAACATATTAGGTTAAATTTATGCTATTAAATACATCTTTACGATAAACTCATGTTCGTATCACTTGCTTTCAATTAGTGTATTATAAATGTCATACCATTGTTGGCATTATTTTATTGAAATAAATAAAGATCAAATTTCTTTACGAATGGCAAGACTTGGTAACTTTTATTTTTGGCTCTTTGTATTGGTTCTTTTAGGTATGTGCTTTTATCTTTCCATTCTTCTTGATGTTTTAGCTAAATAGTTATAAAAATACAAAATGTAGAAAATATAGAAACTCTCCTTATTTAAACAGATTTCCTCTGTAATGTTTTTCAAATAAGGATTTTAAAATTGAGCAAGAAATTGCATTTTAAAAACATGAATTTCTGGAGTGAATATGAAGATGCAGATTTTGAGATTGAAAATATTGGTCTCGGAGTTGAACCAGTCGATTGTAAGACTATTTTAACAAGTTAATTTTGGATTTTTTACACATAATCAAACGAAATTTTGGATAAATTCTCAATTTTCCTGGTTGAACCAACGATTCTTATAACATTGTTTCAGGGCATGTTAGTGGGTTTTTTAGTGAGAAAATTAAATATCTAATACATAAAATACCCTTGCTAATATAAAAGTAAAAAGAAAAAGAAAATACCCTAATCAAACCCTTTTACTGGTGTGATTATTTAAAGAAAAAAAATGATCATTGTAATATGAATAATGCTATCTATTATTAGTACAAATCATCATCAGTTTAGGTGACAGTGGAACTCCTGATTTATTATCTAATGTATTAAAATACATCACAATTTCATTGTCCAATGAATCAAAGGATCGATTGTCACATAGACTAGTAATGATCTCTACTAATGATTGAGTCTAAAATATAGCTATAATCTATTTTTTTTAAAAAATTTTTGACAGTTACAAAAGTGATTCATCAAGTGGATGCCCTTGCTCCGCTACCCAATTGCACGACTGGGTTCATTCCTTACGGATGTCTACGTAAAACTTGTGAATGGCAATGCCTTCAATATTACAAAGGAAGACAACGTTGCCTTTATGATGCTTCTCGAGTATTGTGCATTTGTATTTACAATTGTCATTAGCCAATGGTTTTCAAATTAGTATTTTGGTTTAATACGAGCCAATTAATGTCGTTTGGAATATTAAATTCAAAATGCTTATATTGTTCGAATGGTTTTGGTAAAGATATTGAAATAATTCAATAAAATTTTCCTATCATATGTTAATTCTTGATTGTTTGAGATTATTTTCATAGTAGTAAAAGGGAGGGGATGATATTTTCACATATGCAACAAATATCGCTAAAATGAGATCACCTAGCTCTAATTTTTATGCAAGAACACATTCATTTTGTGAATTTCACTCTAAACATTTCCACGATAGGGTACATATTGACAAGTCATTGAGGAGTCTATCACGATTGAGTTCATGAGTAAAGGGCATGTTTGAGGGATGATAAAAAAGGAACACAGGATGATTGTTTGAGTATGTGTTTTGAGGGTACAATTATGATGTGATAGAAATGATGCCATAAAGTGAGAAGAAACTACGACGTGGTAATGAAGACATAAAATTGTTAAACAAATGATATGAAATTTTTTCTATATCATAGTGTGAGGTGTTATGGGTTAAATTCTACATCGGTTAAGTATAAAAATACTAATCAATATTTAAGGGTTTGTACTATCAAGCACATATATGAACTTCACATAGATATGTTTATAGTTATAAATTTGAAATGTAGTTTGCCTAAGTTTAAATTATAATTTAAGTTAGTTAACTAGTTAAACATATTTTTATTCACACATTTAGTATGACTCACAACTTACTACACAATATTATCAAGATATTTCATAGGACTCACAACTTATATGTACTTAAAAGATAATTTCAACACCGTCAAACATGCACTAAGACATGAATAGTTTATGTTTGCTTCAAATTTGGATTTTTCCAACTGATTATGTTTGGGAGTGCTTACAATCACTTGTACATTTTGTAGGACTCACTACTTATAATCTAAAAAAAAATTACCAAACAAGATGTAAATAAACCATCAAAATCCACCACTACCAACGCCCCTACTATCATCGTAAAACCAATTATGTGTAAAACTCATCAATTTAAACAACCCCAATAATTAAATGAAAGTGAAAAAATTTGTAATGACCATGGACTTTCCCCTACAGGCATTTCGTACAGGGGCTATTCCGTATGCCGTTAACTTACGTACTGTTCACTAGAGGTTGGGCTCCAAACTAGATTTCTTTCGCATTTCCAGCAATTCGAACTCTTGACCTCCTCTCTTAAAGAGAAGTTAAGTGGAATGCTGCGCGAAAGAAATCCAGTTTGGAGCCCAATTTCCAGTGGACCATACGTAAGTTAACGGCGCATGAAATAACCCCTGGGCGAATTGTCTGTAGAGAAAAGTTCGTGGTCATTAGAAAATTAGTCAATTATTTCACAACTAATTTACAAAAGTTAACTTCAATGAAATTGTGGAAAGCGCATAATTGGCCTCTTCTACGGGTCCAATTTACTTTTGTTTGTAATCAAATTAGTTGTATATAGAAGATAAATTGTAAGGTTCGTGGATGGGGGTTGTTGGTACTTGTGTGAAACTTCTAGTGGGTGAGTGGCTTTATTTTTTTATTTCTTTTCTTTTGTTTTATGTTTTATCAATTTTTCATTTTCATTTTTAAATATTTTAATTAAGAATACTAGAATAACAATTTTACTTTTTTTAAAAATGTTTTGGGACTAGCAAGTCAAATGGGTTGATTAACAGCATAATGAATGGTTTTGGGTAAATGACTTTTATTTTTTAAAGATTAGGAACTCATTAGTCCAGAGAAAGAGGTAGGGAATGAAACTGTAAATGAACCTAAAGGTTAGGGACCTTTTTTGTAAATTACCCTTCTTTCAATAACTATTGTATTTGAAATTAGTAATTTGGTTTACTCTCACCGAACACAACATTGTTCTTTTTTTTTATTTTTTTTTGTTTTTTTTTTTTGTTTTTGTTTTCAGTTCTTGAACAAATTCTAATAAAAACAATTCAATCTTATTAAGATAAAGCATCCAACTTTATCTACCGATTGCGAACGATATGGTTTTGATCATGTCGTAAATTGTGTATTACTATACTCGACCATCAAGTATACAATTTATAACATCTTGTATAATCATGGAGACTTTGATTAATAAATGAAATTAAATACACGAGTAAATGATTGATGCTGAATAACCTGATCAACTTAGGGCTAAGACTCATATGTTCTAGACTCTCATCGATCACCTTAAGAAATTACCAAAAGAGTGACAATCACCAAAGTGAACCAGTCGATGAGTTACACTCGCATATCGAGATCACTTACATTACATCGAAGGATTCCAACTTACGTTGCCACGTCAGCATACTTGAAGGTAGCTAAGTCAGCACACTCGAACCCACTCTATAAATAGGACAGTTGTAACCATAAAGATGAGGATTTTTTTAGCACTTTTTGATAGTAAGAACAAAGAAACACAACTTCATCAAATTAGCGCCGTCTGTGGGAATTTGCTTTTCTTTTCCCAACAAAAAGAAGAACCAAAAGTCATGGTAAGTAGAGTAAGAGGAAGGCCAAGAATAGATCATCAAGACGCTCTGTCACAAGAAGCAGCAGAAAAACATCATCTGTTGCAGTTCACCACTGTCCAACAATTTGTAGCTTTGCAAGAGTAGATGACCACTATCATGAATATGACCACTATCATGAATATGCTGTAGAGAGTGACCGCTCCACCACCAACAACAGAAATTCTGGCAACGGCAGAAATTCCACCAGCGGTTGAGATTCTCCCAGCAGTTGAGATTTCACCATCTGAAACAATGCAAACACAAGAGATGATGTCCACTAGTCGCTACTCAATACCAGCAAATTGGGAGAACCTTTTAAATGAGAAAGTAGATGAGGTGATCGCCCGAATGAAGAATAAGGAAAGACCTATTACCGTAAAGGAAGATCCATTCATCGAAGAGCTGATGAGTATACCTTTGCCGTTGAAGTTAAAGAGCCAATCGGTGATTTTGATGGCACTACAGATCCCATCGATCACATAAGAACCATTCAAGACCGAGTAAGATTACATTGTTGGCCGGATGCTATTGCCTGCAGAGCATTCCCCATGACTTTAAGGAAATACACGAAAGAATGGTTCGACACATTGCCGCCATGATCAATATCTTCATTCTCAAATTTTGTGAACAAATTTACAATCTATTTTTCCAGTAGTGCTCAGAAGAAGAAGACTGCAATAGGTCTCATACAAGTGACGCAGGAGAAAGAAGAGTCCCTACGCGAATATATGTCACGATTCAACAGGGCAGCATTAGGCATAAAAAAATTACAGATGCCATCAGTGGTAACTACTGCTTTACTCAGTGGATTAAGAAACCATACCTTCAGGGCTAGTCTCTCTAAGAAACTGCTCGATTTTATGACGGAGCTCCTCAGGCGAGGAGAAGAATCTAACGATCAGGAAGAAGTGATGAAGGCAACAAAAAATGATCGAGATATATATGAAAGAAGTAGTAGGAAGAGACGACACGAAGAAACCTCAATGACCAAGAAAAACACTACGAAGTGAAATCGAGAGACTGATATCTGAAGGACCGCTAAAGTACTTTGTGAAGAATCGTAGCGACTAATCAAAATAAGTGGTCGAAGAAGATGGAAGAAAAACAAATAGAAGGAGTGATACATATTATTGTTTGAGGATTGGCCGCATGAGGAGATTCCAAAAATTTAAGAAAAGGATATACACGGTCGTTACAGGTAAACTCAATTGGGGTGTCTAGCAGATTTGGTCAATCCACTACCTTCAATAATGGAGATCTATAGGGTGTGTCGTTCCCACATGATGATGTTCTAGTGATCACATGTGATATAGCGGATTTTAATGTGAAATGAGTGCTAGTAGACACAAAAAGTGCTGCTAATGTGTTATGCTGGGAAGCTTTCAAAGCATTGAAAATCTCGACTGACCGATTCAAATCTGTAAACACATCCTTGCAGGTGTTTGGAGGAGGAACTGTGATACCTGAGAGAATAGTAGACCTTTCGGTGGTGTTGGGAAAACACCCCAACTATGTAACGCTCATCACCCAATTCAATTTATGGTCAATCGATTATCAATTCAGTAGGGGCTATTATATCTACCCAACATCAAGCCATGAAGTTTCCTACAAGTCAGATAATTGGGGTCGTCAGAGGAGATCAGTTAATTTCCAGAAGATGTTATGTTGATAGCGTACGAATTAACCCTAACCCGATGGTATTGACAATTGACAGAAAAGACAGTCAGCAAACCTATCGGTTTGAGCCTGCCGAAGAGGTCGAATGTTGGAGCTAGAAGAAAATAAAAAAAATTACAATAGGGCGATCTTTGAATAAAGAAGGTAGAGAAAATCTTATAAACATGATTCGAGAGAATATTGATGTGTTTGCATGGGATACGACTGATCTCAGAGGCATCGATTCCACAGTTGTTCAACATCGACTTAACATCATGACCGGGTAAAAACCAGTGAAACAGAAGAAGAGACAGTTTGCACCCGATCGACAAAAAGCCATAAAAGAAGAGTTGGAGAAATTACTGAAAGCAGGATTCATAAAGGAAGTCGAATATCCAGAATGGTTGGCAAATGTAGTGTTGGTGAAAAAGGCAAATGGAAAATGGAGAATGTGTATTGATTTTATTGATTTAAACAAAGCATGCCCAAAAGACCGTTTCTCTCTACCGAGGATTGATGCATTAATTGACGCTACTACCGGTAAAAAGAGGTTCAGTTTTTTAGACATCTTCTCGGGCTACCATCAGATATCCATGGCACCCAAGGACATTGAGAATACTGTTTTTTTAACCAATTTTGGAACATTTTGTTATACTGCGATGCTTTTTGGTTTAAAGAACACCGATGCAACATACCAGCGTATGGTCACAAAAGTCTTCAAAAACTTAGTTGGTCAAACAATCAAGGCACATGTAGATGATATGGTCGTATATAGCGACTGGGAAGAAGACCGTATAAAAGATTTAAGGGAAGTATTCTAGAGAGCCAGACAAAATCGATTAAAATTTAACCCAGAAAAATGCACATTCGGAACAGCTGGTTATTAATTATTGGGGTTCATGGTTTCTCAGAGAGGGATAAAAGCCAATCCAGATAAGATCCAAGCAATAATTAATATGACGAGACCAACAAATAAAAACGAAGTGTAGAGATTCACTGGCTGGGTGGCAGATTTGAATCGATTTATGTCTCGAGTAGCAGACTGATGCTGTCGTTTCTTTTTAGCTATTAAGAAAAATAATGAGTTCGAATGGACTCCCGAATGTAAGAAATCTCTGACAGAATTAAAATCATCCCTGCAACACGTCCCAATCCTAAATTACCCAGTCGCCAGAGAAACTTTGAAGTTATACCTCGTTGAGTCTTAACATGCGATAAGTACGGTGCTCGTAAGGCTTGATCAAAAAATTGAACGACCGGTGTATTATGTAAGTCATGTTTTGAAGGATGCAAAAACTGGATATAATCTGGCAGAAAGTTTAGTTCTTGTCCTCATTATAACTGCACGGAAACTAAGACCATACTTCCAAGTACACTCGATCGAAGTTATGACAAGTCAGCCATTAAAGCAAATACTTCATCGACCGGAGACATCATGAAGGTTGATGAAATAGGTTGTTGAACTTGGAGAATATGATATAGAATTCAAACCACAATCAGCGATAACGGCACAAGTTCTGGCAGATTTTATTGCAAAATTCTCACCCAGAGATGGTCTTGTAAAAAGCACGTGGACCCTATTTGTTGACGGGTCTTCTAATGAGGAGGGATCGGGAGCTGGAATCATATTAAAAGGACCAACTGGTGAGCAAATGCAATATTCTTTAAAATTCAAGTTTGAAGCTACTAACAATAATGCGGAGTACGAGGCAGTCATAACTGGCCTCCATCTAGCTTTAAAAATAGGAGCATGGTCAATTCAAGTGAACAGTGATTCCCAACTAGTAGTAGGACAAGTACAGTAAGAATTCGAAGCAAAAGATAGTCATATGGCTGCATACTTGATGAAAATAAGAGATTTACAGCAGAAATTTTAGAAGTTCGAAATTAAGAAATTCGACCTCAAAGCTAACGTGAAGGTAGACTTTTTATCACGTTTGGTATACTCCAGCTCCAAAGATCGACTAAGTGATGTACCAATACAAACTTTAGTCTAACTGAGCTTTGTTGCCACGATTGATGTGTGTGAAGTCGACCAGACACCCACCTGGATAGATTCATTGAAACTTTATTTGAAAGAAGGAGTTCAACCTAATGATGCGATCGAGGCGTGTAGGCTAAGGATGAGAGCCGCTGGATTTACAATAATTGATAATCATCTTTTCAAGAAAGGAATCACAATGCCATATCTAAAATGCATAGATGCTAATCGAGGATATGTCATATTGACGAAAATACACTCAGGCATATGTGGGAATCATCAAGGAGCAAACATGTTAGCATTTAAGGCTATCAGATAGAGATACTACTGGCCGAGTATGAAGATTGATGCTAAAGATTTAGTCCAAAAATGTGATGCTTGCCAGCGACATTCTAACTTTATACATGTCCTAGCTGAAAATCAAATGACAATCTTTGGAATATGTCCATTTTATCATTGGAGAATCGATCTACTCGGGCCTTTCTCCTCGGCCAACCAATAGAGAAAATTCTTGGTAGTAGCCATTGATTAATTCACAAAGTAGGTAAAAGTAGAAACACTGGCCACTATAACAACCAGGAAGATTCAGAGCTTCTTATGGAAAAACATAATTTGTAGCTTCGATATACCACAAGTGATTGTGTCTGATAATGGAAAACAATTTTACAACAGAGAATTTGAAGAATTTTGTGCCAGCTATAAGATCGACCTAAGAAAGACCTCGATCGCTCATCCTAGGGCTAATTGGCAGGTCGAGGTGACTAATCGAACGATTTTGTGGGATTTACGGACAATATTAGAAGGGTGAAAAGGGGCATGGGCAGAAGAAATTTCTAATACTCTTCACATACTATGCTTCAAACTCGAGGCCGTTGTTTCTTCGAAGGTGATCGTGCCTACCCCAAGATTGATATTGCACCAAGAAAATTACGAGATACACAGGATAAAATTTGATCTACTAGAAGGGGAGAGAGAGAAAGCATTCGTGAAGATTGCCGTATACAAAAAAGAGCAGTTGCATATTTTGACTGGAAGGTAAAGCCAAGAAAGTTTCAAGAAGGAGATCTTGTACTTCGGGATGCCTTTGCTGCGGGACATCAGCCAAGAAAATTGAAAGACCATTTAAAGTCGTAAAAGAAGGAAAAAGAGGTTCATATCGCTTGAAAGACTACCAAGGAAAACTATTTGGAAGACCATGAAGTGTAGAGCATTTGAAGAAATATTACCAATAATTGACCTTCGCCAGCTTATTCATTTCAGTCTTTCTTATGTCGATGTAATGATTACTACTTTACTCAATTAAATAAGCGGAGTGAGGGGGACAAATGATGAGGATGCTAAGGAGGTTAGTCGATCGATAGTCCTTTAAGAAGGCTAATCGATCTCCCTACCGGGTGCAACCCCTAATTCCTCCAAACTCTCAAAGTTTTGTATTATAAACTTGTCTATGGTCTAAAAAACCACACAGGAATCTCGACCAGGGTCAAAGAATCGGAGTGAAATTCTATCTCAAATATGGTCGATGAATATTTTTATGCATAAGAATCTTGATCACGATCGATGAGTCAATGCTACGTATTATCTCGATTATGGTCGAGGAATGTTTACTTCATTTCTTCTTGATCACGATCGATGAATGTATTTAAACTTGATTACGATCGATATATCCAATTATTTCCTTTCAACTACGGTTAGAAGATCTTTATATTTTTTCTAATTTTTAAAGTAAAAATAGACACATTATCTTTGCTTAAATCAATGACAATCGAATATAAAGCAAAAAAACAAGAAGACCATCTAAGTGATGGAGGACGGTGATTCAACAGAAAGTGAAATATCATATATATGTTCAGAAGCAAATGATAGAGTACATCTTGCGAGGATAAACTACCTCTCCACATAATTCAAAACGTATGGAGTATTTAGACAAAGGCAAGCTATGTTGGGCGAGAATAAACCACCTCTACACATATGTTGTTCAAAAAGAAGACATATCTGTTCAAAAAACCTGTCCTAGCAAAATCCTTATCAATTATCATCAGCATCAGCATCATTATCATCATCATCTTCTGGTATGAAGGGGGCCACAGTCAAGTCCAAGTTGGTATGTTTTTCAGCCACTCACGACTTTTCCTATAGGCCATTTATCATCCGCGAACACCAACCACGTCGACTGTGGTGCGGTATTCATCACTTTGTTTAAAAACTTCAACAGATGCTTCACATTTTTTATTTATCTCTAGGCAAAGACGGTCAAGGGATTATTCCAGTGCTCGAATCTTTTCATCGCAAGTTTTCAAATACTCATTCTCATCCTCAACTATTTTCACCAAGTTTTGAAGACGACCTTCTCTCACACTAGCCACATCCTCCAGTTCAGATATGGTATTCAAACTTTCTTGCAAAGATCCTTTTTTCTCTTGAACAAGGCAATTGGTTTGCTCGAGTTTCTCCATCTGATCCCTCGCCCTCTGGAATCCCTCGTCCTCTGGAACAAAGAGTGACAAAGCGAAAGGATCTAAGAAAAAACATGTCAATAAAGAAGAAAGTATAGAATTATTTTTCAGAAATAACAAGTATAGTGTGGAGGGTATACTCTTATCTTATCCATCATGAGCGACCTCTCCAAACTCTTGAGAGATTTATCCTTACTCGTATTGATCACTTCCCAATCTAAGCAGCCAGTCATTACATGACAATACTCGTTGATTTTGTCGATCGGCCGGCGAAGATTACACGAAGGGACTACATAAGGAGAAAAAGAAATAGGGAGAGGTGGATGAGTCAGAATCTGAGGAGGTTGAGCCAATGGAGAAGTAAAACCTTATGTCAGAAATTGAGACAGTGTAGAAGAAAGAGGTGGTCGAGAGGATTATGGGTCGTCCGAAGAGGAAGGGCCTCTTCTTCTTTTTCGTTTGGATCGATCTGTTTTTTGAGCTAATTATTCCAAAAATTCTTCGCCGAATTGATCGGCAGACATATCTGAAAACAAGATGAAGAAACATCAGAGCCATGAAAGAAAAATAGATCGTATCAAATAGATCGCATACCATATGGGCGGCTGATGCCCATATGAACCAATGCTTCATCAGTCAAAACATCATTCATCGACCGACCGAGAGGTTCAAGGGATCGTAAAATGATGAGAGAATAAATCTTAGATTCAGAAATGATGGGGTTTTTATTAAAATCGTCTAGTGGAGGAGGACCCCACGCAACATGAAACGGAAACATACCATCGATGGGACTCACGAAAAAATATCTATTTTTCCAACTACTATTCGAAGAGGGGCAGTTGGGTATCCTAAAATGCTCGTGAGCTGGTAACCTCCGATCCCGATGAGAAAAAACCACATAACAATCATACCGGTCGAGTAATTTCATCTCAAATCAAGAAAATGAAGTAGAAAGCAGAGATCAACACCTACCGGTTATTGTAATGGTTGGGGTCTGAGAATGATCCAAACAAGGATAACTGTCCACTTCTCATATTTCTAGTCCACCCAATGATTCAATAGAACCCAAAGAGTTGAATGATATCTCTGCTCTTGAGATAGTTATGAAAAGTTGTTCTTCTGATGAACTATCCAATACAACCACGTTCATACAGAATGATATCCTATTAAGATGAAAAAAGAATAGTTGAAAGACTGTATATTAGAAATAGCAAACGAAGAAATGAAAAGATAAAAGAAAGGACGGGAATAAAACTTACAAAATATTACATGGGAATTTGAATAGGCACCAGTCATCACGGAAGTTGAAAAGATATAAGTTGTGATGACACGCCAATCCTTGGAAAATGTGTGCAGACTAAACTGTTATTTCAACTCCATCATTTCAACCGTCAAAACACACAATCTTCTGATCAGTATTAATGAATCCCATCAGTCATCACACCAATGATATAGTGACATGTGGGTTGCAGAGTCCACTCTTGAATCATGTTAACCAGTAATTCGGGAGTGAGGGGACAAATGGTGCTGAATAACTCGACCGACTTAGGGCTAAGACTCATATGTTCTAGACTTTCATCGATTGCCTTAAGAAATTACCAAAAGAGTGAAAATCACCAAAATGAACCGGTCGATGAGTTACACTTGCATATCGAGATCACTTACAGTACATCTGAGGATTCCAATTTACGTCGCCATGTCAGCATACTTGAAGGTAGCTGAGTCATAACACTCGAACCCACTCTATAAATAGGAAACCTTTGTAACCATAGAGATGATGATTTTTTTAGCACTTTTTGATTTTTGATAGTAAGAACAAAGAAATACAACTTCATCAATGATAAAATCAAATTAGAATTTATAATGTCGTTTACAAAATTCTACTCTAACGGCATTAAACTAACAATCTCCCACTTGCCCTTTAGAGTAAATGTGACATCTCAAATATATTCTTAGTTGGTAAGCTCTTAGTGAACGGTCCTCAAGATTATCTTCGAATGCAATCTTATTAACTACTATGTCTTCTAGATGAACAATCTTTCTAACAAGGTAGTATTTCCTCTTGACGTGTGTGCCATGCTGATGAATCCTAGGTTCTTTAGCGTTGGCAACTACCCCACTATTATCACAATAAAGTGTCATGGGATCTAACACTGAATGTACTATTTCAAGGTCCATAAGAAACTTCCTAAGCCATACAACCTTCTCAGCAGCTTTACAAGCGGCTACATAATCTGCCTCCATGGTAAAATCAGTAATATAAGATTGCTTGATACTTATCCATACTATGGTTCCATTTTATAGTGTAAATATTGACCCCTGATGTTGACTTTCTAGAGTCTAGATCGAATTGGAAGTCTAAATCATTATACCCAACGGGAGTTAGATCATTCCATGAATAGACAAGCATATAGTCTCTCGTTCTCCTAAGGTACTTGAGTACACGCTTTATTGATGTCCAACACTCCTATTTCGAATTAGACTGATAGTGATTAACAATATCCACGGCATAATAAATATCCAGTCTAGTGCAAAACATAGCATAAATAAGACTTCTAACCGCTGAAGCGTAAAAACCTTCTTCGTGTTATCTATCTCAGTAGGAGTCTTGGGAGAATGCTCCTTAGATAGATGAATTCCATGTCTAAAATGAAGTTGTCCCCTTTTAGAATTTTGCATAGCAAATCTAGACAATATCTTGTCAACATATGAAACTTGGAATAATGCTATCTGCTTGTTCTTTCTATCTCGTAAGATACGGATACCTATGACACAACTAGCTTATCCCAAGTTTTTCTTATCAAATGGATATGCCGACCACTTCTTTGCTGATGACAGTATCTCTACATTATTTCTAATGAGTAGAATGTCATCTACATGAAGAATCAAGAAAATTATTTTTCCTCCTTTTATACACTTGTATACGCAAGGTTTATCTAGATTTTGATCAAAACCATAGTTCTTAATTGTTTGATCAAATCTAACATTCCATGACCTAGACGCTTGCTTAAGTCCATAAATGGACCTTTGCAACTTGCAAACATTTCTCTCGTGACCTTCTTTCAAAAATCTCTCAAGTCATGTAGATTGTTTCGTCAAGACATCCATTTGTCATACCGTATAGTCATAATGAGTAGCAATGGATAAATGGATTCAAATAAACTTAAGCATGGGGATTGACGAGAAGATTTCCTCGTAGTCGATACCCTTTATTTTGATAAAACTCTTAGCCACTGGCCCTACTTTGAAGGTTTCAACATTCTCATCTATCATTCTATTCATTTTAAAAACCCACTTGCACCCAATAGGTTTGAATTGACGCCTATTCAAGAACCCAAACCTCATTGGAATACATAGATTCATTCTATGAGTTCATGGAAACTTCTTATGATTTAGAGTTTATATCATCCATAGCTTCCTTAAACGAAGTGGAATTTCTCTCTTGTTCAATAGAGATTGCCTGATAATAACTCCATAAAATAAGTATCTAGAATGTGGTCTTATGACGCTCCCATTGCGAGTAACCGTTGGTGGTACTTGATTGTGTTGTCCGACTGAAGTGCTACCTCTCCTTCCACTGCTTGATCATGTCCCTGATTGGGATCAACCCTTCCTGCTTCCTTGTCGTGAAGGATATGTATAGATGGAACAATGAGTGCCTAATTTCCTACTATTCTAGCTCCACTTGTCCATTGGGAGTCTATTGGCACCTCTTGCCCATTAATCTCATTAGGATTAGCGACCATTCATTCCGTAGGATGTTCCAAGTCTTCACTACTTGATTCTATATGAAAATCTAGAACCGAGTTGTTTGAACCACATTCTAACACCTCTTCCAATAGAATGTTACTAGTAGACTTGTGCTCTTCTGTGTACTTATCCTCCAACAAGGTTGCATTTATACTAACAAATACCCTATTGTCTAGATGACTATAGAAGTAGTAACCTCTTATCCCTTTTGGATACCCCACAAATAGACAAACCTCTAACATTGATTCCATCTTTTCCGTATTTTTCCTAAGCTCGTGTGCCGGACATCTCCATATCTAAATATGGTGCAAATTAGACTTGCGCCCATTCCACATTTGAAGGGATGTCTTGGAAATCGACTTGGATGGAACTAGGTTTAAGATATACATGGCCGTCTGTAGCGCACATCCCCAAAAGGTAACAGGCAAGGAAGAATAATTCATCATTTTTCTCACCATATTAAAAGAGTTCGATTTATTTTTTCCGAGATACCATTCTGTTGGGGAGTCCTTGTTGCACTAAATTGAGATAATATTCCATTTATCCACTAAGTAGTCCTTAATCTCTGGAGAGAATATTCACCTCCTCGATTAGATCGAAGGACCTTGATACTCTTACCTAATTGCATCTCAACTTCTGTTCGAAACTCTTTGAATTTTTCGAACTTGCGAGATATTAGGTATATGTATCCATATCTAAAGTAATCTTCGACGACAGTGATGAAATACTCATAACCTCTCATACCTCGAGTATTAATGGGTCCACAAACATTAGAATGAATTAATTCCAAAGCTTCATTGACTTTTAGCTCTTTAGCTTCATAGGGTCTTTTAGTCATCTTACCCTCTAAACAAGATTTACCAATCGATATAGATTCTATCTCTAATCCATTTAGAGGTCCACCCTTTGCTAGTCTTTGAAACATTTTTAGATTCATATGACCCAACCTAAGATATCACAAGAGAGTTTCATTAGTACTAGGCAACCTCTTTCTCTTTTACTAGCGGTAGTACTGCTAATCATAGGAATTATGACATATAGACTATTAACCATATGACCCGAACAAATAAGAGAATTATTCAACTTAATATAAACCAAAGAACGGGTAAAAAGTACTGAATAACCAACACGAAATAAAGTTCAATAGAAAACAAGTTCCGTGTAAGTTCGGGAACTTAATAACAGTTATCCAAAATCAAGTGCAACAGAAACCAAGTTTTGTGTAAGTTCAAGAATATAATAATAGTCATCAAAAATCAAATATCTATGATTCTCAAAACATAAAGTAAAGTTACCAACAGACTTGGCCGATACAACTGAGCTGCATGGTCACCTCGAACCCATGCAAAAAATTGCAAATATGATTATTGGCTCCAGAATCTACAATCCAGGTGTTACCACCACGTAAGACCTCCACATCATCAAAGGCCCAGTAAAGGCCCCATAAAGGCCCAACGAAAGCCCAAATTAGGCCCCGCGAAGGTCTAATAAGCCCATCG
The DNA here is from genome assembly GCA_030279155.1 of Forsythia viridissima. Lineage (NCBI taxonomy): Eukaryota > Viridiplantae > Streptophyta > Magnoliopsida > Lamiales > Oleaceae > Forsythia > Forsythia viridissima. The sequence goes on from CM059040.1 coordinate 37,930,140, forward strand.
GGGGCTTTCCAGATTCGTAAAAGCCTCATATACCTAGCGATGACCTCATAAGCGCATTTAAGGCACGGTAACACGTTGGCACTCTCAAATTAAGCATGGCGAAGCCCGTGAAGAGCCTCGACATTCATGGACGATCCCGGGTGCTTCACCGACAACCAAATTTGTCACAGATCCACGGGCATTGTGATATTTCAGAATGACCAGAGATATATTCAAAGAAAGATTGTGTTTGATTGGCACACAAATTCTCACAAGGAAATCAAATATCAATCTCCTAAAAATTAGGCAACGTGATAATTGAAATCAACTTAAATAAGGGATAGAATCTGAGAGATTGCATTGACAACCAATTATTCTTATCCCATAAGGAAGGAGGATCCAATCAGATATCTAATTGATTGTTTTCCTAAATCAATTAGAACTCTGAGGCTATAAATACAATGTCTTCGGTTGTTCTTAGGTACGCATTATTCTAACCCTTAAACTCTGCTCAAATTTTTGCCTGCTTGTCCCTCCCACACCCAATTGTTATTATCCTCCGTATATTATTGTATATCGACAATTGACATGATCGTCGGAGTACCAACGATCGCTGGACCTTTTTCTCCAGTGATCTTGGTGCCTAACAGTTGTCCTAGTGTACAGGTAACATACAGGTTAACAGATAATTAACTGGAGATCTCTTGACATGTGGATAGTGTAGATTCTGAAGTCAATAGATTGGCACTATCTGTGGGAAGCAAAAAATATTACACAACCTAAAACTTGTGGTAAAAGTGTGTTTTCTACCCAAAAGAGCATGGCAACTGAAAACTCCCTAGAAGAAGAAGTAGAGTCCCATCACATCGACTTGCGGCAGGAGAGCATCCAATACCTACAGAACGTAACCTGCCGCAAGAGAAGAAGACAACGACAGAAGCGGACGATCGAGCAAGAAAACCAAGACTTGAAGCTAGACAATGCCCAGATGAAGGCGGAGCTTGAACTGTTAAAGAATCAATCTCTTCAACATGGACCCAAGCATAGCCATGCTTGACGAAGTCCTTCGAGGTCCAGCTCGATAGAAAGCTGTCAATCTTAGGATGACCTACCAGTTTCAAATGGAAGTAATCCTCAGAATACGAATCCAAGGCCCTCGCATGACAACCAAAATAGGAGACCCCTTCCAATACAAGAAAACCAGTCGGCTCCGGCCGCCAGTGTTTTTGATAGGTTAGGATGAGATCCTCCATAGCATGCCTCTACCTGCGCACAGCAGGTGAAGCGAGCGTAGTGATGCCAGTACAGAAGAAAGAAAGGACCCAAAGTTTGTTATTGCGAGGCTCGATGATAAAAGACAAGAGTTAGAATACAATGAGGATGACGATGATGAGAACCTCCAATTCTCCACTTTATTGAAGGCCAAAGAGCTCTCCGTTAACATCAAAGACCAAAGAGCTCCCCGTTAACTATAAAATTCCCCAATGGAGAAGTATAACAGAAGAGGTGATCCCATGTATCACATCAACGTATATAAAATGAGGCTCCAAGGTACCATCCCCTCAGTGAAGTGTAAAAATTTCCATATCACTCTCACATTTGATGCGAAGAGGTGGTACAACAAACTAAAACCGAGAAGCATTAGGAGCTAGCCCCCAACTCAAACGGGAGTTTTTCAACGCTTTAATTGGCAACCAGACAATGATAGTTGATATCACCCAACACCACGACATTCGGCAAAAGAAAGGAGAGTCGGTGAAGAGCTATGTCAAAAGGTTTTGCACCGTCATCAACAAAATCGAGAACATCACTGATGACAAAGCTCTGGACACGTTGATGACTGGGCTTCACATGCGTACCCCATTCTGGATAGATGTCCAAAATAGCCAGCCTAAAACCTACAGTTAGCTGGTAGACTTGATCCAGTGAGAGATTCGATCTGAGGAGACGATCAAGAACAGAGAGAGAGAGTAGAAAGAGAAAGGAGGGATCGCTATCGGAAGGAGGAGTGGCACACTCTTGAGCTTCGCTTCAACCGCTTTCGAGGAAAGCATTCTCTTGAGCTACACAACAACTGCTACAGGAGATTCAATCAGACGGAGACGATCTCAGCCCCCCATGCCGGGCCATCAATAGCGGTTTCCCAGCCAGCTGTTCCTCTATCCAAGTTCTGTCACATACACAGGACCCGGGTGCACAACCCAGAAGATTGCCTTTACGTACGAGAAATTATCAACCACGAGAATGAGGGGCAAAGAGAGGGGAATCGACCGACCAGAGGGCGTCGAAGACCACCCAATCAAGGGCGAAGACCTCCGCCCTGATGCTAGGATGATAGACCTCGCCGCAATGACATAGAAAATGATAGAAACATGGATTCACCGAGGGCGGAAGACCTGCGAGAGCCCTTCTGTCCGCGAGATCAACATGATCATAAGAGGGCATACGATGAACTCACAGTGAAACTATGCGAGGTAGCAAGAGAAGAACTAGTAGAAAGTTGGCATGTTCATGGGCACCAGCCCATGACCCCATAGATCACGTTCATAGAAGAGGATGAAGTTGGTATACACTACTTGTATTGTGAAACCTTGGTGGTTCGTACCGTTGTGGCCAGGAATGGGCTAGGACGAATGTTGGTTGATGATGGAAGCGCCGTGAACATCTTGTTTGGCAGTACCTTTGACCAAATGGATGTGGATCATGAATTGACGGCCATTTCAAAACCATTATTCAGTTTCACAGGAGATAGCCTCGTCCTCCGAGGGAGAATTACCCTCGCGGTGGACTTTAAAGAGCCCCTGTGTCATCTAAGGAAATTCATAGAGTTCTTAGTGGTTTATACTCACTCTGTCTATCATGGAGTCCTCGGCAGGCCTGCGCTCAAGGACCTGCAAGCAGTCACCTCCATCTATTACTTGGCAATGAAGTTCCCAACTCCAGAGGGGTTGCTAAGGTTCATAGTAACCAGACAGAGGCAAAGGCTTGCTACATGAACGCGCTCCAAAAGATAGCAAAACGCGAGGATGCCGCCTCCACTTTCGTCCCTGCAGTAATGACAATACAGATGGAGTCGATGGATATCGACCCCGAAAAGATTGAGGAGGAGATGATACTAGACAAGGGTCTGGACCATCAGATTATAGGCTCGGATTCTCTAGCCTCCCCCGCGGAGGAGCTAGAAGCGTTCCTTGTAAATCCTTCAGACCTTACCCAGATGTTGCAAGTAGGGCAGAAACTGGACGAAGGGATAAATGAAGAACTGAAACAATTTTTACGGGAGAACACCGACGTCTTCACATGGAAGCACATCGACATGGTGGGGATCTATCTGTCCGTGGCCTGCCACACCCTGAAAGTAGATCCTAGAATGCGCCCTAAGATACAAAAAAGAAGACCTTTGAGTACCGAGAGGTATGGTGCCTTGAAAGAAGAACTTGACAAGCTATTGACAAACTGGTTCATCAGAGATGCAGTCTACTCCCAATGGGTATCCAACCCCGTGCTGGTAAGGAAAAACAACAAAAAATAGATGGTATGTATAGACTTCTCTGACTTAAATCAGGCATGCCCCAAAGATAGCTTCCCGCTACTACGTATTGACTAGTTGGTTGATGCAACTACCGGGCCACAAGCTACTTAACTTTATGAACGTCTACTCTGGCTACAATCCGATCCCGATGTTCGCGGGAGATAAGGAATATTATAATAGTACTCCTGAAGAAATATGAATATTATATTATTGTTCTAAAGAAAGCACAACATCTAGAGGACTTTTTGTTGTTCCAGAAGAACCACACATTTATATATGTTAAAACTTATAAGAATAATATATATACTAGTTTTAAGCCCGTGTAGCAATTATAACATAGTAGAATTTAGCACAAATAAATGAATATTGTACAAAGCACAAAAAAGGAGAAAAAAAATTGAAAAAACTCGACAAAAATGAAAAAATTGCAGCTAAAAGGATTAATCTAATTTAAAAAAACAGTGTCAAAAATTGATGTCGAGTAACTCGACCAAATTATTTTTTAATAAATTATTGTTGAACAACTTGACAAACCAAAGACATTAATTTTATTATAAAAAAAATTTGTCGAGTAACTTGACTAAAATCCAAAAAAAGAAAGGAAAAAAATTTCTTAACTCGAAAACAAAACCCCCACAAAAAGATTAAAAATGGTCAAATTGGGCTTTCAACAAAATTTAAATATTGGGGATGGCCAATGACATAAAAATAAAAATTATGGATAAATTAGTTAAAAATTTAAAAAGTTAGGACCAAAAGAACAATTTAAAAAAAAAAATTGTCAAATTCAAATTTACTCGACAAAGTCCAAATATGGCATAACACCACTAATTTTTCAACAATAATGTAATGCAAATTCTTTAAAGTAATTATTAAGATTATTGAATGTCATATTGTTAAAGGATAAAACACTCATATGAGTGTGAATCTATAACAAAGGAAGCAAGAGTAAAATGGCAAAATAGCTCAGGTTTTTAAAAACAAAAGAGATTATCTTAAAAAATAAAAAATAAATAGTTTAAATATATTTTTTTCGAGTAGCTCGACAATCTATAATGACAAAAAAATTTAAAAAAATAAATAAAATATGTTGTTGATTTTTTTCATTGAAAAAAAAAATTAGAAATGTAAAAGCTCACCTTAAAATTTTTTTTTTCTTTTTGCGTGAACAGTAACTTTTTCGAGTTACTATTTAACTCGAAAAAGTTTGTCAAGTAACTCGACAAACTTTTTCGAGTTAAATAGTAACTCGAAAAAGTTACTGTTCACTTTTTTTTTTTGTTTTGTTTTTGGTATGTGGACTTTTTCATTTTGAATAATTAGTGACCATTTATATATTTTAATAATTAGACACATGAAATTAAAATTTCGTGTACTCGCTACATACATGAATTATTTAAAGAGATAAATGTTGTAATTGATAGATACTAAGATACATGTATCGAGATAAATGTGTTCATTGAATATTATATAATAAGCCATGTAACGTTCATATAAAATTAAGTGAATTAATGAACTCGCTACATGAATTATTTAAGGAGATGAATGTAGTAATTGATAGATTTATTGTGAGAAAGAGAGCCACCCTCTCGAAAGTTGGGCAACCCACTATAATTCATGTTCATTCATGTTATTTTCATTCGGCACAAACACTTCCAGAATAAATACATTTTATTCAATATTTCATTGTGTTCATTCATACAATTTACAAATCACAAATACAATTTTGGAGAGACATTTGATGCGCTTTTACTCCCGCCATTGTTAGATTCATCCTGTACAACAATAGAACTGTGACTCTCCCAATTTTGGCATTCAAGAGGCCTGGAATTTCACCAATTGTTCCAGAACCTATCACATTCATTTTGTTCTATAACAACCCAACACTGCGAACCATAAAGCATAAAACGTCTAATCGTCTAATCTTTGTTTTATAGAACCTTCCCTTTAACCCTATAGGAATCTTCATATTACACAGAATTCTTGTCACGCTTCTCTATTTCATCCAACACTCTAATCCTACGCATCACATCCTTTTCAATTCTTCCTTGTTAATAATTGAACCTAAATACCAAATGCAATTACTCTTTGGGACGATCATTTATAGTAACACCATTACTATTTTTATTCCTACTACAACTAAATGAGCATTGTGTGTTTTTTGCCTTAGTTCTATTCAACCTAAAACCTTCAAATTCTGAAGTACTCCTAAGTTCTAACTTACAATCTACCCCTTTGCTTTATCCCCGTTTTGACTCATCAATTAAAGCTATATCATCAACGTATGAGACACGCCGAGAAACCTCATCTTGAATTGGGATGCTTATAACATTATTAGTAAGAATGTTATAATTAAAAGTTATAAAAAATAAAATATGTTGTTGATTTTTTTCATTGAAAAAAAAAATTAGAAATGTAAAAGCTCACCTTAAAAAAAAAATTTTTTTTTTTGCGTGAACAGTAACTTTTTCGAGTTACTCGAAAAAGTTTGTCGAGTTGAATAGTAACTTGACAAACTTTTTTGAGTTAAATAGTAACTCGAAAAAGTTACTGTTCACTTTTTTTTTTTTTTTTTTTTTTTTTTTTTTTTTTTTTTTTTTGGTATGTGGTCTTTTTCATTTTGAACAATTAGTGACCATTTATATATTTTAATAATTAGACACATGAAATTAAAATTTCGTGTACTCGCTACATACATGAATTATTTAAAGAGATAATTGTTGTAATTGATAGATACTAAGATACATGTATCGAGATAAATGTGTTCATTGAATATTCTATAATAAGCCATGTAACGTTCACATAAAATTAAGTGAATTAATGAACTCGCTACATGAATTATTTAAGGAGATGAATGTAGTAATTGATAGATTTATTGTGAGGAAGAGAGCCACCCTCTCGAAAGTTGGGCAACCCAATGTAATTTATGTTCATTCATGTTATTTTCATTCGGCACAAACACTTCCAGAATAAATACATTTTATTCAATAATTCATTGTGTTCATTCATACAATTTACAAATCACAAATACAATTTTGGAGAGACATTTGATGCGCTTTTAATCCCGCTATTGTTAGATTCAACCTGTACAGCAACAATAGAATTGTGACTCTCCCAATTTTGGCATTCAAGAGGCCTGGAATTTCACCAATTGTTCCAGAACCTATCACATTCATCTTGTTCTATAACAGCCCAACACTGCGAACCATAAAGCATAACACGTCTAATCGTCTAATCTTTGTTTTATAGAACCTCCCCTTTAACCCTATAGGAATCTTCATATTACACAGAATTCTTGTCACGCTTCTCTATTTCATCCAACACTCTAATCCTACGCATCACATCCTTTTCAATTCTTCCTTGTTAATAATTGAACCTAAATACCAAATGCAATTACTCTTTGGGACGATCATTTATAGTAACACCATTTCTATTTTTATTCCTACTACAACTAAATGAGCATTGCATGTTTTTTGCCTTAGTTCTATTCAACCTAAAACCTTCAAATTCTGAAGTACTCCTAAGTTCTAACTTACAATCTACCCCTTTGCTTTATCCCTATTTTGACTCATCAATTAAAGCTATATCATCAACGTATGAGACACACCGAGAAACCTCATCTTGAATTGGGATGCTTATAACATTATTAGTAAGAATGTTATAATTAAAAGTTATAAAAAATAAAATATGTTGTTGATTTTTTTTCATTGAAAAAAAAAATTAGAAATGTAAAAGCTCACCTTAAAAAATTTTTTTTTTTACGTGAACAGTAACTTTTTCGAGTTACTATTTAACTCGAAAAGTTTGTCGAGTTGAATGGTAACTCGACAAACTTTTTCGAGTTGAATAGTAACTCGACATACTTTTTCGAGTAAAATAGTAACTCGAAAAAGTTACTGTTCACCCTTTTTTTTTTTTTTTTTTTTTTGGGTATGTGGACTTTTTCATTTTGAACAATTAGTGACCATTTATATATTTTAATAATTAGACACATGAAATTAAAATTTCGTGTACTCGCTACATACATGAATTATTTAAAGAGATAAATGTTGTAATTGATAGATACTAAGATACATGTATCCAGATAAATGTGTTCATTGAATATTCTATAATAAGCCATGTAACGTTCACATAAAATTAAGTGAATTAATGAACTCGCTACATGAATTATTTAAGGAGATGAATGTAGTAATTGATAGATGTATATATTGGAATAAACATATTTATTGAACATCCTATAAAAAGGCACACAATATGACAATGCTACACATTTTGTAAGAGGAGTCAATCCAAGAATAAAATTTGTCTTGAATTGTTTTGCCATTTTAAAGTAAATCTCCAATTTTCTATAAATTAACATTCTTCCGAAATTATCGAATATTAATTAAAGAGTGAAAAAATATACAGGGAAAGAGGTTCATAATATAATTAATTTTTGTTTACACCTACTTACTCTGTATAAAATTCATTTCACTGATTCCCTCATATTCCTAATAAACATGCAACATACGATAAAATTTATATATAACAATTTAAGATTAAAAAAAAAAAAACAGAAATTTTGGATGTTAATATATAATATAATTCACAATAAAAAAAAATATCAACTTATATAAATAAACGAAAATGTGGTTTAAATTTTTTTATATTTACGTGTGTGTTTGTCGAGCACATTTGGACCTTTATTTATTATTTTTTTAGTGTGTGTTTTTTAAGAGTTTAGTAGAAAATAAATTTTCATTTAGTTTTTTACTATTTTATTTTATTTTTTCTTATAAGCAAATTTTAGAGAGAATTATGTTCAATTTGCCTATAAGAAAAAATAAAATAAAATAGTAAAAAATTAAATGAAAATCTATTTGCTACTAAATTATAGGAAAAAAAAACACACCAAAAAATTAATAAATAAATGTCCAAATGCGCTCGACAAATACATACCCAAATTAAAAAAATTAAAAAATTTAAAAAAAAGTTAGTTTAAAATGGGCTAAAAAGCCCATTTTTATTGTTTGGAGGGTGTGTTTGTTAAATACACACTCCCAATATTTAAAAAAAAAAATTTAAAAAAGGTTCAAAATGGGCTTTTAGCCCATTTTGATTTTATGTGGAGGAGTGGGTGTTTGTCGAGTTACATATATTTAAAAAAAAATTTAAAAAAGCAAATTTGGGTGTGTTTGTCGAGTTTCTCGACAAACACACACTCCTATCAATCAAAATGGGCTTTTAAGCCTATTTGGACTTTACATTTTTTTTTTATAATTTTTTTATTTTTATCCAGAAAACCTTTGAATTGTAAGGTAAATTTTTTATAATTTTTTTTTTACAGATTATTCTAAATAAATGATGCATATGTTTAAGAATCAAATTTTTTTTTTTTAAAAAAAAGAGTGAATTAGAAATTAACCGTTCACGACATCGACAACATTACTTTTCAAATATATATTTTTTTAATAATTTTGTCGAGTTACTCGATAAAGGGGAAAAAAATATAATTTTTTGGTCGAATAACTCGACAAAGGGAAAAAAAATTAATTTTTTTCTTTTTTGGTCGAGTAACTCGACAAAGGTTAAAAAAAAAAAAAATTCCCGACAAGGCCCAATTTTTTTTTTATTTATTTTTTGTCGACTTTTTCCATTTTTTTTCCTCCCTATTCCAGTAGGATGTTTCGGTAAGTATTTTACTAAGCCGAAACATGCCGTTGGACTATCAAATTTTGATATGTGGTAGCTACACGAGTATTCTATATTCTCTGAAAATTTCATCTTGTTCGGTGATCGTTTTCTATGTCAAAAGAAGTTTTTTTAATCCATGACTAAGTGAAGAAATTTTAGTAACACTACCTTATTTTGGCCATTTGATTTTTATTTGATTTTATTTTTTTGTTAAAAAAAATTTAAGATTTTTACGAGTTACAAAAAAAAAAAAATTTAAATCTTTATCGGGCAACTCGATAACAATTTGTTGAGTTACAATAAAAAAATTAAAAATAAAATCAAGACTTTTTCGAGTTAATCTTTTGATTGAATTTTTTTTTTGTAATGACTTTGTCGAATCTTTTGATTTTTTTTTTTTAGTTTGTCGAGTAACTCGACAAATTTTTTTGACTTTCTCGAGTAACTCGAGAAGGAAAAATTTAACAAATACTCAGTGAACTTATAATTTTGTTTACCATCCATCATATCCTTTAAAAATTTGTTAGAATAAGTTAACGGCTAATGGCTACGTGTATAACGTCTAACACGTGTCACCAATCAGGGCGTGTAATTTGTCCAAGTCAGCACCGATCAAAAAACGCGTGCCAACTCAGCTTATTTTATTACATGACAAACACGACTTCTTCTCTGTTAATTCCCAAATGAAATTGAATCCCTACAATTTTGAATCCCTAAATTAACCCCAAATCAGCACAATGAAAGGGAAATCAGAAATCTCCAAATCACCAAATCAGCTACCCAACAAAGTGAAAGTGTGGTCCCACTCGTTGTTTGTGGACAAAAGGAGACCCACATGCTGGAAATGGACCACACGGTAGTGGAGGATGTTGTGTTGGATACACAAGAACAAGGACCAGAACGTGGACCAGGTATCTTGTTTTTAATTGATTGATTCTCTTCTCATTGAATAAATTATTCGATTATAGCTTTTTGTTCGTGTTTTTATTAGTTAAAGGTAAAATGATACCCAAACCCTAATCCTATAAAATTATTTACAGAGGACTCCGAAGATGATGCGGAAGAGCTGGGTGCAAATTTTTCGGACTCCGAAGATGATGTGAATGACGACGATTTTCTGTATGACCGTAATGATTCGGACCGCATTGCAGTAGGTCTAAATTCTAACCTGATTGTGGAAGAGCAGCACGTCGATGCAATTGGTGAAGATACTGACTCGGATAATTCATATGATCCGACAGCGGAGGACTTGAACACTGATTACTCTTCTGAGGAGGAGAATCCTGTGAGATATCCCATTTTTAATGAAGAGAAGGAGTTGTGGGATCCTAAATTTGAAGTGGGGAAGACTTTTATAGATGTACCTCAATTTAGGAAAGCTATACAGAACTATGGAGTAACGACGAGTTGCAATTTGAGACTGAAAACAAACGATGATAAAAGAGCACAAGCAGTGTGCAAACTAGGGTGCAATTGGAGGATATGGGCGTCTGAGAATAAGAAGTTGGGTTGCAACCAAATTAAGTCCTGCAATCCAAACCACAATTGCATTAGAGACGTCACAAATAGGCATTGTACAACTAAGTATATTGCCGAGCGATATTTGGAAACGTTTAGGGTAGATCCCGGATGGAAACCTAGTGCAATTAGGCAAAGAGTGTTGCAAGATTTGAAAATAAATATTGTTAGACAAACTGCGTAGAGGGCACGGAGAATCGCTAGGATAATGATTGAGAGAAGTGATGACTACCAATTTGGATTGCTTTGGAGTTTTGCCGCGGAGTTGTTGAGGACAAACCCAGGTTCCACTTGCAGGATTGCTATTCATGAGGGAAAATTTCAGGGAATATACGTTTGTCTAGATGCTTGTAAGAAGGGATTTGTGTCAGGTTGTAGACAACTCATAGGTCTTGATGGTTGCTTCTTAAAGGGTACATTCGGGGGTCAAATGTTGGTTGCAGTAGCACTGGATGCCAATGACTGTATTTACCCCCTTGCATTTGCTATTGTGGAGAAGGAGAACACATCAAGTTGGAGATGGTTCGTGAGGCTCTTGGGTGGGGACTTGAAGATTGTGAATTCCAATGATTGGACCTTTATGAGTGATAGACAAAAAGGATTGCAGAATGTGATACAAGATATGTATCCCAATGCCGAGCATAGATTTTGTGTTCGGCATATGTACACTAATTTCTTTAGAGCAGAGTTTAGGGGTTTGGCTCTTAAGGAAATATTTTGGAAAGCAGCTAGATCCACTACTGTGGCATGTTTTGGATGCAAGAGTTAGAAAAGTACTCCAAGCCTGCGTATCAGTGGGTATTGAAAAGGGATCCAAAGGAATGGAGTAAGTCACATTTCATGACGAGGGTCAAAAGTGACATATTGTTGAACAATTTGTGTGAGTGCTTTAACAAAGTATTGTTGGATGACAGGGAGAAATCAATAGTTACAATGTTGATAGATATGCACATTAGTTGCATGAAGAGGATCCAATCTCGAAGGGATAAAATGAAGAGAGTCGTAGGACCTTTGTGTCCAAAAATCTATGCCAAGTTAGTCAATAGTATGGAGATGGCTTCGGGTAGTCAGGTTGATTGGTCGGGAGGACCTCAGTGGTATGTTAGGAGTAGGATGGTGAGTTTGTTGTTGATATTGACTCCCGAACATGCACTTGTAGGAAATGGGACCTGACAGGCATTCTCTGTGGTCATGCCTATGCTGCAATCTTGGATAAAAGGGACCAACCCATTCATTATGTGCATGAGTGTTATAAAATCACCACATATCTCAGTTGCTATTCACATTTGGTAATGCCTTTAAATGGGAAGAAACATTGGGCCCCGGTAGATAGAGATGTGATAAGTCCACCTGCTTGGAATGCGGTTCGAAGAGGTAGAAGACAAAAAAAAAAGGAGACGACAAGCCGAAGAGAATGTGGTTAAGCACAACGGTGGGGCGAGCAAGATGAAGAGAGTTGGGACAATTACAATGACGTGTAGTGTATGTCGTCTATCCGGTCACAATAAGCGTTATCACGACAGAAGTAATGCGTCAAATGAGGTAGTACCATTTATATGGTCTTCCATTTTGTAGACTATGTGGTCTTCCATTTTCTAGATTATTTGCTTGTTAACACAATTTTTGGGACGTTTGCAGTTCTTTGTTGCCGAACAAGGGGATCAATCCATACAAGATTGTGAGAGCCAATCTAGGGTAATATGATATTATGTGTTAACAATAACATTACTCATTTGTAATTTATGTAATTTTGTCTTCATCACAGGCTAAACTTCATCCACAGAGATCCATGCAATCAGCCTCAAGTCAGCTTCCCGAGCCACAGTTCGAATTTATGCCTACTCCATGAATCATTTCACAAGACATTAGTGGACCACAAACAGCTCTGCCTCGGAATCATTTGCAGCCAAACTTGTCGTTGGACAGCATGGTAGATGATTTACAGTTGATGGAAAATGAAGAACAAGCGAGGATGAAAACTAATAGGTCAAAAAATAGATTTAGAAGTTTTCAAGCTCCGCAGAATATGATGCCAAATTGAAGAGATGGACATGTTATTTTGTGAAGCCAAAAATAGACCTATTTTGTATCAATGATCTCTATTTTGTATGTCTATCTCTATCAATAGATTTACAGTATGTTTTTGTATCAATGATCACTAATTTTTTAAGTTTGCATTTGACATCAATGAAATCAGATTTCAGTTAGTTTCAATGTGTGATCAGACTTGCATTTGTCCTAAGATATCAGATTGTAGTTCCAGTGCTGATGTTCTCAGATTTTAGTTCCAGTGCTGATGTCCTCAGATATCAGATTTAAGTTCCAGTGCTGACTGAATTTGAATGTGTGATGTACATTTATTTTTAAATCAGATTGTGAGCTCCTATCAGATTCCTGTTTGCTCTATATGTCAATTTAAATTAAAAAAATAATTTTAAGGTTACATGTACATCACAGATTCCTGTTTGCTCTCTATGTCAGGTTTATTAGCTCTCAGATTGTATGAAGTTATCAGATTACATTTTAGATGAAATTGTGAGTTCTTGCAATCAATTGACACAACTGAACTCATAATTTAACCGAAAACTAAACTGCAAATTGAACTGAAGAAAACTGAAATGCAATAGCTGAACTACATTTTCATTGTCATACCAAAATGCTGTAACTGGTACATTATCAGAGAGCTGCAACTGCTACATTTTCATTCCAAAAATCCAAGAAAATTACACTACACTAATGCATCCTACCATCAACTACACTTGCTACCCCTCTTATACAAACACAATTGCAAATAAACACAGTCAATTCAATTCCCATCTCAAATCTACCGAACCATAAAAAAACCAAAACGATCAACATGCTTCACCCACAACTTCAATTCCCATCTCACCACCACAATCCGTATTGAACCAAAACCGCCAACACAAGGATTCCCAACACAAGACGATGATATAATACCCTTCGCTGCCATTTCTTCTCCAAATCAGCTTCCCGATTAGCATTCCGCAACAGCCCATTCATCACGCTCTTATAACGTGGGTTGAGAAGAGGAGGATCCACCCATTTGAAGTAGTCACAAGCATCTGGACGTCCGTAATAGCTGCACCCTAAGAACCTTCTTCCGGGGTTGTTCTCCGTCCAAGATGTCCTCATCGCAGCAATCCGGCCACACAAACACACTGACTGCTCATTTATTTGAGTACCCCCATCATTTTCCATCGCCATTTGCAGCAAGTACGTGCGGATTTTCAATGGCAAAATCAACGGAGGTTAGGTTAGGGTTCGTGTTTTCCAATTTGGGAAAAGTGAAATAAAGTGTAGGGATTCAATTTCATTTGGGAATTAACAGAAAAGAAGTCGTGTTTGGCATGTAATAAAATAAGCTGAGTTGGCACGCGTTTTTTGATCGGTGCTGACTTGGACAAATTACACGCCCTGATTGGTGACACGTGTTAGACGTTATACACGTAGCCATTAGCCGTTAACTTATTCTAACAGATTTTTAAAGAATGATGGATGGTAAAAAAAATAATAAGTTCAGTGAGTTATCAGTGACGCTTTAAAGTTCAGTGAGTAAGTATTAACAAGTTCAAAGTTCAATGAGTATTTGTTAAATTTTCCCAAATCGAGAAAGTCATTTGGAATTTTTTTTTTAATACTAACTTTGCTGAGTTATGAGGCAAAGTGGGGAAAAAGGAAAAAAAAAAAATTCAAAACTTCACTTAGTCATGGATTAACAAAAATTCATTTGACATAAAAACAATCACCGAAAAATATGAAATTTTCAGGGAACATAGAATACTCATGTAGCTACGACATATCAAAATTTGATAGTCCGACGACATGTTTCGGCTTACTAAAATGCTAACTGAAACATCCTAGTTAGTTTTTCGAATTCATGTTGTCACATTTTACACAATTGTCCATAAATTGAGTTATATAACATGAAATTATGTGAAACCAAAGCCAATGGTTAGGTAACCCATAGGGATATCGTCTCCAACTGGAATTATGTAAAAATACTTAATATATAAGGTGCAGTAAATTTTTGAGTTGGACAACAGAAATTGCATCTTAGAGAAACATGAAGTTTAGCAAAACCTTTCAAGTTCACATCATTAATGTGTAACCAAAACATGGAAATCCACTAAAACTACCACAAAACCAAAGTCCACAAAAGTTTAAGAAGATATTTACACTACTTAAAGTTTTTTAATTGGTTTATAATAGCGATTCCGGCACGCCGACGGCATAAATTCAAAAAACAGCCTAGGAGGTTTCGTGGTGAGTATTTTAGTATGCCTAAACATGCCGTCGGACTACTAATTTTTGATATGTGGTAGCTACCTGAGTATTCTATGTCTCTTGAAAATTTCGTATTGTTCGGTGATCGTTTTCTATGTCAAAGAATTTTTTGTTACTCCATGACCAGGTGAATAAATTTTTTAAAATAAGGGCAGTGTTACTAAAATTTTTTCACCCGATCATGGAGTAACAAAAATTTGTTTGACATAGAAAACGATCACCGAAAAATATGAAATTTTCAGAGAACATAGAATACTCATTTAGCTACGACATATCAAAATTTGATAGTTCGACGGCATGTTTCGGCTTACTAAAGTGCTCACCGAAACACCCTAGGCAGTTTCTCGGATTCATGCGGTCGCAGTTTACAAAATTGTCCATAACTTGAGTTATATAACATGAATTTATGTGAAACCAAAGCCAATGGTTAGGTAACCCATAGAGCTATTGTCTCCAACTAGAATTATGTAAAAATACTTAATATATAAGGTGCAGTATATTTTTGAGTTGGTCAATAGAAAGTGCAGTTTGGAGAAACAATTCACCCAGTCATGGAGTAAAAATAATTTCTTTGACATAGAAAATGATCACCGAACAATATGAAATTTTCACGGAACGTAGAATACCCATGTAGCTACCACATATAAAAATTTGATAATCTGACAGCATGTTTTGACATACTAAAATGCTCACCGAAACATCCAAGGCAGTTTCTCGGATTCATACTGTCGCAATTTACAAAATTGTCCATAACTTGAGTTATATAAGATGAAATTATGTGAAACCAAAGCCAATGGTTAGGTAACCCATAGGGATATCGTCTCCAACTAGAATTATGTAAAAATACTTAATGTATAAGCTGTAGCAAATATTTAAGTTGGACAACAAAAACTGCAGTTTAGAGAAAACGAAATTTACCAAAACCTTTAGGAATCGATTGTATTTCGTCCTTTGTTCCCCATAGCATTTGGGGATAAAAAAATACCAAATTTGATGACTTATTAAGGGAAAAATGAATATATCTTTACTATAATATATAAGAAGTCAATAAATGCGCCTAAAAGGCACTAATATATATATATTAAAATAAATAAAAGAAAAGAAAAGATGAAGAAGTAAAAAATTGCGGCCAAAGATATTAATTTAATATAAAAAAAGTGTCAAAAGATTAGGACAAAAGGGTGAGATTTGGACGAAATTAGGAATACTAAATCAATAAAACGACGTCGCGTTGGTTGAAGGGTGAATAGTAAACATGTGATAGACACTTATATTATAGTATATATATATATATATATATTCTAAAAGAACTAGAAATTTTTACACATCAATTTTTTAAACGAATATGGCGTTGATATTCTTGAAGAAACACAACTCACATATATAAACATTCAAGAAGAATATTATGTTATTACTCTTTAAGAAGTACAACTTTATTAAAAAAAAAATTTTAAAAAAATATTATGTTAATACTTCCGAAAAAGCAGAACTCTCACACTAATACAATAAGCAAAAATTACGTAGTTGCTCTCTTGAAGAAGTATAACTTTATATATTAATATTATAAAAATATTATTGCTCTTAAAAAGCATAAACTGTTCCATGTCAATATTCTTGAAGAATATTATGTTATTGCACTTGAAGACTACAACTTTATACAAATTAATCTAGAAAAATATCTGGTGGTTTCTAAAGAACTATTTTATATAGATCGGTAGTTCTAAAAAATATGTGTCGAAGCATTACTTCACATAGGGTCGGCCCTGAGATTTAGGGGGCCTTAGACGAAAATTTAAATGGGGCCCTTAATAAATTGAGATGTTTAAAAATATAAATTTTTGATAGACAATTAAAATTTCGTGCATTTACGGGCATATTTTATAATACTTTGTTTATATCCAAATTAGATTTTTGTATAAGTATATAATACTTTGTTTAAATCCCAATTAGATTTTCAAACAAGTCAAAAGACTAAAAAATTGTTATACAATACAGATGCACATAATATAATCAAATCATTTTTATTTAACAAAAACAAATAAAGTTCTTCGAATTAAAAACAGTTGAAAATGTCGAAGAAAAGAAAAAATATATATTAAAAAAACATACAAGTATGCAAGGGTGTGTGCGTATACATATAAACAGATTTACAAGCAAAAAAATGGTACCTTTTTTCTTCTTCACTGAATGAAAAAATGGTTGGAATTTATGTTAAGTTGTGGAGCCTAATTTGTTGCGCTACACGGAGTTGAGTGCAAATTGACCTTTGTAAGGATATTTTTCAAGATTTTGCCTTTATAATTAGGTTGTCTTAATATTTCATTATAGCTAGCCTTCATTGGGTTGCTTTAGAATTTTATTATAATTAAGGAATTTTCATTGGATTGTTATATATAAGACTAATATATTGTAAACAAATATCATCATTTATTATATATAATGAAAATACTGCAGCGGCTGGAGATAGTCATAGTCTCACATTGAGGCGAACCTGTATAAATCATTTTGTTCTTTATTTTTTGCCATTTTATTTATTAGTCCAATCCTAACAATTTGGAAAATCGGTTTGATTTGAGATAAAAGTTTCTAAAATGAGGTTTAAAGGAAAAATTGCACGGTCTACAATTTAAAGACTAGATTAAGGTAGATAATGTAAGTTAGATTTGGACTTGTTATCTATTTAGACTCATTTCACATATAATTAGGCTGATTTTTAAAAAAAAAAAACCAAAATTTTTAGGCCCTGAATGATTGGGGGGCCCTAGGCGGTTGCCTAGCTGCCCAGGGCCAGGGCCGGCCTGACTTCACATAACATTATTTTAATATCTCAGAAAAATATTGTGATGTTGTCCAAGAAGAACAACTTTATACACACCATTGATTTAGAAAGAAAAGAAAAAAGATTCAAGATGAATTGCTAAGATGTCTATTTAGCAGCTAGGGCAACTACGCATACAATTCTTCGAGACAAAATTTATTTTTTAAAATTAACATTTGCAGAAAATAATGTTAATACGACATCAGGTTTTCATCGAATGTCATTGAACTCTCTTGAAGAACTAATTTTATATTACCAAATAATACAAAGTTATATATTGACAATGCACTTTATTCCAACAAATCTAGAAAAAAAATTTGCTTAGTTTTAAAGATGTTCGCTGCTATTGACCCTACAAAACGAATTGTATCTCCTGAAGCCAAGTAATCAAGATGGGAGTGAACATGAGAACTCTCTCTCTCTATGTGCCAAACAGACAGGGTCCATATCGAATATTGTATAATTACTATTTATACGGGCAGCCTTTTTAGTATAGGATTTCTCAACAAAATTTATAATCCCACTCTATCATTTTCTTTCCTTCTAAAAAGTGACAAAAATTAACTGCTTTAGGTCATATAGCGCTGTCTGTAAGTCTACGTACTTTTGGACTTCCATATACCTTCTCAAACCTGGGAAACAATTGCATGTACACTCTCTCTTCAAGATGAATTGTGAACAAGAAGTTGGAGAGAAATTCCCAAATTGGCTTCAACAAACAGTAGCACCCTAATTTATGTTTATTCTTTGAACACATGCAAGTTAAATGATAGTCAATACCGTGAATCTAGGTATGCCCTTTTTCCATAGTCTCACTTGTATCTATCAACTATTCATGAGCCTT
Source organism: Forsythia viridissima (assembly GCA_030279155.1). Taxonomy (NCBI): domain Eukaryota; kingdom Viridiplantae; phylum Streptophyta; class Magnoliopsida; order Lamiales; family Oleaceae; genus Forsythia; species Forsythia viridissima. Next base: position 37,948,809 of record CM059040.1, read on the forward strand.
TTATATATACTCTTTTGCAACCTACATGATTCTTTCATCTTGGTTGATCCATTGATTGCCAAGTGTCCTTGTCTGTTTTAAGACTGCATCTATCCAGGCTGCACAAATTTGGGAAATAGCATACTTGATGGGCAAGAGGTAAAGACCCTATAAGAATTTGATAGTCTATTATTAGATTGATATTTTGAGATATCCCTTTTCTAAGATCAATAGATAAATCAATACGGATTGAATTTTGAGAAATAACTAGGATAAAAAATACTTCTTAATTTCCTTTTTATTACACTCCTTTATGTGGTTTCTTGCACTACAAGAAAAATGACTTTTTTTTGCAACATTTAAACAACAACATTCATTAATCGTGTGTTGTTAAAAAGGATAGTATGTTGTCATTGGTTAATTTTTCAATTGCGATTTAACAACAGTATTTAAATGAATGTTTCCAATATATCCATTTGCAATGTTCATAGTCTGTTGCAATTTTTTTTTTATATATTACGTTTTTTAACAACGGGCAGTGACTGTTGTAAAAAAAAAAAAGCGTATTTAACAACGTTCACGAACATTGTTAAAACATATACTTTTAGTACCTTTTGCAATGTTTCAAAGTTTGTTGCAAACAAAATTATATAATTCGTCATTTACAATGGGGCCTTGACTATTGTCAAAAAATAATCTCTTTGACAACGTTCGTAGGACATTGTTAAAATATATACTTATAGCAATAAATATAGTACGTTGTTATTTAAGTCCAATTAAAATTACTCGACCCAATTGAAATTTAAAGTTAGCCTCTGTTAGGATTTGCAAATTCCTAAATCTAAAATCCAAATAACCCCATCTTCAGCCAAGATGAACGATTCCAAATTAATCAATTCAACACCTAAATCCGTTTGCAAGACTTGTAGTTCCATATTAAAATGTCAACCTTATTAAAAGGAGTAGTCCAAATTCTTGTATATTGATTAATATTTCGGTATTTAACCGATGTGAGATTTATCTCTTAACAAGCCCCCACAAGATGGTGGCTCATTTGAGAACATCAATCTTGAAATCCGTATGCTCGTTTTTTAGTCTTAGTCGGATCGAATTGTTCGTTTGAGTTTAATTGAGTCTAATAACATATCAAGACTTGATGTTCCATCTTAAAAGGCCAACCTTATTAACAAAAGTAGCCCAAACTCTTCTATATTGATTAATATTTTGATATTTAACCGATGTGAAATTTATCTTTCTTAATACATATACAAAGAGTTTCATGTTTTTATCTTCTTGACGTTCGATTTTTGACATACATATACAAAGAGTTTCATGTTTTTATCTTCTTGACGTTCGATATTTGACAGGAGATGTTTCGTAACGTGGCTTATGTGGAACGAATTTTGAAAGGCTCAAACGATAACGTAAAGAAAGCTATGGAGTAGCTGAAGAATTGTCTTGCTTGGACAAACTCCATAGGCATGGTACCAGTATGCGTCTCTCTCTGTTTTTTTTCCCGTGTCTTCTTTTATTCTTGGTTTTTGTTTCTAATTCTACCCTCCTAGTAGAGCTGGCAGATGGGGCTCGCCAGCTCAGTTTTGTGCAAGCCAGAAAAATGTTGGCCTAGCCTAGTCCAGTCCATTGGACCAACTCGATCTTAATTTTATTAATTTTTAAAATAATTTTTTATACAATATAATACATTGCATCAAATACAATCTTAGATAAACTTACACAATATATATTTTGAAATTTTTAAAGAGATTAATTTATAAAATTGGGACTCTCGTATATTAGTGTATAGATAAACATCAATTTTCTTTCAAAATAATAATATTTTTTTGGTTAATTGTAAACTATTTCTTGAAACATTTTTTTAAAAATATAAATAGTAAAAGCATGCTAGTCTTATTGCTTTGAGATATAAGCAAGTTTGGCTTAAATTGTAAATTTACCTATAAGTAAATTTAAAATAAATAATTTACTTGTCACAACAAACATAATTTGGATTGAAACTTGAATTAAACTAAATTTTAATTAAATCTAAATAATTTTATGTTGGAGTTTGAGATTCTTGGATTAATATTTCAAAAAAAAAGACAATTTAAGTTGGAGACTTAGGCTTAGACCATTTTAGATTGTTATTATTTGAATTATGTATTGAGGTTATTCATAAAATAAGTGATTAGTGTTAAAGAGAAAAAAATAAAAAATAAAAATTTACAGGTCAGCCCTACTAGCCTGCTAGACTAGACGGACCTGGACCATATATACCCGATTTTGTTTGGGCCAAGGTCTGTCCAATCTAAAATTCAAGTTATATGAGCTGGACCGATTTTACCACCTCAACCTCCAAGTCTTCATTTATTCTAATAATTTTGAAATAGCAAGCCATTGAAGTACTCAATTACCATATCTCGCCTCTACTTAATTAATGTACTACCATATTCTTGGATTAAGAATATATTTTGCTAACCTTATAGAGTTCCTTTTAATTAAAGTTATTTGTAAGCGAAAATAGTAACATTAAAATATATTACATTTTTTATCAATGAAAATTTGTAATGAGTAGGTTACAATTCTTAACCCTAATTTAAGGCTGAACAACGAAATTGTCAAATTGTAAAACCGAATTGAAACCGCCTTTTCAAAACCGTTGGTCATGTCCACGTGGATCCGTCAACATTTTGGTTTTGAACCGAACCAAACCGCTTCAAAGTGGTTTGGTTTAGGTTTCAATATTTTCAAACTGTTTCAAACCGCCAAACCGTTTAAAATTAAAAAAAAAAAATCAAAAAAAGTTAAAAAAATCAAAAATAAAAAATAAATTATTTTTAATTTTATTCAACTTAATTAAAACCAAACCCATCCATTATCCATATTAGACCCAATCCAATTAAACAAAATACCCAACTCAATTAAAATCCATCTATTATTCATATTATCGTTTTTCTCTCTACAGTTTTTTCTCGATCCTGACCGTCGCTCCTGAAACTCTTAATTTGCATTCGCCTAAACAACCACTATACTCTAATTTTCTTTCACCAAACTTCCTATGGGTTTTAAAGAGTGATTCAATATGTAATTCAAGCAAATTCTTTATTTTCTTTGTAGCGATTTAGTTTATTTTCTGCCAGATTTGTAGCTGTTATAAGGAAATGGCGACTTCATCATTAGCTCCATCAAATATGCTACTCAATCTGGTAGCCCAAGTCCTTTACAAACTCTTTTAGTTATTTCCAAACTCATTCTATCAATTTTAAAGCTAGACTTGATCGAGAAGCTCAAGCTGAAAATAATGACTTGGTGGATTATTTAAATAATCGTTGTAAAGATTTGACCAACGAGCCTTTTGACATATTATTTTAATGGAAATTGAATGCAATTAAGTACAAGACTGTCTCTCAAATTGTCAAAGATGTGTTAGCCATTCAAATACCAACAATTTCTTCTTCTCTACTAGTAGTCAGATTCTTGATTTCTTTAGGAGTTCGTTGAGTGCAAAGATGGTTGAGGCGGTGATTTGCACTAAGAATTGGTTGCATAGTAACAAAAGAATCTATAGTGATTCATCAATGTTTGTATGAAGTATAAGCATTAGATGATTTAGAGAAAGTTATAGCATGTATTATCGTATTTGATATTTCTATTCATTTTCTTTTATTACTAGCATTATATCATTTAATTATAATTAATGAATGCATTTGTTATATTCTTATCTTTATGCTAATACTTTTTTGTCTTTTATTAATACTAATATTTATGTTTTATTATAATATTGTAGACTAATATTTATGATTTAACTTGTTCAATATATTTTTTATTTGTTTGTTAAACCGTGGTTTTAAACCGAACCAAACCGAAAAAAGTGGTTTTGTTTGGTTTCGAAAGTGAAGTGGTTTGGTTTGAAAATTTACCACAAACCGCCCAAACCGAACCGTGTTCACCCCTACCCTAATCTAACAATTAATTTTACAAAAGTAACTCTTTTTTCTTAAAACTAAGTACCTTTTGTAACCTTAGCCTAGTAGTGACAAATGAGTTGAGTGACTCGTGGGCATGGCTTACTTTGGCTCAGCACGGGCCTATCTCGTTTAGGGAAGAGCTTGGACCAGGGTCGAGCCTAGGAGAAAAAAGGATCGAGCTTGATCTGCTCGTTAAATTTATGAGCCGGCCAACGATCCGACTCGTGTAATGATGCTCGTTGGCCATCAACGGTCACTTTTGTGACCGCTGTTTGAAGTCCAAACGATCAAAAAAGTGATTATTTGGTCCTCCAATTTTTTTTAAACAGTAAGATTTTTTCCCCATATAAACGCCCCTCCACTTCAATTTTTTTTCGTAACTCTCAACCTACTCAATCTCAAAGTATTATATTCTGAATACTAGCCCCTTTATTGTGCAATTTATAGTTTTATTATCTCAAAATTCGCTTATTTGAGTTATTTCTTCCGTCTAATTGTTGTGTACATTATCTTTATTCTACATCTCCATCTCTTTATTCCAAATAGATTACACTCTAGGAATTGGTTACCAAATAAATGATGATTTCAGTAGTCTCAATGATATTGCAATTTATGTCGTTTTTGGTGATGATTATGGGAGCACAAATCTAATTGATTTGGAAGATATCCAAGAAGATTTTGAAACACACGAAACAACAATCGGTTCGAGCATTAAACAACGAGCTAAAAAATAAAAAGATAGGTGTTGTGATCATTTCAATTTAGTGCCTACGGTTACAATAGCAGATAGACAACCAGAGTACAAAGTAGTACGTAAACATTGCAAAAAGAGGTTCTCATGGAAAAAGAGTGAGGGCACGACTCATTTGAATAGACACTACCCAAGGTGTTTGCTCAAACACGAAAGATTGAATACAAATCAGGCAAATTCCATTTTGAATATCCTAGTGCAACTTCCAATTTTAGTACGAATTTAAACAACTGGATGTATTCACAGGAGAACATGCACCGCGATAACATGACGATGTTGGTGGCAAGTTGTGAGTTTCTGTTTAGCTTGGTGGAAAGCGTTCACTTCACAACTTCATACAAAAGTATCTTCAACCAAGGTACATATCCTATTCTCGAAACACTCTTCGTTTATACACTAATTAACTTATTCAATAAAAAGAAAGAATGCATAATATGCTATTTAAATAAATATTCCGGTGTTTTATCATTTACGTCGAACTTTTGGTCCAGCAAAACCGTAAATGATACATAGATGCCACTGCACACTATATTGATAGACTATAGATCATGCATAAAAAGATAATTACATTAAGAGTAATTGATTACACTCACAATTGAATTAATATTTTAATGATTATTATTTGAGAATTTAATTGCGAAACTAGAATTCGTAGTTTCACTTTTGACAATGTTTCGTCCAATAATATTTTTAATTTAATTGTCAAAGATAAATTAAAATTCACAGACGAACAGTTAAAAAAAAATTAGGTATCATATAAATATTATTACAATCTCACCTACTCAAAAACAAGTATTTGAAAGTGTATGTGTAGAAAATTCACTTGTAGTAAAATCCTTTTGTACAGATATAGGCCATAGATAGAATTCTACTTTTCTTATGCTTGAATTATATGAAGGTTATGAACATTGCATTGGTTCATATTATAATAGTCGACACTCACACGGTCTGAAATATAATTTGCAATCATATGATTGGGAAATTTCATCCCATGTGAGAAATTTTTTGATTTTTTTTCGACGTTACAAACGCATGTGCAGGCATATAATATTCGACCAATTCATTAGTTCTCAACTATTTTATTTATATTGTTAATAATTTTAATAGGTTAAGGGATTTTCGATTGTTTCTAATATTGTACTAGCGATGGAGGTTCAGTTTAGAAAATATTGGGAGGAATTGCATATGTTGTTCCCATTAGCATCTATAATGGATCATATGTTAAATTTAGATGGTACAAAATATACTGTGAGAGTAATTTCAAATAAATTAACTTATGAGAATTTACTAACGTACGGTAACCTAGAAAAAAGTTTAATGAGATGTACGAGATATACGTATAAAAGATTGGTGGGAACGTTAAACGACCCCATGTAGCAATGGCTTCTTCATTGCTAAATGACAATAATGATTTATGGAGTTACCTTAGTTGTGTTAGAAAAACTCAACATGTTAGTAGTTCTTCTTCTTCCCTAACATACCGTTAGAGTTAATTAGGTATTTTGCTTATAACATGTTTAGTATGTTAGATGAAGAAGAGATTTTTTTTTTTTTTTTTGATATACTAAGACAGTGGAGACATAATGAGTGTCAATACCCAATTATTTTCATTATAGCACGTGAACTATTAACACCTCTAATATGTACTGTAGCATCAGAGTCTGTTTTTAGTACAAGTGACATGATTTTTTTTTTATTACAGGTCAAGACTTAAATCAGATATATTTGAGAGTTTAATGTGTCTAAAAGACTGAGAAGAGAGTTCAGATCCAAGATAAAGTTGACAGAATAATAGCAAAAGAATTTGAAGATCTATCAAGATAATTTGTAAGTATTGTTTCGTTTGCGTAAATGTCTTTAATTTTTCTTACTTTTACAAAAAATTATACACGTAACAACTTGTTCATGCAAAATTTTAACTCAATCTATACTAAAAGAAGCCAGTCCCAAGCCCTGAAAAAAGAGGAAGGTTTCAATTGTCAAATTTCTCATATCCTATTTCATTTTGAATTTTTAAAATCTCGGAAAAGTTTTGCATTAAAAAAAATCCTAGCCAGACTCATGGGCAACTCGGCTTAGTTCATGATGCTCACGGGCCATGGACCTAATTGAGCTACCCTGTGAGAGACAAGCCGAGCTCATGCTCAGCTCGTCTCAACACGGGCGAGCCCCTTGGGCAGAGTTTGGCCTCAGTGGCAATGGACCAAGCCGACTCGGTTCTGACCCATTGCTACTCTTACCTTAGCCAAAAGGCCCAAAACATGTTATAGTAAGCTTAGTAAAACCTGCTCTAGTAGCAGAAACACTACATTTAAATATCCCACTATATTTAGCAATGTTCTAAAAAACGTAAAGCGTGGCTAGGCGTAGAGCCCAAATTTCAAGTTTTTTGGGTCTAGGCGAGGACAAGACAATGGCAAGACGTGAGACGTGGCTAAGCGTAGAGGCCGCACTTCACGTCTAAACTTAACGGACTTTTTAGAACAGTGATATTTAGTGAACAAATACATAAACCCGTACTAATAAAATATACACTTAGGAGGGTGTATTCATTTAAGAGTTGATAGGATTTTTATGGAGTTTAAAAGAGTTTAAAAGTTTAGGTGTATTCAATTCAGACTTTTTAAACTCCATAAAAGTCTTGAGGTATTCAATATAGATTTTTAAAGACTTTTAAAAAGTCTTATAAAATCATGCGATATTCAATTTAGACTTTTTAAAATCTTACGAAATTCATGGGTATTCAAAATGTTAATGATTTTTAATGACTTTATGTAGAAATTAATATGTATTAACTTTAAAGCACAAAGTACAAATAAAAGATGTTACAATTTCTCTCACACTTATCATAAGACTTTGAAAGACTTTAGAAGAAAAAAACATCTTTCTTTCCATTATTTTTTTATATACAACATTTCTCTTTTCTTTTTCCTTTAACAAACTATAGAGTTAAGATTAATATTTTTCAATGTGATTTTTTTTCCTCTTTAATATATTCTTCTAACTTTTTTTTTTTTTTCCTATTTCTTCTTTTAGTATTTTTATCTCTATTCAATTTACTAATTTTTTTTTTTCAATATTCTCCTAACTATTTTCCCATTTTCTTCTTTTTTTTTTTCCTTTCTATGAACCTTTGGAGAATGTGATTTTTTTCCTTCAATATTTCCTATAACCATTTTTTTCTCTCTATCTTTTTTTTTTTTTTTTTTTAATTTATCATTTTTCTATTTTTCATTAAAAATAAGATAACTTTATAATTAATTTCTTATATAATTGTTGATTGCAGTTTATTAATGAATTCCATCAAGTTAAAAACTCTTTTTTATTAATGTATTTTTTATTTTTATTTTTATTCTTGTTTTTTCTATTTATCTTGATGAGCATGGTTGTGTATTTTTTTTCCCGTCTAAATTGGTACTTTGGTTATTTATTTACGCAATTGTGGTTACTAATGACGTATTATATATAGATTATTAAATATAATAAGAGAAATAATGAATTGGATAAATTTTTTTGTTGGAAAAATATTTTAAAATGAATCGCATGTCATAATTTTTAAATTTATCCAGAAGCCATTTGAAAGTTTATAATTTTACAAAAAATAAATAAATAGAGTGAGTTATGTCATTAATTTTTTACGTACTTTACTTGCAGCAATTAAATAGAATATTAATTTTTATGAATTTATTAATATTAATTAATTTAAATTAATTATTATTAAAATTTTCTCTTGCGACAATTTATTTTAATTGCGGGATATTAAATTTTTATATTTAAACTTTTTAACTGAAAAAACAAAATCTATAAAAGTCCATAAAAGTATGTGAAAGTCTAGAAGAATCTTTTAAAATGAAATCTATAAAAATCTATAAAAGTCTATAGGAGTCTATTAAAATCTAGAAAAGTCAATAAAAATTAATGAAATCTATCAAAGTCAATCACTTAAAAAATGTCAATCAAAGTCTTTAAGAGTCTGGATTAAATACACCCCCCTTATTCTATTTGTCTACTTTGTTGAGGTCATTTTTGGGTGAGAAAGAAAGAAACATTTACGGCATAGCAAAGAGGTTTAGCACTAACATTGCTTTCTTCGCATTTTTCTTGATGTGGTTTGGTTTAGGCAATTAATTCTTTCTTTTTGTTCTACCCAATTCAAATAAAAATATAACCTGGGTAATGGAGCTGTGAAACAAGATTTCTGATGTTGCTACAGAGAGGACGAAAGTAGATTGGACAAGGTACGCCTGCTTACTGGCCTGATTTAACCGAAAAAAAAAATGTGGATTTCTACGGCCATCTTGAGACAAAAATAGAAATAAAAAACAGATTTACACCAAACTACTTTGTTTTCTGTCATTTTTGGGGCTTCTTGTGCAAATAATTGACCAAATTTTTAATCCTTTCCTTGAGCAACATCAGGCTTATATTTCTAAAGCCAGAGCTTTGATGCAAAAATTGTAAACTTTTGGCCTATGTTATTTCTAGCCAGAAAAATGATTTCCTTATATGTATTTTATGTGAATTTTGATCTGTTAAACAATGCAGATTTCCTTCGTTATATTAATATTTAATTTTCGATTTTGGCAAGGAAGTATACTCGAGAAAATTTACAATATTACGAATCCAACTCAAATATGGCAAATTTTTTGTTTCCTTTAGTAAGCATATATGCATAATATCGTGACTCTACGAACAAGAAAGAAAATTCGTTAAGAGGCTTCAAAATTGCCCAACAATTTATATTATTTCCTTCGTGAAAGGATTTCTTTAAATCCAGCTATATTAAAAGTGTGAATCTTTTGATTACTGTTCAAAAGAGTCAATCAAAACAACTTCGTTTGGCCATTTTGAACAATACGTTTTCTTCCTTTCTTCCATTTGACACACCCAAAGGAAAAACCACACTCGATCATATGTGTGTATGCATATTTGTTAGATTTGGACTTGATATTCGAGCGATGTGTTTTTGTTGTTTTCGGTTTGCTTTTGTCTCGTTCAGTTTTTGAAATTTGGTTTGTTCTTCACGAAATCTGGACTTCTTCAATTCCATCAATCCTCCATTTTTCGCCGAAGAAAGCAAATGAGATGTAAGTGTATGCTAATTATTCTCTAAAACGTGAGTTGCTTGATCCTAGGTTTTTGAGTTGTAGGGTTTCAATTTGTTCAATATTTTTTATTCTGTTGAGTTCATTTAGAAGGAAATCAGGGCTTATGTTTTTTAGGTAATTTGATGTGTATGTTCTCTTTGAGAAATTTTGTAATATAATAAATTATGTCACAATTGCATATCTTCTTCAGTTCCATCAATCCTTCATTTTTTGCCAAAGAAAGCAAATGAGATGTAAGTGTTTGCTAATATTCTCTAAAACGCAAGTTGCTTGATCATAGGTTTTTGAGTTGTAGGGTTTCAATTTGCTCAATATTTTTTATTAGGTTGAATTCATTTAGAAGGAAATTAGGGCTTATGTTTTTGAGGTAATTTGATGTGTATGTTCTCTTTGAGAAATTTTGTAATATAATAATTTATGCCATAATTGCATGTCTTGTTCATTTGCGAAAAAAATTGGGGAAATGAGGTTAGAAGGAAGATGAATACATCTCCATTGTAGAAATTTGAATTGTGTGAAATGTGATTTATCTTTAACTGCATTGTGTTATACCTTTTTTTGTTGTATATTGGTTATATTTTTGTGGAGACATTCACAACTGCACAAATGCTTCTAAATATTGTATTTGATCTCTTTGTAAGTTTACATTGCCGCTTTGTTGATCTTTGGACTCCTATTGAGTTATTGCTTCAAAGTGAGCAGAATGATGTAGACGAAATGTTTTAATACTTAAGATGTGTACAAAAATACATGCATCGATAAAAAATATAATTTATTTCAAATGAGGCAACGTGAAACATTGAAACTTCCTCTAGATTAACACTAGTAAGTGTAAATAAGTGATGGCTTTTTAAATGCAGTATAAAGTGAAGTGTAAATTTTGAAAGGATTCCTTTAAGTAAGTGTAAATATGTGCTGTCATGATTCATCCTCTTCCTTTAAATTTCCTCTTAAAGGGGCACTCTTCACATTTTCGTCTAATACTGTGAATTGTAAAGATTCACATTTTGCTTTTATGATTTTTTCATGGCATGGCTGATTCACTTTATGCATAAATACTTTAGGCTTAAATTTCCAACGTCTATCATACAATATTTTGTATTAGCATATATTAGTCTATGCTATGCTTTTTAATTGTAATTAAAGTTGTTGAGTTGTATTAGAGTTAGAGTTGTTGAGTTGTATTAGGATTAGGGTTACGTTGTTACTTATAAAAAGGACGACATCTTGTATAGTTAAGATACTCTTCAGAATATATAGATATTCTTTAGTTCTCTCTACTTCTCCATATTTTTTTTTTCCAACATAGTATCAGATTTATCTGCTCTTCGAGTTTTGATGCTTTAATATCGTAGACAATATTTGCGATTTTTTTGAAGGTGTCCGTTTTTGGAGAATTAGTAGTCAATTTTGTGTGGAAACGACCCAACAAGCAAAACACAAGCCTTCTGAAATTACGTTTTTTTTTCCGGTCAAATCTTCATATGCTCTAATTCAACTAGCATCTATGGCTTCCACTAATGATGTTCATATTACTCGTCCTATCGATATTATTTGGATGGCACCAACTACAATATTTGGGCCCAGCAAATGTCGGTCTTTCTGATTGGTCGTAGATTGTGGCGTTTTGTGACCGGAAAGAAAACAGAGCCAACAAAAAATAAGAATGAATTTGAAGAGGAGTTTGGTGATCGTTTTGAGGTATGGGAAGTCACTCATTGTAAGATTTTATCTAGTTCATTAATACATTTGTTCCTTCTAATCAAAGTATTCTTCCCAAATTTCAGAATGCCAAACTTGCTTGGGATTTTTTGGCAAATCGATACTATTGCTCTAGTGATGCTGCCCTCCAATTTCACTTGGAATCCAATTTGTATCAATTACATTAAGAGCCTGGTCAATCCATTGCTGAGTTTCACTCTATGCTAGTAGTCTCTGAGATGAGCTCTCTCAGACTGATCCATCTTTTCCTAATAATGAATATGCTAAACTCTTCTTAGAGTACCGAGATCGTCAGCAGTTCATCCACTTTATGATGCACATTAGTGATATATCTTTTCCTAATAATGAAATTTCTAAACTCTTCTTAGAGTACCGAGAACGTTGGCAGTCCATCCACTTTATGATGCACATTTGAGACTTGGAGAATATTAGAGCCTCGTTGCTTCATCGTTCTCCACTGCCAACTCTTGATGTTGCCCTTACTGAGCTCATCTCTAAGGAGACACGCCAAAAGACTTGTCGAGTTCATTCTACTGATCTAGTTATGTCTGATGTACCTAGTACAACTTCTACAGTTGTAGCTGCCACTTCTTCCATACCACGTTGTTTCAATGGTCAATATCACTATTGTAAGGAATAAGGTCATCGAATTTCTTATTGTGCAGTGAAAAAGGCTAAGGACATGAGAGATGCACAAAAAGCTAAGGCACACACCTTTACCTCCATGGTTGTTGCTGCAGTCTTGGAGTTTTTCTCTACACTCGCTTTGTCATCTCTTACTGTAACTGATCTTGAGGCAATTGTCCAACAAGTTTTATCTCGTACTCCAATTGCTTTGACCATTTCCTCAGGTACATATTCCACTTGGTTTATTGATTCAACCTGTTGCAAAATCATATAACCCCTGATTCATCTCTATTGTTTGAAAAGAAATTTGTAAGTCCTTTCCTTGCTATTTACACTACTTATGGTCCCCATATGTTGTTAGTCATATTGGTTCCATCTCTACCTCTATTATTTCAATTCCTAATACAAATCTCGTTCGACAATTATCCCTAATCTTCTTTCTGTTGGAAAACTTGTTGAGCATGGTCTTGTATTAACGTTTTCTAACAAAGGGTGTGATGTGCAGGATTAGAAAACGGGTCAGCTAGTTGGGACATAACGTAAAGTTGGTCGTCTTTTTGAGCTTTTTTCCTAGCAAGTTCCCAGTTCATGAACTGCCCAACCTTTTCCAGCTGCCGTCTCTTCTAGTCTTTGGCATTCCCATCTCAGTCATACATCTTTGTCTCTTGTTCGGTCTTTAGCATCTAATGATTATTTAGAAAAAGTTCATTTTGACTCTTTTGATTGTGTATCATGTCAATTGGAAAAACAGAAAGCTTTATCTCTTAATAATAGTGATTCTTTATCTTCTACACATTTTGATCTTGTATGGAGACATACCCCTACTCCTTGCAAGGGGATCTCATTATTTTGTTGTCTTTATCGATGATTATTCACGCCATAAATGACTTTTTCTTTTACATGATCGATGTAAGTTGCCGACTGTATTTCACAATTCAAAACATATGATAAAAACTCAGTTTGATTGCACCATTAAAATATTTCGCTCTTAGTGTATGATAAGTGCATTTTGTGCACTTATTCGAGCTTTAAAACTAAGTTTTTATTCTGTTATTGTATTGATTTTCTACTTAATTTAGTGTATTATTTTTTCTATTTCAGTTTTGGACCTGTTTATAAGTAATTGGAGAAAAATTGAGAGAAAGTGCAACAATTTGGTGAAATCGACGAGTAAATGAGAAGAAATTGAGTTTTTGAAGTGAATATAAATTACCAAACATTGGAGGATGAGGAAGAAGATAAAATCAATAAGTTTAAGGTGTGTTGGAATGACAATGAAGAGTTGAAGCAAATAATCAAACACCTGAAAGTTAAATAACCGAATAGATAAACTACCTATCGAAGCATGTGGAGAAATTCGATCACACATTTTGGTACAACTTTGGGGTATATATATGAGTTCTTAACCCAAAAATAGAGAGCAGATTTTTGAGAGAAAAACAAGAGAAGAAACAAGAAACGAAAATCAAGATTTATTCTTTCGAAGATTCAACGAAGATCAAGATCAAGTCTTTCAAGTTTTCTTTCTATCCGGGTGATGGTTTTTATATTTTCTTTTTGTTTTCTTCTTCTTAGTATACTATGCTAAATTATTTTGTGATATGATCATGATGAAACTTATATTATGAACATTTAATTCTTTGAACCGGGTTTTTTATGTTCAAGCACGTTTTTAATTTTAAATAATTGATATTGATTTCTTCTTCCCTATAATTGTATGCGCAATAGTTGTATAAGTCTCATGGCTTATTTTTCTATCGAGAGATTGAAAATAAGTTAACAATAGTATCAATTGTCGTAGAGTCCGATATGGGATATAGATATACTGTTGTGCTTTACGTGATCTTTAAGTATTGACAAATTTTAATGTATTCTTGTATGTTCGCATCCGTCATAGAGATATAGTCGGATCACATTTATGGATATGTTTAATTCTACTTGAGAGAGATTATTGAACAAATTAGGAATATTGATCTTCATAATTAAATTGTGCTACTAAATTCAACAATTTGGGTTAAAGGTGATTGATATAAGTGGATTCACGATCCTAGTACGTTTTTCTTTCCTAAATTTAAAGTAATTCGTCATAAACTTAATCTTTTAATTGTTTGAGTTATAATTATTTAATATTCTCAATTCATAGTTTAGTTAGTTTAAAAAACCAAACTTCAAAAGTAATTTGATTCTGTTAATTGCAATTGAACTATCTAAATCTCTATAGATACGATATTTGGACTCAAAATTCATTATATTACTTGTTCGATCCGTACACTTGCGATATAAAAAAAAATGTCTACCTATTTTATTAGCACCCTTAAAGAGGATGACACTCTTTCTCACCGATCTTGTCTGTATACTTCTTAGCAGAATGGTTGTGTAGAACGTAAGCTCTTTCATGTGCTCGACACTGTAAGACCTCTTCTCTACTCAACCTCTCTTTCTGAATCCTTTTGGGAAGAAGTTGCTCTTACAGCCGTTTATACAATCAATCGGGTCCCTTCCTATACCATTTCCAATCGCTCTCCCTATGAACTTTTCCATGAGAAGACACCAAATTACTCTATTTTGAAAGTTTTTTGGTTGTGCTTGTTTTGTATTACTTCTACCTCATGAGCTTACCAAACTTGAACCTTGATATTGTCTTTGTTGTTTCCTTGGTTATGGTATTCAACACAAATGTTAACAATGTTATGACTCTATTGCCAAACGTCTTCGCATCTTTCATCATGTTCAATTTTGGGAGCACAAACTCTTCACCAGTATATCCTCAGTCCCGCCACATCCTTCATCTCCTTCTCAGTATAGATTTTTCATTAAATTCTGATGTAGGTATTGAAAGCTCATTCAGTGGCCACTCATCACCGGTTCTTCCTGAGTCTGAACTATCGCTTGATCCTCTCATCACCTCCGAGTCCTCTTTCGCTCCAGAAATTCATCACTCTGATAGAGTAAAAACACTTCCTGCCTATCTTAATAATTATCATTGTTATTCTGTAATTGCCACTCTTCATGAACCTTGCAATTATCGCGAGGTCAGTTCTGTCCCTTTTTGGAAAACAGCTATGTCTGATGAGCTTCAGGCACTCCTCAAAACTCATACATGGGACTTAGTTGATTTGTCTCTCGGTAAGTCTCCAGTAAGATGCAAGTGGGTGTACAAGATTAAGGCACGAGCTTGTGGGTTAGTCAAATGATACAAAGATTGTATTGTGGCACGGAGATTTACCCGGGAGTATGGTATTGACTCTAAGGAAACTTACACCTGTTGCACGCCTTACTTCTTCAGATCTTTACTTGATGTTGCAGCTATTCAGCAGTGGAGCCTATTCCAAATGGATGCGAAGAATTCATTTCTTAATGGTGATTTAGAAGAAGAAGGCTATCTCAAACATCTTCCAAGATTCAAACTCCCACCTTGAAAGGTTTGCCTTATTTGAAATGCTCTTTACGGTCTCAAGCAGTCTCTTTGAGCTTGGTTTTCCAAGTTTAGTTCAGTGTTGGCTCTACAAGGCTTCACTCCCAGTGCATATGATTCTGCCTTGTTTATCTATCGATATGAGACGTGGTTGTTACGGGTGATGATCTTTCTTGCATACAAGCACTTCAGCAGTTTCTTAGTCATTAGTTTAAAATGAAGGATTTAGTTTTTCTCAGTTATTTCTTGGGTCTTGAGGTATCATCCTGCTCAGGTAGATATTATCTTTCTCAAGCTAAGTATGCATTTGAGCTCTTGTCCTGTGCTAGAATGATAGATAGTAAGATTGTGGATAGCCATTTGGAGATAAATGTCAAGCTTCTTCCCAGCGAAGGAGAACTTTTAGATGATACCACTCTCTATCGAAAATTGGTTGGTAGTCTCATTTACTTGACTATGACTCGTCATGACATTTTTTATGCAGTCACCTTGGTAAGTCAGTTTATGCATTATCCTCGCTCTACTCACTATGCTGGTATTCTCTGAATTCTTTAGTACGTTAAGGAGACTTTTTTTATGGGATTCATTTTTTTGCCCATTCACTGTTGGACCTTCAGGCATATTCTGATGCTGGTTAGGCATTAGATCATACTGATCATTGCTCCACTACTGGATATTGTATTTTTTTTTTCTCGGCACATCTCTAATCTCTTGGAAAAGTAAGAAGCAAACAATTGTTTCTCGCTCTAGTACGGAAGTTAAATATAGTGCATTGGCTGATACTACCTCTGAACTTTTATGGCTTTGATGGTTAGTGAAAGATATGGGTGCTTCCTTTCCTAGAAGTTCTTCTATTCATTATGACAATACTAGTGCCATTTAGATTGTCTATAATGATTATTTTTATGAGCGCACGAAACATATTGAGATAGATTGTCATTTCATTCGTCATCATATCAGGCAAGATACTCTTCGATTAGGTCATGTTGCTTCTGCTGATTAGTTTGTTTACATTTCGACCAACGCCCACCCTCCTGGACGTCACCGTGATTTGGTTTACAAACTCAAGTTGGCATCTTTGCTCCCATCTTCAGTTTAAGAAGGGGTTAGCATATATTAGTATATGCTATTTTTCTTAATTGTAATTAAGGTTGTTGAGTTGTATTAGGGTTAGGGTTGTTGATTTGTACTAGAGTTAGGATTGTTAAATTGTATTAGGGTTAGGGTTGTGTTGTTACCAATAAAAAGGATGACCTATTGTATAGTCACTTCAGATTATACAAATATTCTTTAATTCTCCCATCTTTCTCTATATTTTTCTTATTCCAACATTTTGGCTCGGTTTGCAGCCATGTGACTATTCATTTCATTAATTTGGTAGAATTCATTCATTTTAATTGTTCTCTTACTTTTTGTCTGTAGCGTTTATTTTAACGTTACACTAGATGCTATGAAAAAAAAAAGTTTTAAAACTGCAATCAAGTAGATTCTTAGCTCGTTGATTTAAATCATCTTCCCTCTTGTCAGTGGTTTCAATTACAACATATTAGCTTTAAAATAAAACTTCGCATTCTATACTCTCCGTTTTTTTTTTTTACTATATCTAGCTACTGAATTCCTATCGACATTTTCATTAATAATAGACATATCGAAGAGTTCATTTTATCCATTATCTCAATCACCTTGTCTCAGGTATGTATATTGCCTTCAAAATTGTTGCCTTACGGATAAAATCTTATATCTTTTGGTGTGGTCCGGTCAAATGTAATTTTGTCTGCTCTGTGCATGTTGATTAAAAACTGACCACCCATTACTACTTTTTAGTGAAATACGTGCAAACTCCTCTCACGCCTCTTTTGTGTTCAATTACAGAATCAAGATGAAGATCTATTCCTCTCTCAATATGCTTACCTACAACATTTTTATTGTACTTAGAATGAGATAGAAATTCAAAACAGGGAATGTTCTACGTCTCCTACCTCTGAGTGTACCTCAGTGAAATGGTAGTGAAATTGAGTCCTACTATGAATAGTAGATCCCAATAATCACCTCTGGTGGTCTTCACATCCCAGCAAACTCTCAAATTCCAGTAATGGTTTGATTTTTCTATTCTTTAATTCAGCCTCTACACCTCTGTAAACAAATCAATGAATTATAATTGAAATCTATTTGTGTAGTATTAGAAGTTTAGATTCTTGAATAGAGATTATTTTGTTGTTTGTTATTACTAAAGTTTATAATCAAGAAAATCTTTGCATTTTTTTTTTGTGATGTCTACGTTTGAACATTGATGGATTTTTATTTTGTAACAATACGTATCTGGGTTTTTTAATATTAGATATGTGATTGGTACTATTTGTTATTTTTTAGTACATATATTTTGTATACAATTTGGTTTGTGTTTGCTTGATTTGCTACTTGCTACAACTCTAATCACCAGGTAGATAAATCAAAATATTTATTCAAAAAGAATACAAAAGATTGATTTTTAGATGTTTGATTTCTTGTTTTCATTGTCCAAATATTATTGATTATCGGTTAATGAGCAATTTCACTCCTTTTTTCTTATTTTTGAAGTTAACACTGATGATAAATATTTTTCTACTCCTCCGAACACGGCGGTGACAGTGGTGGAGACTTGCAAAATAGTGGTGGGGCTTCTTTTCTCCCGTGTCCACTCCTGTGTGATAATCAGTATATGATTAAAAAAGATGTGCATAATAACAATGCAGAGTATATGAGAGTTATTTTTTTTACCTGTGGGTTGGCCCTTATTTATATGGGTGACCTACAGTTATGGCATTTATCATCTCGAGGTTCGGGCTCGTCCTGAGTCTTCATTTTGTTAGACTCATGTTCCTTTAGATATTTCATGCTTTTGATAATGAAATATGATTTCTTAGCGTCCACATACTTATCCCCTCTCCTTAGTAACTCAATCATCGTATCCAGCGAGTTTTTAGAGAGTGACATCTTGAAAGGGCGACTTCGAGTTCCACTCATCATGGTAGTGACTATAGAAGACATCTGCAAATATTTGATTCCCATTGTGGCCCTATTGAGCCAGACAATGAAATCTTTCAGCAGCTCGTCTTTGTCCTGGATCAATTGCATCAGGTCGATGACAGTTTTCTTAGCACGTTTGCTGCTGGCAAAGTATGCAGTAAAACTCTTAGAAAAATCGTCAAATGTACGGATCGATTTTGGGAGAAGGGTGGCTACCCAACCCTTGGCCTCCCACCTAAGTGTTGGTAGGAATGCCCTGCACATAATCACATTAGGAGTGGCTCGTAACCTCATATATTCGATAAAAGCCCTGAGGTGATCGATAGGATCAGAGGATCTGCCGTACTTTTCCATCTTTGGCTCTTCGAAGTCTCATGGCAAGGGGACCGCCATCACTTCTAGGGATAATGGATCTTCTTCCAACACCATAGATTATTGCCTAATACTTTTATTAAACATAGGTTAAGCTATTTTGTGACTCATCATGTCTTCTAATCGCTGCTCCAGGCTTAACACTGGTGTCTCAACCAGTATAGGCGTGGACACTGTTGTGCGATTTAAATCCCACAAGTGGACGGATCGTTTACAAGTAATAAAGTGATAAATAGAGTGTCGAACCCACGAGGACTAGATATTAATTTAACTAATTAATTTAACAATTTAAATTTTAACAATGCAAAGAAACACAGATTTGTTAATGATTTTGTGATTCTAAAACTACTTTAATTTAATCTAAACTATCAAAAAATTAACTTTAAAATAGTAAGAACGAATTCAAGATCTACTAACACTAGGATTTGTGAATCCACCAACACTTTCCTTAATCAAATATCCGTTTAACCGTTTTAGCTTATAATTACCATAGATTGAAAATCGGCGTTCCTAAATTAATCGAAAGCCTCTCTCGATAGTCAATCAATTCTATATGTTATGCGAACTTCATTATCTCTAATTAAGCTTCGAACATAAACACATGCATTAAAATCTAAAGAACGCCTAAATGGATTTCATAAAGCATAATAGTAATTTCTATCTATTATTGGACCCTATGTTATTCAATACCACGTGCTTAATCTATATTGAATCTCTCGACTTCAATATGGATCACAATATATTCTAATGGTGATCAGACATTAAAATAATAAAAAAACTGCATAAAGAATAATCAACTCAAGAGGTAATTAACTACTAAAACGAAAAAACTTCTAATTAATTAAAAATCATGAAGTTTCATCGTTCATCCTAGAAAAATTAAATTAGCCGAACATGATTTTGTCAATTATGACAATAATTGACTTCATCATGATCCGACGAAAGAAAAAGAAGAAAGAATAAATACAACCCGTGACTCCGGCTGAAGAATCTTCAATCCCGTGCCTTGATCTTCGATTCCCCTCTCGTATCTTGTTTCCAAAATTCCTCCCTCCTTCTGGCTATTATCTGTCTTATTTATAATGTTCTCCAACCTTCTAAGACGTGTGTTTAAGTTGTTGTTTTATCTTGGAGTCGTAGAGTTCTAATCCCATCAGAAAACTGCCAAAACTGGTGCCCGTTTCTTCTGTTTGCGCTCTTTTCTGTCTTTTCGTCAGATTAACACTTGAATTTGATTATTTCCTAAAATAATAAGAAAAAAACATGCAATTAAACTGAAAACAAATATAAGTACTCATAATCATCTCTTTTTGTGAGCCTAGATAAGTACAAAATTGTACTTATCAGACACCCATGACGGTTGCTCCCAATGTGGATTTGGGCTAGATGTCAATGAATGGAAGTGGGGTGCAGAAGGTGGAGCCAAAGAAACTAGAGCCAACGGTGGAGCTACCGTTGGCAGTGTTTCCAATGCTGGAAAGTTAGGAGCCTAGAGAGGAGCCCCTAGCAGTGAAGGCCCTACTGGTGGAGGGCTAGGACCCTGGGGCGGAACATTTAGCAGTGAAGGTCCTATCAGCGGAAGGCTACGAACTTGTGGTGGCTGAGAAACATAAGCGTTCCAATCTTGGAGTGGATCTGTTAAGGCCACTACCTGAGTTTTTAGTGACGCATGTTGAGCGGCAGAGGCAAATTCTTATTGTGGGTGATTAGTGGCGGCGTTAGACTTGGTGTCTACATTTCCGATGGGGGTTGGTAGAACAGTTAAATTCCTAGCTCTTCTAGTTTAAACCATGACTTCTTGTACAGTTTTTCACAGACGGTGCCAAATGACGATAAATATTTTTCTCCTCCTCCGAGCACAGTGGCGACAGTGGTGGATACCTGCAAAATAGTGGTAGAGCTTCTTTCCCCTGTGTCCACTCTGGTGTGATAATCAGTATATAATTGAAACAGATGTGCAAAATAGCAATACAGAGTATATGAGAGTTATTTTTTACCTGAGGGTTGGCCTCTATTTATATGGGTGGCTTGCAGTTATGGCCTTTATCATCTCGAGGTTCGGGCCTGTCCCGAGTTTTCCTTTTGTTAGACTCAGGTTCCTTTCGATCTTTCCTGCTTATGATGATAAATATTTTTCTCTTCATCCGAGCACAACGACAACAGTGGTGGAGACCTAAAAAATAGTGTCGGCGCTTCTTTCCCCCGTGTCTACTCTGGTGTGATAATCAGTATATGATTAAAACAGATGTGCAAAATAGCAATGCATAGTATATGAGAGTAGTTTTTTTTACCTGAGGGGTTGGCCTCTATTTATATGGGTGGCCTGCAGTTATGGCCTTTAATGGCATGTGTCCTTTCATCTCCTTCATTATTAGGAGTTAATAAGGGATGTTATATCTTCTCAATTGTTGGTGGTGACTATCAGTCTTTAGGTCGCCTGTCTGGCTAATCTAATGACAGTTGGGTTATTGTTATCTATCTGTAGAAGGTGATCTATGAGACCATCAGAGCGGGCGAGCCAAGAGTTGCTACTATTGGCAGACAACATATAGCAGCTGTCATTATTTCTATCATCATATGCCCCTATACTTTTCATAGACTGTCGTCAATGGGAAGTAGAAATAATCTACCGCACCGCTCCTCTCTAAATTTTTCAGACAGAGGCTCATCGCCTTGATTTTCAGACAGGGGCTCATCGCCTCGCCTTGTTTTTCAGATAGGGGCTCATCGCCTCGCCTTGTTCTCAAACAGGAGCTAATCGCTTTTATTTTTAGACAGTCGCCTTGTTTTTTAAGTAGAGGCTTATTGCCTTATTTTTAGATAAAAGCTCATCGCCTCGACTCGGGTTTTTTTTAGGGTCGGCTCACCTCACCTCTTTTTTTTGAAGGGTTGGCTCGCCTATTTTTATTTTTTTAGGCTTGTCACCTCGTTTGACCATTGCAGTAGTTGAGAATATTTTTGTCGCAGGTCGGGTCCAGTTGGTGTACCAGGACTTTCCAGCTAGCTTGATCCTTCATTGGTATACTCATCATTTATCTAGATGGTTCATTTTTTGCTTGTCTTTATCATCTTGAGGTTCAAGCTCGTCCTGAGGCTTCTTTTTGTTAGACTCAAGTTCCTTTCAATCTTTCATGCTTTTGGTAATGAAATATGTTTCATCAGCGTCCACATACTTATCCCCTCTCCTTAATAACTCATACATCGTATTCGATGGGTTTTTGGAGAGTGACATCTTGAAAGTGCGACTTCGAGTTCTACTCATCATGGTAGTGACTACAGTAGACATCTGCTGATCTTTGATTCCCATTGTGGCCCTATTGAACCAGGCAATGAAATCTTTTAGCAGCCCGTCTTTGTCTTGGGTCAATTGCATCAAGCCGATGGCAGTTTTCTTAGCACGTTTACTGCTGGCAAAGTATGCAGCAAAACTCTGAGAAAAATCGTCAAATGTACGAATCGATTTTGGGACAATGATGGCTACCCAGTCTTTGGCCTCTCGCTTAAGTGTTGGTGGGAAAGCCCTGCATATAATCGCATCAGGGGTAGCTCGTAACCTCATCAAGTCGACAAAAGCTCTGAGGTTATCGACAGGATTAGAGGATCTGTCTTACTTCTCTATCTTTGGCTGTTCGAAGTCTCGTGGCAAGGGGACCGCCATCACTTCTAAGGAAAAAAAGATATTCTTCCAACACCATAGGTTGTTGCCTACTACTTTTCTTAGGCATAGCCTCAGCTATTTTGCGACCCATCATGTCTTCTAATCGTTGATCCAGGCTTAACACTGATGTCTCAACCAGTGTAGGCGTGGGCACCCATGACGGTTTCCCCCAATGTAGATGTGGGCCAGATGTCAATAAATAGAAGTGGGGTGCAGAAGGTGGAGCTACAGTTGGTAGTGTTTCCATTGTTGGAAAGTTAAGAGCATAGAGAGGAGCCCCTAGCGGTGAGGGCCCTACTGGTGGAGTGCTAGGACCCTGGGGTGGAACATTTAGTAGTGAAGGTCCTACCGGCGGAAGGCTAAGACCTTGTGGTGGCTGAGAAACCGCAGCGTTCCAATCCTGGATTAGAGCCGTTAAGGCCGCCACCTGAGCTTGCAAGTACTACAAGTAGAGCGTCAGAGACAAATTCTCGTTGTGGGTGATTAGTGGCGGCGTTAGACTCGGTGTCTACATTCCTGATTGGGGCTGGTGGAGCAGTTACATTCCTAGCTCTTCTAGTTCGAGCCATGACTTCTTGTACGGTTTCCAACAGACGGTGCCAAATGATGATAAATATTTTTGTCCTCCTTCGAGCACGGCGACAATGGTAGAGACTTGAAAAATAGAGGTGGGGCTTCTTTCCCCCCGTGTCCACTCCAGTGTCATAATTAGTATATGATTAAAACAGATATACAAAATAGCAAGGCAAAGTATATAAGAGTTGTTTTAATGACCTCAATTTATATGGGTGGCCTGCAGTTATGACTTTTAATGGTCCTTAATGGCATGTGTCCCTTCGTCTCCCTCATTATTAGGAGTTAATGAGGGATGTTACATCTTTTCAATTGCCTGTGGTGACTGTCAGTCTATAGGTTGCCTGTATAGCTAATCTAACAACAATTGGGTTATTACTGTCTATCTGTAGGAGGTGAGCACCAGTCTGTTCTTAGATATTTTAGAGTAATTTCGGATTTTTTTATACATAATTAAACGAAATTTCAAATAAGTTCTCAAAATTGTAATATATAGCAGCTGTGATTATTTCTATCCTCAAATACAATTGAAAATTTATCAACCTTTTGATTTCTAACCTATTTTTATTTGTTTAATTTTGAGATTGCCATCAACTATGAATTGAAAATTTGTTCTATTCGAAAATATTGATTTACTTTTGATTAAATTTACAAAAAGATAATTTATTTATTTTAAAATTTAATCAATCAAAACATATTTTATTTTTAGAATTCATTTATTTAGAAGTAAACTTTTTAAGCTTATACAAATATATTCTAATATGTTGAAATTATGAGGATTCATTTGCTCAATACTTGCCTCTTAAGTAGTTATTTTTTTCATAGTCACCACTTAAAGACGTACTTATCCACTTGTTCCTCATTAATCACTACATTTATGAACAGATTAGGTTGCTATTAAATCATATTTACGAGCAACTCACATGCATAGCACGTGCTTTCAACTTGTGTATTATAAATGTCATGCCATTGTTGGCATTATTTTATTGACAACATAAGTAAATATCAAATTTCTTTAGAAATGGCAAGATTTGGTACCTCTTATTTTTGGCTCTTCGTATTTCTTATTTTAGGTATGTGCTTATATCTTTCTATTCTTTTTGATGTTTTAGCCTAATATTCATATAAAATACAAATTGTAAAAATTATAGAAACTATACTTATCTGACTGTTTTAAAAAACATATTCCCTAACCATTTGAAAATTGAGAAGGTAAATTTTTAAAAACAGACAAGGAAAATGTGAGATGGAAACAATTGGTTTCGGAGTTCAACCAGTCCGTTCTTAGATATTTTACAGTAATTTCGGATAAGTTCTCAAAATTTCTGGTTGAAACAACCGGTTCTCATAAAATTGTTTCGGGGCATGTTACTGGGTTTTTTAATGAGAAAAATAAATGTCTAATACTTAAAATAGCCTTGCAAATAAAAAAAAAAAAAAACATATCCTAATCAAACCCCTTATTGATGTGAATATTTAAAGAAAAAAATTAGTCCTTGTACTATTAATAATTATATCTATTATTAATAGAGATTATCACGAGTCTAGGTGGCAATGGAGCCCTTAATTTATTGTCCAATATATTAAAATGCATCACGACTTCATTGGACGGTGAATCAAAGAATTCAGTGCTACATAGACAGGTAATGATATGTACTAATGATAGATATCATTACTTTTGTAATATAGCTATGATCTATCTTTTATTTTTGACAGCTACAAAAGTGATTTCTCAAGTGGATACTCTTGCTCCGCTACCCAAATGCAGGATTAGGTTCATTCCTTATGGATGTGAGCGTAAAACTTGTCAACGGCTATGCCTTGAAGATTACAAAGGAATAGGACGTTGTGTTTATGATGCTTTTGGAGTATTGTGCTTTTGTTATTACAATTGTCATTAGCCAATGGAATTAGTATTTTGGTTTAATACAAGCGAATTTATGTCATTCTATTGTTAAAGATATTGAAATAATTCAATAAAATTCTCGTCATATATTAATTCTTGATTGTTTGAGATTATTTTTATAGTAGTAAAATTGTCTAAATAGGGGATGGTAGTTTCATGTATGCAACAAATATTGCTAAGATGAAATGACCTAACTAAATTTTTTATACAAGAACACATTCGTTTTGTGAATTTCACTCTAAACATTTCCACGATTGATTACATCTTGACAAGTCATTGTGGAGTCTATAATGATTGAATTCATGTTTGAGGGATGATAAGTAAAAGAAAAGAAACATGAGAAGGTTGTTCGAATACGTGTTTAAGGGGTATGGGTGACGTGATAGAAATAATGATGCCATAAAATGAGAAGACGACGGTGAGGTATAAGACATAAAATTGTTAAACAAGAGAGGGGAACATTTTTTTATAAAATTGTTTTGGGGTATTTTAGTAGTTTTTTTAATGAGAAAAATAAACGTCTAATTCTTAAAATACCCTTGCTGATATAAAAGTAAAAAAAAAAAAAAGGGAAAGTATCCTAATCAAACCCTTTATTGATGTGATTATTTAAAGATAAAAATACTCATTGTACTATTAATAATAATATCTATCATTAGTAGAAATTATCACCGGTCTAGATAGTAGTGGAACTCCTGAATTATTGTCCAATGCATTAAAATACATTACAACTTCATTGGATGATGAATAAAAGAATCTATTGCTACATAGACTGGTAATGATCTGTACTAATGATAGATATCATTAGTTTTGTAATACAGCTATGATCTATCTTTTAGTTTTGACAGTTATAAAAGTGATTTCTCAAGTGGATACTCTTGCTTCACTACCCAGTTGCACAATTTGGTTCATTTCTTATGGATGTGAGCATAAAACTTGTGAACATCTATGCCTTGAAGATTACAAAGGAATAGGACGCTGCGTTTATGATGCTTCTGGAGTATTTTGCTTTTGTCATTACAAATTTCATTAGTCAATGGGTTTGAAATTAGTATTTTGGTTTAATACGAGAGAATTTATGTTATTAGAAATATTAAATTCAAAAGGCTTATATTATTTGAATGGTTTTGTTAAAGATATTGAAATAATTTAATAAAATTCTCTTGTCATATATTAATTCTTGATTGTTTGAGATTATTTTTATAGTAGTAAACTTGTCTAAATAGGGTGATGGTAATTTCACATATGCAACAAATATTGCTAAGATGAAATGACCTAGATACATTTTTTTATACAAGAACACATTTGTTTTGTGAATTTCACTCTAAACATTTCCACGATTGATTACATCTTGACAAGTCTTGAGGAGTCTGTCATGATTGAGTTCATGTTTGAGGGATGATAAAAAAAAAAAAAAAAAAAACACGAGAAGGTTGTTCGAATACATGTAAGGGGTATGGGTGATGTGATAGAAATGATGCCATAAAATGAGAAGAAACAGCGAAGAGATATAAGACATAAAATTGTTAAACAAGATAGACAAGAGAGGGGAACTTTTTCCTATATAATTGTTTTGGGGCATTTTAGTAGTTTTTTAATGAGAAAAGATAAATTTCTAACACCTAAAATACACTTTCTAATATAAAACTAAAAAAGGAAAAATATCCTAATCAAACCCTTTATAGATGTTGTTATGCACCGATCCTACCTGGCAATCCACGGGGGCAAGATAGTCCCACTCATGCGCCATGTAAGCATAATCGAAACAAATACGCCTTGACCTAGCCCTTCTCCGAGGCGGTCTGGACCGAGGGGATAGGTTACCGAGGCTTATGGGGCCGAATAGCTTGAGTGACCGACCCTGGTTGCGTGCCCAGGAAGCCTCCCCTACCAAACTTATAGTTTAATCTTGAAAAGACTGATGGGACTACCTGCCAATGCGGCTTGTCACAGTCATAGCCCCTTAGTTTGCGACTGAAAGTGACTTTCTCATTAATGCTAATGACGTGACACCAAAGATGTGACTCAAGAGCCCTTCAGATGGAGCCAAGTGTCACACATCGGATGGGATCATTGTTGTAGAATTTAACTATAAATACTAAGCTTATTTCCACAAGAAAAGGATGTTGAAAATATTACTCTCAAGAAATATCAAGTCCTCAAGCTATTACTTCTATCATTGTGTCTCCCTCTTTGTCTATTGTGATACATCCACCTGGTCCTAAACTTATCTACGTGGTTGAACAAACCACGTGGCAGTCCACATAAGAGAGGAAAAACATGTAAGAAGAGGAAGCGTGGGGTTCCTGTTGGCAGCCATTTTTGGAGGTCAACACATTGGCGCCGTCTGTGGGAAACGTTACTAAAAGCTTCAACTTCCTCGAAGGGGTTTTCCTGAACAAGGGATAAGCCGACCCTCGAAATGAGTGGGAGCAACGAGGAGAACCCAAGAAGAACTAGGCCCGCAACGGACGGAGAAACCGTGGCGGGAGCACGGGTTGAAGAAGTTCCCCGGATGAGGCGAGGAAGGAGGCCTCCCACGAATCTTGAACGAGAAATGAGAACGATGACTGCTAGCGTGAGGCAGCTGGCCCAACATCACGCGCAAATGCAAGGATATATTCAAATGATGCATGCGCGGGGTGAGAACCGCCCTCAAGAATCTGACCCAGATGATCCTGGAGAAGAACATGAAGTTGATAGTGGACACCCCCATGACCAGCAAGCCAGGGGAGAGGCCTCTCGCGCTAGAACAAACGAGGGAGGGGCCAAAGCCACAGCATCGGACATGAGGCCCCAACTGACGGTGTCCGCCAGTGTATTTGAAAGGCTAGGCGAACAGGGGAGCAGAAGATGGCCACAAGAGAATCTGCAAAGGAGGGAACCACCTCTGAGTCCCCCTAGAAATAGGTAGGAAAGGAGAGCGAGTGAGGCCGAGGCTAGGAGAGAATTGGATTACCAACCCTACGCACCCCAGGGCTATGGGGACGAACAGTAAGCCCAGCGCCTCCCCCCATTTCCTCTAGAGACAAACATCAGAGAAGAATATCCGCGACCAACGAGGTCATTTGAAGTAGACGACGATGACGAGAACCTCCCTTTTTCGGCCGGAATCAGGAATGAATCTATCTCCCACGAATTTCGCGTGCCCAAGATCACTCTTTACACAGGCAGAGGAGATCCATTGGACCACGTAAACACATACAAAATGGAAATGAGTCTCCGAGGGGCTACTCCGGCTTTAAAATGCATAGCTTTTCACCTTACCTTGTTAGGTGGAGCGAAGCGGTGGTATAACAAACTAGTTACGGGAAGCATTTCCAGTTGGCCGGAGCTGAAAAAGACGTTCATTAATTACTTCTCATCATAGAAGCCTGCATCGGCCCCGGTCCAACACCTCCATGACGTAAGACAGGCTCCAAGCAAGCCGCTACAGAGTTACCTGGGCCGCTTCAATAAAGAGATGTTCTTCTGTGAAAGGATAACAAACACCGAGGCCTTGTCCGCCCTAAAGGCGGGACTAGACATGAACCTTCCATTCTGGAGAGATGTGCGCAACAAAAACCCGGCCACCTTTGATCAGCTGGTGGAGATGATCACTGAGGAGATAACCAACGAAAACATGATCCTCCATAGGAATCGAGGCGGATTGGGAGCTAACCCAGCATCCAGAGACGGGTATGTCCAAAATCCCAGTAGGCCTACCCCCCAACACAATCCGCGGCGGAGAAACTACCCATCCGACCTGAATGTCGGGATGAGTTATGTGGCCTCCGCACAAGAAGGTCTGCTCCCTCTTTACACAGCTCCAATGTCTTCGACCCCAGCGGTCGAATTTTACAACTAGGGCATGTCCCCGTCCACCTATTATGAAGCCGGGACCAGCGCACCCCCAGTGCTTCTTCCCTCTCAGGTAGCTCAGTCGAAATATTGCTGCGTCCATAAAAGCTACAGGCATAGCACTGAGGAATGTCGTGAGGTGGAAAATTTGGCCAATAGGGGGAAAGCAAATCAGGGACCAAGGCGTGGGAGAAACCCCAGGCGGGAAGGCCAGTCCCCAATGAGGGGACGTCTATCACTATACAATGACAAGCGCGCCCAGCAATGGGACGGAAAGCCATCTGACTCGGAACATCAAAGACGTAACTCTAGAAGCCTTGCAAGACAACCTCAACCATCAAGGGGCTAATGGCCTCGGTTGATAAAGGGTCCTGAGAAGGCTCCCATCCGTGAGATAGACACCATTCATGGAGGCCCATACATCGGAGGACAAACGCGTAACGCGCAAAAAATTTATGCCAAAGAAGCGGATGGGACATTGATGACTAATTGGCTCATCAACAGTCGACCGTCAGGGTCCGGAAAGGTAGATCCTATCTCCTTCACGGAGGAAGACATGAAGGGAGTTCACTACTCCCACTGTGACACCCTTGTCGTGAGGGCAGTAGTGGCAAAAAATGGATTAGGGAGAATTCTGGTTGATAATGGTAGTTCCGTAAACGTCATTTTTCTAAGCACATATGAACAGATGAACATAGATGTACCATTAGAACCATCATCGGAGCCCCTCTACGGCTTCACGGGTGATTGCGTAACCCCGAAAGGGATAGTGCGCTTGGCCATAACCATGGAAGAGGGGACCCGAGTTACCAACACCTTTATGGAATTCTTGGTGGTTGACAGAAGGTCGGCTTATCATAGAGTTTTGGGTCGACCAACCTTTAAGGAACTTTAGGCAGTGACTTCCATCCATCACCTCTGCATGAAATTCCCCACCGAATGGAGAATAGCCACAGTGCGAGGCAATCAACCCGAGGCTCGAAAATGTTATAGGAATGCCTTAAGAAAGGCAGAGAAGAAAGAGGTTAACATGACTCTGCTTGACGTGGAAATGGCGGAGACAATGATAGAGGAGCCGGGAAATATCACGATGGAAGAAGCTGCGACCCCCGATGATATTGATCCAAGAATAATGAGAGCTGATTCCCAAACCTCCTCCAGCGGAGAATTAGAACATTTTCCGGTAGATGGCAACGACCCGACGAAGAAGCTTCAGATAGGGAAGGATCTCCTCGAACAGCCCAAGGAGGCCTTGAAAAGGTTCTTTCGAGAAAATCTGGATATTTTTGCGTGGAAACACGAAGATATGGTTGGGATCGATGCAAAGATAAGTTGCCACCACCTCAATATCGACCCTAAGTTCCCGTCACATAGGCAGAAAAGGAGGCCACTGAATGCTGAAAAGTACGAGGCTTTGAAAGAAGAAGTAAGCGTACTCCTTCAAAGCAACTTTATACGAGAAGCCCGATATCCAAAGTGGGTATCCAACCCGGTGTTAGTCAAGAAGTCGAGTGGAAAAATGAGAACCTTCATAGATTTCTCTAACCTCAACCAATCCTGCCCCAAAGACAGCTTTCCACTGCATCGGATTGATTAGCTAGTTGACGCCACGACAGGACACGAGCTCCTAAGTTTCATGGATGCCTACTTAGGATACAATTAAATTTCGATGTATCCACCAGATGAAGAACACACGTCGTTTGTAACAGACAAAGGCCTCTACTGCTACAAAGTCATGCCCTTCGACCTGAAAAACGCCGGGGCAACTTACCAAAGGCTTGTCAATAAGATGTTCGCCTCCCAACTTGGCGTGAATATGGAGGTATATGTAGATGACATGTTGGTTAAAAGCCTTAAAGCCGAGGACCATATTCACCACCTCGACGAGGCATTCAAAGTCCTTCGGGCATATAGTATGAGGCTGAATCCTTTGAAGTGCACGTTTGGGGTGGCCTCTGGAAAGTTCCTGGGATACTTGGTCAACCAAAGGGCTAATCCCGAAAAGATTAAAGCATTAATCAAAATGAATTCACCAAGAAAGCCGAAGGATGTACAGTGCTTAACGGAAGAATGGCGGCCCTCAGCAGGTTCATCTCCAAAGCAACAGATAAGTGTATCCCTTTCTTCAAAATCTTGAAAGGAGGCACCAGATTCGAGTGAACAACAGAATGTGAAATCGCATTCCAGGCCTTGAAAGAACACCTCGGCCATGCACCTCTGTTGTCCAAACCAAAAGCGGGCGAGCCCCTGCTGTTATACATTGCCGTCTCTGAAGAATCGATAAGTTCAGTCCTGATCCGAGAAGAATAACACCAATTGCCTGTCTAGTACGTGAGTAAAGCCTTATTGGGGGCGGAGACATGCTACCCGGATATGGAGAATTTGGCACTATTACTAATCACAGCCTCAAGAAAGTTGAGGCCATACTTCTTAGCGCACATCATCCATGTTCTTACCAACTTCCCTTTAAGGCAAGTCTTGCAAAAATCAGAGGCCTCGGGAAGATTGCTAAAATGGGCCATTGAGCTCAGCCAATTCGACATTATTTATAGGGGAAGAGCAGCCATTAAGGGACAGGCCCTAGCCGATTTTGTGGCCCAGTATACCAACCCCCTCGTAGTGGATGACCCTATGGCACTAGGTGAACCACCTACGTGGTGCCTATTTGTTGATGGCTCCTCGGGAGACATGGGCTCAGGAGCCGGAATAGTCCTTATCAGTCCAGAGGGCCACAGATTAAATTGCGCCATCAGATTCGACTTCAAAGCTTCAAACAATGTCGCAGAATATGAGGCACTCCTGGCTGGCATCCATCTTTCCATTGAAATGAAGGTACAGAAGCTCTCAGTGGCAAGCGACTCCCAGCTTGTTGTAAGCCAGGTAAACGGAAGCTTTGTCGCTAGGGAGAAAGGGATGGCCGCGTATCTCAAGATGGTGAGAAATCTCATTACCCTACGATAAATTTGAGTTAATCCACGTACCCCGAGCTGACAACTCCAATGCTGACGTACTATCCAAACTAGCCAGCAGCAAAGATTCGAAACTCCTCAAAATGGTTCCGATCGAACACCTCGTCCAACCGTCCATCGACACTATTGAAGAAATATTGTTAATTGAGGAAGGCCCCACATGGATGGACCCTATTCTCGCTTTCCTTAAAAATCAAACCCTCCCTAGCAATATGGCAGAGGTAAGAAAGTCGAAAAGAAGGTTAGCACACTTCCTACTCTCAGACGATATTCTATACAAGCGAGGCTACTCTTTGCCCCTCCTCAGATGCGTCAGCGCCAGTGATACAGAATATATCCTCAGAGAAATCCACGAAGGGGTATGTGGCAACCACACTGGTGGAATGGCCCAGGCTCAAAAAATTCTCAAGCAAGGGTACTTCTGGCCCACCTTGAAGAAAGACGCCCTACTTCATGTCAGGAAATGCGATAAGTGTCAGCGCTTCGCCACAATTCCAAGACAGCCCCACCAAGAACTCACAGCCGTATCTAGCCCTTGGCCTTTCACCAAGTGGAGAATAGATTTCATAGGCCCAATGCCTAGGAGAAGAGGAAACGCATGCCACGCCCTGGTCGCTATCGACTATTTCACAAAGTGGGTCGAGGCAGAACCAATGATGAAAATCACCGAGGCCAACACTTCCAAATTCTTATGGAAGAACATTATTTGCAGGTTTGGAATCCTCCATTCTCTGGTCTTGGATAATGGGAGGCAGTTCGACAACAAGAAAGTCAAGAATTTTTGCGAAGAACTAGGGATCGCGAAACACTTCTCGAGCCCCCACCACCCACAGGCTAATGGTCAAGTCGAGGTAGTCAACAAAACCATCAAGTACGCTCTCAAACGGAAGCTTGAGGCCTCTAAGGGGGCATGGGTCGATGAGCTCCCTCATGTTCTCTGGGCCATCAGAACCACAGCTAGGACCCCTACTAGGGAGACCCCATTCTCCATGGCTTACGGATCCGAAGCTGTGTGCCCAGTCGAAATCGGCATACCCTCGCCCCATCGGCTGATGTTCAACGAACAAACCAACGACGATTTGATGAGAACAAGCCTAGATGAAAACAAGCCTAGACCTAATAGACGAGAAAAGAGGCGACTCCCAAATCCGGTTGGCCTCTTACCAGAGAAAGATGACAAAGTACTTCAACAAGAGGGTAAGAAAGCGATCATTCCGCCTCGGAGACCTTGTCTTGAGAAGAGTATTTTTATCCTCCAAAGAAATGGGCGTTGGGACTCTAGGCCCCAACTGGGAGGGTCCCTATCGAATCATCAGCGAGATGCGACCCGGTTCCTATAGCAATGAAGACATGAGTGGTAAACGACAGCCCCATCCGTGGAACGCAGAACATTTGCGTCGGTATTACCAATAGCTTAAAAAGGGGTTGTTGTTGTTGACATAGCATTTATCTATCCAAATTCAGTTCTGTTTAGAGTTACAAATTCTCTTCATGGTAGTAAATCAGGCGATATGAGCGACGCGTTAACATTATTATAACAATTGACAAAACACCAGATATGCTTCGAAACAAAACTTCATTAAAAATAGGAAGAGGCATTCCATTACAAAAAGTTAATGAAAGAGATGTTCAATCACAAAAGGATACATTAACTTAAACTACATTCTAATTGCGATCGTCATCCTCATCATCAGCAGGGGAGAACCTAGCCTCCAAGGGTCCGATGTCAAGGTTTAGATAATCTGTCCTCAGCACGCTCAGGACCTCCTAATGCCCAACCTTAGCGAAGTAATCGGAAAAGTTGGTGTAGGCCTCGGTATTGTGGAAATTGGATACAAAGTCCGCCTCCAAGTTTCCCAACTTAGCCAACGTCTCATCCTTTTCGCCAAGCAACCTGGCAGCCTCAGATTTAGCATCTTTCCTCCCCTGTTCAACGGCCTCAAGGCTCCCCCGCAGACTCTGGACCTCCCGCTCGTGTACCTCGCGCACATCCTGCAGCCGCCATTTTTTCTTATTTGCCGCTTCCAAAGCTTCGAAAGCCACTGCTTGAACAGCATTGGCATTGTCCAGCCGCTTGGTCAGCTGCGGGATATTGGACTCAGACTCCTTCAGGTCCTCCCGTAGCTGCTCGTAGGCCGATCGCGCGCTGTCAGCAGTAGCCTACAATCCCTCCAGAGCCCGCTGATGCTCCTTATCTGACTTAGACGCCTCCGCAACAAGTTTTTTGTGTTCTTGCATACGGGTACGGAATTCTTCGAGCGCCTTCAGTTGCATTCCAGCGGCCCTGATTGTCGAGGCCAAACCAGCCTCCAGGACGTCCCCCAAGTCCCCATGGGAGGTAAACTCTTCCCACTTAGGTGTGAAGTATTTATTGACAGCCTGGGCGCCCATGGAGGGATAGAAGGGTACCCTACGGAGAACCTCGTCCTGAATCTTCAACCCCAGAGCACCGATTAGCTCCTTCAGCTTCTTCTTTGAGTCGTAAGATCCCCTGGCAGGAATCCTCGAACCCTGAGTCGATTGAGGGGAGTTTTCAAGAACAACCTCTCCTGAGGTGTTAACAGCAAGAGTTCGCTGATCGGTCGGAACACTACAGACAACGTAGTCTTCCACCGTCTCAACGCCCTTCCCCTTTGATTGGGAGGAGGCTCCGGCTTTCCTCTTCCTCGACAGAGGGGCCTCCGCCTCCTGGGGGTCAGAATCATCTATCTTCACGGGGGCTTGGGCCTCTTCTCTGTGGCCCTCTCGGCTAAGGTCTTCAATGACCTTCTTCTGCCGTATTTCTTCGAAAGAATCGGGGGCCAATGTCCTCGGTCTCTTCTTTGCCAGAGTCGCGAGCGATGGTCGGGGGCGCGTCCCTTTGTCTGCTTCTGCAACAGAAACGAACAATTATTAGTAAATTATCCCAAGGCAAATGAGGTACAACATTGTTACCTTTTGACGTCACCAGACCCAA
Organism: Forsythia viridissima; assembly: GCA_030279155.1. Lineage (NCBI taxonomy): Eukaryota > Viridiplantae > Streptophyta > Magnoliopsida > Lamiales > Oleaceae > Forsythia > Forsythia viridissima. Next base: position 37,983,656 of record CM059040.1, read on the forward strand.
TTCCACCAAGCAGTTGTGCCGATTCAGAATGAACCCGTATCGGCGAGTTGCTGGAGACGCTTGGTATATGGACTGAAGCAAGTCAACGTCCTCACTTGACAACTCGCAACGAGGGAGAGCATCTGCAAGAAAAAAAAATAAACAGGTTGTTAAAATGTACATAAAAATACTCATGCAGCTAGTTCTACCAATCTTACTCACTGGCTATCCCATTATTACGGGGTACATCCAGATTCGGCTCCGGATCATTGACGATCCTCTGCCAATCTCCAGCCACCAAGAACCACGATTCCTTCTACTGCTTGATTGATGATGGACAGTCCGTTACCAATGGCTTATGAGACCCCCAAGGATAGAAGTAGTACCACCCAGGCTCCTCTTGATCACCTTTCCTCCTCAGTAACTTCCTCGGCTGATAGACTGTTTGGAACACATGCAGAGGCATTTTCTTACCAAATGAATGCTGGAACCATAAGTACAAACCCCCGACCATCTGGCTCCATCCATTCGGGGCCACCTGGGTCGGGGCCAGGCCATAAGTCTGTAGTATCCTCCGAAAGAAAGGGTGTAGAGACAGACGCATCCCACTCACGAAGGCATTTAAATACAGGACAGTACACCCTTCCCTCGGGACACACGCTCTCTCATGGGGCTCCGGGAACAGTAGTTCTATATCCAAGAGAACCCTATAAGCCTACCTCAGTAAGCCCAAATCCTTCTCGTTCATTATAGAGGGTACATTCCCAGCAGCCCATCTCATAGGGTCGGCACTAAACGGATCCTCAGCTTCCTTCAACCTCGGAGCCGAAGCTATGGCCACCAATTCACCTGTGTCAACGTCAACACCTCGGATAGGCAGGACACCCTCCACTGACGGAGACACGGGAGGAGACATTTCGTCCCTTACAGACATTGCAACAAAAATAAACTATTCGTGTTTAGCAAAGAAAAGGTTTCAGGAAGAAATGGTTACCTAACACTAAATCTTCACTGGAAATACGGAAGAAAGAGCAGTCGCCGGAAATGTTCGCTGGAAATTATCGCCTGAAAATCTCTCAAGACGCGTAAGTGTGAAAGTGAAACTTCCACCTAACTATATATAGACGATAGACGTTAATTCCCCACCCTTGGATCTTATTAAGATCCATCCACACCGTCCAAACCTTTGAAAACATCCAAACCGTTCAAATCCAACAGTCACTCAAATCAAGGGTCAAAATGCCTGCGTGTATCCCACGAGCGCGTGACTCGCTCCTCCTTGGCAAAATCAAAGCCCCCAAAATTAAATACAAGTATCATCATCACCTGAAGCTGTACTTTCACCATGTCCGAAGAGACATACGGCAGGAATCCTAATCATCGCGCTGTCCGTGGACACACAATTAATGCTTTAGCAGGCATCCTCCTATCCAAACTTGGGACTCGACGAGTCTCACCACCCACGTGAATGAAGTGTTCCCCAGCATGGGACTCGGTTGTCCAAGCCTCTCCCATTCCAGCCTGGGACTCGACTGTCCGCACCTCCTCCAGCCCCCTCTTCCATCCTGGGACTCGGCTGACCACGCATCTCTCATCCTAGGACTCGGCTGTCCGTGCCTCTCCCAGCCTAGGACTCAGCTGTCTACGCCTCTCCCATCCTGGAACTCGACTGTCAACACCTCCCCCAGCTCCCTCTCCCAACTTGGGACTCGGCTGTCCCTACCTCTCCCAGCCTGGGACTCGACTGTCCACGCTTCTTCCATCCTAGGACTCGACTGTCCACGCCTCTCCCATCTTGGGACTCGACTATCTGTACCTCTCCCAGCCTGGGGCTCTGTTGTCCACGCCTCTTCCATCCTGGTACTCGATTGTTCGCGCCTCTCCCAGCCCTCTCTCCCAACTTGGGACTCGGCTGTCTGTGCCTCTCTCATCTTAGGACTCGACTGACCACGCCTCTCCCATCCTGGGACTCGGCTGTCCGTGCCTCTCTTGGCCTGGGACTCAACTGTCTACACCTCTCCCATCTTGGGACTCGGTTGTTCGCGCCTCTCCTAGCTCCCTCTCCCAACTTGGGACTCGGCTAACCCGCCAAGAATTCCAAGGCTTGCCACCCACATGAATGAAGTGTTCCGAGCCTTGGGAGACTTCAAATCCTTTGGCTCAAATTTTAAACGAGTGGCTCAAACTTTAAAAAATGATCATCCAAGTCCAGCATCCCACATAAATGACAGATTCTGAACATGGGAGACTATTGTTATGCACCAATCTTACCTGGCAGTCCACGGGGGCAAGATAGTCCCACTCATGCGCCATGTAAGCATAATCGAAACAAATACACCTTGACCTAACCCTTCTCCAAGGCAGTCTGGACCGAGAGGATAGGTTACCGAGGCTTATGGGTCCAAATAGCTTGAGTGACCGACCCTGGTTGCGTGCCCAAGAAGCCTCCCCCACCAAACCTATAGTTTAATCTTGAAAAAACTGATGGGACTGCCTGCCAATGCGGCTTGTCACAGTCATAGCCCCTTAGTTTACAGTTGAAAGTGACTTTCTCATTAATGCTAATGACGTGACACCAAAGATGTGACTCAAGAACCCTGAGCCAAGTGTCACACATTGGATGGGATCATTGTTGTAGAATTTAACTATAAATACTAAGCTTATTTCCACAAGAAAATGATGTTGAAAATATTACTCTCAAGAAATATCAAGTCCTCAAGCTAATTGTTGTTCAAGTGTGACAACCGATTGAGAAATCATTAGTCGGAGGCCCTCAAGCTATTACCTCTATCATTGTGTCTCCTCTTTGTCTATTGTGATACATCCACCTGGTCCTAAACTTATCTACGTGGTTGAACAAAACACGTGGCAGTCCATATAAGACAGAAAAGACACGTAGGAAGAGGAAACGTGGGATTCCTATTGGCAGCCATTTTTGGAGGTCAACAGATGTGATTATTTAAAAAAAAAAACAATCGTTTTAATATTAATAATGATATCTATCATTAATACAGATCATCTCCATTTTAGGGGGGCGTGGATCCCCTGATTTATTGTCTGATGCATTAAAATATATCAAAACTTCATTGGACAAGTCATTGAGGAGTCTATTACGATTGAGTTCATGAGAAAAGGGCATGTTTGAGGGATTATTAAAAAAAAAAAAAAAAGAAACATGAGAAGGTTGTTCGAATACGTGTTTAAGGGGTATGACGTGATAGAAATGATGTCAAAAAATGAGAAGAAATGGCGATGAGGTATAAGACATAAAATTGTTAAACAAGAGAGAGGAACTTTTTCTTATAAAATTGTTTCGGGGCATGTTAGTGGGTTTTTAATGAGAAAAATAAATGTATAATACCTGAAATGCCCTTGCTAATATAAAAGGAAAAAAATCCTAATCAAATCCATTATTGATGTGATCATTTATAGAAAAATAGAAAAAAATGATCATTGATATTAATAATGATATCTATTATTAGTAGAGATCACCACCAGTCTAGGTGTTAGTCCCGCCCTTGATTTATTATTCAATGGATTAAAATGCATCACAATTTCATTGGACAATGAACAAAAAAACACACTGCTACATAGACGGGTAATCTCTACTAATGATATATATATATCATTGCTCTTGTAATATAGCTATAATCTATCTTTTATATATTACAGTTACAAAAGTGATATTTCAAATGGATACTCTTGCTCCGCTACCCAATTGAACGATTGGGTTCGTTCCTTATGGATGTGAGCGTAAAACTTGTGAACGGAAATGCTTTAAAGATTACAAAGGAATATGACGTTGTGTTTATGATGCTTCTGGAGTATTGTGCTTTTGTTATTACAATTTTCATTAGCCAATGAATTTGAAATTAGTATTTTGGTTTAATACGAGCGAATTTATGTCATTTGAAATATTAAATTCAAATGGCTTATATTGTTCGAATGGTTTTGTTAAAGATGTTGAAATAATTCAATAAAATTCTCTTGTCATATATTAATTTTTGATTGTTTGAGATTATTTTTATAGTAGTAAAATTGTGTAAATGGGGAATGGTAATTTCACATATGCAACATATATCTCTAAGATGAAATGACCTAGCTATATTTTTTATACAAGAACAGATTTGTTTTGTGAATTTCACTCTAAACATTTCCAAGATTGATTATATCTTGAGAAGTCATTGAGAAGTCTATCATGATTGAGTTCGTGAGTAAAGGGCATGTGTAACGATCACAGACTTTTCTCTACAAACTTCTCGCTTAGGAGCTATTTCGTGCACGGTTAGCATATGTATTGTCCACTGGTTGGGTCCCAAACTAGATTTCTTTCGCATCCACAGTGATTTGAACTATTGACCTCGTATTTAAGAGAAACTTATATGGAATGCTGGTACCAATTAGACAACTTGCTCAATTGGTATCACCATGCACCATAAGTTCCTCTTATGGGGGAGATCAAGGGTTCGAATCGTTGTGGACACAAAAGAAAATCAATTATGGAACACAACTCCCATTGGACAGTACGTATGCTAACGACCCACGTAATAGCTTTTGGGTGAGAGGCTTGTAGGGGAAAGTCTGTGGTTGTTATAAAAAATATGCGCATTTTTTGTAAAGACCAAATACTTTTCCTTACAAGCCTCTCGCTCATGGGCTATTCTGTACACCGTTAGCATACGTACTGTCCTCTTGGAGTTGGGCCCCAAATTATATTTCTTTCGCATCTCTAGTGATTCAAACCTGTTACCAATTGGCAACTTGCTCAATTGGTACTAGCATTCAATATAAGTTCATCTTAAGGGAGAGGTCAAGGGTTCTAATTGTTAGGGACGCGATGAAAATCTAGTTTGAGATGAAACTCTTAGTGTATGAAAGCTAATAACACACGGAATAGTCCCTAAGGGAATAATTGTAGGAGAAAGTTTGTGGTCTTTACAGCATGTTTGAGGGATGATAAAAAAGAAACACAATGAGGTTGTTCGAATGCGTGTTTAAGGAGTACGGGTTACGTGATAGAAATGATGCCATAAAATGAGAAGAAACGGCGATGAAGTATGAGACATAAAATTGTTAAACAAGTGAGAAGAACTTTATTTCCATATCATAGTGTTAGGTGTTGCATGTTAAAGTCTACACCGGTTAAGCATAAAATATTAACCAATATTTAAGGACTTGGACTACTCCTCTTAGACCTTTTAAGATAGAACTTCAAGTCTTGATGGATTTTCTTTTTTCAGTATCATAAAATTATTAAATATAGACCTTGAACCCTCTATTGTGTGTTATAGGATTTCCATACAAAATTAATCAAGCACATATATGAACTTCACATAGATATTTATAGTTGATTATATTTTCTTCAAATCTGCATTTTGCCAACTGATCACACGCTTGTTTCGTAAAGTTTATTTTATAGATTATAAGCAATAATCCTACTGAATATGTGGATAAAAAGTAGACAAAAGTTATAAATCCGACTGAATGTATGAATACAAATGATGTTTGACCAACTTATAAATACTAATAAATACACCTAAATATGCTAGCTTAGTTAATAAACTACCAAATCCCACCACTGTCAATGCATCCACTATCAATGTAAAAACAATTATGTGTAACTAATCAAGTTAAATAACCCTAATAATAATTAATTAAAGTGAAAAGAGTCAACATCTATTTCATAACTAATTTTACCTCCAATATTGAGAATGTGGAAGAACATGAGTGGCCTTTCTATGGACCAGTTTTTTCTACCACCTATTTTTTAACTGTATTTTTACTCTAGTTTGTAATCGAAATAGTTGTAAATAGAAGATAAATTGTAAGGTTCGTCAACGGGGGTTGTTGGTACTTTGCAAAACTTCTTGTGGTGTGTCATCGGCACTTGGAATGCCACTGCTGGTGGGAGTTGCGGTGGTGGCTATGGTGAAGTAGGTAGAAGAAGATAATAATTTTCTTAATTTTTTATTTCTTTTGTTTTGTTTTATGTTTTATGTTTTATGAAATTTTTATTATTTTAATTAAAAATATTAGAATGAAAATTTTACTTTTTTTTTTTACTTTTATTCTTTGGGTTAGCAAGTTAAATGGGTTGATTGACAGCAAAATGGATGGTTTAATAATGAATGAAGCTTAATTTTTTAGGAAAAATTACCTAAAAGTCACCTGCAGGTGACTTGTTTCAAATTAGGTCAAAATAATTTTTTAAAATTTTCAATAAGTCATACTCTTCAGCAATTTTTTATATTAATCCCAAAATTATTCATGTGATCCATATTTGCCACACACATTGCCGCAGTCGCCGCCACTCTACTGCTCCAGGAACTTTAGGGATTTAAGATTACTCAAGACAATCCTATGTTGATTACCTATGCAAAGAAGTAGACGATGGTTATGTACTGCTTTTGCTCTAGAGAGAGAGAGAGAGAGAGAGAGAGAGAGAGAGAGAGAGATAATGGTTTCTCTGCAGATTTAATCATTATTATTGACAGTGATCCGGTAGTTCTTGTGTTATTTTAGTATAGTTACTTTCTAGAAACTAGATTTCTAATCTTATTGAGTGTTTTTTCTTCAATTCAACATCTTTTTGTTATATTTCAGTTTCAGTCATTTTTCTTGTGCCATATCCAGTTGCGTCATGTGTGCGTCTTTTTTGCTATACTTCAGTTCCAGTCATTTTGCTTGTTCGCATCCGTTATAGAGATATAGTCGGGTCACATATATGGATAGTTTTAATTCTACTTGAGAGAGAGATTGTTAAACAAATTAAGAATATTGATCTTCATAATTAAATTGTGTTATTAAATTCAACAATTTGGGTTAAAGGTGATTGGTATAAGTGAATTCACGATCCTAGTACGTTTTTCTTTCCTAAATTTAAAGTAATTCGTCATAAACTTAATATTTTAATTGTTTGAGTTATAATTATTTAATTATTCTCAATTCATAGTTTAGTTAGTTTAAGAAACCAAACTTCAAAAGTAATTTGATTCTGTTAAAGTTATTATAATTGCAATTGAACTATCTAAATCCCTATGGGTACAATACTTGGACTCAAATTCATTATATTACTTGTTCGATCCGTACACTTGCGGTACAAAATAAAATCGCTAACAGCAAATGTCTACCTATTTTCTTAGCACCCATAAAGAGGATGACACTCTTTCTCATCGATCTTGTCTGTATACTTCCTAGCAGAATGGTTGTGCAGAACATAAGCTCTTTCATGTGCTCGACACTGTAAGACCTCATCTCTACTCAACCTCTCTCTCTGAATCCTTTTGGGAAGAAGCTGCTCTTACAGCCGTTTATACAATCAATTGGGTCCCCTCCCCTACCATTTCCAATCGGTCTCCCTATGAACTTTTCCATGGGAAGACACCAAATTACTCTCTTTTGAATTTTTTTTTGTTGTGCTTGTTTTGTATTACTTCTACCTCATGAGCATACCAAACTTGAACCTTGATATTGTCTTTGTTGTTTCCTTTGTTATGGCATTCAACACAAATGTTAACAATGTTAAGACTCTATTGCCAAACATCTTCGCATCTTTCATCATGTCCAATTTTGGGAGCACAAACTCTTCACCAGTATATCCTCAATCCCGCCACATACTTCATCTCTTCCTCATGTCTTTACTGACCTAGTATAGAATTTTCATTAAATTCTAATGTAGGTATTGAAAGCTCATTCAGTGACCACTCATCACTGGTTCCTCATGTGTCTGAACTGTCGCTTGATCCTCTCATCAACTCTGAGTCCTCTTCCGCTCCAGAAATTCATCACTCTGATAGAGTAAGAACACTTCCTGCCTATCTTAATAATTATCATTGTTATTCTGCAATTGCCACTCTTCATGAACCTTGCAATTATCGCGAGGCCAGTTCTGACCCTTTTTGGAAAACAGCTATGTCTAATGAGCTTCAAGCACTCCTCAAAACTCATACATGGTACTTAGTTGATTTGTCTCTTAGTAAGTCTCCAGTAAGATGCAAGTGGGTGTACAAGATTAAGGCACAAGCTTGTGGGTTAGTCAAATGATACAAAGATCGTATTGTGGCACAGAGATTTACCCGGGAGTATGGTATTGATTATAAGGAAACTTTTACACCTGTTGCACGCCTTACTTCTTTAGATCTCTACTTGATGTTGCAGCTATTCAACAGTGGAGCCTATTCCAAATGGATGTGAAGAATTCTTTTCTTAATGGTGATTTAGACGAAGAAGGCAATCTCAAACCTCTTCCAATATTCGAACTCCCACCTCGAAAGGTTTACCTTATTTGAAATGCTCTTTATGGTCTCAAGCACTCTCTTCGAGCTTGGCTTTCCAAGTTTAGTTCAGTGTTGGATCTGCAAGGCCTCACTCCCAGTGCATATGATTCTGCCTTGTTTATCTATCGGTATGAGACATGGTTGTTACGGGTGATGATCTTTCTTGCATACAAGCACTTCAGCAGTTTCTTAGTCATTAGTTTAAGATAAAGGATTTAGTTTTTCTCAGTTATTTATTAGGTCTTGCGGTATCATCCTACTCAGGTAGATGTTATCTTTCTCAAGCTAAGTATGCATTTGAGCTCTTGTCCCATGCTAGAATGACAGATAGTAAGATTGTTGATAGCCATTTGGAGATAAATGTCAAGCTTCTTCCCAGCGAAGGAGAACTTTTAGATGATGCCACTCTCTATCGAAAATTGGTTGGTAGTCTCATTTACTTGACTATGACTCGTCCTGACATTTCTTATGTATGCATTATCTTGCTCTACTCACTATGCTGATATTCTCTGAATTCTTTAGTACGTTAATGAGACTTTGTTTCATGGGATTCATTTTTTTGCCCATTCAGTGTTGGACCTTCAGGCATATTTGGATGCTGATTAGGCATTAGATCATACTGATCGTTGCTCCACTATTGGATATTGTTTTTTTTTTCTCGGCACATCTCTAATCTCTTGGAGAAGTAAGAAGCAGACAATTGTTTCTCGCTCTAGTACGGAAGTTAAATATAGTGCATTGGCTGATACTACCTATGAACTTTTATGGCTTTGATAGTTAGTGAAAGATATGGGTGTTTCCTTTCCTGGAAGTTCTTCTATTCATTATGACAATACTAGTGCCATTCAAATTGTCCATAATGATTTTTCTTAATGAGCGCACGAAACATATTGAGATAGATTGTCATTTCATTCGTCATCATATCAGGCAAGATACTCTTCGATTAGGTCATGTTGCTTCTACTGATTAGTTTGTTTACATCTCCACCAAGTCCCATCCTCCTGGACGTCACAGTGATTTGGTTTACAAACTCAAGTTAGCATCTTTGCTCCCATCTTCAGTTCAAGAGGGGGTCAGCGTATATTAGTATATGCTATTTTTTTAATTGTAATTAAGGTTGTTGAGTTGTATTAGGGTTAGGGTTGTTGATTTGTATTAGAGTTAGGGTTGTTAAATTGTATTAGGGTTAGGGTTAGTGTTGTGTTGTTACCTATAAAAAGGATGACCTATTGTACAGTCACTTCAGATTAAGATTATACAAATATTCTTTAATTCTCCCATCTTTCTCTATATTTTTCTTATTCCAACATTTTGGCTCGGTTTGCAGCCATGTTACATTTCATTTCATTGATTTGGTAGAATTCATTCATTTTAATTGTTCTCTTACTTTTTGTCTTTAGTGTTTATTTTAATGCTATGAAAACAACAAAAAAAGTTTTAAAACTGCAATCAAGTAGACTCTTAGCTCGTTGATTTAAATCATCTTCCCTCTTGTCAGTGGTTTCAATTACAACATATTAGCTTTAAAATAAAACTTCACATTCTATACTCTCCGTTTTTTTACTATATCTAGCTACTGAATTCTTATCGACATTTCCATTAATAATAGACATATCGAAGAGTACATTTTATCAATTATCTCAATAACCTTGTCTCAGGTATGTATATTGCCTTCAAAATTGCTACCTTACGGATAAAATCTTATATCTTTTGGTGTGGTCCTGTCAAATGTAATTTTGTCTGCTCTGTGTATGTTGATTAAAAACTGACCACCCAATACTACTTTTTAGCGAAATACGTGCAAACTCCTCTCACGCCTCTTTTGTGTTCAATTACAGAATCAAGATGAAGATCTATTCCTCTCTCAATATGCTACCTACAACATTTTTATTGTACTTAGAATAAGATAGAAAATCAAAAGAGGGATGTTGAGTTGTATTCGACTGTTCTACGTCTCCTACCTCTGAGTGTACCTCAGTGAAATGGAAGTGAAATTGAGTCCTACTATGAATAGGAGATCCCAATAATCACCTCTGTTGGTCTTCAGATCCTAGCAAACTCTCAAATTCCAGTAATGGTTTGATTTTTCCATTCTCTAATTCAGCCTCTACACCTCCGTAAACAAATCAATGAATTATAATTGAAATCTATTTGTGTAGTATTAGAAGTTTAGATTCTTGAATAGAGATTATTTTGTTGTTTGTTATTACTAAAGTTTATAATCAAGAAAATCTTTGCATTTTTTTTTGTGATGTCTACGTTTGAACATTGATGGATTTTTATTGTGTAACAATATGTATCCGGGTTTTTTAATAATAGATATGTGATTGGTATTATTTGTTATTTTTTAGTACATATATTTTGTATACAATTTGGTTTGTGTTTGCTTGATTTGCTACTTGCTACAACTCTAATCACCAGGTAGATAAATCAAAATATTTATTAAAAAAGAATACAAAAGATTGATTTTTAGATGTTCGATTTCTTGTTTTCATTGTCCAATTATTATTGATTATCGCTTAATGAGCAATTTCACTCCTTTTTTCTTATTTTTGAAGTTAATATTGATGATAAATATTTTTCTACTCCTCCGAACACGGCGGTGACAGTGGTGAAGACTTGCAAAATAGTGGTGGGGCTTCTTTCTCCCGTATCCACTCCGGTGTGATAATCAGTATATGATTAAAAAAGATGTGCAGAATAATAATGCAGAGTATATGAGAGTTATTGTTTTTACCTAGGGGTTGGCCCTTATTTATATGGGTGACCTACAGTTATGGCATTTATCATCTCGAGGTTCGGGTTCGTCTCGAGTCTTCCTTTTGTTAGACTCAGGTTCCTTTCGATATTTCATGCTTTTGGTAATGAAATATGATTCCTCAGCGTCCACATACTTATCCCCTCTCCTTAGTAACTCAATCATTGTATCCGGCGGGTTTTTGGAGAGTGACATCTTGAACGGGCGACTTCGAGTTCCACTCATTATGGCAGTGACTATAGCAGACATCTGCAAATCTTTGATTTCCATTGTGGCCCTATTGAGCCAGACAATTAAATCTTTCAACAACTCGTCTTTGTCCTGGGTCAATTGCATCAGGTCGATGACAATTTTCTTAGCACGTTTGCTGCTGGCAAAGTATGCAGTAAAACTCCTAGAAAAATCGTCAAATGTACGGATCGATTTTGGAGGAAGGGTGGCTACCCAACCCTTGGCCTCCCGCCTAAGTGTTGGTAGGAAAGCCTTGCACATAATCACATCAGGAGTGGCTCGTAACCTCATATATTCGATATACACAGGATCAGAGGATCTGCCGTACTTTTCCATCTTTGGCTCTTCGAAGTCTCGTGGCAAATGGACTGCCATCACTTCTAGGGAAAATGGATCTTCTTCCAACACCATAGATTATTGCCTAATACTTTTATTAAACATAGCTTAAGCTATTATGTGACTCATCATGTCTTCTAATCGCTGCTCCAGGCTTAACAATGGTGTCTCAACCAGTGTAGGCGTGGGCACCCACGACGGTTGCTCCCAATGTGGATTTGGGCCAGATGTCAATAAATGGAAGTGAGGTGCAGAAGGTGGAGCCAAAGAAACTAGAGCCAACGGTGGAGCTACCGTTGGCAGTGTTTCCAATGCTGGAAAGTTAGGAGCTTAGAGAGGAGCCCCTAGCGGTGAAGGCCCTACTGGTGGAGGGCTAGGACCCTGGGGCGGAACATTTAGCAGTGAAGGCCCTATCAGCGGAAGGCTACGACCTTGTGGTGGCTGAGAAACCGTAGCGTTCCGATCCTGGAGTGGATCTGTTAAGGCCACTACCTGAGTTTGTAGTGACGCATGTTGAGCGGCAGAGGCAAATTCTTGTTGTGGGTGATTAGTGGCGGCGTTAGACTTGGTGTCTACATTTTCGATGGGGGCTGGTAGAACAGTTAAATTCCTAGCTCTTCTAGTTCGAGCCATGACTTCTTGTGTAGTTTTTCACAGATGGTGCCAAATGACGACAAATATTTTTCTCCTCCTCCGAGTACGGTGGCGACAGTGGTGGAGACCTGCAAAATAGTGGTAGAGCTTCTTTCCCTTGTGTCCACTCTGGTGTGATAATCAGTATATAATTGAAATAGATGTGCAGAATAGCAATACAGAGTATATGAGAGTTATTTTTTACTTGGGGGTTGGCTTCTATTTATATGGGTGGCCTGCAGTTATGGCCTTTATCATCTCGAAGTTCGGGCTCACCCCGAGTCTTTCCTTTGTTAGACTCATGTTCCTTTCGATCTTTCCTACTTATGATGATAAATATTTTTCTCTTCATCTGAGCACAACGACGACAGTGGTGGAGACCTAAAAAATAGTGGCGGGGCTTCTTTCTCCCGTGTCCACTTTGGTATTAAAACAGATGTGCAAAATAGCAATGCATAGTATATGAGAGTAGTTTTTTTTACCTGGGGGGTTGGCCTCTATTTATATGGGTGGACTGCAGTTATGGCCTTTAATGGCATGTGTCCCTTCATCTCCCTCATTATTAGGAGTTAATAAGGGATGTTATATCTTTTAAATTGCTGGTGGTGACTATCAGTCTTTAGGTCGCCTGTCTGGCTAATCTAATGACACTTAGGTTATTGCTATCTATCTGTAGAAGGTGATCTATGAGACCATCGGGGCGGGCGAGCCAAGAGTTGCTACTATTGGCAGACAACATATAGCAGCTGTCATTATTTCTATCATCATATGCCCCTCTACTTTTCATATACTGTCGTCAATGGGAAGTAGAAATAATCTACCGCACCGCTCCTCTCTAAAATTCTCAGACAGAGGCTCATCGCCTTGATTTTTAAACAGAGGCTCGTCGCCTTGTTTTTCAGACAGAGGCTCATCGTCTTGATTTTCAGACAGGGGCTCATCGCCTCGCCTTGTTTTTCGGGTAGGGGCTCATCGTCTCGCCTTGTTTTTCAAACAGGAGCTGATCGCCTTTATTTTTAGACAGTCGTCTTGTTTTTTAAATAGAGGCTTATCGCCTTATTTTTAGACAGAAGCTTATCGCCTCGCCTCGGGTTTTTTTTAGGGTCGGCTCACCTCACCTCTTTTTTTTAGTGGTTGGCTTGCCTATTTTTCTCTTTTTAGGCTTGTCACATTGTTTGACCATTGCAGTAGTTGAGAATATTTTTGTCGCAGGTCGGGTCCAGTAGGTGTACCAGGTCTTTCCAGCTAGCTTGATCCTTCATTGGTATACTCATCATTTATCTAGATGGTTCATTTTCTGCTTGTCTTTATCATCTTGAGGTTCAGGCTCGTCCTGAGGCTTCTTTTTGTTAGACTCAAGTTCCTTTCAATCTTTCATGCTTTTGGTAATGAAATATGCTTCATCAGCGTCCACATACTTATCTCCTCTCCTTAATAACTCATACATCGTATCCGACGGGTTTTTGGAGAGTGACATCTTGAAAGTGCGACTTCGAGTTCTACTCATCATGGCAGTGACTACAACAGACGTCTACTGATCTTTGATTCCCATTGTGGCCCTATTGAACCGGGGAAATGAAATCTTTCAGCAGCCTGTATTTGTCCTGGGTCAATTACATCAAGTCGATGGCAGTTTTCTTAGCATGTTTACTGCTGGCAAAGTATGTTATAAGTGCGTTTTATGCACTTATTTTGGTATTTGAATTAATCTTTTATGTCGTCATATAGTTGATTTTCTACTTATCTAGTATATTATTGTTCTATTTCAGTTTTGGACGCGTTTGTAAACAATTGGAGAAGAATGGACGAAAAGAGCAATAATTTGGCGAAATCGACGAGTAAGTTGAGTTTTTGAAGTGAGTATCAAGAGCCAAACATTTGAGGATGAGGAAGAAGGGAAAATCAATAAGTTTAAGGTGTTTTGGAGTGACAACAAAGAGTTTAATCAATGGATCAAACACCGGAAAACCAAAGAACCAAATTGGGAAACTACCTACTGAAGCATGTGGAGAAATTAGAGTACAACTTTTGATATTAAAATCTCCACAAGGCAAATGATATATCATTGGAAAGATAATTGAATTACGAGTCCAACACTTTTTACGGATCTCAATTCGGAGTTTCCTACAAGAAGTTATGACCATTTGAAAATCAGTCGCCGGGAAAAATAAGCTGGGCGATCGCCCAGGCTTATATCTGGGCGAGCGCCCAACACTTGAATCAACAAGCAGAGACCAAAAAAACCTCCTGGGCGAACGCCCGGGAATAGCATGGGCGTTCGCCCAGGCCAAATCCGGCTGCGAATTTTTCGTTTTATTTTCTTTCCTTTTTTGAGTCCCAATTCAACTTGGAAACGTTTTGAACGAGTTTTTAGGTCTTCTTGGGATATTTTGTGGCACAATGGAGGCAATATAAATATGAGGTAGACTTTCATAACGAGGGGAGGATTTTTGGGAGCCGAATCAAGGGAAAACGGAAGAAAATAAGAGAAGACAACTGACTGACAATCAAGAGTTTTTGAAGATTTCTTCTCCTTCAATCTATGACGGGTTCTATCAATTCTTGTATTTTTTATTTCATCATGTTCTTCTAATTTTCTTTAGCCAAGGTAGACGATGAAACCTTGTTTTAATTAAGTAATTATTTCATTATTCGTTTAATTCCTTTTTAGGGCTTTAACGTTCATGGTTCGTTCTTAACTAGATTAATTAAATATAATTTCTTTCATCTTAAATATCATGTATTTTTGATAGTTAGATATTGGTTTAATTAATCCATGCTTGATGCTTAAATAGATTCTATTAATTTCTTTTGATTTTTCATCTTCTTTTATTCGTATTGGGATACATGGAATGCTTAGGTAATCTTTGATTCTTTGTCTTCTTTCAATGGAATTTGATATGAAAAATGCTTAAGTGATTTATGCTTGAAGCATAAGGGGAGCCTATATTTGATTTTCTGCTTTTGGACTTAATTGATAAATCTTTAGGGACGACAATAGATTGATTTCGTATTGTCGTGTGTGTTTTTGGGAATTAATGAATGATTGGATGATTGCTAAGTTAGACAATGGTGGATTCCGAAACCTTGGCCTTTTACACATTTTGAATTCTCGATTCATCTGTTTATCATATTTCTTTAGTCTTTTAGTTAAACAATTTCAACAACAAAATCTTTTCAACTCAACTAGCATAGAATAATAGTTAATTCGGATTAAATTATACCTTCCTCATAGCAGTCTCTGTGGGATCGACCTCGTTTTTACTTATCTATATTCCAATAGATTCGTACACTTGCGAGTTAATTAAAATTTGACATCAAGTTTTTGGCGCCGTTGCCGGGGACTGCGTCTGAAGGTTAATTTAATTTTAGTTAATTTTATTCTTGACTAGTTATAATTTAGGATTTTATTTATTTTATTTTATTTTTTTGTTTTTATTTTCTATTTAAAAAAAAACGATCTTCATTGTGCATGCTTGGTCGTAGATCTCTAGAACTTAAGCTAGAACATCTAGATAGTGAAATTGAAAGGACTTTTCACCAACAAAAACGTGCCACTAATCTAGATCAAATTGAAGCAATAGTAGCTATGGGGGATGAAATTGAGGAGAGACCTTTCAGGGACTATTTTAGTCCATTAGCTAATTTGAGCACCTCATGCATACAATACCCTCAGGTCACAGCTAGGAATTTTGAGCTTAAACCGAGTGTGCTTAACTGTCTCCCATCTTTCTATGGTTTAGATAGTGAAGAACCCTACAATCATCTCACGGACTTCTATGCTGTATGTGAAACATTTAAATATGAGAATGTGTCTCCTGATAATGTTAAACTTCGTCTATTTCCCTTTTCTCTGAAAGATAGATCTAGATCTTGGTTTAATACATTGCCTGCAAATAGTATTACATCTTGGGAACAAATGGTTGCTAAATTTTTGAACAAATATTTTCCAGTTCACAAAACTAATGCTATTCGCAGGGAAGTTTCAGAGTTTGTACAAAGAGACGATGAACCATTCTATGAAACTTGGGAGAGATTCAACGGGCTTCTTATGAAGTGTCCACATCACGGCTATAAAAAATGGCATTTATGCCAATACTTTTTGGAGGGATTGCTACCACATATTCAAGAATGGTTGATGGCCACAAGCGGTGGAGAGCTTATGTCTAAGAATGCTACAGAGATCTGGACCTTCTTTCAAAAGCAGGCTGACAATTCACAATAGCGGAGCCGATCCTCTAGAACTGAACCAAAGAAAAGGGGTATCTATGAGATTCGCAGCAGTGAACCTAGCTCATAAATCAAGGAAGTCAAATGCATGATAGAGGACATCTCTCGCAAGTTGACCTCATTGAGTGCCAATAATCCTACAGAGCCAGAAGCAGGTGCTGAGCAAGCTAATGCCCTCAACATGATGAGGAAGCCTCCTTACAATCCTTACTCCAACACCTATAACCCAGGTTGGAGGGACCACCCCAATTTTTCTTGGTCACAGGGTAGTCAACAGGATAATACAGCAGGTCAAACCCCCCAGCAGGCTGCTTAACAATTCAATCACAATTTTTCACAGCCAAAACCATGGAAGAAAGCAATTCATAGCTTGACAAAAGCTACACAAGCTGCATTAGAGCGCCAGAATTATACCATTGCTGAATTTAAGAATGAAGTACGCGCTAGCCAGAACTCACAGGCACAATCCATCTCCAATCTGGAAAACATGATGGGACAACTGGCCTCATCAGTCCAACAGTTGGCAACAACTATTGAGAAAGGGAAGTTTCCTAGTCAGCCATTTCCTAATCCTAAAGGAGTGCAACAGGAAGAGGCTAAATCGATCATGACTTTGAGACGTGGAAAGCTGTTTGACAACAGAGTGGATATCTCAAAGCAAAACAGATCTCAACCACTTTCTCCAGGTACTGTCCCAACTGATGATTCAATCCAAGAAGCTCCCAAAGAGGACAATGAGCCATCTTACATTCCAAAAGCTCCATTTCCTCAGAGGCTCACAAAGGTAAAGCAAGGTAATTCCATCAATGACATGATGGACATCTTCAAGAAGGTAAGCATAAATATCCCTTTACTTGATGCTATTAAGCAAGTTCCTGCCTATGCTAAATTTTTGAAAGATCTATGTACAACAAAGAGACAACTACATATGCGCAAAAAGGCATTTTTAACTGAACAAGTTAGCTCTATAATTCAAAGCAACACTACTCCGAAATTTAAAGATCCAGGTTGTCCTACTATCTCATGCATCTTCGGAAACCATAAAATTGAGAAAGCTTTGCTAGATTTAGGAGCTAGTGTTAATCTTCTTCCTTATTCTGTGTATATGCAACTTGGACTAGGCAAGTTAAAACCAACATCTATGATTTTACAACTTGCTGATAGATCTGTGAAAGTACCCCGAGGAATTGTAGAGGATGTTTTGATACAGGTTGACAAGTTTTATTTTCCTGTTGATTTTGTTGTACTTGATACTCAACCAGTACGAGACTCTACAAAACATATTCCTGTAATTTTTGGTCGTCCTTTTCTGGCAACATCTAATGCTATCATTAATTGCAGGAATGGAGTTATGCAGCTATCCTTTGGCAACATGACAGTAGAACTGAATATTTTTAATGTCAACAAGCTACCACATGATAATGAGGATGTTGCTGATGTGGACATGATAGAAGCATTAGATGATGATTGTCTTGCTTATACTAATTCACCTGCCATGGATGCAACTAAATGGAAACAGAAAATTGAGCTACTTCCAACGCGTGCCAATGTCAATAGATGCAAGCAAAGCAGGTCCTCCAGATCACTATTCAGAGTGCCGTAAGGCAATCAGACAATAAGTCAAGCTAATGACTATAAATAAGCGCTTAATGGGAGGCAACCCATTTTCTTACCCTTTTATTTACTTGCTTTATATGTCGTAGTTTTAGATAGGTTTAATAATTCATTAGTTTCTATTTTTTATTGCATTGTTTTAGCCTCACCATGTCATGCGCAGGATGTCCTACTAGTGCGAGCCACTTGGACAATATCTAGGCAATCATCTTTTGACCAAATGTCCCAGCACTACATCTGAGTCCACTACCTACTAGGCAGCTCCTTCTTCTCCACATCTATCTCTGGGGAGTAACTGATCTTTTCCCTCTTTTTCATTACATTATTTTGTTCTTACATTGAGGACAATGTAAGGTTTTTATTTGGGGGTGGGTTATAGTATCATGTTACTCAAGTACTTTTGATTTTCTTATCACTCTCGTCTCTATAACTGAAATACTTTTTGAAAAAAAAAAAAAAAAATTTTGTTTAGTTGTCTAGTTACTATTGAATATCCTACCGCGAATGATGATATCTGTTCAAAATCGAGCACATTTTTAGGAGACTATTAGACAACACTCGTTCTTTTATCTGAATACTTATCCATGTTAGACCTGATTAAGGAAGCACATAGCCACTATTGACTTATCATTTATTGGAGACATGACTTGAGTGTTTGTGTTGATATTATTGACTGAGTATCATGATAAAAATTTCGTTCCTACATTCTTAGAGCTAGTGACTAAACTGTTTTGAGAACAGTTTGGAGGTGTTAAAGTTACTACTTTTGTTCTAGGACTTTTGATGGTTTGGGTTTTCTGGGTCTCATCTTTGGTTGAATGGGTTATAGTCGAGGAATCTAAACTGAGCACTACTCGCAGCTGATAAAAGTAAATGAAAAGATCTGACTCGAGCAATTAAGCCTGTAAGGGTATCTTAAAACCTGGTGCCCTATGGTCATCTGACTTGGGAGTCATCGGCCCAAAGCTCGCTATATGAGTCCTGTTTATAAAATAAGAAAAAGAAAAAAAAAAAAAAGAGCGACATTTATAAATCTACATCTTCACTTCTCTATTAGCCTGTGAGACTCGAGCAATTAAGTCTGCTAGGGTATTTTCAAACCTGGTGCCCTATGGTCATCTGACTTGGGAGTCATCGACCCAAAGTTCGCTACAAAGGTCACACAGAAAGCTAGTGAAAGAGAAGTATTGCACAGGATGTAAGACTGTTAACAAGAGTTGAATAAATAAAAAGAGTAGAAGTGCTCAGAAAGGATTGCTAGATTAGAACCTTGGAGACTGAAGATGAGAATTTAGAAATCTCTCACCATCCTAATTCTCAGAATACAAGTGCTAAGTTTTACCACTTTTGTTGAAAAGAAAGAGCATTGTAATGATCAATAGAAACCAATTTCGCTAGAACACCTCGGGACTTGAGAGAAAAGCTTTAGAAGTGTGATAACTTACGAGAGGTGTAAGGAATAAATGACTACAAAGGGTTCGGGATTGCTAAAATATCAACAACACAATATTGGTCATGGTCTAATACATGCATAAGTTCAATGTTTAGCTATTCACACACTCACACAAGGTCGAACATCGGATAAGTGAAAATTTTTGTGCTATTGTTTGATATCCTTCTAATAATGTTGCTTTATTTTTGAACCTGAGGCATAGGGTAAGGAAGTTAACATTGACAAATTTTCGTGGATTCAATTAGCTTAGTTAAAGTATATTTTAGTTTTGTTTTTGTTCGAGGACGAACAAAGGTTTAGTTTGGGGGTGTTTGATAAGTGCGTTTTATGCACTTATTTTGGTATTTGAATTAATCTTTTATGTCGTCATATAGTTGATTTTCTACTTATCTAGTATATTATTGTTCTATTTCAGTTTTGGACGCGTTTGTAAACAATTGGAGAAGAATGGACGAAAAGAGCAATAATTTGGCGAAATCGACGAGTAAGTTGAGTTTTTGAAGTGAGTATCAAGAGCCAAACATTTGAGGATGAGGAAGAAGGGAAAATCAATAAATTTAAGGTGTTTTGGAGTGACAACAAAGAGTTTAATCAATGGATCAAACACCGGAAAACCAAAGAACCAAATTGGGAAACTACCTACCGAAGCATGTGGAGAAATTAGAGTACAACTTTTGATATTAAAATCTCCACAAGGCAAATTATATATCATTGGAAATATAATTGAATTACGAGTCCAACACTTTTTACGGATCTCAATTCGGAGTTTCCTACAAGAAGTTATGACCATTTGAAAATCAGTCGCCGGGAAAAATAAGCTGGGCGATCGCCCAGGCTTATATCTGGGCGAGCGCCCAACACTTGAATCAACAAGCAGAGACCAAAAAAACCTCCTGGGCGAACGCCCGGGAATAGCATGGGCGTTCGCCCAGGCCAAATCCGGCTGCGGATTTTTCGTTTTATTTTCTTTCCTTTTTTGAGTCCCAATTCAACTTGGAAACGTTTTGAACGAGTTTTTAGGACTTCTTGGGATATTTTGTGGTACAATGGAGGCAATATAAATGTGAGGTAGACTTTCATAACGAGGGGAGGATTTTTGGGAGCCGAATCAAGGGAAAACGGAAGAAAATAAGAGAAGACAACTGACTGACAATCAAGAGTTTTTGAAGATTTCTTCTCCTTCAATCTATGACGGGTTCTATCAATTCTTGTATTTTTTATTTCATCATGTTCTTCTAATTTTCTTTAGCCAAGGTAGACGATGAAACCTTGTTTTAATTAAGTAATTATTTCATTATTCGTTTAATTCCTTTTTAGGGCTTTAACGTTCATGGTTCGTTCTTAACTAGATTAATTAAATATAATTTCTTTCATCTTAAATATCATGTATTTTTGATAGTTAGATATTGGTTTAATTAATCCATGCTTGATGCTTAAATAGATTCTATTAATTTCTTTTGATTTTTCATCTTCTTTTATTCGTATTGGGATACATGGAATGCTTAGGTAATCTTTGATTCTTTGTCTTCTTTCAATGGAATTTGATATGAAAAATGCTTAAGTGATTTATGCTTGAAGCATAAGGGGAGCCTATATTTGATTTTCTGCTTTTGGACTTAATTGATAAATCTTTAGGGACGACAATAGATTGATTTCGTATTGTCGTGTGTGTTTTTGGGAATTAATGAATGATTGGATGATTGCTAAGTTAGACAATGGTGGATTCCGAAACCTTGGCCTTTTACACATTTTGAATTCTCGATTCATCTGTTTATCATATTTCTTTAGTCTTTTAGTTAAACAATTTCAACAACAAAATCTTTTCAACTCAACTAGCATAGAATAATAGTTAATTCGGATTAAATTATACCTTCCTCATAGCAGTCTCTGTGGGATCGACCTCGTTTTTACTTATCTATATTCCAATAGATTCGTACACTTGCGAGTTAATTAAAATTTGACATCAGTATGCAGCAAAACTCTTAGAAAAATTGTCAAATGTACGAATCGATTTTGGGACAAGGATGGCTACCCAGTCCTTGGCCTCTCGCTTAAGTGTTGGTGGGAAAGCCCTGCACATAATCGCATCAGGGGTAGCTCGCAACCTCATCAAGTCGACAAAAGCTATGAGGTTATCGACAGGATTAGATGATCTGTCTTACTTCTCCATCTTTGGCTGTTCGAAGTCTCGTGGCAAGGGGACCGCCATCACTTCTAAGGAAAAAAAGATATTCTTCCAACACCATAGATTGTTGCCTACTACTTTTCTTAGGCATAGCCTCAGCTATTTTGCGACCCATCATATCTTCTAATCGTTGATCCAGGCTTAACGTTGGTGTCTCAACCAGTGTAGGCGTGGGCACCCATGACGGTTGCCCCCAATGTAAATTTGGGCCAGATGTCAATAAATGGAAGTGGGGTGCATAAGGTGGAGTTACAGTTGGCAGTGTTTCCATTGCTAGAAAGTTAAGAGCATGAAGAGGAGCCCCTAGCGGTGAGGGCCCTACTGGTGGAGTGCTAGGACCCTGGGGTAGAACATTTAGCAGTGAAGGTCCTACCGGCGGAAGGCTAAGACCCTGTGGTGGCTGAGAAACCGCAACGTTCCAATCCTGGATTAGAGTCGTTAAGGCCGCCACCTGAGCTTGCAGTACTACAAGTAGAGCTTCAGAGACAAATTCTCGTTATGGGTGATTAGTGGCGGCGTTAGACTCGGTGTCTACATTCCCGATTAGGGCTGGTGGAGCAGTTGCATTCCTAGCTCTTCTAGTTCGAGCCATGACTTCTTGTACGGTTTCCAACAGACGGTGCCAAATGATGATAAATATTTTTCTCCTCCTTCGAGCACGGCGACAATGGTAGAGACTTGAAAAATAGAGGTGGGGCTTCTTTCCCCTCGTGTCCACTCCAGTGTCATAATTAGTATATGATTAAAATAGATATACAAAATAGCAAGGCAAAGTATATAAGAGTTGTTTTAATGACCTCAATTTATATGGGTGGCTTGCAGTTATGACTTTTAATGGTCCTTAATGGCATGTGTCCCTTCGTCTCCCTCATTATTAGGAATTAATGAGGGATGTTACATCTTTTCAATTGCCTGTGGTGACTGTCAGTCTATAGGTCGCCTGTATAGCTAATCTAACGATAGTTGGGGTATTTCTGTCGATCTGTAGGAGGCGAGCACCAGTCTATTCTTAGATATTTTAGAGTAATTTCGGATTTTTTTATACATAATTAAACGAAATTTCAAATAAGTTCTCAAAATTGTAATATGTAGCAGCTGTGATTATTTCTATCCTCAAATACAATTGAAAATTTATCAACCTTTTGATTTCTAACCTATTTTTATTTGTTTAATTTTGAGATTGCCATCAACTATGAATTGAAAATTTGTTCTATTCGAAAATATTGATTTACTTTTGATTAAATTTACAAAAAGATAATTTATTTATTTTAAAATTTAATCAATCAAAACATATTTTATTTTTAGAATTCATTTATTTAGAAGTAAACTTTTTAAGCTTATACAAATATATTCTAATATGTTGAAATTACGAGGATTCATTTGCTCAATACTTGCCTCTTAAGTAGTTATTTTTTTCATAGTCACCACTTAAAGACATACTTATCCACTTCTTCCTCATTAATCACTACATTTATGAACAGATTAGGTTGCTATTAAATCATATTTACGAGCAACTCACATGCATAGCACGTGCTTTCAACTTGTGTATTATAAATGTCATGCCATTGTTGGCATTATTTTATTGACAATATAAGTAAATATCAAATTTCTTTAGGAATAGCAGGGAGTTTATGATGCACATTTGAGATGACTTTGAGAATATTAGAGCCTTGTTGCTTCATCGTTCTCCACTGCCAACTCTTGATGTTGCCTTTACTGAGCTCATTTCTGAGGAGACACGCCAAAAGACTTGTCGAGTTCATTCTACTGATCTAGTTATGGCTGATGTACCTAGTACAACTTCTATTGTTGTGGCTGCTACTTTTTCCATACCACATTGTTTCAATGGTCAATATCACTATTGTAAGGAAGAAGGTCATCGAATTTCTTATTGTGCCGTTAAAAAAGTTAAGGACGTGAGAGATGCACAAAAAGCTAAGGCACACACCTTTACCTCCATGGTTGTTGCTTCAACCTTGGAGTTTTTCTCTACACTCGCTTTGTCATCTCTTACTGTAACTGATCTTGAGGAAATTGTCCAACAAGTTTTATCTCGTACTCCAATTGCTTTGACCATTTCCTCAGGTACATATTCCACTTGGTTTATTGATTCAACCTGTTGCAAAATCATATGACCACTGATTCATCTCTATTGTTTGAAAAGAAATTTGTTAGTCCTTTCCCTGCTATTTACACTACTTATGGTCCCCATATGTTGTTAGTCATGTTGGTTCCATCTCTACCTCTACTCTTTCAATTCCTAATGCAAATCTCGTTCGACAATTATCCCTAATCTTCTTTCTGTTAGAAAACTTGTTGAGCATGGTCTTGTATTAACGTTTTCTAACAAAGGGTGTGATGTGCAGGATTAGAAAGCGGGTCAGCTAGTTGGGACATAACGTAAAGTTGGTCGTCTTTTTGAGCTTTTCTCCTAGCAAGTTCTCAGTTCATTAACTGCCCAACCTTTTCCAGCTGCTGTCTCTTCTAGTCTTTGGCATTCCCATCTCAGTCATACATCTTTGTCTCTTTTTCGGTCTTTAGAGTCTAATGATCATTTAGAAAAAGTTCATTTGACTCTTTTGATTGTGTATCATGTCAATTTGAAAAACAGAAAGCTATATCTCTTAATAATAGTGATTCTTTATCTTCTACACATTTTGATCTTGTATGGGGACCTACCCCTACTCCTTGCAAGGGGATCTCATTATTTTGTTGTCTTTATCGATGATTATTCACGCCATAAATGAATTTTTCTTTTACATGATCGATGTAAGTTGCCGACTGTATTTCACAATTCAAAATAGATGATAAAAACTCAGTTTGATTGCACCATTAAAATATTTCGCTCTTAGTGTATGATAAGTGTATTTTGTGCACTTATTCGAGCTTTAAAACTAAGCTTTTATTCTGTTATTTTATTGATTTTCTACTTAATTTAGTGTATTGTTCTTTCTATTTCAGTTTTGGACTCGTTTATAAGCAATTGGAGAAAAATGGAGGAAAAGAGCAACAATTTGGTGAAATCGACAAGTAAATGAGAAGAAATTGAGTTTTTGAAGTGAATATAAATAACCAAATGTTGGAGGATGAGGTAGAAGATAAAATCAATAAGTTTAAGGTGTGTTGGAATGTCAATGAAGAGTTGAAGCAAATGATCAAACACCTGAAAGTTAAAAAACCGAATGGAGAAACTACCTACCGAAGCATGTGGAGAAATTCGATCACACATTTTGGTACAACTTTGGGGTATATATATGAGTTCTTAACCCAAAAATAGAGAGTCGATTTTTGAGAGAAAAACAAGAGAAGAAACAAGAAACGAAGATCAAGATTTATTCTTTCGAAGATTCAACGAAGATCAAGATCAAGTCTTTCAAGTTTTCTTTCTATCCGGGTGATGACTTTTATATTTTCTTTTTGTTTTCTTCTTCTTAGTATACTATGCTAAATTATTTTGTGCTAGGATCATGATGAAACTTATATTATGAACATTTAATTTTTTGAACCGGGGTTTTTATGTTTAAGCACGTTTTTAATTTTAAATAATTGATATTGATTTCTTCTTTCCTATAACTGTATGCGCAATATTTGTATAAGTCTTGTGGCTTATTTTTCTATCGAGAGATTGAAAATAAGTTAACAATAGTATCAATTGTCGTAGAGTCCGATAGGGGATAGAGATATACTGATGTGTTTTACGTGATCTTTAAGTATTCACAAATTTTAATGCATTCTTGTATGTTCGCATCCGTTATAGAGATATAGTCGAGTCACATATATGGATAGTTTTAATTCTACTTGAGAGAGAGATTGTTAAACAAATTAAGAATATTGATCTTCATAATTAAATTGTGTTATTAAATTCAACAATTTGGGTTAAAGGTGATTGGTATAAGTGAATTCACGATCCTAGTATGTTTTTCTTTCCTAAATTTAAAGTAATTCGTCATAAACTTAATATTTTAATTGTTTGAGTTATAATTATTTAATTATTCTCAATTCATAGTTTAGTTAGTTTAAGAAACCAAACTTCAAAAGTAATTTGATTCTGTTAAATTTATTATAATTGCAATTGAACTATCTAAATCCCTATGGGTACAATACTTGGACTCAAAATTAATTATATTACTTGTTCGATCCGTACACTTGCGGTACAAAATAAAATCGCTAACAGTAAATGTCTACCTATTTTCTTAGCACCCATAAAGAGGATGACACTCTTTCTCATCGATCTTGTCTGTATACTTCCTAGCAGAATGGTTGTGCAGAACATAAGCTCTTTCATGTGCTCGACACTGTAAGACCTCCTCTGTACTCAACCTCTCTCTGAATCCTTTTGGGAAGAAGCTGCTATTACAACCGTTTATACAATCAATCGGGTCCCCTCCCCTACCATTTCCAATCGGTCTCCCTATGAACTTTTCCATGGGAAGACACCAAATTACTCTCTTTTGAATTTTTTTTTTGTTGTGCTTGTTTTGTACTACTTCTACCCCATGAGCTTACCAAACTTGAACCTTGATATTGTCTTTGTTGTTTCCTTTGTTATGGCATTCAACACAAATGTTAACAATGTTAAGACTCTATTGCCAAACATCTTCGCATCTTTCATCATGTCCAATTTTGGGAGCACAAACTCTTCACCAGTATATCCTCAGTCCCGCCACATCCTTCATCTCTTCCTCATGTCTTTACTGACCTAGTATAGAATTTTCATTAAATTCTAATGTAGGGATTGAAAGCTCATTCAATGACCACTCATCACTGGTTCCTCATGTGTCTGAACTGTCGCTTGATCCTCTCATCACCTCCGAGTCCTCTTCCGCTCCATAAATTCATCACTTTGATAGAGTAAGAACACTTCCTGCCTATCTTAATAATTATCATTGTTATTCTGCAATTGCCACTCTTCATGAACCTTGCAATTATCGCGAGGCCAGTTCTGACCCTTTTTGGAAAACAGCTATGTCTAATGAGCTTTAAGCACTCCTCAAAACTCATACATGGTACTTATTTGATTTGTCTCTTGGTAAGTCTCCAGTAAGATGCAAGTGGGTGTACAAGATTAAGGCACGAGCTTGTGGGTTAGTCAAATGATACAAAGATCGTATTGTGGCACGGAGATTTACCCGGGAGTATGGTATTGATTATAAGGAAACTTTTACACCTGTTGCACGCCTTACTTCTTTAGATCTCTACTTGATGTTGCAGCTATTCAACAGTGGAGCCTATTCCAAATGGATGTGAAGAATTCTTTTCTTAATGGTGATTTAGACGAAGAAGGCAATCTCAAACCTCTTCCAATATTCGAACTCCCACCTCGAAAGGTTTGCCTTATTTGAAATGCTCTTTATGGTCTCAAGCACTCTCTTCGAGCTTGGCTTTCCAAGTTTAGTTCAGTGTTGGATCTGCAAGGCTTCACTCCCAGTGCATATGATTCTGCCTTACGGATCTGCAAGGCTTCACTCCCAGGCTTCACTCTCTTCGAGCTTGGCTTTTCATTAATAATAGATATATCGAAGAGTACATTTTATCAATTATCTCAATAACCTTGTCTCAGGTATGTATATTGCCTTCAAAATTGTTGCCTTACGGAAAAAATCTTATATCTTTTGGTGTGGTCCTGTCAAATGTAATTTTGCCTGTTCTGTGTATGTTGATTAAAAACTGACCACCCATTACTACTTTTTAGCGAAATACGTGCAAACTCCTCTCACGCCTCTTTTGTGTTCAATTACAGAATCAAGATGAAGATCTATTCCTCTCTCAATATGCTACCTACAACATTTTTATTGTACTTAGAATAAGATAGAAAATCAAAAGAGGGATGTTGAGTTGTATTCGACTGTTCTACGTCTCCTACCTCTGAGTGTACCTCAGTGAAATGGAAGTGAAATGGAGTCCTACTATGAATAGTAGATCCCAATAATCACCTCTGTTGGTCTTCAGATCCTAGCAAACTCTCAAATTCCAGTAATGGTTTGATTTTTCCATTCTTTAATTCAGCCTCTACACCTCTGTAAACAAATCAATGAATTATAATTGAAATCTCTTTGTGTAGTATTAGAAGTTTAGATTCTTGAATAGAGATTATTTTGTTGTTTGTTATTACTAAAGTTTATAATCAAGAAAATCTTTGCATTTTTTTTTTTGTGATGTCTACGTTTGAACATTGATGGATTTTTATTGTGTAACAATTTGTATCTAGGTTTTTTAATATTAGATATGTGATTGGTATTATTTGTTATTTTTTAGTACATATATTTTGTATACAATTTGGTTTGTGTTTGCTTGATTTGCTACTTGCTACAACTCTAATCACCAGGTAGATAAATCAAAATATTTATTAAAAAATAATACAAAAGATTGATTTTTAGATGTTTGATTTCTTGTTTTCATTGTCCAAATATTATTGATTATCGCTTAATGAGCAATTTCACTCCTTTTTTCTTATTTTTGAAGTTAATATTGATGATAAATATTTTTCTACTCCTCCGAACACGACAGTGACAGTGGTGAAGACTTGTAAAATAGTGGTGGGGCTTCTTTCTCCCGTGTCTACTCCGGTGTGATAATCAGTATATGATTAAAAAAGATGTGCAGAATAACAATACAGAGTATATGAGAGTTATTTTTTTTACCTAGGGGTTCGCCCTTATTTATATGGGTGACCTACAGTTATGGCATTTATCATCTCGAGGTTCGGGCTCGTCTCGAGTCTTCCTTTTGTTAGACTCAGGTTCCTTTCGATATTTCATGCTTTTGGTAATGAAATATGATTCCTCAGCGTCCACATACTTATCCCCTCTCCTTAGTAACTCAATCATCGTATCCGGCGGGTTTTTGGAGAGTGACATCTTGAACGGGCGACTTCGAGTTCCATTCATTATGGCACTGACTATAGCAGACATCTGCAAATCTTTGATTTCCATTATGGCCCTATTGAGCCAGACAATGAAATCTTTCAACAACTCGTCTTTGTCCTGGGTCAATTGCATCAGGTCGATGACAGTTTTCTTAGCACGTTTGCTGATAGCAAAGTATGCAGTAAAACTCCTAGAAAAATCGTCAAATGTACGGATCGATTTTGGGGGAAGGGTGGCTACCCAGCCCTTGGCCTCCTGCCTAAGTGTTGGTAGGAAAGCCCTGCACATAATCACATCAGGAGTGGCTCGTAACCTCATATATTCGATATCGACAGGATCAGAGGATATGCCGTACTTTTCCATCTTTGGCTCTTCGAAGTCTCGTGGCAAGGGGATCGCCATCACTTCTAGAGAAAATGGATCTTCTTCCAACACCATAGATTATTGCCTAATACTTTTATTAAACATAGCTTAAGCTATTTTGTGACTCATCATGTCTTCTAATCGCTGCTCCAGGCTTAACAATGGTGTCTCAACCAGTGTAGGCGTGGGCACCCATGACGGTTGCTCCCAATGTGAATTTGGGCTAGATGTCAATGAATGGAAATGAGGTGCAGAAGGTGGAGCCAAAGAAACTAGAGCCAACGGTGGAGCTACCGTTGGCAGTGTTTCCAATGCTGGAAAGTTAGGAGCTTAGAGAGGAGCCCCTAGCAGTGAAGGCCCTACTGGTGGAGGGCTAGGACCCTGGGGCAGAACATTTAGCAGTGAAGGTCCTATCAGCGGAAGGCTACGACCTTGTGGTGGCTGAGAAACCGTAGCGGTGGTGGCTGAGAAACCCTAGCGTTCCAATCCTGGAGTGGATCTGTTAAGGCCACTACCTGAGTTTGTAGTGATGCATGTTGAGCGGCAGAGGCAAATTCTTGTTGTGGGTGATTAGTGGCGGCGTTAGACTTGGTGTCTACATTTTCGATGGAGGCTAGTAGAACAGTTAAATTCCTAGCTCTTCTAGTTCGAGCCATGACTTCTTGTGCAGTTTTTCACAGATGGTGCCAAATGACGATAAATATTTTTCTCCTCCTCCGAGCACGGTGGCGACAGTGGTGGAGACCTGCAAAATAGTGGTAGAGCTTCTTTCCCCTGTGTCCACTCTGGTGTGATAATCAGTATATAATTGAAATAGATGTGCAGAATAGCAATACAGAGTATATGAGAGTTATTTTTTACCTGGGGGTTGGCTTCTATTTATATGGGTGGCCTGCAGTTATGGCCTTTATCATCTCGAAGTTCGGGCTTGCCCCGAGTCTTCCTTTTGTTAGACTCATGTTCCTTTTGATCTTTCCTGCTTATGATGATAAATATTTTTCTCTTCATCCGAGCACAACGACGACAGTGGTGGAGACCTAAAAAATAGTGGCGGGGCTTCTTTCTCCCGTGTCCACTTTGATGTGATAATCAGTATATGATTAAAACAGATGTGCAAAATAGCAACGAATAGTTTATGAGAGCAGTTATGGCCTTTAATGGCATGTGTCCCTTCATCTACCTCATTATTAGGAGTTAATAAGGGATGTTATATCTTCTCAATTGCTGGTGGTGACTATCAGTCTTTAGGTCGCCTTTCGGGCTAATCTAATGACACTTAGGTTATTGCTATCTATCTGTAGAAGGCGATCTATGAGACCATCGGGGCGGGCGAGCCAAGAGTTGCTACTATTGGCAGACAACATATAGCAGCTGTCATTATTTCTATCATCATATGTCCCTCTACTTTTCATATACTGTCATCAATGGGAAGTAGAAATAATCTACCGCACCGCTCCTCTCTAAAATTTTCAGACAGAGGCTCATCCCCTTGATTTTTAAACAGAGGCTCGTCGCCTTGTTTTTCAGACAGGGGCTCATCGCCTCGCCTTGTTTTTCAGGTAGGGGCTCATCGTCTCGCCTTGTTTTTCAAACAGGAGCTCATCGCCTTTATTTTTAGACAGTTTCCTTGTTTTTTAAATAAAGGTTTATCGCCTTATTTTTAGACAGAAGCTTATCGCCTCGCCTCGGGTTTTTTTTAGGGTCGGCTCACCTCACCTCTTTTTTTTAAGGGTTGGCTTGCCTATTTTTCTTTTTTTAGGCTTCTCACCTCGTTTGACCATTGCAGTAGTTGAGAATATTTTTGTCGCAGGTCGGGTCCAGTAGGTGTACCAGGTCTTTCCAGCTAGCTTGATCCTTCATTGGTATACTCATCATTTATCTAGATGGTTCATTTTCTGCTTGTCTTTATCATCTTGAGGTCCAGGCTCGTCCTGAGGCTTCTTTTTGTTAGACTCAAGTTCCTTCCAATCTTTCATGCTTTTGGTAATGAAATATGCTTCATCAGCGTCCACATACTTATCCCCTCTCCTTAATAACTCATACATCGTATCCGACGGGTTTTTGGAGAGTGACATCTTGAAAGTGCGACTTTGAGTTCTACTCATCATGGCAGTGACTACAACAGACATCTGCTGATCTTTGATTTCCATTGGGGCCCTATTGAACCGGGGCAATGAAATCTTTCAGCAGCCTGTCTTTGTCCTGGGTCAATTACATCAAGTCGATGGCAGTTTTCTTAGCACGTTTACTGCTGGCAAAGTATGCAGCAAAACTCTTAGAAAAATCGTCAAATGTACGAATCGATTTTGGGATAGGGATGGCTACCCAGTCCTTGGCCTCTCGCTTAAGTGTTGGTGGGAA
Organism: Forsythia viridissima; assembly: GCA_030279155.1. Taxonomy (NCBI): domain Eukaryota; kingdom Viridiplantae; phylum Streptophyta; class Magnoliopsida; order Lamiales; family Oleaceae; genus Forsythia; species Forsythia viridissima. Next base: position 38,014,941 of record CM059040.1, read on the forward strand.
AGCCCTGCACATAATCGCATCAGGGGTAGCTCGCAACCTCATCAAGTCGACAAAAGCTCTGAGGTTATCGACAAGATTAGATGATCTGTCTTACTTCTCCATCTTTGGCTATTCGAAGTCTCGTGGCAAGGGGACCGCCATCACTTCTAAGGAAAAAAAGATATTCTTCCAACACCATAGATTGTTGCCTACTACTTTTCTTAGGCATAGCCTCAGCTATTTTGTGACCCATCATATCTTCTAATCGTTGATCCAGGCTTAACATTGGTGTCTCAACTAGTGTAGGCGTGGGCACCCATGACGGTTGTCCCCAATGTAAATTTGGGCCAGATGTCAATAAATGGAAGTGGGGTGCAGAAGGTGGAGTTACAGTTGGCAGTGTTTCTATTGCTGGAAAGTTAAGAGCATGGAGAGGAGCCCCTAGCGGTGAGGGCCCTACCGGTGGAGTGCTAGGACCCTGGGGTGGAACATTTAGCAGTGAAGGTCCTACCGGCGGAAGGCTAAGACCCTGTGGTGGCTGAGAAACCGCAGCGTTCCAATCCTGGATTAGAGCCGTTAAGGCCGCCACCTGAGCTTGCAGTACTACAAGTAGAGCGTCAGAGACAAATTATCGTTGTGGGTGATTAGTGGCGGCGTTAGACTCGGTGTCTACATTCTCGATTGGGGCTGGTGGAATAGTTACATTCATAGCTCTTCTAGTTCGAGCCATGACTTCTTGTACAGTTTCCAACAGACGGTGCCAAATGATGATAAATATTTTTCTCCTCCTTCGAGCACGGCGACAATGGTAGAGACTTGAAAAATAGAGGTGGGGCTTCTTTCCCCTCGTGTCCACTCCAGTGTCATAATTAGTATATGATTGAAACAGATATACAAAATAGCAAGGCAAAGTATATAAGAGTTGTTTTAATGACCTCAATTTATATGGGTGGCCTGCAGTTATGACTTTTAATGGTCCTTAATGGCATGTGTCCCTTCGTCTCCCTCATTATTAGGAGTTAATGAAGGATGTTACATCTTTTCAATTGCCTGTGGTGACTGTCAGTCTATAGGTCGCCTGTATAGCTAATCTAACAACAGTTGGGTTATTACTGTCTATCTGTAGGAGGTGAGCACCAGTCTGTTCTTCGATATTTTAGAGTAATTTCGGATTTTTTTATACATAATTAAACGAAATTTCAAATAAGTTTTCAAAATTGTAATATATAGCAGCTGTGATTATTTCTTTCCTCAAATACAATTGAAAATTTATCAACCTTTTGATTTCTAACCTATTTTTATTTGTTTAATTTTGAGATTGCCATCAACTATGAATTGAAAATTTGTTCTATTCCAAAATATTGATTTACTTTTGATTAAATTTACAAAAAGATAATTTATTTATTTTAAAATTTAATCAATGAAAACATATTTTATTTTTAGAATTCATTTATTTAGAAGTAAACTTTTTAAGCTTATACAAATATATTCTAATATGTTGAAATTATGAGGATTCATTTGCTCAATACTTGCCTCATAAGTAGTTATTTTTTTCATAGTCACCACTTAAAGACGTACTTATCCACTTCTTCCCCATTAATCACTACATTTATGAACAGATTAGGTTGCTATTAAATCATATTTACGAGCAACTCACATGCATAGCACGTGCTTTCAACTTGTGTATTATAAATGTCATGCCATTGTTGGCATTATTTTATTGACAACAAAAGTAAAGATCAAATTTCTTTAGGAATGGCAAGATTTGGTACCTCTTATTTTTGGCTCTTCGTATTTCTTATTTTAGGTATGTGCTTATATCTTTCCATTCTTTTTGATGTTTTAGCCTAATATTCATATAAAATACAAATTGAAAAATTATAGAAACTATCCTTATCTAACTGTTTTAAAAAACATATTCCCTAAGGATTTGAAATTTGAGAAGTTAAATGGTTAAAAACAGACAGGGAAAATTTGAGATGAAAACAATTGGTTTTAGAGTTGAACCAGTCCGTTCTTAGATATTTTACAGAAATTTCGGATAAGTTCTCAAATTTTCTGGTTGAAATAGCCGGTTCTTATAAAATTGTTTCGGGGCATGTTAGTGGGTTTTTTAATGAGAAAAATAAATTTCTAATACTTAAAATAGCCTTGCAAATATAAAAAGTAAAAAGAAAAAGAAAAAAAAGAAACATATCCTAATCAAGCCCCTTATTGATGTGAATATTTAAAGAAAAAAATCAGTCCTTGTACTATTAATAATGATATCTATCATTAATAGAAATTATCACGAGTCTAGGTGGCAGTGGGACCCTTGATTTATTGTCCAATATATTAAAATGCATCACGACTTCATTGGATGGACAATAAATTAAAATGCATCACGACTTCATTGGACAGTGAATCAAATAATTCAGTGCTACATAGACATAGACAAGTAATGATATGTACTAATGATAGATATCATTAGTTACTTTTGTAATATAGCTATGATCTATCTTTTATTTTTGACAGCTACAAAAGCGATTTCTCAAGTGGATGATCTTCCTCTGCTACCCAAATGCAGGACTAGGTTCATTCCTTATGGATGTGAGCGTAAAACTTGTGAACGGCTATGCCATGAAGATTACAATGGAATAGGACGATGCGTTTATGATGCTGCTGGAGTATTGTGCGTTTGTTATTACAATTGTGATTAGCCAATGGATTTGAAATTAGTATTTTGGTTTAATACGAGCGAATTTATGTCATTCGATTGTTGAAGATATTGAGAAAATTCAATAAAATTCTCTTGTCATATATTAATTCTTGATTGTTTGAGATTATTTTTATAGTAGTAAAATTGTCTAAATAGGGGATGATAATTTCACATATGCAACCAATATCTCTAAGATGAAATGACCTAGCTACATTTTTTTATACAAGAACAAATTCGTTATGTGAATTTCATTCTAAACATTTCTACGATTAATTACATCTTGACAAGTCATTGAGGAGTCTATCACGATTGAGTTCATGTTTGAGGGATGACTAAAAAAGAAACACGAAACAGTTGTTAGAATACGTGTTTAAGGGGCACGGGTGACGTGATAGAAATGACACCATAAAATGACAATAAACGGCTATGAGGTATAAGACATAAAATTGTTAAAAACAAGATGGGAACTTTTTCTTATAAAATTGTTTTGAAGCATGTTAGTGAGTTTTTTACTGAGAAAAATAAATGTCATACTTAAAATAGCCTTGCTAATATGAAAGTTAAAAAAAAAAGGGAAAAAATCATAATCAAACCCTTTATTTATGTGAGTATTTAAAGAAAAAAAATAGTCATTGTACCATTAATAATAATATCTATCATTAGTAGAGATTATCATAAGTCTATGTAGCAATGGTGCCCCAGATTTATTGTGCAATATATTAAAATACATCACAACTTCATTGGGTAATGAATCAAATAATTTACTGCTACATAGACCAGTAATGATTTGTACTAATGATAGATATCACTACTTTTGTAATATAACTATCATCTATCTTTTATTTTTTATAGTTACAAAAGGTGATTTCTCAAGTCGGTACTCTTGCTCCGCTACCCAATTGCACGATTAGGATCATTCCTTATGGATGTGAGCACAAAACTTGTGAACGGCTATGCCTTGAAGATTACAAAGGAATAGGACGCTGCACTTATGATACTTATGGAGTATTGTGCTTTTGTTATTACAATTGTCATTCACCAATGGATTTGAAATTAGTACTTTGGTTTAATACGAGTGAATTTACATAATTCGAAATATTAAATTCAAAAGGCTTATATTGTTTGAATGGTTTTGTAAAGATATTGAAACAATAAAATTCTCTTGTTATATATTAATTCTTGATTGTTTAAGATTATTTTTATTGTAGTAAAATTGTCTAAATAGGGGGGGTGGGGGGTGGGTTGGTAATTTCACATATGCAACAAATATCCCTAACATGAATTGACCTAGCTACATTCTTTATACAAGAACACATTCATTTTGTGAATTTTACTCTAAACATTTGCACGATTGATTACATCTTGACAAGTCATTGAGGAGTATGTCATAATTGAATTCATGTTTGAGGGATAATTAAAAAAAAAAAAAAAAAGGAGAAGGTAGTTTGCATACGTGTTTAAGGGGTACGGGTGACGTGATAGAAATGATGCCAATAAAATGAGAAGAAATGGCGATGAGGTATAAGACATAAAATTGTTAAACAAAAGAGGAGAACATTTTCTTATAAAATTGTTTCGGGGCATTTTAGTGGTTTTTTTTTAATGAGAAAAATAAATGTCTAATACTTAAAATAGCATTGCTAATACAAAAGTAAAAAAAAAAAAAAAAAGAATGAAAAATATCCTAATCAAACCCTTATTGATGTGATTATTTAAAGAAAAATAATAATCATTAAACTATTAATAATAATATCTATCATTAGTAGAGATTATCACAGTCTAGGTGGCAGTGGGATACCTGATTTATTATCTAATATATTAAAATACATCACAATTTCATTGGACAATGAATTAAAGAATTCACTGCTATATAGACCGGTAAGTCATCACTTTGGTAATATAGCTATGATCTATCTTTTTTTTTTTTTTTTACAATTACAAAAGTGATTTCTCAAGTGGATATCTTTCTCCGTTACCCAATTGCACGATTAGGATCATTCCTTATGGATGTGAGCGTAAAACTTGTGAACAGCTATGCCTTGACGATTACAAAGGAATAAGACGCATAGTTTATGATGCTTATGGAGTATTGTGCTTTTGTTATTACAATTGTGGTTAGCCAATGGATTTGAAATTAGTATTTTGGTTTAATACGAGAGAATTTATGTCATTCAAAATATTAAATTCAAAAGACTTATATTGTTTGAATGGTTTTGTTGAAGATATTGAAACAATACATTACTTCTTTATTGTTTGAGATTATTTTTATAGTGGTAAAATTGTCTAAATATGGGGATGGTAGTTTCACATATGCAACAAATATCGCTAAGATGAATTGACCTAGCTACATTTTTTATACAAGAACCCATTCGTTTTGTGAATTTCACTCTAAACATATCCACGATTGATTACATCTTGACAAGTCATTGAGGAGTCTATCATGATTGAATTCATGTTTGAGGGATGATTAAAAAAACGAGAAGGTTGTTCGAATACGTATTTAAGGGGTACGGGTAACGTGATAGAAATGATGCCATAAAATGAAAAGAAACGACACTGAGGTATAAGACACAAAATTGTTAAACAAAAGAGGGGAATGTTTTCTTATAAAATTATTTCGGGGCATTTTAGTGGTTTTTTTAATGAGAATAATAAATGCCCAATACTTCAAATAACCTTGCTAATATAAAAGGAAAAAAATAAAAGGAAAAATATCCTAATCAAACCCCTTATTGATGTGATTGTTTAAATAAAAAAATAGTCATTGTACTATTAATAATAATATATATCATTAATAGAGATTAACTCAGTCTAGGTGGTAGTGGGGCCACTGATTTATTGTCCAATATATTAAAATGCATCACAACTTCGTTAAACAATAAATCAAAGAATTTACTGCTTCATAGACCAGTAATTATATGTATTAATGATACATATCATTACTTTTGTAATACAGCTATGATCTATCTTTTAGTTTTGACAGTTACAAAAGTGATTTCTCGAGTTGATATTCTTGCTCCGCTACCCAATTGCACGATTGGGTTTATTCTTTATGGATGTGAGCGTAAAACTTGTAAACGGTTGTGCCTTGAAGATTACAAAGGAATGGGACGCTGCATTTATAATGCTTCTGGAGTATTGTGCTTTACTTATTATAATTATCATTGGCCAATGGATTTGAATTTAGTATTTTGGTTTAATACGAGCGAATTTATGTCATTCGAAATATTGAATTCAAAAGGATTATATCGTTTGAATGGTTTTGTTAAAGATATGGAAATAATTCAATAAAATTCTCTTGTCATATATTAATTCTTGATTGTTAGAGATTATTTTTATAGTAGTAAAATTGTCTAAATAGTAGGATGGTAATTTCACATATGCAAAAAATATCGCTAAGATGAAATGACCTAGCTATATTTTTTATACAAGAACTCATTCGTTTTGTGAATTTCACTCTAAACATTTTCACGATTGATTACATCTTGAAAAGTCATTGAGGAGTCTATCATGATTGAGTTCATATTTTAGGGATGATAAAAAAAGAAACACGAGAAGTATGTTCGAATACGTGTTTAAGGGGTACGGGTGACATGATAGAAATGATGCCATAAAACGAGAGGAAACGACAATGAGGTATAAGACATAAAATTGTTAAACATGATAAACAAGAGGGGGGAAACTTTTTCTTATAAAATTGTTTCGGGGCATTTTAGTAGTTTTTAATGAGAAAAAATAAATGTCTAAAACCTAAAATACTCTTGATAATATAAAACTAAAAAAAAGGAAAAATATCATAATCAAACTCCTTATAGATGTGATTATTTAAAGAAGAAAAAAACAATCATTGTAATATTAATAATAATATCTATCATTAATAGAGATATAATCACTAGTCTATGTGGCAGCGAGTCCCCTGATTTATTGTCTGATGCATTAAAATATATCAAAATTTCATTGGACATTGAATAAAAAAATCCACTACTATATAGACTGGTAATGATCTCTACTAATGATAGATGTCATTGCTCTTGTAATATAGCTATAATCCATCTTGTATTTTTCACAGTTACAAAAGTGACTTCTCAAATGGATACTCTTGCTCCGCTACCCAATTGCACGATTGGGTTCTTTCCTTATGGATGTGAGCGTAAAACTTGTGAACAGCAGTGCCTTGAAGAATAAAAGTGGAATAGGATGCAGCATTTATGATGCTTATGGAGTTTTGTGCTTTTGTTATTACAATTTTCATTAGTCAATGGATTTGAAATTAGTATTTTGGTTTAATATGAGCGAATTTATGTCATTCGAAATATTAAATTCAAAAGGCTTATATTGTTGGAATGATTTTGTTAAAGATATTGAAATAATCCAATAAAATTCTCTTGTCAAACATTAATTCTTGATTGTTTGAGATTTTTTTTATAGTAGTAAAAATGTGTAAATAGTGGGATGGTAATTTTACATATGCAATAAATATTGCTAAGATGAAATGACCTAGCTACATTTTTTATACAAGAACGCATTCGTTTTGTGAAACATTTCCATGCTCGATTACATCTTCACAAGTCATTGAGGAGTCTATCATGATTGAGTTCATGAGAAACTGGCATGTTTGAGGGATGATTGAAAAGAAACAGGAGAAGGTTGTTCGAATATATGTTTGGGTACGAGTGATGTGATAGAAACGATGTCAAAAAATGAGAAGAAATGGCGATGATGTATAAGACATAAAATTGTTAAACAAGAGAGATGAACGTTTTCTTATAAAATTGTTTCGTGGCATGTTAGTGTGTTTTTTAATGAGAAAAATAAATGTCTAATACCTAATATACCCTTGCTAATATAAAAGTAAAAAAGAAAAAGAAAAAGATCATAATCAAACCCATAATTGACGTGATCATTTAAAGAATAAAATGATCATTGTAATATTAATAATGATATTTATTATTAGTAGAGATCATCACCAGTCTAGGTGGCAACGTGGCCCTTGATTTATTAGCCAATGCATTAAACTACATCACAATTTCATTGGACAATGAATCAAAAAACCAACTGCTACATAGACTGGTAATCTCTACTAATGATAGATATATCATTGCTCTTGTAATATAGCTATAATCTATCTTTTATTTTTGATAGTTACAAAAGTGATTTCTCAAATAGATACTCTTGCTCCGCTACCCAATTGAATGATTGGATTCATTCTTTATGGATGTGAGCGAAAAACTTGTGAACGGCAATGTCTTAAAGATTACAAAGGAATATGACGTCGTGTTTATGATGCTTTTGGATTATTTTTTGTTATTACAATTTTCATTAGCCAATGAATTTGAAATTAGTATTTTGATTTAATACGAGCGAATTTATGTCATTCAAAATATTGAATTCAAATGGCTTATATTGTTCGAATGGTTTTGTTAAAGATATTGAAATAATTCAATAAAATTCTCTTGTCATATATTAATTCTTGATTGTTTGAGATTATTTTTATAGTAGTAAAATTGTGTAAATGGGAAATGGTAATTTCACATATGCAACAAATATCGCTAAGATAAAATGATCTAGCTACATTTTTTATACAAGAACACATTTGTTTTGTGAATTTCACTCTAAACATTTCCAAAATTGATTACATCTTGACTAGTCATTGAGGAGTCTATCATGATTGAGTTCATGAGTAAATGGCATGTGTAACGATCACAGACGTTTCTCTACAAGCTTCTCATTTAGGAGCTATTTCATGCACTGGGGTTGGACTCCAAACTAGATTTCTTTCACGTCTCCTGCGATTCGAACCATTGACATCCCATTTAAGAGGAACTTATGAAGAATGCTGGTACTAATTGGACAAGTAAGTTCCTCTTATGGAGGAGGTCATGTGTTCGAATTGCTGGGGACACGAAAGAAAATCAATCATGGAGCACAACTCCAATTGGACAGTACATAAGCTAACGGCACACAGAATAACACCTGGACGAGAGGCTTATAGGAAAAAGTCCGTGGTTGTTACAAAAAATATGCGCATTTTTTTGTAAAGACCACATACTTTTTCTTACAAGCCTCTCGCTTATGGGCTATTTCGTGCACCGTTAGTATACGTGATGAGTGCAATTTTAGTATACATGTTACCCGTTTATCTTATTTTGTTATTAATTATTCATTGATAAAAATACTAATTAATGTCTTATTTGAATTAGAATAAATTATGAGCAACTATGAAGATTCGGTGACCAAGATAGAAGTTTTTGAAAGTATGGGACTAAACTTAAAGTTTTGGAGCAAAAAGAATTGAACTTGCAATTAAAACTTGAAGTAGAGACCAAATAAAATACATGTTGAAACTTTGAGGACTAACCATGCCAAATTGGGATTGTAAACCAATTTTGCCAAATTGATTACTGTTTGCGCGGTCACCGTGGTTGACCGCGGCAATTAAAAAAAAACGGCCAATTTGCGTATTGTGGCCTGTTTGGCTTTTTTTTTTTTGGGCTTATTTCAACTTTAAGTCGGGGTCTTTTATGTTCTTTCACGTAGACAAGTTTCAAAATTAGTAAAACATTATATAAAGACCGAATTTAGGTCAAATTAAGGGAGGAAGACGACTAAAAACAAGAGAGAAGAATTATGTGACGAAGAAGTGATTTTGGAAGATTTCTTCTCCTTCAATCCATACCGAGTTCTATCAATTCTTTTATTTTTAATTTAATTATGTTATTATAATTTTCTTGAGCCAAAGTAGAAGATGAAACATTGTTTAAACAAAGTGATTATTTTGTTATACATTTAATTTCGTTTTTGAGCTTTAACTTGCATGGTTCGTTCTTGTTTGATTAATTAAATAAAATCCCTTTCATCTTAAATATCACGTATTTTTTATAGTTAGAAATTAATTTAATTAATTCGTGCTTGGTGCTTAATTAATTTCTTTTGATTCTCCGTTATTTAATTATCGATTTGAGATACATATAATGCTCAGGATGCGAAACATTTGATTCTATGTTTTTTTTTAATCGAGTTTGATACGAGAAACACTTAAATAATTTAAGATTGAAGCAAATGGGAGCCGATATTGGATTTTCGCCTTTTAGATTTAATTGATAAATATTTTAAGTCAATAATATATTGATTTCGAGTTGCCATTTGTTTTTTATAATTAAGCAATAATTGGATAATTGCTAAGTTAAACAATTGTGGATTCCGAAACCTTGGTACTTTAACTTGAATATTCAACTTAATTATTTTAGTCTAATTAATTAGTCTTTGAGTTACATTTTTTCAACTAAACTCATTTCGACCCAACTGATCCAACTAGCCTAGAATAATAGTTAATTCGGATTAAACTAAACTTTCTTCATTGCAGTCTCTGTGGGATTGACCTCATTACTATTTTTCTATATTCCAATAGATTCGTACACTTGCGAGTTATTTAAAATTTGACAACAAGTTTTTGGTATCATTGCCGGAAGCTGCGTTGGAAAGTTAAGTCTTAGTTAATTTTATTCTTGATTAGATATAATTTAGGATTTTATTTATTTATTTAAAAAACCAAAATATTTATAGTGCATGTTTGGTCGTAGATATCTAGAAATTAAGCTACAATGTTTAGATAGTGAAAATTGAAAGAATTTTTGACCAACGAAAACGAGCTACTAGTTTAGATAAAATTGAAGGAACCGAAGTAATAATCGCTATGAGTGATGAAATTGAGGAATGACATTTTAGGGACTATTTTAGTTCGTTAGCTAATTTGAGTACCTCATGCATACAATACCCACAAGCAGCTGCTAGAAATTTTGAGCTAAAATCGAGTGTGCTTAATTGTCTTCCATTTTTCTATGGTTTAGATAGTGAAGAATCCTATAATCATCTAAAGGATTTCTATGTTGTATGTGAGACATTTAAATATGAGAATGTTTCTCCTGATAATGTTAAACTTCATCTATTTTCTTTTTCTCTGAATGATAGATCTAGATCATTGTTTAATATGTTACTTGCCAATAGTATTACATCTTGGGAACAGATGATTACTAAATTTTGAATAAATATTTTTCTGTTCATGAGACTAATGCTATTCGTAGGAAAATTTTTTAGTTTGTTCAAAAAAACGAAAAACCATTCTATGAAACTTGGGAAATATTTAATGGCTTCTTATGAAATGTCCACATCACGGCTATGAAAAATTGTATTTATGACAATATTTTTTTGGAGGGATTACTATTACATATTCAAGAGTGGTTGATGGCCACAAGTGGTAGAGAGCTTATGTCAAAAAATGCAATAGAAATTTGGAGATTCATTTAAAAGCAAACTGACAATTCACAACAGTGGAGTCGATCTTCTCGGACTGAACCAAATAAAAGAGGAATCTATGAGATTCGAAGCAATGAACCTAGCTCAGAAATCAAAGAAATCAAAAGTATGATAAAAGATATTTCTTTTCAGTTAACATCTTTGACAGCCAATAATTCTACCGAGCCAGATACATGTTCTGATCAAGTGAATGTACTCAACATGATGAGGAAATCACCTTACAATCCATACTCCAACACATATAACCCAGGATGGATGGATCATCCCAATTTTTCTTGGTCATAAGGTGTTCAATAAGATATTACGGCAGGTCAAATCCCTCAGCAAAATACCAGACAGTTCAATTAAAACTTTTCACAGCCAAAACCATAGGAAGAGTCAATTCAAAAATTGACAAAAGCTACACAAGCTGCATTAGAAACCAGAATCACACCATTACCAGGTTTAAGAATAAAGTACGAACTAGCTAAAACTCACAGACACAACTGATCTCCAATATGGAAAACATGATGGGACAACTGGCTTCCTCAGTCCAATAGTTGGCAACAACCATTGAGAAAGGAAAGTTTTTGAGTCAACCACTTCCTAATCCTAAAGGAGTGCACAATATTGGTACCGATTCAAGCAACCAACATGAGGAGGCTAAATCTAATGACTTTGAGATGCGGCATATTGTTTGACAACCAAGTGGAAATTCTAAAATGAAATACATCTCAACCAGTTTCTTCAAGTAATGTACCAACTGATAATCTAGTTCATGAAGCTCCCACAATTAGCCATCTTACATTCCAAAAGCCCCATTCCTTCATAGGCTAACAAAAGTGAAGCAAGATAGTGCGATCAATAATATCATGGAAATCTTTAAGCATGTAAGTATAAATATCCCTCTACTTGATGCTATTAAGCAAGTTCCTGCCTATGCTAAGTTCTTGAAGGATTTATGTACGAAAAACAGACAATTACATTTGTGCAAAAAGGCCTTTTTAACTAAACAGGTTAGCTCTATAATTCAAAGCGACACCCCTCCAAAATTTAAAGATCCAAGTTGTCCTACTTATCATGCATCATAGGAAACCATAAGATTGAGATTGCGTTGCTAGATTTAAGAGCTAGTGTTAATCTTATTCCTTACTCTCTGTATATGTAACTTAGGCTAGGCGAGTTAAAACCAACATATATGATTTTACAACTTGCTGATAGATCTGTGAAAGTCCTCAGTGGCATTGTAGATGATGTTTTGATACAGGTTGACAAGTTTTATTTTCCTGTTGAGTTTATTGTACTTGATACTCAACCGGTACGAGACTCTACAAAACATAGTCCTGTAATTTTTGGTCGTCCTTATCTAACAACATCTAATGCTATTATTAATTGCAGGAATGGAGTTATGCAGCTATCTTTTGTCAATATGACAATATAATTGAATGTTTTTAATGTCAACAAGCAACCAAATGACAATGAAGACATTGCTGATGTTGATATGATAGAAGCACTAGTTGATGATTCTTTTGTTTCTACTGATTGTGATGATGCTTTAAAGATGTGTTTAACTTATTTTGATTCATATTTTGATGTTGCTAGTGCTATAAATGAAGTGAATGTCTTGCTTCAGTCAGCACATGTCATAGATACAACTAAGTGGAAACAAAAAATTGAGCCACTTCCAATAAGAAAAACAACATCACATCAGTTCAACAACTTAAAGCTTAAGGTATTGCCTGACACTTTGCAATATGCATTCTTGGGAGAGGCCGACACTTTACCAGTAATTATCTCTTATTCCTTTGATAATGCACAAAAAGGTAAGTTGTTAAGTATTTTGATTGAACATAAAGAGGCATTAGGATGGACTATTGTTGATATCATAGGCATAAATACAGAAGATTGTATGCATCATATCTATCTTGAGGAGAATTCTAGGTCTACTAGAGAGATGCAACGTAGGTTATATCCTAACATGAAAGAGATGGTAAGAAGTGAAGTGCTTAAATTGTTAGATGCTAGGATTATTTATCCTATTTATGATAGCATGTGGGTAAGTCGAGTACACGTTGTCTAAAAAAAATCAGGTGTAACAGTAGTTACTAATACAAACAACGAATTGGTCCCAACTAGAATAACTAAAGGTTGGCGTATTTGCATTGATTACAAAAAATTGAATTCAATCACTAGAAAAGATCACTTTCCTCTTCCATTCATTGATCAAATACTTGATAAGCTTGCAGGTCATGATTATTATTATTTTCTAGATGGTTATTCTGGCTATAATCAAATTCCCAAAGCTCTAGAAGATCAAGAGAAAACTATTTTCACTTTTCCTTTCAGAACTTTTGCGTATAGAAGAATGCCATTTTGTTTGTGTAATGCACCTGATACTTTTCAAAGATGTATGCTTAGTATTTTTTCGGACATGGTTGTGAGGTTACATGAAGTGTTCATGGATGATTTTTCTGTATATGGAGATTTGCTTGATAAATGTTTGCGCCATATAACTTTAGTTTTGCAGAGATGCGAGGAAAAGAACTTAGTTTTAAATTGGAAAAAATGTCACTTCAAGGTGAAACAAGGTATTGTTCTTGGTCACATTATCTCTAGTGGTGGTATTGAAGTTGACAAGGCCAAAGTGGATCTTATCTCCAATCTTCTACCTCCAAAATCAGTGAAATAAGTAAAATCTTTCCTTGGGCATGCTAGTTTTTATAGAAGATTCATTCAAGACTTTAGTAAAATCTCTAGATCCTTATACAATTTATTTATTAAGGATGCACATTTTGTCTTTAATGATTCTTGTTTAGATGCGTTTGAAAGACTTAAAAAATTGTTGACCACTGTACCTATCATTCGACCACTTGATTGGAATTTAACTTTTGAACTCATGTGTGATGCATCTGATTATGCTATAGGAGAAGTTTTAGGACAGATATTAGATCAGTTGCCTTTTGTTATTTACTATGCTAGTATGACTCTTAATGATGCACAATTGAATTATTCTACTACGGAGAAAGAAATGCTAGCAGTTGTATTTGGTTTAGATAAATTTTGATCATATCCTGTAGGGTGTAAAGTAATTATTTTTCCTGACCATGATGTACTCAAAATATCTTTTCACTAAGAAAGATGCTAAACCAAGGTTGATTCGGTAGATTTTTCTTTTGCAAGAATTTGACATTGAGTTTAGAGAATAAAAAAGGTTCTGAAAATGTTGTATCTGATCACTTATCTCGTATTGTGCTTGATTCTGTACAGAAAAAACTACCGTTAAATGAGTTGTTTCCAGATGAACAACTTATGATATTGATGTCGTACCCTGGTTTGCTGACATATTTAATTATCTTGTTACAGGTAAACTTCCAGAAGATTGGACTAAATAAGATAAAACTAAGTCCTTAGCTGAAGTGAAGAATTTCTTTTGGGATGATCTTTATTTGTTTAAATACTGTGCTGATCAAATTATAAAGAGACGTGTCCCAAAAAGTGAATTTCAAAGTGTGATATCTTTTTGTCATGACCAAGCTTGTGAAGGCCATTTTAGTACTAAAAAGACTAATGCCAAAATTTTACAATGTGATTTTTATTGGCATACTCTTTTTCGTGATCATTATATTTTTTGTTCTTCATTTGACAGGTGTTAACACATGGGAAGCATTTCAAAAAGAAACATGATGCCGCTTAATCATATTCTCGTAGTTGAGATCTTTGACGTATGGATGATTGATTTCATGGGACATTTTCTCCCATCATTTGGCTATATTTACATATTGGTTGGTGTCGATTATGTTTCCAAGTGGTTCGAGGCAATTCCATGTAGGACCAGTGATCACAAAAGTGTGGTGGCATTTTTGAGGAGCAATATTTTCTCTCCTTTGGCACTCCACGGACCATAATCAATGATGGTGGATCTCATTTCTGCAATAAATATTTTCAAACCCTGTAAGAAAAGTATTCCATCACATACAAGGTTGCAACCCCATATCACCCACAAACTAGCAGTTAGGTGGAGGTTTCAAATCGAGAGATAAAGTAGATTTTGGAAAAGACAGTTCGGCCTGATAGAAATGATTGGTTTCTCTGACTTACTGATGCATTATGGACATATAGAACAGCTTTCAAAACATCCATTGGAATGTCCCCTTATAGACTGGTGTATGAAAAAGCCTGCCACCTACCGGTTGAGCTAGAGCATCAGGCTTATTGGGCTATCAAGAAATTTAATTTTGATTTGCAGGAAGTTGGGTCAGAAAGAAAATTGCAGCTAGCAGAACTTGAGGAGATTCAGAACGACGCTTATGAGAATGACAAGATCTACAAGCAAAGAATGAAAGTCTTTCATGATATGCATATAGTAAGAAAATCGTTCACCCAAAGTCATAAAGCACTTTTATACAATTATCGTTTGCATTTATTTCCAGGTAAGTTACGTTCTAGATGGTCATGCCCTTTTATAGTTCATATAGTTTATCCTCATGGAGTTATTGAGATTGAAAACTCCCAAAATGGTGATATTTTCAAAGTTAATGGTCGAAAATTAAAATCATATTTGAAGTTCAACTCTCGAGAGGGGGAGTAATACATTGATTTGAGTGATCCTACCAATCCATCTTTAAAAAAAATCTCCATAAAAAAACAAAAAATTAAAAAAATAAAAACGAAAATTAAAAAATAAAAACGACATTAAAAAAATTTATGTTTTATTTTAATGTTTTTCTTAGTAGAAGTGTATGGTGGTACAACTCATTCAGGTACATTCTTTTCAACTTATTCTCTTCTCTTTTTGTCTCTCTTTATTCCTATATAATAATGTAGTGATTATATATATTTGCATGCACTTAACTGACTTGTATAATTTGAAACATTGAAGACAATGTTTAGAATAGATTTGGAGGTAGGGTGTTTAAAAAAATTAAGGGACTGCGCATGGACTTTGAAAATTGGATGAAGTAAGAACTTTTTTATTTTAGTACTTGTATTACCTTTGGCTTGGAGTATTGTGACACTTTGTTTGTTAGTTTTGTATGTTGATGTTAGTTACAAGTGTGAAAAGAGAAGTTCGACGAGTGAAAGTGATTAATCAATTGAAGAGAATTCACGTGTTAAATATAAAATATTCAAGTGAGTCTTGAGCCTTATATCTTCTTGGAGAAAACCCCTTTATGCCTAATTTTTACATTCACTATGGTCAGTTTTCTTGATTTTTTTTCTAGGTGTCACTGCACTTGAAAACCCGTAAGATTAGTGTCGTTGGATGACTAATTTGATCTTTAGAAAGTGATAGTGAGGCCATCTTTGATGCATTTGAGCCTTTTTAGCATATCAAATAAACATTGATCCCTAACAACCAGTTTGAAACCTTATGTTTTAAAAAAAAGAGTAAAAAGTTTTGAATTTTTCTTTGTTAGCTAACTATCCATACTTTAAGTCAATCCACGTTCATAATATAATCCATATTTCATTTCTTTTTTATGATTGATAATGTAGAGATAAATCTATATCAAATGGTGGGGACGAAGAAGAAGGAAAGGAAAAAAATCAGAAGATGAGGATAAGGATGAAGATGAAGGGTATAAAGTAAAAGAGATCAAAGTAAAAAAAATAATAAATAAATCTCTTGTGAAAAAAAAAATTTAAAAAGAGAGTTGAAAAATGAGCACTCACTACATATGGTGCACTTACAAAAAAGAAAGAAAATGTTATTTGGAAATTATTTTGAGAAAAAAAAAATACCAGAAAATGCACAATAACCCTTGTCTTTAGAAAAATCTCTATTGTTCTCACTCATATTTTGTTTATCCACTTATCCTGTTATTTGATTAGCCCTGTCCCGAGCCTATATTTCAACCAAATAAAAGTTTCTCTTGATTTTAGAGTGCAAATGTCTGAAGTCGATGCTAGCACTATGGGTCTTAGGGGGTTGTGATATTTGGATGGAAAAAAATTGACTTTACTTGTCTACTACTATATGAGAGATTGTGTTCACTTCAAAATCATGGACAAGTTTTTCCTATTACATGCACATCTTGGGGGTGAGTGTGTGATACTATTTTTATTCAACGTCGCTCACTTTACCGTGTTATTTGAGCACAGACGTTACACCAATTAAAATAATTAAAATAATTAAAATAAAAAAAATGAATTCCATAGTCTTAATTAAATTAATTGATGAAAAATAACTCATGCACACATCTCCATGTTTTTAAAGAGAATATGGAAATAGCCTGCTTTTGTTACTACTTGATACAAGTACAACCTTATGTGCTGTGGAGGATCTAGACATTTAGAGTTGGGGAATGTAACGCTCTAGATTTTTTTAATACAGAGAGTCACTAAAATAATTTCTAAACTATATTTGACGACTCCAAAAATTATTTTTTGTGCCCTTAAATGATTTTAAAATTATAACATTTGCGGAAAATAGATGTGCGCAAAGAAATAACGATTTTTCTTCAAGTTTCTATAATTTTGTCTAAACTAAACTGTGGTAGGTGTTGTCACAAATTATTTGATCATTCAAACGAATTTAAAAAATCCAAAATTTTTTATTGTACATACTTGAGACTACATACTACAATATGTTAAAATTTCAAACATTAGCTGCATTGTTTGATAGGTGAAAAAGATAGCTGAAATTGTTTGAAAAGCTGTTCCGGGTACCTTAAGGCAGCCCGCTAAAATATTTATAAAAATTTCATATGATGGTGTTTTTGACTGATTCTAATTTCTGTTAGAACACATATAGGTCTTTCCATTGTCACTAATTTCACTCAAGAATTCCAACTGTAGAAAAAGTTACGATTTTTCGAAGTAGGGACATTAAGTTGGATATTTCAGAAACATGAAACTATACATTTTTAACTTGAAACTTTTAATGGCAAAGGAACTGACATCTTGTTTTTCATAAATATTAAATAATTAAATACTGAATCAAAGACTAAAAATATTGTATTTACATCATAATTGACTCGATCATCTCGACGTCAAAACTTAAACTAAAAAAGAAATTTCATGACTAGCTCACTAGCCTATGTCATCGCATCAATGCCAATTAATTCAATCTGAAAATTTATTCATTTTGGGGGTGAGTATTTCATAAGAAACACTCAGTATCAATACATACAACATGTGAGAAAATTATACAAAAACACAAATGTGACATACCATAATTTTTAAACGTGCATAGGAACACAAAAATTGGTAGTCGGCACCATATAACGTCATACGTGATTACTTTCAATCACTAACATGTTAAAGTGATTACCTTCAATCATTATCATAAAGTTCTTTCGTAATTGGGTTTGCTTTGCATTTATATCACATCGTTATTTTCCAAACGTCATTTAAAAATCGCAGTAAAAGTAGTAAGTAAAACTACATTGAAAATGAAATTCCCGTTGAGTTGATTGGTGGTTTAAAAGAATTATTTCTTTTCTTAAAATGATGAACATGTGCTTTGTCTTTTTGTTCTCCCAAAATATAGTAATATATCACGAGATTTAAATGCTGGGAAAATAAAGAAATAGATGGCCGAAAGAGGAGATAAAATAGATGTTTCCACTTACTATTGAAGGAAGGAGGTAGTTTGCTGCAGTGATTTTTTGTATCTGAAATGAGGGGAAAATTAGGGAGTTTTCGAGGCTGACAAGTGAAGAACAAAAGGGGAAAAAGAATGATAAATATTGTTGGGAAGAATGCTTGCTATAAGTTTAAATTATTACATAAACTAAGCAGAGATGAGCAGTGTTTTGGAGGCTACAAGACCTGGGATGAAAAGGGGAACTCGCTGCCCGATTTCTAGTGGTTAAAAGGCAGATAAAGATCATAAATTTAGGGGATGAAAATAGAGAGAAAATTGTATGTAAATTAGAGTGTGAGATGACAAAAAATAAAAATAAAAGGAAGAAAATCTTGAGAGAGGGGCTGAATACTTGTGTTGTTGGGCAGTTTTGAAGTGGTTTGAATGGAAAATTAGTGGGGTTGAAACATGGGACTTAGGGTGGTTTTATTCAAGGGAAAATGAGGAAAACATCAGGTGCTTAAAGAAGAGTTTGAGGCTGGAAGACTAGTAATCGTTTTGTGGCTAACAACTGCTAGAAAAAGGGACATTCTAGGGTCATTTTCATCAGGTTTATGAGGGATACTTGGGACAGTTTTTCAGCAAGTTAAGGGAGAACCTTGGGAACATTTTTCAACAGTTTAGTTAGGGGTTATATAGCTGCAATAAGTGAGAAGAAAGAGGTAAAGAAAAGATGATCATGGGGGAAGGGTGGCTGCAATGTGGTGAGGAAGTGGGAGGTGGTTATAGGGTCATGGGTGATTTTTCTTAGTTGATCATGGGGCTGTTTATTTTGGCTGAAATCTGGGTTGCTGGGGGACGGGTTTTCAGACCATGGGGAGGCAATTTTGGTGGGAAAAACAAGTTACATTGAGGGCTGAAAAGTGAGAGAAAGTGGGGAGAAAATGGAAGTTAAAGAGGATCATAGGGATGGTTTTTCTTCATGGATAAAAAGGGTGGAAATGGGTGGTTATTTCCTTAGGCAATAAGGGCTATTTGAAGTAAGGAAAATGTAGAAATTAAGGGGTTTATTGGATAAATTTTTTGGTGGTTTTATGGTGTTGATTGGTGATAAATACGATTTTGTACTTATCTGGGCTCACAAAAATGGACAATTATAAGTTCTTTTGGTTGTTTACAGTTTAATTGCATATGTTTTCTTATCAATTTAGGAAATAATCAAAGTCAAGTATAAATGGGATGAAAAGAGAGCAAAATGAAGACAAGGGGACCTAATTGCTAAAGAAATGAAACTTCAGGGACTTGATGTGCAAATACCTAGGCGGGAAATTCAAATTCAGCACAAGAAACTACCATGCGATCGCAAGGAAGGATCCTGGTGCGATCGCAAGACACTGAAAAAAATAACAGAATGTGAAACTGGTCAACCATGCGATCGCAGGTCATAGAGCCATGCGATCGCACAGCCTAATCGTGACAGAATTTGTGCAGACACCTGATTCAAATAGAATTCTACCAATCCAAATAACTAAAACAACCAAACACACGTTTGGAGGTGGAAAAAGAGTACTATAAAAGGTAGAAGATAGATTTTTCGCGGGAGACGAATTTTAGAGGAACAAGATACAAGGCAAAAACGAAGATCAAGGGCGGAATCGAAGATTATCGAGCCGAGATCACGGGTTTTATTTTACTTTTTTTTGTTTTCCTTTCTCCGGACCATGATGAATTCAATTCTTCCTTTAATTGAAGAAATCATGTCCGGCTAATTTTCTTTATCTAGGATGAATGATGAAACCTCACGTTTTGATTAATTAAGCAGTTTTTTTTTCCTTTTTAGTAATTAATTGCCGTGGATTGATTATTCTTTTTTCAGTTTCTTTATTATTTTAATGCTTGCGCACCATTAGAATATATTGTGATCTGTATTGAAGTCGAGAGATTCAATATAGATTAAGCACGTGGTATTGAATAACATAGGGTCCAATAATAGATAGAGATTACTATTATGCCTTATGAAATCCATTTAGGCGATCTTGAGATTTTAATGCATGTGTTTATGCTCGAAGCTTAATTAGAGATAATGAAGTTCGCATAACATATAGATTTGATTGACCATCGAGAGAGGCTTTCGATTAATTTAGGAACGCCGATTTTCAGTCCAAGGTAATTAAAAGCTAAAAAGTGATTAACAGCTAATTGAGTAGAACGTGTCGGTGGATTCGTGAATCCTAGTTTTGTTAAACTTTAATTCGTTCTCATATTTCAAAGTTGCTTTTTATTGTGAATTTCAATTTAATCAAAATAGTTAATTAGTTCAGAATCTTAAGAATCAAGAATTGAATCTGTGTTAATTTCCATTGTTAAAATTTGAGTTGTGAAATTAATTGGTAATTTAGTATCTAGACCTCGTGGGTTCGACACTTTATTTCATCATTATATTACTTGGCCACGATCCGTCCACTTGCGGGATATATATCGCAACAACAAGTTTTTGGCGCCGTTGCCGGGGACTAGTTTTATAAATTGCTACGTTAATTTATAATTTAGCTTTTAACAATTCTTTTTAGTTTTCTTTAGCGTTATCTTTATTTTCGATTCGTCGTGATACTGCTGAATTTTATCTGTTTTCTAACTTTTCAGGTGTTAAGTGTGTATGCGCCGTACAAAAGATCTTGATCTTTTTTATTTAGATCCAGAAATTGAACGGAGCTTTCACCGACGACCACGTGAAAAAAGAGAAAAGAAGCATCAGCAGCAAGACACAATGGAGGATAACCGAATCCAGAATCCGTTGCAAGCAGATGGCCGACACAATCATGCACCAATAGCTCGACCTGTTGAAGTCAATGAGAGAGACATTCTTATGGGTGAATATATGATGCCACCGATAGTTGAAAATCGGTCCAGTATTATATATCCGCCTTATGGGCACGACAACTTCCAGTTGAGGCCAGATGTGATCAACTTGTTCTCGAACAATCTGCCTTTCTACGGGAGAGTAGATGAAAACCCTCATTACCACATTTCTCGCTTTGATGAAATCTGTGGTAATTTCAAATACCAAGGCGTTAATGAAGAGGCACTGAAGATGAGGCTTTTTCCACACACACTGAAGGATAAAGCTCGAGAATGGTTGGATTCACTACCGCCTGGGAGCATCACAACCTGGGGTGATCTGATCCAAAAGTTCACATTGAAGTACTTTCCTCCAGCCAGGGTGAACAGATTGAAGTACGAGATTTCTAATTTCCAACAGTCTGAGTTGGAAAACTTTCATGAGGCATGGGAGAGATTCAAGCAACTGCTCAGGAAGTGTCCAAGCTACGGGTTTCCCTTAGCAGCTCAGAATCACTACTTCTACTCTGGTCTAGCTCCTAGCAGTCGTTCTTCAGTTGATTCTGCAGCAGGTGGCTCTATCCAAAATAGGTCTGCCGGCGATCTCCATGACTTGTATGAAACAATAAGTGAACAATTCGTTATGTGGCCAGACAGAGGAGTACAAAGGAAAGCAGCAGGGGTACATGAGGTAGACTCCAATTCGCTTTTACTGGCGAAGATCGATGCATTTGCAAAGCAGATGGAGACGATGAAATATTCTCATTCAGCTAATATGGTTCAGATGTCTCCACCAATCTGTGTGACATGTGGGGCAAACCATCAGTTTTCAGAGTGCCCATTGACAAAGGTTGATATGCCTTCTCCTGAGCAAGTTGCATATGCTCAGAATTTTCAGCGTCAGCAGAATAATCCTTATTCACAGACATACAATCCAGGATGGAGAAATCATCCAAACTTCTCCTATGGCAACAACCAGAATATCCAGAACCCGCCAAATCAAGGGAGGCCACAAGAGAAAAAAGGAGGATTGGAAGAAGCTGTCACTGAAATAAAGGAGATGCAGAAAAGACAGGATGTTGCCATCAAAAATATAGAAAATCAGATTGGGCAGTTGGCTAAATTGTTGACCGAGAGACAACCAGGCACATGGCCAAGCAATACTGAAGTCAATCCAAAGGAGCAAGTAAATGCAATTACTACGAGGAGCGGGGTTCAGTTACCAGAGATTCATGTGACTAGGCCAGGTGTAGAAAAGGAAACTGTGTCCGACAAAGCGAGAGAAAATAATTTAGATGCAGAAGTTGCACCAGAACAGGACTCTCCACCAGCTTATATTCCACCACCGGCTTACGTCCCTCCAATCCCATTTCCTCAGAGGCTGCGAAAACACAAGTTAGACAAGCAATTCGAGAAATTTCTCGATGTGTTCAAGAAACTCCAGATCAACATTCCATTTGCTAATGCTCTAGCACAGATGCCGAGTTATGCTAAATTCATGAAGGAAATCCTTTCAAATAAACGGAAGTTAGAAGAGCACGAAACTGTTATGCTTACTGAAGAATGTAGTGCTATCTTGCAAAACAAGCTACCGCCAAAGTTAAAAGATCCGGGGAGTTTCTCTATTCCTTGTACTGTTGGTAGTTCTTTTTTCGAAAAAGCATTATGTGATTTAGGTGCTAGCATTAACTTGATGCCGTATTCTATTTTCAGGCAACTAGGTCTCAGAGAAGTGAAGCCAACCACAATTTCACTCCAGTTAGCTGATCGGTCAGTTAAACGCCCACGTGGAGTTATTGAAGATATTTTGGTTAAAGTGGACAAGTTTATATTCCCTGCTGACTTCATTATCCTCGATATGGCGGAGGACAGAGATGTGCCACTTATCTTGGGGCGACCATTCTTAGCTACTGGAAGGGCCCTCATTGACGTACAAAAAGGGCAGCTGATGTTGAGATTGAATGAGGAGCAGGTCACTTTTAACGTATTCAAAGCAATTCAGTATCCAAGCTCCTCTGACTCATGCTTTCAGATCGATATCATTGATCACGAGGCTGCTAACACATTTGCCTTGGAGAATCCTGCAAATCCATGGGAAGCGTGTATTATGCATTCTCAAGATGAAAACTCCGAGTCTCCAGTCCTTGAGGAATGTGCCAGATATTTACAAGGAGCAGAACAGATTGAACGAAGGAGTAGATATATGGATTTGGGTACCACACTTCCTCAGCAGCCTCCCTTGGTCCAAAAGGCACCAATTCTCGAGTTAAAGCAATTACCCTCTCACCTTAGGTATGCTTATCTCGGTGAGTCATCCACCCTTCCAGTCATCATCGCCAACTCTATTGATCAGGATCAGGAGGATAAATTACTCCGAGTCTTGAGAAATTACAAATCAGCCATCGGGTGGACTATAGCAGACATCAGAGGTATCAGCCCATCTTTATGCATGCACAAAATTCTAATGGAAGAGGCTTATAAACCGACAGTGCAACATCAACGCAGACTGAATCCCCATTTGCAAGAAGTAGTCCGAGCTAAAGTGTTGAAACTGCTTTACGCAGGTATTATCTATCCTATTTCAGATAGTACTTGGGTCAGCCCGGTCCAGGTGGTGCCAAAGAAGGGAGGGATCACAGTTGAGAAGAATGATAAAAACGAGCTCATTCCAGTCAGATTGACCACCAGCTGGCGAGTTTGTATTGACTACAGGAAGTTGAATGATGCCACTCGAAAAGACCATTTTCCTCTACCTTTTATTGATCAGATGTTGGAGCGATTGGCAGGTCATTCCCATTATTACTTTCTTGACGGATATTCAGGCTACAATCAGATTCATATCGCACCGGAAGATCAAGAAAAGACTACATTTACCTGTCCTTATGGCACGTTTGCTTATAGGCGTATGCCATTTGGCCTATGCAACGCCCCAGCCACATTTCAGCGTTGTATGATGTCGATTTTCTCGGATATGGTCGAAAAATTTATTGAAGTCTTCATGGATGATTTTTCAGTTTTTGGAGCATCATTCGACGATTGCCTCAAAAATCTGACCCTAGTACTTCAGCGTTGTGAGAAAACCAACTTGGTACTGAATTGGGAAAAATACCACTTTATGGTCCAAGAAGGCATCGTGTTGGGACACAGGATATCAGAAAAGGGCATTGAGGTCGACAAAGCAAATATTCAAGTTATAGAGAAACTGCCTCCTCCGACATCAGTTAAAGGAATTCGATCTTTTCTGGGACATGCGGGTTTCTATAGACGGTTCATTCAGGATTTCTCAAAAATAACCAAACCGTTGTGCAGTTTGCTGGAGAAAGATGCCAAGTTCGAATTTTCTGTTGACTGTCTTAAAGCCTTCAACACTCTCAAAAACAGTCTAATCTTAGCACCTGTCATTGTACCACCGGATTGGGATCTACCTTTTGAACTCATGTGTGATGCAAGTGACTTTGCCATTGGGGCAGTTTTGGGGCAACGTAGAACAAAAGTCATACATACCA
The DNA here is from genome assembly GCA_030279155.1 of Forsythia viridissima. Lineage (NCBI taxonomy): Eukaryota > Viridiplantae > Streptophyta > Magnoliopsida > Lamiales > Oleaceae > Forsythia > Forsythia viridissima. The sequence goes on from CM059040.1 coordinate 38,039,782, forward strand.
TCTACTATGCCAGCCGAACTCTCAATGATGTTCAGATGAATTATGCCACTACAGAGAAAGAATTACTAGCTGTAGTATTTGCCTTCGAAAAATTTCGATCTTACCTCATTGGGTCGAAAGTGGTAGTGCACACAGACCATGCAGCGTTGAAGTATCTTTTTGCTAAAAAAGATGCAAAGCCAAGACTTATTCGGTGGATCTTACTTCTCCAAGAATTCGACTTGGAAATTAAAGACAAAAAAGGGGTTGAGAACGTGGTAGCCGACCACTTGTCAAGAATCGAGCAGACGGAAGGCAATGAGGAAGGTGAAATAAATGAGAAGTTTTCTGATGAGCAGATTTTTGGGATTGAGCAGTTGGGGATTGCACCGTGGTATGCAGATTATGTGAATTACCTGGCAAGCAATATCATGCCACCGGATTATGATCATCAACGTCGAAAAAAGTTCTTTTCAGAACTTAAACACTATTTTTGGGAAGATCCTATTCTTTACAGAAGGAGAGCTGATCAAGTAATTCGGAGATGCCTACCTGAAGAAGAAATGGAGACTGTCTTGGAGCAATGTCATTCTTCACCATACGGAGGTCATTTCGGGGCTACCAAAACAGCAGCCAAAGTCCTACAATCTGGGTTTTATTGGCCGACTCTATTCAAAGATGCCTACAGTCTGGTAAAAAAATGTGACAGGTGCCAACGGACGGGGAACATATCTCGGAAGCAAGAAATGCCCCTACGAAGCATTCTAGAGGTTGAACTTTTCGACGTGTGGGGTATTGGCTTTATGGGCCCGTTTCCACCATCATTCTCAAATTCTTACATTTTGGTGGCTGTGGATTACGTGTCCAAATGGGTAGAAGCTGTAGCCTTACCGACCAATGATGGCAAGGTGGTGGTAAACTTTCTCAAAAAGAATATTTTTACGCGTTTCGGGACTCCTCGGGCAATCATCAGTGACGGGAGAAAGCATTTTTGCAATAGACAGTTTGACACCCTTTTGGCAAAATACGGTGTGAAGCACCGTGTGGCTACTCCATACCATCCACAAACCAGCGGGCAGGTGGAAATCTCCAACCGGGAGTTGAAAAGGATCTTGGAGCTTACGGTGAGTTCATCGAGGAAGGATTGGTCGAGAAAACTAGATGATGCCCTTTGGGCATATCGAACTGCATTCAAAACTCCAATTGGAATGTCACCTTATCGCCTAGTTTTTGGGAAGGTGTGCCATTTACCGGTTGAGTTAGAGCACCGAGCCTACTGGGCATTGAGGAAGTTAAATTTCGACTTGAAAGAAGTCGGTGAGAAAAGACTGCTTCAGTTGAATGAAATGGAAGAATTCAGGTTCGAGGCTTATGAAAATGCCAAACTGTACAAAGAGAAAACCAAGAATTGGCATGACAAAAACATTCAAAAACGGCAGTTTTTAGCAGGGCAAAAAGTCCTCTTATTCAACTCTCGACTCAAGCTCTTCCCTGGGAAATTGCGTTCAAGGTGGTCCGGGCCATTCACGGTGGTGAAAGTCTATCCACATGGAGCGGTGGAGGTGGCTCATGACACGAAGGGCAGGTTCAAAGTGAACGGACAAAGACTAAAACATTACTTGGAGGGTGACTTTTCGAAAGAAAAGTCATTTACCACTTTGAGCAATCCGGAGTGATCACCGCGACAAAGTCGAGCTATAGACTTTAAACAAGCGCTCAATGGGAGGCAACCCATTTTCTTCCCTTTTATTTACATTTACAGTATAATTTCAGTTTTAGGAGTTCGAGCATGTTTTGCACGTTTTAGGTTTAAGTTTTGGAATATGTTTTAGTTCTTGGGGTTCGAGGATCTCATCATCGTCATTTAGCATATACACGTTTATAATATCTTAAAGTTATGTTTTATTAAAAATAAAAAAAAATAAAAATAAAATTTGAAATCAGGTGTTGAACCATGCAATCTCATGGTTCACACACCTGCGATCGCACAGACTGGGCAGATTACATTCTGCCCAGATTTTGACCACCGTGCGATCGCAATCATTTTAGTCCATGCGATCGCATGGACTATCATTTCAATTAAAAACCGGGAATCAACTCTCACTCTCATTTTGCAACTTTTGAACTTCAAACACCCATTCCTCTTCATTCATTGATCTCTAACATCAAAACCGAGCATCTTGGGCTTCAATTGACACTCACTCGTCCATCATAACCGTAAATCACACGACTTGAAAGATTATGGCCCCGAAACGACCACCGACAGCCGCCGAAAAGGGGAAAAAGAAGGCTACCGGTGGCACATCCAAGAGGGCTCGGGTCGATACGGCAGACACCGCCGCCTCTCACCTTTATTTATCCGAAGAACATAAAGAGAGGTTCACCAATGCCGTGAGCCAGTGGTCCCTTTGGGGGGAGCGAAGAGTGCACCTAGCCGACTTCCCTCATTCCGAGCTCTTCAACCTTATTGACGTTTGCCGTTGGACCAAGGTGGCCGATACTCCACATCGTATGTACTCCCAGCTCGTCCATGAGTTCTACACGAACTTCAACCAGGAGATAGACATTCATGGGACAGAGCACTACGGGCAAACTTGGGTCCGGGGCAAATGGTTCATGTTCACCCCGAGGGTCATCGACGATTTCTATGGCCTATCTTCTGACGATGTTCACCCTCTGCCTGACATTCAGGATATGGACGAGGTGGCCCGGTTCTTATATGGTCGAGCAGATGCATGGCCACTGCCCGGGAGGGACTTCGAGCACAGTAAGCTGACAGACTCCCTCCTCATCCTGAACGTGTTTGTGAGTCACAACATCGACCCGACTACGCATCGCACCACCATTAATGATGCTAGGGCTCGACTGCTGTACCTTTGGCTCACGGAAAGAAGATCGACCTGGGGAGTTACATCTACACCCTGATCAGCTTACTGGCTTCCCAGACTGACAAGAGGCACACAGCCATCTTCCCAGCACTGATCAGTGGTATCTGTGCGGCAGCGGGGGTCCCGATTTCACCGACGGAGCCCGTTTTTCGAGGAAAGGGACCTATCAACCGCTTTGCCTTGGAGAATGCCAGACGGGCCACTGCACGAGTTATGGGGGCAGCCCCAGCTGCAGACGAGCACCCTCCTGAGGAGCAGCCAGCAGCACCCCAGCCAACAGCACTCCAGCCAGCAGCACCACCTGTCGATATGGCCGCTTTATTACATCGCCTACTAGAGGGTCAGGCCGAGCAGACACGGCTCATTATTGCCACCCGGACTGAGCTCCACACAGTGCAGCAGGAGTTGGCAACTCTACGGGCTCGAGTGGATGCAGACAGACACACTCAGTCGTCTATAGAGTTTACCCTGAGTCAGACTTCCCTTGAGCAGAGTCGGATTCGGGCTGACTGTGACCAGGTCAAGCGACGACTAGACAGATGTGCGGGCAAGCTGGATGACCTCCATGATCAGATATGCCGCCCGACACCCACGCCAGCTCCTCCACCTGTTGACCCCTCCACACTCCTTCTTTAGGCACCCTCCAATCCACCTCCGGGAAGTACCTAAATTTTTATGTATTTCTTTATTTTACATGCGATTGGGGACAATGCACGTTTTACGTTTGGGGGTGGTTGATATGATAAAAAATTTTGCTCAATTTGACATATTCATGATATTTGATGATATGATATTTGACTGTTGACTTAGTTCGTTTTTATTTATTTATTTATTTATTTTCTTAAAAAAAAATTTATTTCGTTTGCATGCTTGTGTGGTATGAATAGCCTTGCCGGCTAATGATGATAATTTTCATTTAATTTTCACTGTAAATCATGACTTGTGAACAGAATATATTGTTGTTTAAATGTGAGACTATTAAATCATATCTGATATTGTGTTGTGTCGGCCCGTGAAAATGATAAGTAGCTATGTTGGTGCACTTAAGTTGAAAACAATAGGATCCCCAAAACCTTCAAATTATCTGTATCCCAACTAAGTAACCAATGAAGTGAGTGATTGTAGCGAGTAAACTGTGATGATGGCTATCTAGATTATGTTTGATTCTGTGTATGTCGAAAAAAAAAAATTGTGTGGAGCACTTTAGACCAGTTAGAGGAAACTAAGTAATGACCGAATGTTAGGAATCTAATCCCTCAGCATGAACTTATTGCACGCAAAGAACAAGGCTTTCAATTTTATATAACTCATTTCGAAGCCTTTTTGACTCGAGTGATAAAGTCATTGACCAAAAGCTCGTTACATGGGTCATTTAGAAAGCTTAATGGACTGAGTTCTGCACATAAGATAAAAAATAATAATAATAATAATAATAATAAAATATATATAATAATAATAATAATAAAATTTCTTTGCAAAGTAACCTGAGGATTAGATGACTAATGGGTTTGACTTACTTAGTAGAAAGTTTCTGGTCAAGAGTGCTCATAAATTGGAGAATCTTCATAAGCCTAGGTTGTCACAATCATTAGCTCTCAACCAGCCTCTAGAAAGAAAAGAAAGTGAACAACCTTAGACCCAGAAATCTCGAAATTGTGAGAGAAAACAATTATTTTGGAGAAAGTGTACCTTACGAGAGGGAAAGGAAAAATTGACCAAGTGGTTGGGCTATCACCTCCATAGAATTTAATCTGATCAGATGAACTGTCCTCACACACGATACAAGTATGTTTAAGTAGAATCACGTTTACCACTGTATAACCTGAACACTCGTCATGAATTATAAGTTTTTCTTTTTGCAAAAAATCTGAAGCAAAGACGGCAAGCTATTTATGTTGTGAACTTTATTATTGCTTATTCCATCTAGTACAAGATTGTTTTTTTTTAGCTAGTTTATTTGAGGACGAATAATAGTTCAAGTTTGGGGGTATTTGATAAGTACGATTTTGTACTTATCTGGGCTCACAAAAATGGACAATTATAAGTTCTTTTGGTTGTTTACAGTTTAATTGCATATGTTTTCTTATCAATTTAGGAAATAATCAAAGTCAAGTATAAATGGGATGAAAAGAGAGCAAAATGAAGACAATGGGACCTAATTGCTAAAGAAATGAAACTTCAGGGACTTGATGTGCAAATACCTAGGCGGGAAATTCAAATTCAGCACAAGAAACTACCATGCGATCGCAAGGAAGGATCCTGGTGCGATCGCAAGACACTGAAAAAAATAACAGAATGTGAAACTGGTCAACCATGCGATCGCAGGTCATAGAGCCATGCGATCGCACAGCCTAATCGTGATAGAATTTGTGCAGACACCTGATTCAAATAGAATTCTACCAATCCAAATAACTAAAACAACCAAACACACGTTTGGAGGTGGAAAAAGAGTACTATAAAAGGTAGAAGATAGATTTTTCGCGGGAGACGAATTTTAGAGGAACAAGATACAAGGCAAAAACGAAGATCAAGGGCGGAATCGAAGATTATCGAGCCGAGATCACGGGTTTTATTTTACTTTTTTTTGTTTTCCTTTCTCCGGACCATGATGAATTCAATTCTTCCTTTAATTGAAGAAATCATGTCCGGCTAATTTTCTTTATCTAGGATGAATGATGAAACCTCACGTTTTGATTAATTAAGCAGTTTTTTTTTCCTTTTTAGTAATTAATTGCCGTGGATTGATTATTCTTTATTCAGTTTCTTTATTATTTTAATGCTGCGCACCATTAGAATATATTGTGATCTGTATTGAAGTTGAGAGATTCAATATAGATTAAGCACGTGGTATTGAATAACATAGGGTCCAATAATAGATAGAGATTACTATTATGCCTTATGAAATCCATTTAGGCGATCTTGAGATTTTAATGCATGTGTTTATGCTCGAAGCTTAATTAGAGATAATGAAGTTCGCATAACATATAGATTTGATTGACCATCGAGAGAGGCTTTCGATTAATTTAGGAACGCCGATTTTCAGTCCAAGGTAATTAAAAGCTAAAAAGTGATTAACAGCTAATTGAGTAGAACGTGTCGGTGGATTCGTGAATCCTAGTTTTGTTAAACTTTAATTCGTTCTCATATTTCAAAGTTGCTTTTTATTGTGAATTTCAATTTAATCAAAATAGTTAATTAGTTTAGAATCTTAAGAATCAAGAATTGAATCTGTGTTAATTTCCATTGTTAAAATTTGAGTTGTGAAATTAATTGGTAATTTAGTGTCTAGTCCTCGTGGGTTCGACACTTTATTTTATCATTATATTACTTGGCCACGATCCGTCCACTTGCGGATCCATATATCGCAACAACAATTGGGTCGGTTTTTGGGCCAATTAGGGTCGAGTTTTTGGTTGAATTTTGGAGTCGAAATGAACCGAGTTTTGGGCTAATAAAAATCGAGAATAAAGGGCCAAGATTTTTTTTTATAAAAAAAAAGCAAAAAAAAAAATAAATCATGCTAGCCGAAATTTAATTAAATCATTTAAACTTTAAAACTTACCAAAACTAAAAAAAAAATAGAACAAGGTTCGTTTTAAAATAATATTCCACATTCGTCGAACTTAAAATTTAAAGCAAACGTGTGCAATATTTAATGTGACAAAAATATTTAAAATGTACCAAGAGGTTCGTAGCAACACCGAAAGTAAAAAAAAAAAATTATTTACTTGAAATTAAAAGGCGAAAAATTTTGAGCTGTTACAGGGAATTCTCAAATTAACATGTAAAAAATTTTAAACAAACATGATAGTAATGAAATTTATTTTTACAAATGTTTCTTACGAGTTCTCATACTTTATTTTATTTATATATTAAACTTCACACATACAGATAAACAAACTCACTCGCACTATTGTTTGACCCTAATTTCACATCAATATGTTAGTTTTCCTTCTAAATATATAGTTTAGACTACTAATGTGCAATGTTTAAAATAAGCCCACAAAAGAAACAAATATCAAACTCTTATTCTACAAAATTATCCTCCAAAATAAGATGATCCGGTATACAAATGTAATTAAATATGACTCAAACTCAAAAGAAAAAATCAATTAAACACGATATGCATTCACAAGTAAAGTGCCTTTATTAATTTTTTTAAAATTAAAAATGACTTATTTTAGTATTCTCTTTACCTTAAAAAATTTACCACGAGTATGAAATTTGTCCCATGCTTCAGCGTCTTGTATGTCGTATTGATTTTTTCGGTGGTCTAGTAATTTAAGATTTTATGGTAAAAGTTAAGGGGTTGGATTTAAAATTTTGGAGGAAATTAATATAGGGTGATTTGTTGAGTGATTTGGAAGAAATTTGTAGATTAATATGTTGTAATCTAACTTCTGCTTTACTCAAGTAGAAAACGGGGAGGAGAAATGTTAGATTCAGATTTCAGATGAATGAACGTGCACTGGAATTGAGGAATGAGGCCAATCATTTATAATTTTGTATTATTAATTTTATTTGGCCAATATGTTCAATATACATTAAATTGATGGGTAAATTCAATGTCGGTCACTGTTTTGGCACTTATGGGCTCTAAAATCATATGGTCAAAACTTAATTCAATTAAAGTCACATTTTAGAGCTAAAAGACCAACATAACCTTAATTTTTAAAAAAACGCTAATTGTGATATGGTTTTGTTCTGATACTATTTTGTCGTGATACTATTTTGTGGTCATACTGTTTTGTTGTGATACTGTTTTGTTGTTATACTGTTTTGTCTATAATACTGTTTTATATAGATAATGTGCTATGGTACACTTATACCATACTTTTATCTTTGATATTGATTTATTATGATAATGTTTCAACTTATGATTGCAAAATACTTGATACTCTTTCGATCTATGATACTGTTTCTATTTGTCGATTTTTTTCTTTGTTTCTAATGATAGTGAAATATTATGTCAAAGTTTCAACATATGATACTGTTTTAATCTCTTAGTTTTATCTTTGATACTGTTTAATTATGACAAGATTTTTGTTGACGTCGGAACCTACACCAGTCCACGTGCCAACAGATCTCCAGTCACTCCTCTGCCAGCTCGTATGTTACCTGCACACTAGGACAACCGTTAGGCACCAAGATCTCCGGAGAAAAAGGGTCCGGCGATTGTTGGCACTCCGACGATCAAGTCAACTGCCGGTATATGAGAGATACACGGGGGTGAGAACAAAAAGGTGTGTGGGAGAGACAAGCAGGCAGAGATTTGAGCAAAGTTTAGGGTGGGATTCTTAAGCATAAAAAGTGCATCCCTTGGGACAACCGGAGACGTTGTATTTATAGCGCAAGAATTCTAATTGATTTGGAAGACAAATCAATTCGGTCTTCAATTGGATCCTCCTTCCTTATGTTATAAAGATACTCGAGATTACCTTCCTTCCTTGAGTTTATCACGTTGCATGATTTTAGGATACCATGATTCGGTTTCCTCGTGGGAATTCGTGCGCCCAATCCAATGCAATCTTTCTTTAATTACTTCTCTGGTTGTCCCGGCAAATCGTGTTGCTCACTGGTTACGAATGACGCGAGGCCTGACGAGGCCCTATAGTTCGCATGTGAGTGCCGAGGCCCTCCACATGACTCACGGATTTCTGGTTGTCGAAGGCCCAAGCGTGTGACAGGCCATTCCAAGGCCCTAGCAGGGCCCAGATAAGGTTCTTGATAGATTACGAACTGGGCCCTTATTGGGCTTGGATGGGGCCTGTGCTGACGTGGCAGCCATATCGTAATCGTGTGGTAACAATAGTCCCCCAAGTCCAAGCCTATTATTTATAATGGGCGTGGGACTTTTGAGGGTAAACAGAATGTTGATGTGCCTCGCAGGAACGGAGTGCTGATGCGCTTCGCGAGAAATATATTCTTAAGGTGGTTCGACAGGAAGTAATTCAACCTACCCAGTATATAGTCTCCCAAGTCCGAAGCCGAACATTTATGACGGGTGAGGACTTCAAGGGGCCGGGTGGTGGAGAGCATCACGGAGTTTCATCCAGAGTGGGACCTTTCTTTCCTTCGGCATGACTCATCTGAGGCTCAGGTTCGCGATACTTGGCCTAGTTTAGTGGACGATCGAACACCCCCTCCAACTAAGGAAGGCCCGCGATGTGCCGACCCTTAAAGAGGCAGCGGGGGACTCATACTTTGTAATCCTTATCTGGTTTTGCCTAAGTTAATTGAAACAGAATTGAAGTTGACCTTTTGCTTATCCGACGTTTCGATTCTGTGTGCGCGTGGGGAAAGACGCTTTAAATTTGAGAATAATTCTCTTAGCATTGATGACGCAGACACCTGGTGGAATCTGGAAGGTTGGCGTCTTCAATGCCTTGGGGAGGTAGAACGTCCGTGCGTCTTTCCAAACCCCCTGTTATGACTGTATTCATTGCCTTGCACCTATTCCTAACGTAGTCTCTTATAAATAGGATGTAAGCGCACTAGGACTCTTCCACCGTGAGCCTCTTGTGACTAACCTATCGTTATCGTGTGATCGAGATAGATATAGCAAACGCGTGATGGTGGTGTGGCTGGAGGGCTGGTATCCAAGATGCCCATTAATCTGAGAATCAACGTTCAGAGAACCAAAGATCTGGCCAATCAACGTTCAGGGGACCAAACGTTCGGGGTCGGGATCTAGGTTTAGTAGCCTTAGCCCGACCCTCCCCTGAACGGTTGACAGGGCTGGGGGGTCTTCCACTGCCAAAAAAGACATCAACGGTCTTTTTTGAGTAGCATGGTCTAATAAGCCATCAAATTAACTCAAGTTGGCTTGGGAGACTCCCAATCATGGTGAAGTCAGGTTCTCCAACCTGGACGAGGCCAACATAGACCAGGGGATAGGGCTAGTAGACTTAGTTACCCCATTCATGTGCTGGCCCAATGAGGCGGCGTGGTTTTAGAATATATTGCAGTTAAATCTGCTTCTGTATTGTATTTCGTATTTAATAAAAAGGTGCCGAGTTACCTTCATATTTGCGTGTGTGTGCCCTTATCATGTTTGTGATATCCATGTTTTACATACTTGTTTCGGGCCTCGTCGACGTTTAGTGTTGCTTACGAAGCCACCGGTATGAGTCAGAGGTCGAAAAACACGTCCCGGGTGGTGCGGAGTGGATCGCCAGTCATGATCAACACTCCTTCGCTATGTAGAAATTTCGACGAGGTTGGGACGAACGCCTAATAAATTTGACCTATCGTGGGTGGGCATCGGCGGTATTGTTATCATGCTTTAGCGTTCGCGTAATCACGCCCCCACGCGCTTAGATATATTCTCCTAAGGTTTACCAAATGTGTTTTTAATTCCACGTCACGTGTCGGCCCACCCGACTGCCGGTATCCCGTTGGGCTTATAAATACGATAGGGCATTCCTAAATCACCATTTTCCTACCGTTTTGTCGTCATACCTGGACCCTTGATTATTGCTGGTCATGTCGGGCTTCCATTTTTCCAAAGTCCCTAAATTCAAGATTAGGCGTGGGGGAATAGTGGAGGATGTCTCCCCTCCCCATTTGGCGTCACCCGCAGTGTCTGGTTCTAGGCCCACTGTGTTGCAGGGCCCAGAGACGGTGATGGGTTACCTGCCTATTTTCCCTGTGCCGGAGGTGAGAGCGGACGTTCCGTTTCTGATGAATCCTGCTAGACGTGGGTCCTCTTCTGGGAACGTTAGGCCGTCAGCGGGAAAGAAACCAAAGGTCGAGAGTGGAGAACAGGCGTCCCAAACGCCTGTTTCTCTCCCTCCCGGCAGGCGTGAGTACATTAACATTGGGGCCCGCCAAGACGAGCTGGATCCGTCAGTCGTAGAGAAGCTGCCTTTAGCGGTTGCCCTTGCGGCTATTTCAGTCCACAAATATTGGACATCTCCCTTCGGGAAGGCGGTAGATACCGCGGAGGTGACGGAGTTGATGAAGCTAGTCGAAATGTACACATCTCGCAGTCATGTTTTAAATTGTGAGTTGTATAAAATGTTGGAGATGAGGGTTGCCGAAATACAGTCTGCCCTTGGAGAGGATGAAAATGCCGAAGCAATGAGGGCCGAAATCAAACGCCTTTGGGCACGACTCGCATTTTTGGAAGACGCGCGGAGTCGCGCCACGTACGACGTTACGAAGGCCCAGACAATCCAGAAGGTGTGTATCGTTGCCCAGAAGAAGGCCGAGTCTCAGTTGAAGTCTTGCCAGAATATGATACATGCTAAAGATAGAGTATTGATCGAAGTTTTGAACGAGCTAGCGAAGGCTAAAGGCCTCCTAGCAAAACTGGGGGTCCCTGGTTATACCGAAACGTAGGATTACGTGTATAGGTCATATTTCTTTAGCCATGCTGTTGCATGGATATTTTATGTAATCGAGTAATGAGATTCTAGCAGAAGTTTTTACGTTTGTTCCAAATTGTTTACGTACTTGATACCTTACCGAGCGAGCTTAGCATAGTTGGTCACGGACCATGCTCCCTCGCCATCCAATGAACCACAATTGCACACATGCGCGTTGGATGTTTATCCAGCGATTTGAAAGAGTTCACCACGAACCACACTCCCTCGCTGCCGATTTGATTGTATTCGATTAATAGCGCGTAAAATGTTTACCCAGTGGGTTGATAGAGTTGGCCGTGAACCACACTCCCCCGCTGCCGAGTCGATTACACTTGCTTACTTACGCGTAAAATGTTTACCAAGTGAGTTGATAGAGTTGGCCGCGAACCACACTCTATCGCTGCCAAGTTAATTGTACTTGCTTGCTTTACGCGTAAAATGTTTATCTAGCGAGTTTATAGAGTTGGCCGCGAACCACACTCCCTCGCTACCGATTTGATTGTACTTGCTTGCTTTACGCGTAAAATGTTTATCCAGCGAGTTGATAGATTTGGCTGCGAACCACGCTCCTTCGCTGCCAATTTGATTGTATTCGATTAATAGCGCGTAAAATGTTTACCCAGCAGGTTGATAGAGTTGGCCGCGAACCACACTCCCCCGCTGCCGAGTTGATTACACTTGCTTACTTACGCGTAAAATATTTACCCAACGAGTTGATAGAGTTGGCCGCGAACCACACTCCCTCGCTGCCGAATTGGTACTCTTCGCACGTAGAACACTTTGGATTCATAAAGGACGAATTTTATTAAACGGCGCCGAATTTCTTGGCGTCCGTCAAAGAATTGTAAGAAGACCAAAATAATGCTAAAACGGTATTACTGGTGATATGGCCTCAGGTAGGCGATGTTCCAAGGGTGTCTTGTCTCTCGTCCCTCAGGATCTTCTAGTCTATAGGTTCTGGGGCGGATTTCTTCGATGACCTTGTAAGGTCCTTCCCAGGTGGGCCCTAGGGTTCTGGTCCCTACTTCCCTATTAGCTTGGAATATCTTTTTCAGGACAAAATCATTGACACGAAAACTTCTGCTCCTGACCTTGGAGTTATAATATCGGACCATCTTTCGTTGGTAAACCGCGAGGCGAAGTTGCGACTCCGTGTGTCTCTCATCTAGCAGGTCGAGGCCCGCTCTTTGTAAATCCTCATTGGCCACTTCGTTGAAGTGTAGGTGTCTGGGCGAAGGTATCCCTATCTCGACGGAGATCATTGCCTCTGCCCCATTTGCCATGGAGAACGGGGTTTCACCTGTGGCCGTGCGAGAGGTGGTTTGATAGGACCACAGGGTTTTGGGTAGTTCTTCGGCCCATCCCCCTTTTGCGGACTCTAGTTTCCGCTTAAGGGTGTGCTTAATGATTTTATTCACGGCTTCCACCTGGCCATTGGACTGTGGGTAATAAGGGGTGGAGAAATCCCTTCAGATGTCAAGATTCTCACAGTTCGCGTTAAACTTCATTTCCGCAAATTGCGTGCCGTTGTTGGAGACGAGAGAATGGAGAATGCCGAAGCGGCAAACAATATTTTTTCATACAAATTTCCAGGCATTCTCCTCTGTGATTTTGGCCAGAGGCTTGGCTTCACACCACTTGGTGAAGTAATCTACTGCTACAATCGCGAACTTGACCCCACATCTCCATGTGGGAGGGGACCGATGAAGTCGATTCTCCATTTGGCGAAGGGCCAAGGACTAGTGACTGGAGTGAGGTTCTGAGTAGGGAGGTTCGGCGATGCCGCAAACTTCTGACATCTGTCGCATCTCTTCGCGAAATTGTAGAAATCTTTCTTCATGGTCGGCCAATAGTACCCTTGTTTCAAGGCTTTCTGTGCCAAGGCCATTCTTCCCGAGTGATTGCCATAGATCCCTTCGTGTATCTCTTTCATCACGTATACTGCTTCTTCTTGCGTTAGGCAGCGTAAGAGGAAGTGGCTGAATCCCCTTTTATACAGAATTCTGTCTTGCAGTACAAATTTTGCAGCCCTTCTGTGGAGCTTCTGTGCCTCCAGTTTGTATTCAGGCGACACCTGACTAATTAGATATTCGACAATCTCCTTCATCCATTTCGGAGAATCAGAGATGGTTAGGACGGAGGGTGCGGTAGCTTCTTCGGTTGAAGGTCGGTTAAGCTTCTCAACTGGGATGGCCTTCATTAAGTCCGAGTCCCTACTGCTTGCCAGCTTTGAGAGGGCGTCTGCATAGCCATTTTTCGTTCGTGGGATCTGGAGAAGTTCGTATTCCTCAAAGTAAGACAATTGGTCATTAGCTTTTGTTAAGTAGGACACCATGGATTGTTCACGCGCTGCGAAGGCCCCATTAACCTGACTTACGACAAGCTGTGAATCGCTATGAATTCGGAGCTTCCTTGTCTTCATCTCGCGTGCTAGTCTCAAGCCTACTAGTAGGGCCTCGTATTCTGCTACGTTGTTGGAGGCTTTAAATTTCAGACGAAGCGCGCAGTTGAGATTATGGCCATCTGGGCTGACTAGCAGGATCCCAGCTCCAGCCCCAGCCTCTCATGAGGATCCATCGACATATAACTTCCATGTCGGTACTTCCAAGGGTTCGGGCTTCAAGCGGACCATCGGGGATATGAGCGAACTCAGCCACAAAATCTGCTAAAGCCTGTCTTTTTATCGAAGGCCGTGGTTTGTAACTGATGTCGAATTGACTAAGTTCTACCGACCATTTCATCAATCGTCCTGACGTGTCTGGTTTCTGGAGTATCTGCCGTAGAGGGAGGTTCGTCAAGACATCTATGCTGTGGGACTGGAAGTATGGTCGAAGCTTCCTAGAGGCGACGATCAATGACAGAGCGAGTTTTTCCATCTCTGGATATCTTGTTTCCGCGTCCTACAGGGCTTTGCTTACGTAATAGACAGGGAATTGTGCTGGACCCTCCTCTCGGATTAGCACCGAGCTAACTGCCTTTTCTGAGACGGCGAGGTAAACGAGTAATGTTTCCCCATTCTTGGGTTTGGATAGCAGTGGGGATTTTTCGAAGAAGACCTTGAGGTCTTGGAAGGCCTTTTCGCACTCTTCAGTCCACTCGAACTGCTTCTCCCCTTTTATGGTCTGAAAGAAAGGTTGGCAACGATCGGTCGCCTTGGATATAAACCGATTCAGAGCTGCTAGCCTTCCTGTCAGACTTTGGACTTCCTTGGGGGAGGACGGTGATCACATCTCAATGAGCGCTCTAATCTTTTCAGGATTAGCCTCTATCCTCCGCTGATTGACTATGTAGCCGAGGAACTTTCTGGATGCGACTCCAAACGCACAATTCAAGGGGTTAAGCTTCATGCGATATTTGTGAAGGGTTTGGAACATTCCCCTCAAGTGATCTATGTGGTCTTTCGCATTGACGCTCTTCACCAGCATATCGTCAACGTATACCTCCATCGTGTTCCCAATTTGTCCGATGAACATACGATTTACCAGCCGTTGATATGTGGCTCCCGCGTTCTTCAAGCCGAATGGCATCATCTTATAACAGTATAGCCCTCGATCCGTAATAAACGACGTATGATCCTCGTCTCCTGTAAACATCGGGATCTGGTTGTAGCCCGAGTATGTGTCCATGAAGCTAAGCAACTTGTGGCCGGCGGTCGCATCGACGAGCTGGTCGATGCACAGTAATGGGAAGCTATCTTTAGGGCATGCCTGGTTCAAATCAGAGAAGTCGATGCATACCCTCTACTTCTTGGTACTCTTCCAAACCAGCACCGAGTTAGATACCCACTGGGGGTAAATTGCTTTTCTGATGAACCCGCTGGCCAGTAGCTTGTCAACTTCTTCTTTCAAGGCCTGGTACCTCTCGGCACTTAAAGGCCTCCTTTTTTGGATCTTGGGGCGCACTTTCAGATCTATTTTCAAAACGTGGCACGCGACCGATGGGTTGATCTCGACTATGTCGCTGTGTTTCCATGCGAAGACGTCTGAGTTCTCTCGGAGAAACTGCTTCAGCTCTTCCTTCATCTTTTACTCGAGCTTCTCTCCCACTTGCAACATCTGGGTTGGTTCCGAGGGGCTCACCGAAAATGTTTCCAGCTCCTCGACCGGGGAGACAAGAGAATTCGAGGCTATGATTCAGAGATCTAGACCTTCATCCAGTATTAATTCCTCATCCAATCCTTCTCCGTCAACTTCCCTCGACTCTGAGCGCGTGGTCATTACCATTGGGGAGATGTCCTCGTGTTCGGTAGCCTCCTGCAATTCGTCCATGTCATGGGAGCGGCGGTAGTCCAGTGAACCAGGCTGCGAAAGGCTTCTCCGGGTATGACTGCGCTTGGGTCCCTGCTGGAGCGGCTGATCATCCAGCAGTCCAAGCGCGGCCTTCATCCGGGCGTCATCCAACTCCAGGTCCTGGTTCCCCTGTCCCACCATTCGTTTCTGTCGATATTCGGGTGCCATGCTCTTTCGGGTAGAAGACACGTTTTACCACAAACACTTGGTCGTGTAAGGTTTTTCGATTCCCACAGACGGTGCCAATCTGTTGACGTCGGAACCTGCACCAGTGCACGTGCCAACATATCTCTAGTCACTCCTCTGCCAGCTCGTATGTTACTTACACACTAGGACGACCATTAGGCACCAAGATCTCTGGAGAAAAAGGATCCGGCAATCGTTGGCACTCCGACGATCAAGTCAACTGCCGGTATATGACAGATACACGGGGGCGGGAACAAAAGGGGGTGTGGGAGAGACAAGCAGGCAGAGATTTGAGCAGAGTTTAGGGTGGAATTCTTAAGCATAAAAAGTGCGTCCCTTGGGACAACCGGAGACGTTGTATTTATAGTACAAGAATTCTAATTGATTTGGAAGACAAATCAATTCGGTCTTCAATTGGATCCTCCTTCCTTATGTGATAAAGATACCCGAGATTACTTTCCTTCATTGAGTTTATCACGTTGCATGATTTTAGGAGATCATGATTCGGTTTCCTCGTCGGAATTCGTGCGTCCAATCCAATGCAATCTTTCTTTAATTACTTCTCTGGTTGTCCCGGCATATCGAGTTTCTCGCTGGTTACGAATGACGCGAGGCCTGACAAGGCCTTATGGTTCGCATGTGAATGCCGAAGCCCTCCACATGACTCGCGGATTTCTGGCTGCCGAAGGCCCAAGCGTGTGACAGGCCATTCCAAGGCCCTAGCAGGGCCCAGATAGGGTTCTTGATAGATTACGAATTGGGCCCTTACTGGGCTTGGATGGAGCATGTGCTGACGTGGCAGCCATGTCGTAATCGTGTGGTAACAGTTTTAATCTCTTAGATTTGTCTATGATACTGTTTTAATCCATGATACTGTTTTATTTAAGTAATGTGCATTAGTATACTTTGATATCGTTTAATCCATAATACTGTTTGAATCTATGTGGAATGGATTTTATTTATGATACAATACTTATCTTTGATACGGTTTAATTATGACAAGGTTCCATCCTATGATATTGTTTCAATCTCTTAGTTTTGTCTATGATACTATTTTATTTATATAATGTACATTAGTATACTTTGATACTGTTTAATCTATGATACTGTTTTATCTTTGATATTGTTTAATCCATGATATTGTTTTTATTTAGATAATGTACATTGGTGAACTTATACCATACTTTCAACCGATGATACTAATATATTAAGATATATTTATCTGTGATACTGTTTTAAAGGATGTATGATACTGTGTTGACCAAAAAAATTAAAGATTGTCATTTTAAACTAAAGAGAAGATTTCAAATAGGTAAAATCCATCTACGCAGTGGCAAAGCTACTAGTCTTGACCGGCTTGTCGAGACAATTCTGAAAACATATTATAATAAAAATTATGAGCACGTATGTGAATTCTATGCCCATTTCTGTTGTTATACTATTTTCTGTGATACAATTTTGTATAATACAGTATCAAACAGCTTTCATGAATAATTAACAACGCAAAGAAATAATCTAATTGTCAACTTAATACAATATCAAGTTGCTATACTATAATACATTATCAAGTTGTTTTCTATAATACAATATCAAGCGGTTTCAACTAATATAATGATACTATATTTTATGACATTGTTTTGTTATGATACTGTTTTCTATAATATAGTATCATCCCTATTGAAATTCATCAAACAAATCATCCATATAGACACTCCAGCACTGAAACAACTCTAGTTCAACATTTGATCTACAGATTATTGCACTTAACTATGGAACAAAATTGGCCATCACCCAATCTTCTTGTCCTAAGAAGAAAATGCACAACAATCCCACAAAGAAATTCAAGTGCTGCACTTGAGCCAACAAGTGAAACATTGTGAAAATAAACATAACAATGGATTCTTCCTTAGAATTTATGTCCCTTGAACACATAGTCAACTCATTCCTAGCAAACAGCAAAAGAACCCCTAAAATCCAACTGAAAATTGTTCCAAAGTATTCACCAAAGAATTGCCTAAAACCAATCCCAAAACCAGTTTACCTCCATTCATTCCACCAAATTTGTACTACCCGACTAGCCTTCTAGCACCATTGCAGCATGGCATTGCAACGAACTAGCACCCGATTAAGTTCATTATCTCAGACACGGACATTGTTGAAACATCTTTTTCTGGGAAAAAATCTGTCAACAATTTACATACAACAATACAACAATGACTGAATTTAGGAATGATAAAGGAAGTTTTGGAATAGTCTCTTTCACAAATTCTTCATTCTATGAATGCTTAGATATCTTCACAATTTCAATAGTAGATGGCCCAGATTTTACTATAGGGAATTAAAAGTAACACTGCACCGTAAAAGCACTCGCCGGAGGTCGTCGCCGAGGTGAAAGAGGAAGTTGTTGCCGGAGGTGGAGGAGATTTGTGGAGGTGGAAGAATGTACTGATGGAAAATATGGTTAACAAGGGTGATTTTGAAATTAAATCAAAATATTGCTGTAAAGTATGACTTAATCACAATTTTAAAAAAAGTTTTGACCTAATTTGAAACAAGTCATGTGGAAGTGACTTATAGGCAATTTTCTCGAAATTGATATTAGGTCAATTGGTCCAATTGTCTTATATTAAATTGATATTTTGTTAAAATTTAAAAAAAATCTCAAAAAGTTGGAGGATCCAGGTCTCCCAGGACCCACTGCCCTCCCTGCCCTGCTTGTGTGTCATGGTGTTTGCAACTAATTTTGAAGAATCGAGCATAACTAGACTAAAGAATTAAATGCAGCTAATAATTGATTAAGAATATATCAATATGTGTTATTCTAGACTATTTTTCCACATCTCTCTTTTTTATGAACTAGTTAGAAATACGTGCGTTGCACGTAATTTTGCAATAATTTTATGGGTAATTTGCACTTTTGGTCCCCAATCTTTTCAATTTGTAACAAATCTACTCCTAACCTTTTTTTAGCACTAGGAATCCTTAACCTTTCAATTTTTTGCAAATCACATCTCCATTGACATATTTTGACGGTTTTACCCTCCTTTTTTAATAAACAAAAATAAAAAACCTAAAAATAACAAAAAAATATAATATAATTGTAAATAAAATCCCTTAACTTTAAAAAAAAAAATAAAAGAACACCATCTTCTCCAAAAATCCACCCACCCTACCTCTCTCGAATTCATTTTCTCTCTCTTTTCCCTTTCTCTAATGGCCACCAAAATTCCAATACGTGTTATATTTCGACAAAGATTGGTAATGTTTCCTAATACATTTATTCGTACTCTTCCAGAAGTGCAAATTACCCTAAATTGTATTACAAAACGAGGATGTATGAAAATAATTCTTATGAAGAAGATCTTGCCTTTCTTGAATCGATAACAAGGCATTTGCTCGACGATTCTCAAGCCCCAATTTCATTAGAGTGGTTGCTGTCTATCGCTGCCGCCACAACCAGTAATAATGAATAATGTTGATATTTTATTTACATTCATAGAAGTACAATTACCATCGGGATTGATATATTGTGGTAATACCAACAATAACCTGAACCCAACAAATACTTTTTGGTGATTTGAGATTTGATGATTGACGAACATTTGATATCAAATCTTATGGAATTGATGCATGACTGTATTTTACAAAGAATAAAATTAGTAATTACTAATTTTAGTATGAGAGAGTGGTAGACATACATTTTATAGTTGACATGTATTTTATACTTTCTTTTAGTTTTTTCATTCTTTAGGTAAATTTTATTTCTACTAAAAAATAAAATAAGAAATTGCAACATATATCTTAAAGACTGAGGAAGAAGTATATTTTTGGATTTTCCCCGAACATGTAGTCCACTTCACTATTTTTGGAAAAATTCAAATATGAGATATTGATCTAAGTTTCTCTAATTAATTTTAATCTAAAAAAATTGAAAATAAGTTGTCCAAAGGCCCAAACAACCCCTTATTTTGTTCAATAATGGTGGAAAATGAAAAATTTTTGGAATCATCATATGATTATTTGTATTCCGTAGTGAAAAAAAAAAACTAAAGCTAAATTGTCCAAAGGTTCCAAACAACTTATTTTGTTCAATAATGCTGGGAGGTGAAAGGATTTTGGATTTTTTAATTTAATGTAGGAGGGTAAAATAATCCAAAGTTGTAATATACGAAGGTAAAATAGTCCAAAATTGTTCATCCCTTTTAGGGCCTATTCTTTGTATTTTGCAGTGGAAAAAAAAAACTGAAGATAAATGGTTCAAAGGTCCCAAACAACTTATTTTGTTTAATAATGGTGGGAGATGAAATGGTTTTGAATTTTTTTTAATTTATTGTAGCAGGGTAAAATAGTTCAGGAGATGAAAGGGTTTTTGATTTTTTAATTTAATGTAAGATGATAAAATAGTCCAATGTTGTAATATATGAGGGTTAAATTGTCCAAAATTGTTTATCCATTTTAGGACATATCCTTTGTATTCTGCAGTGAGAAAAAAAAAACTGAAGATAAATGGTCTAAAGGTCCCAAACAATTTATTTTGTTTAATAATGGTAGGAGATGAAAGGGTTTTGATTTTTTTAAATTATTGTAGGAGGGTAAAATAGTTCGGGAGATAAAAGAGTTTTTGATTTTTTTAATTTAATGTAAGAGGGTAAATAGTCCAAAGTTGTAATACATGAGGGTAAAATTGTCCAAAATTGTTCCTCCTTTTAAGAGCCTTTTAGAATTAGTATAGATTTGTCATGCGCGGAAGTCAAAATACGGCGTTTGTAATTTTTTAACAATTAACTACCAACATTTTAATTCAGTTAAATTCAAAATGTCAATTAAAGTCTACAAGACGAACGATATGCTAAACACTTATGACTACTTCAAGTACATGAATGTTCACATTTTTCAAAAGTACACTTGGGTCGATATTATTTTGAGAGATACCAATCACATATTGTGTCCACATTGATAAGTTCTCTTTGTGAAACCCTTTGAATTAATAAAAATTCCTAAACAAATTGTATGTAAACAAGAATAATTAAATCTGAAAATATAAATATAATATTATCTTGGAGATGTTCAATACTTGTCTACTGGGAGTCCATTGAAATACAACTCCTTGTTCATAACTGAAAAGGATAACTGAAAAAGAGGGGAGGAAAAAGATATTATATTGTACAGATAATTGAAATATATTATATAATGACCGGGGAAAAAAAAGGGTTATTATATACAGAAGTGTTCTAACCCCCACTGTGGGGAATTCTTATGGCTCCAACTGCTTATTTGTCTTGGCTGACTGTGATTAAAATTCCACGTGGACAATTTGTCCAAAACAATTAACACCCCCCCACCCCCTCTTCCCATTTCGGTTAGAACACTTCTGCTCCCCAGCGATTTTTCCCCATCTTCGTGCCCTAGAAATCCCCCACCCCACCGCGACCGCCGGTGAACGCCAAATCCACCGCTGCTGAACGCCATAGACACACCGACGCTGAACGCAGAAGCGCTGTGGGGCTGCTTCTTCCTCGCTGTGAACTCCCCAAACTCGCTGTGGGTCTCCTCGCGGTGGTACTTCCTCGCGCTGAACTTCCCACCATTTGCGCCTAGCCGCCGCCGTCGCCGCCGGTGACTCGCAATCGCGGTTTGGGGTTGGTTGCTCGCTGTGGGCAGCCCTCTCGCGCTCGCGCTTCTCCTCGCGGTGGGCCTTCCTCGCACACAAAATCCCACCATTTGTGCATAGCCGCCGCCGGTGACTCGCGCTCGCGCTGTGGGGGTTAGAACACTCGCTGTGGGCAGACCTCTCGCGCTGTAAATCCGCGCGCACTGATACCACCATTTTCCGCCGTGAATAAGCCATTTCCGACGTGACCCACTGTTTGTGTTTCTCCACGGTACTGATAATTTTTGTACAGTTATCTGAGGGTATAGTGAGACTGAAGTTTCCTACCCAATGATTTAAATTGATTCTGAAATTTTTTCTAAATTTGTGATAATTTTTGGTACTGTGAATTTGTACAGTTTTGGTATTGAAATGGCGTTTTCATCGAATCTGAAATTCGTGATGAATTTGTGATGATTTATGAATAATTGTGATGACTTGGGATGATTAGGAGTATTGTTGGTTGAGTTGCCTGATTTATGACTTGGGATGATTAGGAGTATGGATGAAGGGGCTGTGATGATCAATGTTGTTGATTTGTTGTGATTGTTGGAATTCGGCAACTACACAAATCAGTCCCGTATCTTGGCTTGGCAGCCCGGATGGCATGAGCGATGGGGTAGCCCATACGTTCATGCAACCGGTGTTTTGCAGCCATGGCGGTGCTAATGAATGTAGACCGAAAATATGATCTGAGCCTCCAATGAATATGTCAATTTGTAAAATAATTTTGCATGTCGATGTTATTGGTATTCTTGTGATATTGTTGTGACATTCGAATAATAGATAGGTAAGGATCGATGTCTTCTTCTAGTGGAAATGTTATCCAGGCACGACTTAGATGTAGATGTGGTGGGTATATGAAGATACATACTTCACACTCCGAAAGGAACCCACACCGTCGATATTGGAGATGTCATAGTGTGAAGGTAATTGAGTTTTAATTTGTATTGTTAGGATTGTTTAATTGGATTGACTTGAATGCTATTTTATTATTGCAGGATGGTATCATGTGCGGTGCCTTTATTTGGGACGACGAGGTCGAATCGAACTTTGGATCGCAGTATGCAGGAAATGAACAAACACGTTCAGAATTTGATGAACTGAAGTGTAATGTGCAGAGCTTACTAGAGAAAGTAGATAAGCTAGAAAATAAAGTTCAGTCTTGTCGGCGTTTTAGAAATAGGGGTTACAATTGCACAGATGTTGTAATTATTTCATGCATTGCTGTACTTGTGTTTTTTGTAATGAAAATGTTGGTGTAATTTTTAATGATAATCGTTATTGCATAATCGTTCATACAATTTTTGCTCAAATGTTGTTATGTGTACCACGATCAAGATAACAATATATTAGCAAACATGATCATTACACATACAGAAAATCATATAAAATCGCTAACAATTCATTGTTCCAAATACACAAAAATAGAAACATTGGCTAATAAAGTTCACACGATAGGATTGTTTGAATGACATAAGGTAAACAGATACAAAAGATTTGCTATAAACCAAATGTAAAATTCATTGCATCACTTGTCGAACTAAACGTATTTGATGTGAAAGTGGCGTCCTCTCCCCAACTACCTTGCAGGTCAGCGTATTCATGATGGTGCTCGGGTATGGTTGGTACATGTGATCTACAAAAATAACGATATTAGTATAAATATAGTAGTGACATAAATTAATGGTAAAGCAAAAAATAATATTCACTGTTACCTATCATTAAATCTCGAGCAAGTTCTTTTGTCGTGTCCACTTCCTCCACAAATGGAACATTGTCTACTTTGTTTGGATATCGCTTTCTCTTTTGAAGACTTCAATCGTTTTCCACATCCCTTTGCTCGAACAGCATTTGGATCTTGTATCTCTTGTTGGACCTCACGACTTTTAGAACTGGACTTGCTCTTACCAACATTTCCACCATTGTCAATTTGGTCGACACTCAAATTCAACCTTTCAAACTCATCTAATAGATACGTACTACGGGCATCTGTTAAGGCCGACTTATCTACTAACATAGATGCCTTGTGTGATAACAACCCATGTCGGCCCATTAATCGTTGGATAGATGAGTCATCCATGTTGGAAGGTGCATTAGTGTCGTAGACATTACCCATTTTGGCATTCTTTGTCCAACGTCGAAGTATATATTTTTCTGGAAGTTCAAGAACTTGTTTTTTCTTCAAAAAACATATCATGTGGCGACATGGATAACCTTCAAACTCGAAAGTTCGACAACTGCATGATACGTAGTCATTCTCCGTGAAATATGTAACCTCACGTGGCCGATCAACCATTTTGCCAGCTTCATATCTCTGCACACTGTAAGTTTTCCCACCGATGAAATTTGATCTCTTCGAGCAAATGTATACATTACTCTTATCAACTTCTGTCTGAAACAACATGAACACCTTCTTCGTGTAGATTTCAACCATTTGGTGTTCCATCACAAGACTGGACATCAAGCGGGGTTGTTCATTTAAATCAACATGGTTAGCAACTAGTTCTTCGTGGCGTTGATGAGTAAGTGCCCTATTGAACCTAGTAATGAATCCCATAAGTGAGTTCTTCTTATTCACGTACTTCTTTAGAAATGAGTGACCACTTTCAGATCGTTGGCTGCTAGACATTCCAGCACTGAATATGTGCTTAACATATGATGGCACCCACCGACCCCGGATATCATACATCGATTGTAGCCATTCATTGCAATGTAAGCCTGTATTTACCATAGCATCATTCCACCGTTCCTCAAATTCAGCCGGCGTCTCTGAATTTTTTATAATGTTAACTAACCTATGGTACTGCTCATTGTACACCATAGCGTTAATTTTCTCAGAAAACTTATTTAGAATGTGCCAGATGCAAAACCTATGGAATGTCAGAGGCAGAACTATTGATATTGCCTTCGCAATAGCAGCATCCTGATCAGTAATAATCAACGGGGGAGCATGATTGGAGTTGGACTCCATGAACTTCGACAATAACCACACAAATGACTCGGTCGTTTCATCGCTCAAAAATCCACACCCAAACACAACAGTCTGACCATGATGATTTACCCCTACAAAAGGGGCGAAGATCATTGAGTACCTATTGGTGTTATATGTGGTGTCGAAAACAACAACATCCCCAAAACAACGATAAGACCGTATAGATTCAGCATCGGCCCAATAACAACGATTCAACTTATTTGCTTCGTCTATCTCGTAGTCGAAGTAGAAGTTCGGATTTTTCTCTTTCTCAAATGTGAAATGCTCTATCAATGTTTCAGCGTCATGACCCCTTTGCTCTTCTCGAAGGTTTCTTTCATGGTTCCTAATATCTCTCTCCACACACCCAAGCGATGATGGACCACCAGAATCTATCTCCATAAGCCTTAATTGCTGGCATGTTGGTATATTAGCATCAGAAAATTGTTGAGCAAGTGCTTTCTTTGTAGTCGACACCGTCCGGTGAGATCTCAACAAATGAACTCGACTAGGAGTAGTAACTGCATGATTGTGTTCCTCGATAAAGTTGTTGACAATCCACATCTGTCATGTTTGTTGCTTGACTACACTTAATCTAGCACCACAGCCAACTCGTGTTTGCCCACGCTTTCTTTTCCCAGCACGCGGCACAGAGTCTTTAATAAACCTCTGATATTTATCTTCAGTCTTCCCCTCTTTCGAACATACAAACATTTTCCAGTACGTCTCACCGGTTATCTTATTCTTTTTGCTGTTCTCTATTCGGGTACTAAATCCAGCCTCTCGAGCATAATTATTGTAGAAAGTGTATGCTGCCTCATGTGATTGAAATTCTTGTCCAGTTGCAGGGATACGCTGAACTGAAACTTGAGGAGTATACATATTGTCTGCACTTTGTGATTCCATTGCATGAATTCTGAAACAATCAACATAAGAAAAAATCAATTATCTATACCGCCACTCATTCTGTATCCAGTTGCAGCTACTAGATATAATAAACATTGATGAATAGCAATTTCTAAAATTACATCACAATCTTAATCCCATTGCATCTAATTTTTAAATAAACAATCGATAAACCACTTTCAATACAAATGTACTGATTACATCCACTTAATGTTAAAAAGCAATTCAAATATTTCTTAAAAATATAAATCATTCACAATTTTCAATTTTTTCATATACACCCAACTCCCTATCTGTATATTCTCCTTGCATCTAATTATACAACAATCAACAATGATGAATTTCAATTGTTGTGAACTATCAGGTTTTACCAGTGTTAATCCCCAAACAATCATTACCGTGGATTAACACAAAACAAATACGGCGGAAATGGCTTTTTCACGGCGGAACAACCGGTATTAGTGCGCGCGGATTTACAGCGCGAGAGGGCTGCCCACAGCGAGGAACCGGCGGCGGCGGCGGCGGCGGCTAGGCGCAAATGGTGGGAAGTTCAGCGCGAGGAAGCGCCACCGCGAGGAGACCCACAGCGAGTTTGGGGAGTTCACAGCGAGGAAGAAGCAGCCCCACAGCGCTTCTGCGTTCAGCGTCGGTGTGTCTATGGCGTTCAGCGGCGGTGGATTTGGCGTTCACCGGCGGTCGCGGTGGGGTGGGGGATTTCTAGGGCACGAAGATGGGGAAAAATCGCTGGGGAGCAGAAGTGTTCTAACCGAAATGGGAAGAGGGGGTGGGGGGTGTTAATTGTTTTGGACAAATTGTCCACGTGGAATTTTAATCACAGTCAGCCAAGACAAATAAGCAGTTGGAGCCATAAGAATTCCCCCACAGTGGGGGTTAGAACACTTCTGTTATTATATATGCTGACCATTGTTATATAAAATAAAATGAAAATTGGTGAGTTAATCTTTGAATATTAATAAAGAATAAAGAATAAAAAGCACGTTGACATTGGGTTTTGTGTTATTATAATGTTGTTTCCACATTGAAAACAGCTATTATATACTCAGTGCGTCTTACAAAGATAGACTCGTTTATTATTTTACATAGATTAAGAAATCTCATTTAATGTAATTGAAATTATAAATTTTTCACACACTATTCCTATTATGCCTCTATTTAATATTACTTATTCATGAATCTAATAAATTTAAATGCTCATTAAGTTAGAATTAGAATGCAAATAAAATTGAATTGCATAACATTAAAACAATAATGAAATCAATTGTTGACTTTGTTATTGAAGAATGGGTGTTTTCTAGGTGGAATTCATTGAATGCCTATTGAGTAAATGTGTAAATAAATTTATGTAATTTTTCATTATAATTGGAATATGTTAAGTTTATTTGGGTTGATAACAATATAAATTAAATAAGGGTATATTAGGAAATAGAAAAATTTAATACATCTTTTATAAGAATTTGACATATAATTCAGGACAGATAAATAAAGACAACGAGTATATCCTTATGGGACGGAGGGAGTAGCACTGAATAGCTATTAATTTAAATATTTAATTTGACCTAGCATTATAAATACAACCCAACAATTGAAGTTCTTCCAAGAGATATACAAAACAGAGAATTGATCACTTAATTAGTCCCTTTAGTTGATAGATAGATTTGATAAGAGTTTTTGAAATTGAAATAAATTGTTGGAAAATAGTGAAATTTTAGCAATTTTTTTTACAGTAAAAATGGATAATTTCTAGCTAGGTTGACGTGAGAAGTAGGGATAATTAACTTGAGAGAGCAAACTCTGAGTGAAAATGAAGCCTATAAATATGGTAACACTCTAAATTCCATTGTTTTAAAATGTCCGTCTAAATTTTGTCTAGGTTTCGCCTAGACTTGAAGACCGACCTCCACGCCTAGCCACGTATCATGCATCGCCCTCGCCTTACCCTTATCTCACTTTTACCTAAGACTCGACAAAGTCCGAAAAGTTTGAAACTCGACCTCCACGCCTAGTCACATTTTACACTTTTTAGAACATTGTAAAATTCTAAGAGGTCAAGTTGTGCCTTAAAAAGGTAGAACCAGTGCAAAAGCAATTTTAACTCGTCTATATTTGAGTTGGCTTTTTCGTTTTTCTAGCGAGTAGAGCACGAATTAGAGAATGCCCTTTGAGTGAGTACACAATCATGAATATGTGCTTTTTTATTCATTATGATTTCTTTTCTAGAAAATCATTTCTTGACAAAAATGGGAATTTTTTTTGGTTAATTTAACCGTTGAAGAAAAATTCAAAATTTAGAAATAGGTTAAAACAACGTCATTTTCTTATTATTTAGTCATCAACACGCTATTGTACTTTATCATTAAATTTTTAGATGTAGGATGCATTGTGAATGCACTTAATGCGATTGTATTATAAGGTCGCAATTGAATAGATCGAGCAAGCTCAAATTAAATTTTTATTTTTAAATTAAATATGTTCCTCAAAAGGAAACTTTGACTCTTAAAAGTCAAGAAATATTAATAGTAATATGTTAAATTTCAAAACATAAAGTTGGTGTTTATTTAATTTCATTGTCCATTCAACATATAGAAAAGTAGAAAAAAGTAAATGGCATTATTAGTTTATGAAAACCTCTATCCCTAACCCTTAAGAAAAATATATACTACTAATACACGCATGTAGAACGATTAGGCTTTAATTTATGGGTTGATTAGTCCTAACCCTAGCTAGGGCATTAGTAATTAGCATATATTTTGACACGCAAGTTGATATTGATATATATACTAGATAAAATGTACACAAGTCAAGCCATAATTGAGAAATTTCATTGCAGTTTCCACTTCATCTCCTTGATTTTGTCTCCTAAAACGAAATATTTGGTGGGAGGTCTAATGTTAATGTTATGTGAAAAATAGTCAAAAAAAAAAATGTAACGGGTGTTTTTCCGTATTCTATTAGAAATGACAAAAAAGTATTTATCGACAATTTGGAGAAAATTTGTGCATTCGAGTGTTTCTTGTTAAAGTACATTCTCAAAAACTTAAATTATTGGATGGGGTGTTGTTATTTATTTATATGTTATCATAAACCCTCTTCATGTACCTTAAAGCTTGCGGAAACTGTGGGTATCAACGACACAATTTTATTGTTTTCATATATTCTTAATCTTTTATAAGTTATCGATGATTAAGTTTAAATATTTGTTTACTTTTTCTTTAAAATATTATCGATAGTTATATATTATTTTTTAAACTATTGTTTTATTCTCAATGAAATATTTTCTTCATATTAATCGACAAAATTTTTGTATATAAATTAAATTCATTAAACTGTTTATGTTTTATATATTACTAACTGAAAATTGTCACCTACAAAAAACTTATTAAGAGTTTGTTTGATTAAGTTTTTTAGCAGATTTTGATAAAAAAATTGATGAAATATATAGTTAAAAATTTAATAAAAGTTGTGGATGACATGAAATATGTGGTTAAAATTAATTGTTGATTTTGACTTCATCTTTTTAATATATTTTTAACAAATTCTACAACAATGTTTATATTATCACAGACGAAAAACTCCATTAATAAACTTAAATTATTATTTTTAATTGATATTTTGTTACTTAAGGACTTTTCAATAATATTTACTATTTTATTTTTATTAATTTATTTAATTAGTGATATACTTTTTATCTAATTAAATTTATTAAAATTAATAATGATTATCGACTACAACATCTGACTTGAAAATTTTGTTATTAAATTAGTTGGAATTTTTCTTTCTGCAAAATTTAAGATTTTACTTAAATAAGGAGCCTTTTATATATATACTAGTTTTGGCCACGTGCGTTGCACGTTTGTAAAAAATATAGTGAAAAGTTTTAGGTTGAAACGATACGAACCTTTTATATAAGTAGCTTGCTCAAAAGTAAAATTTAAAAATGAAACACTTGCATGCTTGATGGCATATTCCAACTATTTTAAAACAATAGGGACCTTTGTGCAATTATTTTTTTAAAAACAAAACCAAAAAAAAAAAAAAAATAACTATTCATTTTGGCAATCAATTGATTGCCGAGCTGGGCACATTTTTTTTTTTTTTTTTTTTTTTTTGTAAATTGTGTCAAAGAAAATGGATTTAAAAAGATACTCATTAGGTTAAGTGGATACTGCATGAAAGGACAAGAAAAAAGACTGTATTATTAAAATGTTTTGTAGATATTATTGGACAGATAAATTTTATTGATGATTTAGTTGAGAAAATTAATTACTTTAATTAATATGCCTCATATTTTTGAAACGTGTGTGTTAATCTCAATAATAGTACTTAAAGTGATAATTAGTTTATATTACTATTAGGTTTATGCTATATTATTCAATTAATAAAAATGTATTCCAATTTCATTGTATATATATATAATATGGCATTGCTCATACTGCACAATAATGTTTCTCTAATTAAGCGTAATTTGGTGAACATATATTTAGGATAATATATGGAAATCATTAAATATGTAAACAAAATAAGTAACATGCATGTTTATTATCAAATTATTTATATTAAAATCTACTTATTTATTTTAATGTAAGTAGCTTGTTCAAAAGTAAAATATAAAAATGAAACACTTGCATGCTTGATGGCATATTCCAACTATTTTAAAACAATAGGGACCTTTTGTGCAATTATTCTTTTAAAAACAAAAAACAAAAAAAAAAAAAAAAAATATCATTTGGCAATCAATTGATTGCCAATTGGGCTCAAATTGAGCCCAATTGGCAATCAATTGATTGCCGAGCCATCTCGGCAATCAATTGCCGAGCCAGGCACTTATATTTTTTTTTTTTTTCTTTTTTTTTTTTTTTAATTGTGCCATCTCGGTAATCAATTGATTGCCGAGATTATGATAAGAAAATGTTGGGCACCAAGTGTTCCATTAATAATCAGATATGTGTATATACTAACCTCCACGTGCACTAAACATCTAGATTGTCAATGACCAAGATTAAGATCTGGTTTTGAATTATCCACGTCGAACGCATAAAACGAACACCAACATTAAAATGATAAACTGAACTCAATGGACTATCTAGCCCACTGAATGTCAAATGATCAGTGTTTGATAAACTAAGTGTAGCAATCCATTTCTTGAAAAACCGAAATGTTGAAAATCCATTAAAAGATAGAAGTGTGTGCCATTTTCAAGATTGGGTCAAATTTGCCTTAACTGACACTATGAATAGATTTTAAATGCAAAAGCATTAATTTCATCTCCACAAATAGAATAGGGAAACAGCTGGGAATCATCTTCTCACACACACTTGATTGCCGAGCCATCTCGGCAATCAATTTGATTGCCGAGATGGCTCGGCAATCAAGTATTTTACTTTTTTTTTTAAGTATTAAACGATTATTTGCTGTTAAATGTGTTTATGTGCATAGATTTATTTATTTATTAATGTTGCAGAGAAGAGGAAATCGCCAATGCAAAGAGCAACTTATGAGTATTTGAGAGGAAATATATTGGATGTGTTTCCAGAATATAAGAAAGATGCAGAGGATCATCTCTCAAAAGCTGTAAGTTAAAAACATTAAGTTTGTGTTTTTTTTCTTTTTGGTGTAAATGCATAGATAATTGATTGCCGAGATGGCTCGGCAATCAAGTATTTTACTTTTTTACTTTTTATTTTTTTTAGTATTAAACGATTATTTGTTGTTAAATGTGTTTATGTGCATAGATTTATTTATTTATTAATGTTGCAGAGAAGAGGAAATGGCCAATGCAAAGAGCAACTTATGAATATTTGAGAGGAAACATATTGGATGTGTTTCCAGAATATAAGAAAGATGCAGAGGATCATCTCTCAAAAGCTGTAAGTTAAAAACATTAAGTTTGTGTTTTTTTCTTTTTGGTGTAAATGCATAGATAATTGATTGCCGAGATGGCTCGGCAATCAAGTATTTTACTTTTTTTTTTTTTTTAAGTATTAAACGATTATTTGCTGTTAAATGTGTTTATGTGCATCGATTTATTTATTTATTAATGTTGCATAGAAGAGGAAATCGCCAATGCAAAGAGCAACTTATGAGTATTTGAGAGGAAACATATTGGATGTGTTTCCAGAATATAAGAAAGATACAGAGGATCATCTCTCAAAAGCTGTCTTCCTGAGGCTCAGGTTCTTCATGCATACCTTCCATTTCCTCCTCAATCAAATCTCCCTCTGCCTCTCCAACAACTGGTTGCCGAGGTTGCTCGGCAACCAAAGAATGGTTGCCGAGGTTGCTCGGCAACCAAAGATGGTTGCCGAGCAATCTCGGCAACCAGTTGTAGTAAAAAAAAATTTTTTTTTTTCCTTAGAGCAATCTCGGCAACCATGTAGTAAAATGAATAAACACTCATTTTGTATACTGGTGGCTAAGGAATATATATTTGGCTCAGCTTCCCGTATGATTTTCATATCCTTTGAGAGTTATTACAATTTTTAGGTCCAGTTTATGTATGTAATTTTGCACATCTGGTGTATGTATAAATGATTGAAGCATGGAAAAAGTTTTAATTTTTGGTTATTGATTCATTCTTCTTACTTACTGTTAACAACCAATGATGGTTGCCAAATTGCTTGGCAACCAAGACCAAGCTGGTTGCCGAGTTGCTCGACAACCAAAAATGGTTGCCGAGATACTCATTACCAGGATAAGTTAAAATATTTTGTAGACATTATTGGACAGATAAATTTTATTAATAAACCAAACAGATTATTAGTAAAAATCATACATATAAACACACACATATATATACAGAGAGACGCACTGTTGCAAATTTGAATCGTTTTTCCAATTTCTCCCGTGAGTTCTATTCTCAGCTTCTGTGTTTATGCATACATATGTATGTAATTTTGCCTGTACATCTGGTGTATGTATAAATGATTGAAGCATGGAAAAAGTTTTAATTTTTGGTTATTGATTCATTCTTCTTACTGTATTTTTTAAAAAGTCTGAACTTTAATTGATTTCGTTTATTAATGAATTCCAGGGTTCATCTCAGCTTTGATTGAGAGAGAGAAGAAATTTTTTTGGGTGAAATGTTGGACAAAGTAAAAAATTGCGGCTGGCTCCATTGTCAAAACGATGTCGCGTTGGACGAAAAACGCTACAGTAAAAAAATTAAGACTCAAAACGATGTCGCGTTGGACGAAAAACGCTACAGTAAAAAAATTAAGACTCTTATATTATTGTAAGGATATATACACACTATGAGCCAAAATGAATTTCTAAACTCGCAAAACTATTGGTCGAGTTGGTAAGGCTGGTCTCAATGCTTAGTTAATGTGATTATGCATCCTAATCCAATAGGCATTTTAGTATTATTAAAAAGAATCGATGTCGCCTCTGTCATATAAAATAATTAATATTCTTGTAAATGCAGTTAAAAAATAGCTTTTAACCCTGCTCCACTGAGGCACATCCTGCAATTTACATCCTCCACCAAAATTCCATGGTATGGGTGGTGGGGGCCCTCAAAGTTGTGGTTCAATCTTTTTTAATAAAATAATTAATATTGACATTAGTTACGTGATTAATGTCACATACTCTGAATTAGGGATGTGCATTTTAACTGGAATCGAATTTTTCAAACTAGAATTGAATTGAAATTTGAGGTTCTAATTCGATTGTGAAAAAAGAAAATTAGGAACTGAAACCGAGAATTAAGAACCGATCCGAATCGGTTCTTGGATTGTGAACTGAAATCGTGGGTGGGGACTTGGAATCGAATTTGTCATTTTTAATAATTTTTTTTTTTTTGTTTACAATTTATTCAGTTTGGCCCAACCTAACACCACCGTGGCAAAGACAAGAGTCCATCTGTCCAATACACAAACCAAAAATCCAAAACCTACTACCCCTAAACCTAAACTCAATTTACATAATTTCAAATACTCAAATCTCCAAATCTCATTCGTTATTCGCTCAGTTACACAATACAAAACATTGTCGTCTATCTCGCATTCTCGCTCATCTATGTCGCTCAACACACACTGAGACGGCGAAAACAAAACTCCTCTATAACTAAAACGTATCTTCAACTTTGAGAGGTAATTTCTCTTTTTCTAATTCTAATTTATGGGTTTGCAATTCATGTGTCTATTATTCCGATTAATATTTATATGTTTCAGAAAATGTTTTAATATGTATTCTAAAGTTAACGGGGTTTGCAATTTTTAATTTATTTCAAAGTATGATTTCAACTCAAGATTTTTTTTTTAAAAATGACCGAAACCCGAACCCGAACTGACGATTCGGGTTCGAGTTTAGTTCTAATAATTACGTAGAATCGAATGGTTCCATTTATGAAATACTCGAAGTATAGCAGTTGGTTCCTAATATTAAAATACCCGAACCGACTCACTCGACGTCCAGACCTCCTCCGAATTGCATGTGCAATGAGACAAATATATTGCATTATTATTGGATTAAATATCTTAATTACCTTTCTCAAATATTTTTCGTATGAAATTGAACTATACAAATGTTTTGAGTTGTCACTGAACTTTCTCAAAATATTTTTCATTGTAATTGAATTTTAAAAGTTTTTCGAGTTACTACTAAATTTACCAAAATATTATCTCATTTGTCACTCGTCGTTTTAAAGTTAATGGACTTAATAACAAAGCACATGCAATTATTACACATGGCATGTGATAAGTGTGTTTAGTGCACTTATTCGGGCTTTAAAACTAAGTTTTTGTTCTATTAGTTTGATGATTTTTTATTTAATTTAGTTTATTTTCTTTTGTTTTTAGTATTGGACTTGTTTATAAGCGATTGGAGAAGAAAAGACGGAAGTAGCAACAATTTGGCGAATGTTTAAAGAGTATGAGAACTCAAATTTACACAATTGGAACTTAAAGGAGCATATTGGAGGCTATTGTAAGAATTGATGACTAAAGTAACCAAAATTTAAAGTTGGAGGATTAAAACACACATAATAAAAAAATTGGCCTGAGCGATCGCCCAGCTTTACACTGGGCGATCGCCAAGCCTTTTATTTTACAAGCACAAACCAATTTTTTTTTGCCCTGGCGATCGCCCGGGTTTACATTGGGCGATCTTCCATTGCAAATTTCTACCAACGGATTTTTTTCCTTTTTGAGTTTTACTCAAACTAGGAAACCTTTTTGAACTACAATTTTTATGACTTTTTGGGATATTTTAGGACATTTGGAGACGGGTATAAATAGGAAAGATTAACTCTAAATGAAGGTTGGCAATGTTTGGGGATTTGAAGAGGAGAAACAAAAGGGGAAGGATTGAAAACTCATTTGGACAAGATCGAACGAAAAACAAAGATCACATATTTGATTTCCTTCTTATCCGGGTGATGGATTTTATCTCTTCTTTTGGTTTTCTTCCTCTTAGTATGCTTGGCTAGATTTATTTTGTGTTATGATTACGATGTAACTAGTGCCATAATTTTCTAATTTTTTGAACACAATCTTTGATAATCTAACACATTTTTAATTTTTGAACAATTGATATTTTGATATTCAAACACGTTTTTAATTTTTGAACAATTGATATTGATTTCTTTCCATCTACAATTATATGTGCAATGATTGTATATTTTTGTGACTTGTTTAACCGTCGAGAGATTAAAAATAAGTTAAACACAGTATCAATTGTCGTAGAGTCCGATAGAGGATAGAGATATACATCTATGCTTTGCGTAATCTTTAAGTATTCACAACTTATAATACATTCTTGTATGTTCGCATCCGTTATAGAGATATAGTCAGGTCACATATATGAATAAGTTTAATTCTACTCTAGAGAGATTGTTAAACAAATTAAGAATATTGATCTTCATAATTAAATTGTGTTATCAAAGTCAACGGTTCGAGATAAAGGAGATTGATATAAGTGTATTTGTGATCCTAGTACCTTTTATCACATTCGCATGCATCTCAACTTTGCATTAATTTTAGTTTACTTAGGTCTTGCATTGATTAGCTCAAGTAGTATGATAATTGCATCCTAAAAAAATCTATTGAATTTTATAGTTTGGCTAAGGCTAAAATAATTTAAAGTTAGACTAACGCAATCTATGTTGGTACGATACTTAGACTTTAAAATCTACTTTATTACTTGTGCGATTCGTATACTTGTGAAATAATAAAGAAAAATAATAAGCAACAAGTTTTTGGGGCTGTTGATAGGGATTGTGTTTTAGTTCTTTTTCAGTTATATTAGCACTAATTCGAACTCCGTTGTTTTTATTATTTTTCAATTTATTTTAGTTTTTAAATTGTTTCTCTTCAAGCCTTTGCATGCAAAGCGTGAGACACAGGTATCTAATATTTAGAAATTGAATGTACTTTCTATATTAGCCAAAGAGAAGCAAGAAAAACACAGCAAAAAAGACTAAAAAAATAAAAGCAAAACACTATAGATAACAATGAGATTGCTTCGCTAGGACGAGAAAATTGAAAGATAGCGATTGATGAAGAAAATATGTTAGTGGGAAATTTTATGACTCTGCGGATCATTCAGAGCCAATCTAGCATTATCTACCCACCATTTGGGCAACCGAACTTTCAGTTGAAGACCAATAATGTTATTAATAACTTTCAGAATGAGTATTAGTTCTATGGTAGAGCAAACGAGAATCCACATATACATGTTTCTCGATTCTTAGAAATGTGCCAATATTTTAAATATCAAGAGATCTCAGACAACGCCATCCAACTACGTTTGTTCCTATATAATTGCCGTGACAAAACTCTTGAGTGGTTGGACTCACAACTAATTGCCAGTATCACCACTTAAAATAATTTAGCCCAGAAATTCTGCACAAAATTCTTACAACCGGTCAAGATTGAAAAGTTAAAGCATGAAATATCTATATTTCAGCAGTTAGAATCTGAATCTTTTGATGAGGCATGGAACAAATTCAAAAATATGCTAAGGAAGTGCCCTCATCAAGGCATTAGTAAAGAACTTCAAGTTCAGTATTTTTATGTAGGTTTGCTTCCCTTCTTTAAAAGTATGGTAGATTTTTCATCCAATGATTAATTATCCACCAAAACTATTTCTAAAACCTTGGAGCTGTTTGAGAGAATGGCTACCACCACCGCCATGTGGGCATCAGACCGAGTTGTACACAAAAGAACTGTAGGAGTAAATAAAATGGACACTTTCACGGCATTATCTGCAAAAATAGACTCATTGGTACATAAAGTGGAGAGCATATTGCATTCAATCAATGCAATGCAGACGAAGAAAACCAACTTGTGAAAAGTGCGGGGGCTAATCATAGCATATCAGAGTGTCTTATTCTGTCACAGCAACTTGAGCAACTCGAGTATGTTCAAGGTGGTCAATTTTAGCAAAATAATATGTTCTCTAACACATTTAATTCAAGTTGGTGTAATCATTATTTCTCTTGGAGGGATAATCAGAACACCAAACCCAGTTTTAGCAGCCAGAAAAAAGAGTCTCACTAAAAGATATGTTTGGTAAGTTCATAGACAAAACTGAGCAGCACATATAAACAAAATAATCAGTTCATGAGGAGAACATGGACCACTATCCAAAATCAGAATGGTTCAATAAAGAATTTAGAGACAGAGACGGGTTAGATAACAGTCACTATATCAAGTAGACCGCATGGTACTTGTCAAGCAACACTGAGGTCAACTGCAGGGAGCAAGTACATGCAATAAAAATTAGAAGTGGGGTGCAGCTGCATTAAAGTACATGCCAAAAGGCCAAGCAAGAAAAAACAAGTTTTTGAAGAGCAGGACAAAGAAGTAACTCTAGAGGTGTAAACTAGTCATAAGCAAATGGCTGACCATGGAAAAACAAAAGCTCTAGAGTCAATCAAGAAATATGTAACTCTCATCCCTTTCCCACATAGGTTAAATTCACAGCAGAAGAAGTAGAATCAGCAATGTACACAATTTTTTGATCATCTAAGAAAGCTGTATATTAACATACCACTTGGAGAGACCCTTACTCAAATGCCCAACAACGTCAAGTATATGAGACAATTGCTTACAAACAAGAAAAAATTGGCAGAAGGGGAGACAGTAAAGCTTACAGGAGAAGTAAGAGCCATAGTGGATAACCAACTACTAGACAAAAAAAATTATCCAAATAGCTTCACAATTCCAATTACCATCAGTAGTCTCATGATTGACAGGTCTTGTGAGATCTTGGTGCAAGTATCAATTTAATGCATCTTTCTATTTTTAGGCGATTGGGATTTAGTGAAGCTAAACCTTTAAAGTTCACTCTTCAATTGGCCGACCTATCTATTAAAAAACCGTTTGGGGTGGTAGAAGATGTGGTGATTAGAATGTAGAAATTATTATTCTCCATTTACTTCGTTGTTCTTGATATGTCTAAGGATGAAGAGATCCCTATTATCTTGGGTTATCCCTTCTTATCTAATTTGGATGCTCTTATTGATGTTTCACGGGGTGTATTGACATTGAGAGTTTAGGATGAAATGGAGGTATTTCATATTTTGGGTAGAGATGAGGGACCACCACCACCTTTTTACTAGTCATGATATCAAGTGGAGACCTTGAAGAAATAAAAAAAAAACTTCTTTAAAAGGTTTTGGGGGACAAAGCCAACAGTATATGTAAAAGACAATGGCAAATAGATTGTTCATATGTAAGAAGATGACATGGATGAACATGTGGTTAAATCTGAATAAGATATTCTTGATGTACATTGTTACATTTGTTAAATGGAAGAGGAATGACAAGCTACAGAACATGGAAAAGGAAATCAAAAGATTATTGGAGAGTGACACTTTCGATGATGTCGAGATCCTTCATTCTTACACTTGAGCAACTGGACAGAAAGTCAAACTAATGACTATAAATAAGCACTTAATGGGAGGCAATCTATTATTATATCATTTTCAATTAAGTTGGGTTAAACACTGCATTACACATAGTTTTAAGATTTGTATTCATAAGTTAGGCACCCGTTTCTCCATCATCCTAGCTAGATTATTGATAACACTCGTAAGTCCTCATCATGTCAACTGCATGATACTCCACTTTGCGAGCCGCGTGAATGATATCTATGACATTGTCTCTCAACCTTCCGCTCCAACCGCACCACACCACGCATCCACTTTAGCCAGACCGTCTTATCCATATTTTTCCCTGAGAGGTACATGATCGTTTCCTACTTTATTTTATTTTATTTTGCTATTACATTGATGACAACGTAATGTTTTAATTTGGCAGTAGGTTAAGTATCAGGATACTTATTTGATTTTTGTTTTGATTGCTATTCGGATCTGTATAACTGTTTGAGTATTAAAAAAAAGAAAAAAGAAAAAAAAAACTTGAAAAAAAAAAACCCAAATACAGTGTCTAGATTAGTGATTGAACTGCTTGCCGCCGATGATGAGATTTATGTGTTTGAGTTAAGTGCAACTTTTGTTAGAATTTCTGGGCAACACCTTAACTTATGTTCTTAATATAATGCTTATCCATATTAGACCTAATTAATTGAGCACTTAGCCACTTTTGACTCATCACTATATTGGAACATGGCTTGGGCTTAGTTGTTAATATTTTATTGACCTAGGTGAGTTCAAAAACCCAGTTCCCAAATCCTTAATATAGTAACCAAACTGTTTGCAAACAGTTTGGGGGTGTTCCAGTTAGTGCATGTATTTGTAGAATTTTGATAGTTTAGGTTTTCTATGTCTCATCTTTGGTTGAATAGGTTCTATTCAATGAATCTAAACCAGGCACTAATCATTGTTGAGAATCGAATACTATGAAAAATAGGGAAAAATTACATCTTGCACTTCCCTTATAGCCTTTGTGACTCGAGCAATTAAGTCTATTAGGGTATTTTTAAAATCTGGTGCCATATAGTCGTCTGTCTTGGGAGTCATTGGCCCAAAGCTCGCTGCATAGGTCATATAGAAAGCTTCTAGAGATAAGTTTTGCTCACAAAATGTAAGAATATATATATATATATATATATATATATATATATATATATATATTAATATTAATAAAATAAATAAAAAGAGTTACAAATGATTGAATATGATTTTTAGGCTAGGACTCCAGACACTAGACTTGGGATTTTAGAAATCGCTCATCATCCTGCTTCTAGGAATACAAGTTTCTAATTCTTATCACTTTGTATGAAAAAAAAATCGTATTGATCAATAAAAACCAAATTCGCTATAACATCTCGAGAATGGAGAAAAAAGCATCAGTAGTGTGATTACACAAGAGGTGTGAAAAGGAAGTTGACCACAAGGGGTACGGAATTGTGAGTATATCAACACAATAATTGTAGTGCTCTAGTATGGGTATGCATTCAATATTGGCTAATCACACACACATTATTGGTCGAGCATCGAATAAGTAAAATTAATTTATAGTGTAGTTTGGATTTTTCTAAAGTGTTGCTTTAAATTTGAACTTGAGACAAATGGCAAGCAATTCAACGATTGGGTCTAATAATTGTGATTTTCTTAGCTTAATTTTGTAGTCTATATCTATCTTAGTTCTGTTTTGTTCTAGTACAAATAAATGTTTTAGTTTGAGGGTGTTTGACAAGTGTGTTCAGGCTTTAAAACTATTTTGTTCGATTAGTTTGATGATTTTTTACTTAATTTAATTTAGTTTTCTTTGTTTTCAGTATTGGACCCATTTATAAATAATTGAAGAAGAATGATGGAAAGAGCAATAATTTGATGAATATTTAGAGAGTATGTGGACTCAATTTCAATGAATTAGAACTTAAATGAACATATTGAAAGATATTGAAAGAATTGAAGACTAAAGTAACAAAAATCCAAAGTTAGATGATTAAAACACCCAGAATGAAAAAATTGGCCTGAGCGATCACCTAGGTTTACACTAGGCGATCGCTGAGACTCTTATTTTAGAAGCATAAATCAATTTTTTTTGCCTGGGCGATCTCCTAGAGTAAATTTTTGCCAAGGGATTTTTTTTTTTTTTTCCTTTTTGAGTTTTACTCCAACTAAGAAACTTTTTTGAACCATGATTTTTATGATTTGTTTGGTCACTTGGAGATGGATATAAATAGAAGAGATTAACTCTAAATGAGGGTTGAAATTTTTGGGGGATGTGAAGAGTAGAAACAAGAAGCGAATGATTGAAAACTCATTCGGGCAAGATTGAACGAAGAACAAAAATCACATGTTGTAATTTCTTCTTATCCGGGTGATAGATTTTATCTCTTCTTTTGGCTTTCTTCTAATACTAAGCTAGATTTATTTTGTCCTAGGATTATGATGAATCTTGTACCATAATTCTCTAATTCTTCGAACATATTATTTGATATTCAAACACGTTTTTCACTTTGAACAATTGATATTGATTTCTTTTCATCTGCAATTATATGTGCAATGATTGTATGCTTTTTATAGCTTGTTACCGTTAAGAGATTGAAAATAAGTTAAACATAGTATCAATTATCGTAGAGTCCGATAGATACCAATATGCTTTACGTAATCTTTAAATATTCACAAATTCTAATGCATTCTTATATATTCGCATCCGTTGTAGAGATATGGTCAAGTCGCATATGGAGATATGTTTAATTCTACTTGAGAGAGATTGTTAAACAAATTAGAAATATTGATATTTCTAATTAAATCGTATTATCAAATTCAACGGTTCGGGTTAAAAGGGATTGGTATAAGTGGATTCGGGATCCTAGTACGTTTTTCTTTATTAAATTTATATCACACTCGCATTCATCTCATTTTTGCATTAATTTTAGTTAACTTAAATCTTGCATTGATTAGCTAGTACGTAGTTTGATAATTGCATCCTAAAAAAATCCTTTGAATTCTATAATTTCAATTAAGGATAAGTTAATTCGAAGTTACACTAATACAATCTCTGTAGGTACGATACTTGGACTCTAAAATCCACTTTATTATTTGAGCAATCCGTACACTTGCGAAATAATAAAGCAACAACATGCTTTTGACATTAGTGAATGTCACGTTACCAAAATCGCGAGAGACGTATATTTTTAAAACGGTGAGAGACAGATGAGATAACGTTTTGGTAAGTTAACTAAAAGTTTTCAAATCTCAATGCCAATTGGAAAACTTGTAGAAAACTAAGTGCCAACTAGGATATTTAATCCATTATCATCTGATAGTTGATCAAACTTGAAAACATATACTTTTTTTATAATTAAGTGTCTGTTTGATTTTGTTAAAAATAAAAATTTTAGTAAATTTTGATATAAGTTGATGAAATGTGTAGATGAAAAATGATAAAAATTATGAGTCTTATAAAATGTATAGTATAGATCTTATAAAATGTATGGTTAGACTCAAACTTTTATTAATTTTTTTAAGAAATAAAGTAACTTTCTTGACCCCCACTCTATCCCCCTCTCAAGGATGGTTATATGTATTGTCACGGGGTGGCGTTGGGGGACCTTTTCTTGTCTTTGAATTAGTCAGTTCCATGCCCCTTACGTGACAACTGACAGTGAAACGTAAAACCTGTCTGACAAGTGAATCATGTATACTTTGCCCATAATATTAATGTATTAATTGTACGTACTTTTGAACTATACAACGTTTGATAAGAACAAAAACTAATAGAATTTGCTAATCCTTAACCACCAGACAAAACCTATTACAAAATCAAACCAATATATTTTCTCCTTAATTTCTCCATCACTTGCATCTGTGTAATATTTTGGAAATGTTATCCAGCAAATGAGTCATAAGAATTCGTAAAACTGGGATTGATTTCAGAGATTTTGTCTTGAAAATCAAAGCCAATATCTAGAAGATCGTATGATAATCCATAGCCAAATTCATCAAGAAACTTATCGTCTTCACAGCCTCCATTAACAGACCAAGATGCACTAATTCCACTCTTGTCGAGAGAAAATGAAGCTGAAAAGCTTGACAGTTGTTGAGATAATGGAAATTCAGAGTTTGAATTAATGCCATTTTCAGGAACTTCAATTAGCCTTGGAAGAGGAAATTGAGTAGAAATTCCCAGCATTTCTGGAGCCAAATTTGGATAATATGCCGATGAGGGTGCATGGCTGAAACTGTTGTTAGTGATGCTGGTGGTGGTGGTGGTGGTGGTGGTGGTGGTTGTGGCGGTTGTGGCGGTGGCGGTGGCGGTGGCAATGGTGGTGGTGGTGGGGCTAGTTGTTACTTCTGTCAGTAGCTTCTTCTTCAACTTTGTATTCCAATAATTCTTCACGTCATTATCCGTTCTTCCAGGGAGATGTGAAGCTATGACAGACCACCTACATGCACCCAAAATTAATATTTTCTAAAGACGAAAAGTCAAAATACAGAAATAAATAATTGAAACTTGTTTTGGAAACTAACCTGCTTCCTATATTATGATACAGAGTTAGGATTATATTATCTTCTTCCTCAGTAAAGCCTCCATGCTTGATATCAGGTCTCAGATAATTAAGCCATCTCAGACGACAACTTTTACCGCAACGCTTGAGACCTATAAAACATGTTGTCTCGTTTTCAATAAATTTGAGGTCGATGTAAAAAAGTGCATCGGGAAGAGGAGAGAGAGAGACCTGCTTTGAGTGGCAAAGCAATCCAATTACCACCAGTGCCATATTTGTGGATATAGTTCTTGAGAGTTGTGTCTTCTTCAGGTGACCAGGGTCCTCTCTTTACTTTTGTCTTGTCACAACAAGGAGCTCTTCCCATGGCCAAAAAATACTAGGTAAAACTTAGCAAAATCAGACAGGAAATACTTGAATTCTTTGT
Source organism: Forsythia viridissima (assembly GCA_030279155.1). Taxonomy (NCBI): domain Eukaryota; kingdom Viridiplantae; phylum Streptophyta; class Magnoliopsida; order Lamiales; family Oleaceae; genus Forsythia; species Forsythia viridissima. The sequence goes on from CM059040.1 coordinate 38,082,835, forward strand.
TGCATCCAATGTAAGACAAATCAGTGGGCAGAGGTTGTATGGTCTTAAATAGGAAGAGAGAGAGACAGCTTGACTTTGTCCAAGCTTTTAATTTGAAGTTTTTTCTACACTTTACAGTGTGCTTATTTTTCTTGTGTTGGATAAAGAAAGAGCTGAGTCAATGTGTGGGTTGATTATGAAATGTAAATATATCTAATGTTTTGCTTTAACTAACAAGAAAGGGACCCCCAAATTTTTGCTTTGGTAAGATTGGATGTGTTCACACACAAGGACCCTTTGTGTGCATTCAATGAGTTAAGATATGCAGTCTCAAAATGACTATCATGTTAATTGTTCCAATATTTAGATAGTTTTAAAATCTAGACCGGCTTGATCGGTTCAACTAAAAACTCAAAAACTCGGAAATAATTTAAACCAAAAATGAGAAGTTTTATTATTGGAAAGAGATGGCAAAATTTTTTTTATCCAAATATGGATTCACTCAAATTTTTTTAAAGACAAACACATATTTTATAATATAGAATAAATTTATTTTTGGATATTCATATCCTAGGATAATCACCACCACCCTCTGTCGCTCCACTCGTTTTTTTTTTTTTTTTTCTCTTTTAGTTTTTTTTATTTATTTTTTTCATTTAAGCAAGAAAAATGGTATAATTGTCTTTTTTTATGAAAATTTGATTTCAATTAAAATCCAAATAAACGTGTTATCTGGATTATCCGAATAATTTTTATCCAGATAAACAATTAAAATTATGAGTTTTTCAAATTTTGTGATCCAAATAGAGATTTATTAGAATAAAAAATATTGCGATCAAAATTATTTATTTGTCATTCTATGATGAATCGATGAATATTTAATTATTTAAATTCGTAACTCGTATGTAGTCTCAAAATTAACGTGTTAATTTCTACATCATTGAGAAAGCTTGTTCACTAGAAAATATACTTAAAATAACATTTTGAGAAACAACTAAATATTATACAATTTGCATAAATCAAATTACAAGAAAAGATAAATTTTAAAAAGATTTTGTTACGTAACTGATTTGATATGTGGCTTAATTTAATGGGTTTATAAGGTAATAATATTATATATCTTGTATTCTTGTTATAAACAAAGATAATAGAGAGAGATAAAACTCAAGTGTGTAAATTAATTATAATGACTCATATTTATAAGGTTTCTATGGGAGGTGAAATCTGAATAGAATACACTTTTCTATAGCAAGTAGACAACTACATAGACATCTAGATAAGACCAAATAGTCATTCCTCATTATCTATAATTTTACAATACTCATCATTGAATGATTATTTACGCAATAATTGTCTCGTTAAAAATCTTGTTTGACAAAAATTCTGTGGGACAAAAATACTAAACGAAAGAAGAAAAAAAGTAATTATAAAAAATTTGGAGTAATCAAATGCAGTTTCATTTAAACTCTGCCAAGAAAATCAAATGGGACAACCTGAGTGAGGGAAAAAGAGTACAACCACTCACCTGATTTGAATCAATGAAAAGTTGTATATTATGACATATTTATCTTGCACGTCAATATCTTCAATGCCACCAACTTTCTAAAATTTGTATAAAATTTTTTTGGTGAAATATGTTCCATATTGTTGTCTTGTTACAACCTCCAAATAGTACCATCTTCATAAAAAATATGCATCTATCCCTAGGTGATTGTAGTCATAATATTGTCTAATGCAATTACACTGAAAAAAGATCTTATTGTTGCTCCCTTTAAGGGTCTCGTGTACAACTTGTAACACATGTGAATATAACTATAGAGTTGTGTTGAGGATAAATCTGTTATAGATTATGGACCTCCATAACTATAATACTATAAAACTTCTCATTGGATATCCTTTACGCAAAGAACATACCTCGTTAAACGTTACTAGAAAAAACCTATGGAAAAAACCTAATGAAGGAAAATGAGTACATTATTCTTTTGGATATGCTATGCAAATTGACTCATTAAAAAAAATTCAGGAAAACATAATGGGACAAAACATCGGTCAATAAAAAAGAGTACAACGCATATTTACTCTCCCTCGTGAGAATATCACTTGAAATCTGTACTTTGATCGATTAAATTCGAACTATATGTTTCATTCAGGTATAATAAATCCTCCAAGAATTTATATACACAATATTATTAGTTATGGAAGATGAGTTGGTTATAACCATATTCATTAGACGCATATAAAGTTTCATACATTAACATGCTAACAAGATATCAACTTCTTGTTGCATCGACCACAGGAGAATTATGTATTTATACAAGTCTTTGTGAAAGTCATTACGTCGAAAGTTGTGTATTATAGCTTACAACTTCATTTTTTTTTTATTTCCTTTTCGTACAAGTATGTGTTTTCACTTTTAGGTGTTCGGACTGCAGGTCTAAAAACTTCAAGTTTTTAGTACGTTCAATTTTGCATGGATTGCATCTTTTTATTTTGGTCAATCATTTTTACGTCGACATTCTTCGACGGATTTTGATTCAACATCCCCGCTTTCTTTCACAATACTGCGCACTACATTGTATTATAAATATTTTGTCGATAGTTATCTATTTTACATTCCATTTCTTTCCCCCATAAAGACATGACTTATCAAGATCTCTTCATTTTTAATATTTTAGGCAGCTGAACCTCTTCCGTAATTTAACAATTAGGTATGTCTATATAATCTCCAAGAGTATACACCTCCTCAATAGACCACCATAACGATTTGATCTATTTTCTTTTGAGAGTTTTAATTTTGGAATCAAATGTCACTACGCTTCAGGTGTGCCATTAATTTACCATATATAATGTTAATAGATTGTCCTTCCAGGACATTAATACGAGTCTGAGCATTTATAGCTAGTATATGGGATTTTGTTGATCTATTTGGCCAGTAAATATATGTGCCAATTGTACAACTTACAAATGAATTATCTCTCAAAATACTAGTTCGTATTGTCTTGTGCGGGGATCTATAATACATAATATCATACATTTTCATGTATTCTTTCAAGCTACTTAATTTATTTTCCATTGTTGAGAAAACTGTCTTATCAAAATGACAGTTAACATACGGCACCGCAAAGTATCGCCTGTCAAAGGAATGAAACTCAATATATATTCTCAACTTTTTTAAAGACCTATCTTTATGTAATGTGTGCAGAAAGATATATATTGTACTATCAAAGAAAATTAGATGGAAAATATAAGACAGGCCATAAGCCAACTATAATGGAGAGAACTTGATGTTCGTATTATTAGTATCAATATAACTGCATGCAAAATACCATTCTCTAAGTAGGAATGGAAGAATTTTGTTCTCAATAGTAATTTTTTAGCAATTTCCTACAAGCGTTTAATAAATATTCTACGAAATCATTGACAATAAGATATTCCACAATTATCTCAACTAATAATCATCAAACGTTTTTGGGATGTAAGCTCACTAGCATTATAAAGACGAAGTTCCTTAATTGTGTAATTTAAAGTATGCCATCATCGAATAATTGAGCAAATAATCTTACAAACGCCAGATTACGCGTGTGCAATAAACATATATGTGACCATCTAGTAGATCGGTCTATTAATATTATAAAATTTCTAGATGGTCTACATGTAGGATGAGTAGACCCACAAAGTTTGCCCTAAATTTGTTCCAGAAATATTGAGAATTCATCCTCAATTTTATCTAATGATACAACGATTAATGTTTTCATGAGAACAAGCCACACATGAGAATTCAATATATTGAAGACACTTCTAGTTCTTCAATAGATGTACACACAACTTGTCGATAAATTTTAAATTGTTATTGATCTGTGACGGTCTAGCGGGTCATGTCAATCGACAAAATTTTGAGTTAATGAACTTCTGGCCTAATACAATATAGCAAGTATATTTTTCATTTATTTGAGGAACAAATAACTCTTATATTTAAATTTGTTTATAGGTAACAAATTATTAGTTCTACTAGAGCCCTCAATCAAAGTACATAATATTGTATTCTATGAGAGTTCTGCTTCTTCAAGAAAATTAACACAATTTTTCTAAAAATTAGTTTTTATAAAGTTGTACTTATTCAGAAGTAACAACATAATCCTTTCTTGAATATTTTTGTCTAGAAAACTAAATTTCTACTCTTTTAAAATATGTATATTATATTCTCATCAAATTTTTATATATACATAGTTGTTCTTTTGGAACAATACACAAATTCCTCTAGAATATTAATAAAGTATCAATTTCTGCTTTCTTCAGAAGTAACAACGTAATATCATATATAAATTTCTACTTCTTCAAGAGAAATATTATAATATTCATATAAATATTCTTCTAGGACATTTATTACACATTGGTACTTTTCCAAAAGTGATAATACAAGATTCTTCTAAGATATTAATACGAAGTAATAAATTTCATTTAAATTTAATTAACACACATATATCTTATACATAAGATATAAAGATGGCAAAGAAAAGAAAAGGTTGACCTTAGTGTATTTTTTGTTTTTGTTGTTGTTGTTGTCAATTACCTATTAAATGAATTCAATAGATTTAGAGAACTTTGAGTAGTCTCTAATTCTTCAAAAATATAACTCTTAAAAATTATGTTGTTCTCCCAAAACTCACGATCCTCCAACCAATTCAAAATTTACTACTATTTATGTAGCGATTTTTTATGAATGAACTGTTGGATTTCAATGAGTTGTGAACTTGCTGTCCAAATTTTATGAACGATTCGACTTTGGAGTGGTGAGATATCAATGTGTGATTACAATTGCGCAGGCTGTCCATATTTTATGAATTTTCTACATTGTTACTCACAAATTTTCTCTCTATTTTAGGTGAACTCCATCGTCCTGATAACGTATTATTAACTAGAGAGAATAATAAAAGAAAAGGTAATTAGCACAAAATATCCCTACCTATTGCAGTAATTGTGCAAAACGTCCATATCTTTTAATTTTGGCATTTTCACCCCCACCTACTGCATTTCTTGCGCAAAATATCCTTTCGTCCAAAAAGCAACCGTTAACTCACCGTACCAACACAACTCGTAATGCATTTTAAAGGTAAATTAGTCTAACCACATTTTTTTCACTTGTGACAAGCCCATATATATACAGAGAGAGAGAGATGGGTTGAAAATGGGGTTTGGGTTTCTTTTTTATCTCTTTTGTAGAATGAAAAGAGAAAATTATGCACCTCTTATTCTTAGAAGAAGATGGATATAGAGCAAAATTTGGATTCAAATTCTTCTTTGTTTGACGCTCTTTATTGTGAAGAGAAGAAAAATGGGAAAAGGTTGAAAAGAAGAAGAAGAAGAAAGTGAAATCATTTTGAACAAAAATAATTATTTTAATTCCAAATCTTTTTCTACTTTTCTAGTGCTGTTAATGGAACAAGATTTGTTCTAGGATGATGAAGAACTTCAATCTCTGTTTTTTCAAGAGAATGAAACTTTTTTGAATCAAACAATATTGTTGAAATCGAATTTTCTCTATTTCTTGCTCGAAAACAGTCTGTAGAATGGATCTTGAAAGTCAATGCCCATTATGGATTTTCAGCATTGACTGCCATTCTTACAGTTAATTAACTTGACAGATTTATTTTCAGCCTTCATTTTCAGAAAGATAAGCCATGGATGATTCAACAGTTTGCGGCAGAGAAGATTTCTTCAATGGTTTTGACAAAAATGAAGGAAATATCCGAGGCTTTCTTGGGGAAAACTATAAAGAATGATGTGGTTAATGTTCCTACTTACTTCAATGATTCGCAGAGGCAGGCTACAAATGATTATGGTGCCATTGCTGGGCAAAATGTGATGCGGCTTATAAACGAACCGACCGCCGCTGCTATTACGTATGGTTTGGACAAGAAAACTTCAAGAACGGGTGAAAAGAATGTGTCGATCTTTGATCTAGGTGGAGGGACTTTTGATGTTTCATTGTTGACTATTGAATAAGGGATTTTTGAGGTGAAAGCCACCGCCAGCGACACTCATTTGGGCGAAGAAAATGTGGTTGGACTAATTTACCCTTAAAATGCATTACAAATTGTGCTAGTATGGTGAGTTAACGACTGCTTTTTGGACGGAATGATATTTTGCGCAAGAAATGCAGTAGATGAGAGTGAAAATGTCAAAATTTAAAAGGTAGGGACGTTTTGCACAGTTACTGCAATAGGTAGGGATGTTTTATGCTAATTACCCTAAAAAATAGAAAGGTCAAAACTTAAGTGTGTAAATTTATTATAAGGGTAATTAGTACAAAACGTCCCTACCTATTGAAATCATTGTGTAAATCATTCATACCTTCTAAATTTTGGCATGTTCACCATCACATATTCCATTTCTTGCGCAAAAGGTCCTTCTAAAAAAAACCTGCCGTTATCTCACCTTACCAACATGAATCGTAATACAACTTAAGGGTAAATTAGTCCAGCAACTTGTCTTCTTCTTCATTGACTAACAAAACAAATCCATTGCAAGAACCCACCACCTCAGTCCAAGTATCAGACAATTCTGGCTGAAAATTGAGCTTTCTTGAAACTGCCAAGTTGGTGATGGTGTGAAGAGATTGATTTGGGGAAATAAGAATGAGATTTTCTTTTGTATGGCGATTAATTAGGTGTGTATTGATAAATTGTATGTCAGAGAGTAAAGTGCGCCATGGATTCGACACACATGTTGCCTCCACCAACTCTTCTGCCTCAGCAGAAAATCGGCAGAGACCTATGGATCCTATTCACGCTGCTCATCAACAGGTTCTTCTGTACGATTGTCTATCTCAAACCCTCGGCTAGAACCGCTGTTGTTGTGCCACCATCCCACCCTGCTGCGGCAAACAATGGCCTGAAGAAGAAAGTCCTAAAATATCTCCCGAAGCTAACCTATGCCATCAACAACGACAACCTTTCTAACTGTGCAATTTTCTTGGCGGAGTTCACCGTCGGAGATGAATTCCGAGTGCTTCCTCAGTCCTATCATGGCTTCCACGTCGAATGTATTGATACATGGGTAGGATTTCACTCATCTTGCTCCTCTTGCCGTCAAAATGTAGTGGTGACCAGTTGTCAGAAGTGCAGCGGCGGTTGCTTTCCAGTAAACAGTTGTTCTTCTTCCTCATCTGTAGGAGCCAAGTCCTAGCCAAGCGACAGGCGAGAAATAAAATTGTCTACTCATGTCTATCTCCTGCTTGTTCTGAATCCATGAGATAATTTTTTTGTGAATTTCAGAACAAATATTTTTAGAATCAGTCTAAAATTAAAATATTCGGGCAGAATTTGAATATTAAATGTCGAGCAAACACTGTAGCATATATTGAAAAATCGTGAACACATGTTCTTCTGCACGATTGTCTATCTCAAATCCTCGGCTAGAACCGCTGTTGTTCTGCCGCCATCCCACCCTGCTGCGGCAAACAATGGCGTGAAGAAAAAAGTCCTAAAATATCTCCCGAAGCTAACCTATGCCATCAACAACGACAACCTTTCTGACTGTGCAATTTGCTTGGCGGAGTTCACCGTCGAAGATGAACTCCGAGTGCTTCCTCAGTCCTATCATGGCTTCCACGTCGAATGCATTGATACATGGGTAGGATTTCACTCATCTTGCTCCTCTTGCCATCGAAATGTAGTGGTGACCAGTTGTCAGAAGTGCAGCGGCGATTGCTTTCCAGTAAACAGATGTTCTTCTTCCTCATCTGCAGGAGCCGAGTCCTAGACAAGCGACAGGCGATAAATAAAATTGTCTACTCATGTCTCTATCTCCTGCTTGTTCTGAATCCATGAGATAATTTTTTTTTGAATTTCAGAACAAATATTTTCAGAATCAGTCTGAAATTAAAATATTCGGGCAGAATTTGAATATTAAATGTCGAGCAAACACTGTAGCAGATATTGAAAAATCGTGAACACAGGTTCTTCTGTACCATTGTCTATCTCAAACCCTCGGCTAGAACCGCTGTTGTTGTCCCGCCATCCCACCCTGCTGCGGCAAACAATGGAGTGAATAAGAAAGTCCTAAAATATCTCCCGAAGCTAACCTATGCCATCAACAACGACAACCTTTCTGACTGTGCAATTTTCTTGGCGGAGTTCACCGTCGAAGATGAACTCCGAGTGCTTCCTCAGTCCTATCATGGCTTCCACGTCGAATGCATTGATACATGGGTAGGATTTCACTCATATTGCTCCTCTTGCCGTCGAAATGTAGTGGTGACCAGTTGTTAGAAGTGCAGCGACGGTTGCTTTCCAGTAAACAGCTGTTCTTCTTCCTCATCTGCAGGAGCCGAGTCCTAGCCAAGCGACAGGCGAGAAATAAAATTGTCTACTCATGTCTCTATCTCCTGCTTGTTCTGAATCCATGAGATAATTTTTTTGTGAATTTCAGAACAAATATTTTCAGAATCAGTCTGAAATTAAAATATTCAGGCTAAATTTGAATATTAAATGTCGAGCAAACATTGTAGCAGATATTGAAAAATCGTGAACACAGCTGAAAGAACCACTAATGATGGAAACAAATCCAAGAATTAGTGGGCCCACGTCGTAGTGGAACAATAAATATGCATTAATGGATAAAAAACATTTTGAATCCAAGTGCGTGAGCAGAGAATGAATTGAATGTAAGAGAAGAACAGTGAATCCAAGTGCTGGACTAATTTGTCCTTAAGTTGTATTACGATTCGTGTTGGTAAGGTGAGATAACGGCAACTTTTTGGACAGCCTTACCTTTTGCGCAAGAAATAGAGAAGGTGGAGGTGAAAATACCAAAATTTAGAAGGTATGGATGATTTGCACAATGACTTCAATAGGTAGGGACGTTTTGTGCTAATTACCATTTATCATAACAATGACCAATTTTTATAGGGTTTTCATGGGAGTTACAATATGAATATAATACATTCTTCTAAAGCAAGTAGATAACCACATAGGCATCAAAATAAGAACAAATAGTCATTCATCGTTATCTATAATTATATTTTCTCTTACCAAAATATATCCTTATAATGTTGCTCATTAGTTTTTCTTTTTTTCATTTAATTAAGAATAATGATAAAATTGTCTTTTTTTTATTATCAAAAACTAACTTTTTAATAGTAAATTTTTTCATTCTTATACCTTGTTGAACTATACAGGATAATAATAAATATTTTATCTGAATAATTATTATCCCAATAATTTTTATCTAGATAAATAGTTTTATCCACAAACCAAACGGCGTAAATAAATAAATAAATATTGGCCTAAAAAAGAACAAATTAAAACAATATTTTAGTAAAAAAAAGCAGCTGGAAAGTATTTTGAGAATTTTTTTATTTTTTTAATTTATTTACCAATATTTCTCCCAAAAGAAAAATAATAAATAATTACTTGGCACCATGAAATAAAGGCAATCTAGGGGAGAAGGTAGTCTACTGTCAGCCCCTTGAAGCTGACATGTGCTATGGCATGGTTATACCTTACCCTCATGTTGGAGTTTAGGGGTGAAGTGTGTTGAGGTGTACATTTCATTACTTGGGTACAAGGTAAACGTGGGTTTCGATAGTGGCTTTTGATGGCGGTGCATAAATAATTGGTGTTGGCATAGGTTGTGGGTATCACTTGCGAGTATTACATGTAGGCATTAAGTTGGCAACAAGGCATGGACATATTCCAACTTGCTGCCCAACTAACTCTAGTCTACAAATTCTGATGTACAAAGGCAGCACATGTTTGGCACATGAATAGCAGTTATTTCATGGCTCCAGCAGTTGCAAACCTTTGGTAGTTCATGATGGCAAGTGCCTTGGTGGTTAGTTTCCATGTTGGTTGAGTTAAAATGTGTCGGCTTTTCTCCTTTACAGTTGGGAGTGTCAACTGCATATGAATTATATATATTTAGGGATGATTTTTGAGACACAAATCAGAGAGTGAATGTTGTAATCCTTCAAACATCTCTTTGTGTGTGTAGTCTATTAGATTGCTGAGTAATAAAGAGTTGAGAGTGATTCCCATAAATATTGTGTGTTTGTTTCTTTTCGTTCATAAATTAGTGTGCACATTGCTTGATCTGCTTAACAGAAAATATGGGGAAGGCTGGCTAAGTCAAACTTCAGTGCCATCATTGGTTGAAATAGTTGAAATTTGGCTAAGTGTTGGAAACGGAATTAACCCGTTGATGCCTACTTAGATGGACTATACTCAATTATCGTCTCAAAACCTTTGGTAAAATCATATTTTTCAAACCCGATCAACACATTGATTCGAATGAAGAACGGGATCACTAGATCAATGGTTCAGCCTCTAACACAATGGTTGAATCGCCATGTCAACTTCTATTAAATATAATATAATTATTTTTATTAAATAATAAAATAGTGACAATAATTATTATTCATTAAATTAATCTTACACTATTTTTCAATATTTACTCCAAAACTTAAAGAGATAAAAGATTTTCAAAATGAATCCAAAAAAATCATATTACAAAAAATAATTAATAATGAAAAAAAATTAAAAAAAAAGTGTAAGTTAAAGCCTAAAGTGGTGAATGACTATTCATATCTTAGATAAAATTTGAAAATTTCAATAAGTAGGAGTCGTCGGTTTTTTATGAAAATCTGACGATTTTTTCAGGTTTCTCCCAGCACGATTGAAGATCGGTCTAATAGAGGAACCATGACCGGATAGTTGGCCAGGTCATGGATTTTTCTGTTTAATTGTTGGGCCGGTCCGAGTTTTAAAACAATTGATAAAATTACGGTGATGTTTATTAAAAGGACTGTAAACTAATAGCGAATAAATGTTTAAATTAATAAGAACGCAGGATTGAACTTCTTCTTTTTAAACCTACAAATGGGACTTGGGATGTCACGAGTGTTATTCTTTCAAATTTTACACAATATAATTTCTCAATTATTTGATAGAATTTCAGTTATATGTATATTATGTAACTAATGATGATGTATGCTGATTTACACTTATTAAGACTGTCAAAAGTAGACTATTGTGAGTATTTTTTAGTGTCATTGTACTTAATTATGTATTGATTTTGTTATTGTAGGTCAAAACCCAATTTTAATGATGTTTGGACCAATGGCAAAAAGGACTAAATTGAAATAAAAATGGAAATATGGAGACCAACTTGCAAATATCTGAAAGTTGAAGGACATATGTTGCAAATAAAAAAATACAAAACTAAAATGAAAGAGAAAATCTAAGAACCACTTTGTGACATCCGGGTCCTAAGACTCGAGAGCCATAATAACATATCAAAAACGCAGTAAAAGAAAATATTTAATTAATTTTATATTCACGATTAAAAGTGAAAAGGGTCACCAAATAATATTTTATTTAAAACACAACTTACTCATAAATAAAATGCTTATAAAAGTTTCTTAATTTAAAAGAAAATTTAAAGAAAAAAACTCTGAAATTAATTTCTCAAGCATGGGCAAAGTTTATACTCCGATCTTCACAAATCCTAGTTACTTATAAGGGGAAAACACATGGGTGAGAAAAATCCAAATAAGCATATATGTGTTCATACCTTATTTATTAACAACTTTATGGAATCATAAAACTTGCATAATGAGACACAAAAACTATACCGAACTTAGATGGTATTAATTTTTCGTCCGTAACACTACTAGAATTCCTGTGCGATTTCCAAAATGAAGGATAATAAACACGTGTATACTTACCGGTGTTTGAATAGTTAAGGAAATCAAAGAAATCTGATTTGTTAGGCTTTCACCTCAATATTTTTTCAACTGTGTGTGTATTATATATATAAATATATATGAAATGGCGTGTGCAGTATGAAATGTTAAGTGTTTTAGAGAAGGGGATGGATAGACAAATTTTGTAGAATTGAATGCTAGACTACTGGAGTCTATTTATAAGTTCACATAGAAAGCTAACTCAATCCACAGAGAGTCGTTAATAGATAAACATGATCTCTTTGGTACTCTATATGTGAGAATCAAACCACATCACATGTGATAAGATTTATCGAATATATATATATATATATATATATATATAATCTGACAGGAGCTCTATCTAAGAGTCTATTCAAATTTTACATGATGTAAATTACTCTAATTATCACAATTAATTAATTAGTTTAAATGACATGCAAAATTACATCTAGTTATCTGATTAAAACAAAATTTGTATTATGTGGAAAAGAAAGTAAATTGCGCTCTGGCCCCAAACTATTGATCAACATCCAAAAGGCCGCATGACCTTTTACTAATTTTAGAAAATCTACAACAAAATGCATCGTCACATGTTCCTATTTCCATTTTGGAACCTCCAATGACTGTAGGAACCTTGACGGTCCCTGATGTTCGGCTTTCACTTGTTGACATATCAGGCACTTCTCCACATATTTAGCTACAATTTTCTTCATATTTTTCTACCAAAATATAGTTCTTAGGTCACGATACATCTTTGTATCTCCTGGATGTACATTATAAGAAGTAGAGTGGACTTCCTCCAAAATCTCATATCTCAATTGTTCAAAATCTAGTACCCATAGATGCCCTTGATAATATAATACTTTATCATCGACTACGTTGAAATCTTTCCACTTCTTTGTGTCAATCTCAGCTTTGATAAACTTGAAGAACTTATCACTCCTTTAATGGTTCTTAATCTGATCACTTCGAACAGCAGAATCAGAAGGTGTGGCAACCACTTCAAGACTTAATCTTTCAAATTCCATCCATAGAGGCCTATGTAGTTTCAACATTGCCACTTGTCATGCTGTCTTTCTACTCAATACGTCAGCTACTATGTTTGCCTTGTCTTGATGGTAATGGATTTCATAATCATAAACCTTTTTCACTTCAAGCCATCTCATTTGCCTCATGTTCAACTCTTTTTGAGTGAAAATGTACTTGAGGCTCTTATTATTTGTATAGATGTCACACTTTCCTATGTACAAATATTATATCCAAGAGCATGGACTACTGCAGTGAGTTCCAGATCATGTGTGGGATAGTTCTACTTATGAGACTTCAACTCTCTTGATGCGTACACAACTACCATGTCTTGTTGCATCAATACACATCAAATGCCCTGTTTTGATGCATCATTGTATACTACGAAACCGTTCGATCCTTCAGGTATAGTCAATACTGGCGCATAAATTAACTTCTTCTATAATTCCTCAATACCGCACTTCGATACCGCACTTTTCTCTGTCCATTCAAACATTATACACTTGCGAGTCAGATGTGTTAATGGTCTCGATATTTTGGAGAATCCCTCAATAAACCTATTGTAGTATCCTGCTAAACCCAAAAAGATGCGGACTTCTCCTACATTGGTTAACCTCGACCAGTTCAGTACCGCAACTACTTCACTGGAGTCCAATCTGTGCTATGACCACATGTCCAAGAAATACCACCCGTTCCAAAAAATTTCACTTTTTAAATTTTGCAAAGAGTTTTTCCTTCATCAAGATTTCAAACACAATCTTCAGATATTTCTCGTGTTTTTCTTCGCTCTGAGAGTGGACTAAGATGTCATTAATGAATACAATGACCAACTGATCATAGTATTCTTGAAAAATGCGATTCATCAAGTCCATGAAAACTCCAGGAGCATTAATTAAGCCAAACAGCATATAAGAACTCGTAGTGACCATAACGAGTTCTAAAGGCCTTCTTTGAGATGTTAGTAGATTTGATCCTCAACTGGTGATATCATGGCCTCATATCGATCTTTGAAAATACTTTGGCCCATCGTATTTGGTCAAACAAATCTTCAATTCTGGGAAGGGGATACTTATTCTTAATAGTAAATCCGTTCCACTCTCGATAGCCGATACACATCCTCATTGACCTGTTTTCTTCTTGACAAATAGCACCAGTTCGATACACTGAGTAGAATGAATCATTTTACCAACAACTCTTCTATTTGGGCCTTTAGCTCCTATAATTCTTTTGGTGCCATTCTATAAGAACCTTAGAAAGGAGCACAGATCTGAAACCAAATCAATCGTGAATTCTACTTTCCGTTCCAGTGGCATTTCATTCAAATCATTGGGAAAGACTTTCGAAAAAATCCCATACCACCTTAACTTCACCCAATGTTAGTTCTTTATCTTTATTAGCTACTTCTATCATCAACAATCCCGTACATCCTTCTGACTTCAAGAGTTTTTTAGTCTTCATTGCCGAAGTGATACGGGGTAGGGATTTTGTCTTTGTCACTGAAAGGTGAAGTTCTATCCCTCCAGGATGCTTAAAACCCACTTTTCTTTCAAAGCATAGAATAGTTACGTGGTTCTAGGAAAGCCAGTCCATTCCTAAAATCAGGTTGAACTCTTGCATGTTCAAGACATATAAGTTTGTCTCCAAAGATTTACCATCAATCTCTACCGTAGCTGTCTTTAATACTTCTCATGATGGAATAGCAACATCTAAGAGAGTACTTGCATGTTCACTATGGGTATTGAGTTTACTCACATACTTAGGAGTTATAAAAGAATGAGTGGAGCCAGAATCAATCAAAGCATAAGTAAGTACACGGGAAATAAGGATATTACCCGCTAAAACATTGTGGTCCTGGTCCTCTTTCTGCTCTGTGAGTGCAAACACGTTAGCTTGGCCCCTAGGGAGGTTTCCACACTTCTGCTGTTGCTGCTTCTACTTCTGCCCCATGGGATAGAGTCTTGCCATATGACTACCTCACCACAGATATAGCATGCATTGGTTCTCATGAGATATACTCCAACATGGCGCTTCTGGCACTTGCCACAAATTGGATTTTGCTAGTAATTATTCATAATGGGGTCTCATTTACTCTTCTTTGCAAATTTCTGCTTCCATTTACCCTTATTGTCCTCCATTTACGCTTCTCAAACGACTCAGATTGTGGTTGTTTGTTACTGCTATTGGAGTTCTTCTTGAAATTGGCTAGCTGAGCCTTAGCTAGCACTTCGTGGTACGTACGTAATTCAAAGGTCACCATTGTTTACCTGCATTGGTCGAAATGCCTTGCCCACTTAAACTTAATGTCAACCAACTTCGGTGCGTAGCGTGATAATTCATCAAACTTCATTTCATACTCCGTTAAGATCATTTTACCCTGCTTCAACAATAGGAACTCTGCTCCTTCTGACTTTAGATGCTTGCTAGATGGTACATCTGTAGGAAAAGTTCTTTGAATTACTTTCAAATCCACATATGGTCACGAGCCCTAAACCTGGCTGTCGAGTCCCATCAATGCCTAGCTAATTGTTGTAGCATAGATGCTGCACAAGTCTTTTTTTTAGGATTCGAGCAGTCAATGAGATTAAATATCCACTCAATCCCTGCTATCCAATCTTTAACTGCTAAAGGGTCAAGCTCACCCTCAAATGCTGGTGGTTGAAGCAACCTGAATTGCTCAACAATGGTAGCCACATTGTTCTCCTGATTTGGGAGTTGCCCAGTTGGTAGTGCTAGCACCAAGTTGCGTATTACGTCAATGAGCCACATAAATTGATTGTTTGGTTCATTTGCCTCGTTCTGTGGATGACTGTTCCTATTGTTAGCCTTTCTAGGGTGGGTTTCCATTACCTTAGTCAATATATAAACGTGAAACAATCAATCATCGAAAGCAATAAACTTGGCAAAAAGATTAACATACTATATTTCATAAACCTTGATAACTTGTATCAAATAAAAGGATTACTTGGCATTCAAGTCCAAAACTTAGAATATAAAAATCATAAATAAAATAGCTTTCTAATCATCTAAAAATTCTCTCTGTCACTCTCATTTTGTCTTGCTTCTTGATTATCCCCATGGTTTGGCTCACATACTTCTTCTAGTTATGGTGTGGGGTTGTACTCACAACTTCCTTCAGAGTCTTCCTCAAGGTTTTCTCAATGACGTTACCACTATTCTATTTTCCTTATTTTAACAAACTTTGTTTTGGTATCATTTTGAGACACGACTTCTATATTAAATTAGGACTTTTGAGACTTATAAATAGATATTATTATTCAAACTTATGAAGGCAAATGATAGACAATAATTAAGAGAGATTAGATAGGCAATTTATAGAAATCAAGCTAGGGTTTTAAACGTTGCAAGGACGTGATATATTCTTGGTACAATATATTCATCTATTTCTTGTTTTCACTCTAAACATGGTTATGTATTCTATTATCCTCTTTTGTTTTTATTCTTTTATGATGTGTAATTAAATCATTGTTAGGATGAACTATGTAACCTAGTTTTGATTCTTCAATTTCAATTATCAAGTTTTGTTTATGTGTTGATTATGTATTGATTTTACTTCTTATCATAATGCTTGAAATAATTGGCCATTATTTCATTAAATAGTAGATTGTAACAATATCAAGACCACATAATAAAAATTCGATAATTGGATAAAAGATATAGATATACTTTTTTTTATTGTTGCAGTCTTAATTTGAATTTTTATGAGATTTAATGCATCCAATTAAGGCTTATTCTGACTTCACGTAGATATTTAATAGGTTGACTTAATTAGATATGACTAATTTGAACTCGAGATTGGTAAATTATGTTAAATTCGTGAATTCAACTGAGTACAACGTTAGAAAGAAAACTTTAGAGGAGAGATTATAGATGATAAGTATGATGAAATCGTGAATCCCGACGCTTAATCATCATATTTGATAAATTCTTAATATCTTTGTTCACATACATTATTACATTGTTTTATCAAATTAATAGTTATAGTTTAATAGTTCAAATAAACATATTTCAAATTATTTTTAATAGATTAGGATTGTAATTAATTGAACTAATATCTAACTAAAATAGTCTTCGTAGGAACTATAAATGAGACTAGTTAAGTCTACTTTATTACTTATTTACGATATTATGCACTTACAATTATTTTCGCAACATATGTTATTCGTTTACCAATAACAATGGAAGTGATTATTAAAACTATTCAACACTAATAACTTTATGTAAAGAGAAATTCACTAGATTTCATCAATAACCTTATGTAATAAGTTTTATTGTAGAAAGAGAGAGCTGGTGGGATATTTTACTTTTCTCTCCAACCACTATTAAAAAAAGTATTTTTACCAATGAACATCATATAATGGTATCACGAGCAAATTTTATTTGGGAGTAGCAACTGATTGTACGGTCTACAATCACTTCAATTTGTGAAGGTGAATTCTATAAATAAAAAATAAAAGAGTAAAAGATATCTTTGTAACATACTAAAAATAATAATAATAATAATAGAGAATATATCAACAACGGATTATCTGTTCGCCATACAATGTCTTTAGCTGCTAACAGTCGCACCAATGATATCTTCATTGACAATTAGAGATGACAACCTACAGACGGCTCGGTCCAACAAAGCTCGGCCTATTATGGGCATGGGCTCATCTAAGGACAAGCTCGGGCCAAGGCCAAGCCAGCCATTTGAAACAAGGGCCGAGTTAGCTAATCCTTTCAAATATTCAGGCTGGCTCGTATAAAGGCTTGTGGGCCTTAATGGTCCTTTTGTTGAATTTTGGGGACCCTAACAGTCATAAAGGTGATCGTTTCAATCCTTGCATTTTTTTTTAAAATAACGGTCGTATTTTTTTTTTCTATATAAACCCTCAGCCACTTCAATATTTCTCACAACTTTTAACTTACTCAATCTGAAAATATTATTATTCTCAATATTAACTCTTTTATTGTGCAATCTATATTTTAATTTGCTTATTTTAGTGATTCTTTTGTTTAAATTCTATGCTTCTACATTTTTACATTTTTATACTACTTAAATAGATCATTACACACAAAGAAACGGCAACCAAATAGATGATGATTTCAGTGGATTAAATAATATTTCAATTCTTAATTTTGGTGATGATTGTGGGAGCACGTATCCAATTGATTTGGAGGATATTAACAAAGATTTACTCAAGTGGTGGAGATAAAATGAGTGTTAATATCTAATAGTTTCTATTATAACACGCGATCTACTAACACTTCAATTATTAACTAAAACATCAGAGTCTACTTTTAGTACAAGTAGCAGGGTTCTGACAGATTTGAGATCAAGACTTAAACCATACATATTAGAGAGTTTAAGATTGGGAGAATACACAACTTCAGATCCAAGATAAAGTAGACATCAGCATTCCTGCATGATTGGTAGCTTGTGATATGCTACCCATTGCACTAGACCTAACATTGTATTTGCAGTAAGAGTACTTAGTAGGTTTACAAGCAAGCCAGGTTGAGAACATTGGCATGCAATGGACCGTGTAATTAAATATTTAATTGATACAAGAAACTATGGTGTATTTTATAAAAAAAATATCCAATTGTTATTGAAGGTTTTTATGATGCAGATTGGAATACATTATCAAGTGACTCTTTATCTACCACTAGATATATTTTTAAATTAGGATGTAGTGCAATTTGTTAAAAATTAAAAAAAAAAAAAAAAACCCATTATTACTAACTCTACTATGGAAGTTGAGCTTATTGCATTAGCTTCAGCAGTGATGAAGCAATTTGGTTAATGGGGCAAACGAATTATAAGGTGGCCGTTAAAAATGCACTATTTTTTTGTCCAACCCAATGGTGTAAGTGCATTTATCTTGTAATGTTTGGAGGGTTGAGTTTTCTAAAAGAAAAAAACTCTTAATAAATTATGTAGCTCGTATGAGTAGGGTGCAATATTTACATGATCACTCTTGATAGATTTTACATATGCGAGTGTGAGAGTGGAGCAACTCTCTATGAGGATTTGGGTATTTCTCAAAAAAAAAAAAGCCACTCTAGAAAAACTACGATCAGCACAAGGCCATAATGTGCTAGCCATTAAAGCTCATATCAACACCAGGATTATTGTGTGTGAGCAGTAATTCTTTATTTTTCTTAACTAGTTGTAGTTCAAGTCTAAGATCACTACTAACTACGGAGTAGATATTGTTGTTTAATGGGGGTTCAATGCATAGTCAACCTATCATGATACATAATGATCTATCTTTTGGCCAATGTATTTCGACTTATTTTTTCAATAATAAAATGTGTGGGAAAATGTTGTACATTTTATTTTTTTTAAATGTATTTTTTATTATAAGAGCATGGAAGGTTAGAAATTTCGTGACTTGATTATGGTGAAATTCTTCATGGATCATGAATAATATAAATGAGTTTATGGGATTTAATTTATTATTAAATCTTATCATTTTTCTAACACCTATAAATACCACTATATTCCCTCTAGCTAGGAACGGGCGTGGGTCGGGTTTGGGTTGGTTTTCGACCCAAATCTACTTGTTCGGTTTGGGTGATGTCCAACCCAAATCGACCTAGTTGGTCAAATAAAATCGACCTGGCCCAAACTGAATCAATTTGAGTTGGTTCAGTTTCTAAGATGGTTTGGGCTAGACCCAAAATTTTGGAGAAAAGTCACAAGTTTGGGGGGTAAAAGTTGAATTGCGAATAGTTTAGGGACTGAGTTGAACATTTTTAGAACTTGAGGAAGACCAAATTGAAAGTCTTAAAAGGACCAAATTTGTATGAAAAAAACTTGAAGTAGGAACCAAATCACATAATTTTGAAAGTTGGGATACCAAATTACAAAAATAAAGGAAAAAATGGGTCGAGTTGGGTGGCTAACCCGACCAGAACTGACTTGATTTCCTTGTTACACTATTTCACCTCGAAACGGACCTCTTATTAGTAAAAAACCAATCCAAGTTAGGTCGGGTCGATCGATTTGGTTGATTTTCGGTAGGGATGGCAATTTGTCCCACCCCCCGTCCCCTGCTCCGTTTAGAATTTTCCCGTCCCTGATAATCGGGTATTTCGAGGTGGGTTTGGGGCGGAGCTACTTCGCCCTGGACCCACCCCGAATTTTTTTTTTTATTTTTAAAATTTTAAAAAATATTTTGATAAAATGGGTGTTGGAGGAGTCGAACTCGGGGTGTGAATATTGATTCACAATTCCTAACCACTACACCAAGACCTATTGATTTGTATTTTATTCATTTTGTTTAGTAAACGTATTATACACAATTTGTTTTTTAAATTTGAACTATACCATTTATAATTAACTTTAATTCATCATTTCATAATTCATAATTTCATATATTGCTCTTAACGAAAATCATGTTTAAAATAAATAAATAAATAAACGGAGCAGTAAGCCACCCCACCCCGCTTTAAGCGGGGAATGTGGTGAGTATGGGGGTGAAAAATCTCCGGCGGAGCGGAGAGGGCCACCCCGGCCCCGCCCCGCCCCGCCTTGCTCCGCTCCATTGCCATCCCTAATTTTTGGATTATTTGCCCACCTCTACTTCTAACCTTTCATAAGATAGAATATACAATTTTATATCTTTTTCTCTGGGTTAATTATATCATATACCACCGAATTTTATGTTTTATTTCATTTATGATACCATACTTTAATTCTTTTCATTTTTACCACTAAACTTAAAAATTACTTTCAATTAAACGACTTCGTTAATCAGTCGTTCATTGTGTGACAAAAATTTTAATGTGGCATTATCCGGCCGTTAAATGGTTGATGTATCTTCAAGCTATAGAAAATTTGGGGATGAAGAAGGTGTTTTGATTTTGAGAAAATTGAGAATTGATGAACGACAACCCTTGGCCAAAGTAGTTTAATTGATGTGAAAACGTATTTTTTATTTAGAACTTCATACACGTAGACAACACTTTCACACGTGGCGAGATATGTCAGCTATGTAATGACCCGTTAATACCGCGTCAGAGTTTTCTTCACACAATG
Organism: Forsythia viridissima; assembly: GCA_030279155.1. Classification (NCBI taxonomy): domain Eukaryota; kingdom Viridiplantae; phylum Streptophyta; class Magnoliopsida; order Lamiales; family Oleaceae; genus Forsythia; species Forsythia viridissima. Next base: position 38,103,612 of record CM059040.1, read on the forward strand.
AACAACTGATTAACCAAGTGGTTTACCTGAAAGTAATTTTTAAGTTTGGTGTTATAAATGAAACAAATTAAAATGCAGTGGCATAAATAAAACAGAGCATAAAGTTCGTTGGTATATGATATAATTAACCCATTTTTCTCTAGAAAAGTTAATATATATATATATATATATATATATATATATATATATATATATATATATATTTATGTGTTCTTATAGTTGAGTTTTAAGGTCATCCTCTAGTGCAAAAAAATGTTGAACTAAACAACGTTTCAATTGGGTTATTGTATCCTAGATGGGACAAGTCAAGAAGATAGTTGTTGTACTGGTGATTGAAGACTTCCAACACTACAGAGTGCTTAAATCTCCTTAGAGAGTGTGAGATATATGCGCATCAACCTAATTGGTTACGAATTTACTTCTAAATTTGGCTGTAAATTTTTATTTACAATTGTAATTTCTCGAACAAAAATCAATATCTATAGTGATTCTGATAGAATTACCGTCGATGATAATTGACATCCGTGATCACTAATGCACATATATTAATGAATTCAATGACAATATTGTTGGTGATGTCATAAGCAATGTCTTGGTCACTACATTTTTAATACGTTACTCACAGAAAATATCTCTTTATTATTTTAATTTTATTTATGAAATTCACCTTCACCAGTAGAATTTTTATAGCCGATATTGTCGGTGATTGTAAACTATACAAATTTTTTGTTAATACAATATTGTCCGTCGATAATTTACCATCGGTGAAAACACATTTTCTTAGTCCCGTGCTCTTTGAGGTTGGAAGGTTCTCCACCTTTTTTAGTCTTTGGTCTTGTTTCGACCAATAGTCTTATACAATTTTTATTCATAGTTATTTTTTAAAAATAAAATAAAAAGTTTTCAATTATTCAAAGTCATTAATTTTGATTTCCCAAACTATTAACTCCTACAAAGAATTAACTGATAATTTAATGTAATATACTAAGAACTAATTTTAAAGATCATAAATATACTTTTTAAAGAGATTAAACTAATTATCTTATATACACCATATATTGTTGATGTTAAAAATATGCCAATTGTCTAAATGAGATAAATTTATAAACAACAAATATTTAAGGCGGCACAACATATACATATTCGAGCTTTCAACAAATCTTGATGAACAAGAATCGCGTGCTAATAATTTATAAAAAAGCAAAGGTATTCAAGGAGAAGTGGATGGCTAAAAAAAAAAAAAAAGGTCTCATACTTATCTCACCTCTCACAATATTCCAAAAGCTATTGGATTACAATAATTTTTATCCTAAGCAATACTTAAGAGATGCCACCACTCACATTCTTTTATAATTCATCAAATTTTTAAGAGAAGCAACAAAAAAAAAAAAAAAAAATCTTCAAATGGTTTAACGTGGTATATGGGTTCGATTAGAATGTATATTCAAGTATCGCAATAATTCATTTATAAAAAATTTACGTGTCAATTTGTTATGGAATGAATTTATTTTAGATGTAAAGAGATGTGTTATAAAATATAAATGTATAAATTTCTGTGTTAAGCTTTATCGAAGAGCCTAAACTTACAATGAGATAGCATACCGTTAAAGTTACATGCAGTTGTACCAGAGTCCGCTGTCAATCTTGCTTTCGACCTCACTCAAGGGAAGATCCTATTATTGGGAATCTTCCTTGACCTGAAAGATGAGTGGAAGGTCTTTTTTTTTATGTGTTTCTCCCATTCGAGTGTTCTTTGAGCCGGACAAGGAGAATCCATATAGGTTTGACAATATATACTTTGCAAGTCAAAATAATTGGATTTTTTTATATTATTTATTCATTATTACTAGTGATCTAAATGTATTTATTATTGGGTTGACCGGAATATCAATGTGTTTGGATATTACTTAACAAAAACGCACCTTTCTCGGCTGGTTTATTCGCATGTTGTTGTCCACAAGTTGACAACTTCTACTTTATTGTAGTTTATAGATATTGAATTTTATCCTTAAAATACCGTTAAGGTAATTTGTTGGAGAATACAAATTTAAAGTTTGAATGTTTGTTTGAGCTTTTAGATGGCATAAATTGTTCGTCTAAATTTTTTAAGCTCTAATATTGTATTAAATTTTGAAGTTCTATCTTAATAAGTCAATTTTATTAAAAAGAGTACTATGAAACTTTATGTGTTGAGGTGTGAGATTTCACTTTTAACATACACATACTTCAATGATATTATTCTATTGTTCCTTCTCATTTTTATTCGTTGTTTGTACAATTCCAAAGAACACAAGCAATATTTGGTGATAAGTGTAATTACCTCACTCTACATGAACACCATGTACAACCACGTGTAAAGAAAAACCATGCATGACACATTTTCTACGTCGTGAGAGGCCATGTCAGAGCTTCATGCGATCCAAATGAACCTCGCCCAGTACCAAATAGCCACGGCATATAAGTGCCTTGTTGAACTTGCGAAGTCCCACTATAGTATATTTGGTAGTGCTGAAATTATTTTTTAAGTGCTTATATATTTTTTGTCATATAGAATGTGTGGATAATAGGTAGGTAGTAAGTTGTAGGTCCTACGATATGTGTGGATAAAAAGTATGTTTGACCAGTTTGATCAATTTAAATTATAATTTAAGTTTGGCCGAACATGGGCTAGTGCCACGTATGGATAAGGACTCATTGTGGTGGTTCGTCCAATTGGCAAACCTCCCAACTAGAAGAAGAAAAATGGTCCAAATACCCGAATGGCGACTGTGATGGCTTGTTTACCTTAAAAGACCAAAGAATATCTACATATTCCCATTGCCGCATGGTGTGAGGGAGTCACATGTAATAATACAGTTAGAAAGAGAGAAAAATGAAATAGAAATCAGTTTGATAACAGTGACCTAAGCCATAGAATAGTCAACACGTGTCCAAAAGGTAAAAATGTTTAAAATACCACTGATTCTATCTTTCTTATATATACTCCATCCTGATTATTCAAACATTAGCCAAAATCCTATTCATTTATCTTCCATACCAAAATTATATTTTCTGACAGCTGACTTGAGTATTGAAGTGCAAATGGTCGTCAGTCGTCGAACCTTTTATTGGAACAGAGGCATTTGCATGCTAACGATGTCAAAGTGTATAGGTAACATATAGACGGATAGAGAAGTTGTAAGAGATTTATTGGCAACTTAGTCTAGATTGGCATTATCTATGGGAATCAGGCATTATTAACCACGAGCAAAAGTGAGTAAAAGGCCCAAAACATAAAAAACGATAATATGAGTGCAAATGAGGTCAGTCTAAGTAAAAAATGAAAGAAGTGGTGATGTCAATTCAAAAAGGCAATGTGAAGAGCCCCCATATCAAACAAATCTTCAGCGAAGGGTCTGTCAACATCGAAACCATTAGAAAGTGGCTCTTCTGACACAAACCGTAACTAATATGGCACCCAACATACATTTGCTTGCTAAAGAAAATGCCGTTGTAGATAACATCCTAGAGATTTTTTAAAATCAACAAGCCCTGTCTAGGATGCGCAAAGCCAGAGCCAAGTGAGCCTCTGCAATTCGAATCCAAGATAATGTTCATGATTCAAGTACAAACCAATCTCGCTCACAAAATCACCACCATGATCCTACAAATGACTCACCGCATGATGAGGGGTTTCAACCCTTCTCGAGTGAGAACATAGACTTTCAAGGTTCGTTAGCATTTATTATAAGCTGAGGGACAAAGTTAATTGACATAATCAATGAAACTCTAGGCGGAACCGTCACTAGAGGCGAATAGAGCGGGACATCTCTTATGGTTTTTGTCTCAGGTAAGGAGGAGTCTAGAGCTACACGGAAACAAACTTATAAAATCGACCCTGGCCCAACTAGATCTGTCGAACTTGACTCTGATGACAAAGATCTTCCTTTCTAAAAAGAAATTAAGAATGAGCATATCACTAATAGATTTACCCAAACTTGGATGCCGAGAAGACCCAATGGACCATCTAAATGACTCAAGTGATAGATTTTAGAGAGAAATGAGTTTTGGAAACTTACCAAAACAGATTGATTGATCAACTATATATAGAGTACAGATGTATAGCAACAACATCAGTTTGTTACTTGTGAAGGATTACAAAATATTCAAAATTCAAATGAGGATAAGGATTACAATTCAAATGAGGATAAGGATTACACATGACAGATTATACAAATGGATGTAACAACTGATCTTTAGGAGAGTGAATCAGTTACTGATCTTTGGGAAGTTGATCTTCAGGTTGGGCAGTTTTGAGAGTATCTCTAACAGTCCCTTGCAAGCTCATGTGGAAGGAATACACATGAAGCTTGGATTTTAATGCAGTAAATTGAACTGAAGTCAGTCCCTTTGTAAATATGTCTGTAATTTGGTCCTTGTAGAGATGAAGTGGAGCTGAACATCACCATTAAGTACCTTTTCCCTAATAAAATGATAATCAACTTCAATATGCTTTGTTCTGGCATGAAACACATAATTAAAGGCTAAGGCTAGAGCAACAGCATTATCACACCAAATTGAAGGAGCATTAGTGATTGGAATACCAAGGTTCTGAAATAACATCCTCAACCAATAGAGCTCTGCTCTAGTGATGGCTAAAGCCCTATACTCTGCCTCACAGCTTGACCTTGAGACCACAGATTGTTTCTTTACACTCCAGGACACAAGACAATCACCAAGAAAAATGCCAAAACCTGAAGTGGATCTTCTGTCATCCGGGTTGCCTGCCCAGTCAGAGTCACAGTAGGTAGTTAGATGTAAATCTCCTTTGGTGTAGAATAGGCCATGATCAATAGTGTTTTTCAGATATCTGAGTACTCGCTTTGCTGCAATCCAGGAAGTGGGAGCATGCATGTGTTGACAGAGTTGGTTTACTAAGAATGCAATGTCTAGTCTAGTTAAAGTGCAATATTGTAATGCATCAACTATGTATCTATATTCAGTAGGGTCTGAGAGTGTTTCTCCTTCAAATTTAGACAATTTTGAACCAAGAGCTACTGGAGATTTGGAGGGTTTGGTGCCAAGCATTCGAGCTCTATGTAACAGATCATAAACATATTTAGATTGAGTAAGGTGTAGACCATTGGAGCTGTGAGAAACTTGAATTCCCAAAAAAAAAATTAAGGTGCCCGAGATCCTTGAGAGTGAATGTTTTCTGCAAACTAGCGATGACAGATTGTAGAGCTGAATTATCATTACCTGTAAGGATGATATCATCAACATAAAGCAATAGAAACAAGTGAGTATTGTCATGATGAAGCACAAATAGAGAATTGTCAATTGAGGATATTGTAAAACCAAGTTCAAGTAAAGCTGTGGACAATCTAGTGAACCAAGCCGTGGAGCTAGTTTTAGACCATAAATAGCTTTATTAAGTTTGCAAACATAATCTGGATGTTCTTTGCTCTTAAATCCTTGAGGTTGCTCCATGTAGACATCTTCCACTAGTTTTCCATGAAGAAAAGCATTGGAGACATCCAATTGGTTAATATTCCAATCAAATTGGACTGCCAAGGCCAAGAGAACTCTGACAGTGGATGGTTTGATCACAGGACTGAAAGTTTATGTGAAATCCACTCCATATTGTTGCTAAAAGCCTTTAGCAACTAATCTGGCTTTAAATTTGTTAATGCTGCCATCTTGGTTTTGTTTAATCCTGTACACCCATTTATTATGAATAACATTATTATGTTTGGGTCGGGGACACAAAGTCCATGTTCCAGTTTGCTATAGAGCCTCAAATTCTTGATTCATGGTAGCCTTCCAGCGTGAATCAGTTGCTGCTTTGGAGTAACAGGTAGGTGTCGGCTCAATGAGTGTGGTTTGATAGGCTATAGGATGTTTGGTGGAGTAGTAAAGATGATAATATAGATATGGTTTTGGTGTGAGAGAATTAGTTTTGCTTCTAGTAAGCATGGGATGGTCATTTGTTGTGGTGCTAGCTAAAACTGTTTGGGTGTATGGAGGTACCATTGACGGATTGGAGACATGAGAAATAACTTCAGGAAAAGTCTCTTCATGATTTGGTTCAGGTATTAAGTGATGGGAGTCATTAATTGATGAAGAATGAGAAATTGGTGAAGATGATACCTGATTATGGTCGTGAAATGGTAGCTTAACAGGTTCTGAATGTTGAAAGTTTGAAGAGATCAGTAAAGAAGAATCAGTTGATGCAGTCTTCTGAGAGGCTTGATTGAAATGAGGTAGATCCATTGCATGGAAGGAAGCTTCATCAAAAATTACATGTCGAGATAGATAGATCATGTTGGTGAGAATATCAAGACACCTGTAACCAGCTTGATTATAGCCTAAGAAGAGACAAGCTTTGGATCGAAATTGGAGTTTATGACTATTGAAAGGTCTGAGTAGAGGGTAACATTTGCAGCCAAAGGTTCGAAGAACAGTATAATTTGGGACTTTTTGAAACAATTTAAGATAGGGAGATTGATCTTTAAGCACAGGTGTAGGTAATCTATTGATTATATATATTGCTGTCATGAAAGCTTCTACCCATTATTTATTTGACAGATGACAATGAGCCAATAAACTAAGACCAGTTTCTAAAATATGTCTAAGCTTCTTTTCGGCTAAACCATTTTACTGACTGGTATGAGGACATGATTTGCGATGGATAATGCCATGTTGTGTAAGAAATTTTTGAAAGTGATTAGAACAATATTCTCCGCCACCATCAGTTTGTAGATGTTTTATTTTGGCAGTGAATTGATTTTCAACCAGTAGCTTGAATTTAACAAAGACACCATATACATCCGCTTTGGTTTGAAGAGGATATAACCATGTATACCTGGAATAGTCATCAACAAAAATCACATGATATTTGCTTCCATTGATGGACTGAATGAGTGAATACCAGACATCACTATGAATTAACTCAAGAGGATTGGAAGTAACTCGAGTGGAATCAGAGAAAGGTAAACAAATTGCTTTGCCCAATTGGCCAGCATTGCAAGCATTTTTATTGATATATTTATTTGACAAAGGGAGATAATGATTCTTAACAATGGAGCTTACAATTTTATTGGAACAATGACCTAGTCTAGAGTGCCAACCCGAGAGGCTGGTCTTTATTCCTAAGAAAGCAGTAAAAGAAGTTACATTTCTGATGGAGACTCCTTGAAACCGCAATGGATATTGCCCATTTTTACTCTTGCCTTTCAGAAGTGTTGCATTTGTCTGATTGTCCTTAAAAAAAATGAGAAGAGGTTAATATAAAATAACAATCATTATCTAAGCAGAATTTCTAAATAGACAATAGATTGGCAGCAGCATTAGGACAATGAAGAATCGATTTAAAGAAAAGGGTTGGGAGTTATGAGAAGAAATGAGGGTAGAAGAACCACTCTGTCTTATTGAGAGACCTTCACCATTATCCACAGCAACAGCATCATCACGTTGGAAATGCTCCTGGATCTGCAAATTTTTTAGATCATTGGTGATGTGAGCATTAGCTCCAATGTCAACATACCATTCTTGGGCTTCAATGGCTGCATTGATGTGAGCCACCAAAGCTGCTAGTTGAGGGAGAGGATGTCCGCCTTGGTAGGAATAATCTATCATGTGATAGCAGTCAAGTGCTTGATGGTTGTTTTTTCCACAAATTTGACATGGAACTCGAGCTGCTGCTGAGGCATGTGGAGATGTAGTTTGCTGACTAGTTGAATTGAGATGCTCATGAGCTTGAAATTTATTCAGCTTGGATGGATTTCCTGGTCCCTTTGGATGATATTTGTTGAAATGAGGGCCTTTGCTTTTGTTCTTTGGATTAAAGTGACCTTGGGGTTGAGAGAACATGGCAAAGGTATTGGTTTCAGTTATGATAGTTTGCTGTATTAACATCATTTCATGACTTAGAAGTTCATCCTGAAAATCAGCAAAAGTTAATGGATAATCACAGGTTGCAATGGTAAATGATGTAATGAAATTGTTGAATGAAGGGTTGAGGCCACCAATGATGAAAGAAATAAGATCATCATCATCAATGGGCTTGCCAACAGCAATAAGTTGATCAGCCCAGGTTTTTGTAAGTTGAAGATACTCATTGCAGGTTTTGGAGCCTTGTTGCAAAATAAGTTGCCGTTTGAGATAAGAGATGTGGGATCGAGAGTGAGATGTAAATATATTAGAAAGAGCAGTCCACACTTGTTTAGAAGTGTTGAGACCATAAATAGAGGAGAGAACTCTCTCTAAAAGGGTAACATTGATCCAACTCAAGAGAAATTGGTCTCTCTTTGTCCAGAGAGAGTAATCTGGATTTGTAATCTTATCATCATCATCATTAGTGATAGTTGAAGGAGGGTACGGCTCAGATCCGTCAACGGTGCCCATGAGATCATGATTTTTCAGAACAGGAACAAGCTAAGAAAGCCACATCAGGTAATTGGTTTCATCAAGTTTGATAGAGATGAGATGAGTGAAATTGGGGAAGGTAAAGGCGGAAGTGTAGGTGGGGGTTGGGGTAGCCATAGGATCGAGATAGCGTTAGCTGTTAAAGCTCTGATACCATGAAAGATTTTAGAGATAAATGAGTTTTGGCAACTTACCAAAACAGCTTAATTGATCAACTATATATAAAGTACAGACATATAGCAACAACATCAGTTTGTTGCTTGTGAAGGATTACAAAATATTCAAAATTCAAATAAAGATAAGGATTACAATTCAAATGAGGATAAGGATTACACACGACAGATTATACAAATGGACGTAACAACTTATCTTTAGGAAAGTGAATCAGTTGCTGATCTTTGGGAAGTTGATCTTCAGGTTGGGCAGTCTTGAGACTATCTCTAACATCAAGACCAAGATACAACTAAAAGAGTCACCCTCATGCTAAAATGTCATAAGTTCAACCTCACCCTCGCTTTGGGGCAAAAAATATAATGTGACTAACTGAAGGCTGGCAGCTACGAAGTTGTCCGGAGGTGAAGAGCAATTCATCAACATATTTGTTGGCCATTGCCGTAGTGCTACTCCAGCGTCCCGCATTCATAATATAAGACAATGTGAACGAGAATCCCTGAAAAGTTACTTTAGTATATTCCATGATGAGATGATTGTTGTTGATAGTGTATCTAATGAGAAAGCTAAGGATGCACTATTGCTCGTACTCTAACTAGGAACCCAATAGGGATGCTCGCATAAAAAAACCATCCAACTGTAATCAATTTGTAGAACTAATCCAATAAGAAATACACACAAAATGAGACAATTGAGAACTGTTGATAAGTACGATTTTACATTTATCTGCACTGTCAAAAGTGGACGATTGTGATTGATCATAAGTGTATTTTCTACTTAATTATGTTTTTTTTTCATTTTAGGGAAATATGATTTTGGATGGCAATTGGAGGATAACGGAGCAATTTTGACTGAAAGTGTACAAAAATATGGAGTTCCATCAAAATGCCAAGTCTTAAAAGTGTAGGGCCTGGGTTGCAAATAAAAAGGACTTTATAGAAAAAAATGGAAAATTAGGGACTAAATTGCACAATATTGAAAGATGGAGGGCCAAACTGCAATTGGTAAACAGTCATGATCTGGACACAGCAAGCAAACTGCATCCAGACCGCAGTTTAGTGGGCATGTGTTTAGATTTTTGTCATTCTTTTTTGGTACAATAAGGGGAGATTTTTAGAAAAATCCCTATAATAAATACCACTTTAGGAACACAAAAAATAGACTTTTGCTTGAAAATCAAAGAGAGTTTTTTGTTGGTGAAAGAGGTGGGTAATTACTCCTCTCATAAAAGGGAGAAGAGAAGAAGGAAGAATTTGATTCCACTAAAGTGTGGAAGATAAAAAGAATCAAGACCAAATATCTTCATCCTTCAAGAAGACCCAATCAAGGGCGAGTTTGAAGTTTTGTGTCTTGTTTTTCTTCTTTATTTTCTTCAACTTTGTGATGTATTTCATGAACTGTTGGAATGATTTATGTAGCTTAACATTAACTTAATTAATTTTAATACTTGTATTTTAATTCTATGTTTTTCATTTTTATGATTGTGTTTTCTATGTATTTATTGACTTTTATTTATTTGATCACCAAATCTTTGTATTTTGATTTGTATAATTATTGACATCTTAGACTCGATAGCAAATACCCCAGTTTCTTGTAGGAGATAGAGCTATACTCTTAATCCTAAGTGATCATTTGAGCTATTTTCATAACAATTAATGCAATTAATTGGACTCCAATCGACATGGATTATATAGTAGGTTGAACCAATTGATTAGGACTATTTCGACTCTCGAGAAAGATAACTAACTATAATAGGACAATTGAAACTATCATTGAAAAGGGTAATATATTTAAATGCTTATTGTGAAATTAATTAGGTGATGGTTAAGTGAAATTATGAATCCCAACACATTTTCAACTTGAGATTCCCAAACTTCACTTTCACTTATTTTCATTTTGTTGCTATTGATTTTCATTTAAGAAGTTAATTAAAACAACCAAACCAATTTATGTGTGTTTACAACAATTCAATAGACTAGTTTTAATTCACTTGAGAAAATAGGACAATCTTCGTGGGATACAACAACTGCTCAACACTTTATTACTTGAACACAACACCATATGCTTGCGGTATAGATTGAGTGAACATGTTTTATAAGTACGGTTTTGTACTTATTCAAACCATCAAAAGTGAACGATTGTGAGTGCTCTTAAGTGTATTTTCTATTTAGTCCATATTTGTCATTGCTTAAATTATAATTTCAGCTGGTCAAATTGTTAAACATACTTTTTATCCATACATTTCATTCTTATAACTTACTTTTTATCTACACATTCACCCCACAAAAAATATAAGCACTTAAAAAATAATTTCAGCACTACCAAACATATACTTAATTATGTCTTAATTTATTTATTTTACAAAAATTCGAGTTTGGATGGCAATCGAAGGAGAACAAACCTATTGGGCTAAAAAGGGACTGAAAGTATACAAAAATATAGAGTTGGGGATCAAAATGTTAAGTCCTAAAAGTGAAGGACCTGTGTTGCAAATAAAATGACTTGATTGAAACAAAATTCGAAAAGTAGGGACTAGATTGCACAACATTGAACAATGGAACTAATCCAATAAGAAATACACACAAGTTTTTGATTGAAACAAAAGTGGAAAAGTAGGGACTAATCCAATAAGAAATACCCACAGAGAAGAGAATTGAGAACCGTTAGAATAGCATTATCGGAAAGACCAGTTGAAGTAAAGATAAGGGTGAGGTTCCGATGCAGCCAGAGGTTGGACCCCCGAGAACGCACTACCCAAGATAGAGGGACTATAACCAGATTGAGGTTAACATTGTGATCCCTAAGCTGAACCACATGGTAGGCGAGGCCAACGTCCCTCCGCCACCTCTAAACGTAGAGAAACATGAATTTTGCAGGTTGCACCAGACCACAGAGCATGATACAAATGAACAACTGAAAGTTTGGGCCGCCATTAAAGGAATGATATACCATTACTACAACCGAGAAGATGCAAGTCAACAAGATCCTAGCCCATGAGATTTCATAGGACCACTATAACGACCCGAAAATTCATAGTTTTAATAAATTTATTTTAAATCTAAAAAATAGAATGAAACAAGAAATTTATTAGTCGTCTCGAAAAGTGCCTCAAAAGTCGTAACATTTCGTATTTAATTTAAATCCCAATAATAAAAAGGGGAAAGTGGGATTTAATAAATTATGAAGGGACTAATGTGAGTCAAATTGAGAATTAACAATTCATGTTAGGACCTAGTTGATTAAAAGTGCAAAGTTGGGATGGAATCCAAAAAGTTGAGAGAAATAAAGTTTTAAGCCTTTTTGGATAAGTCAAGCAGCCATCTTGGTATGATCGTACAAATCTTGTTTTGGTCTAAATTCTACGACTCTTATGGTGTTGAGAAGTACACAATGAGACATTCAAAATGGTACCAAATACACCTACATTCAACCAAGAAATCAGCTCCAAAAGTTAATTCCAAAAGTGTTCCAGAATATTAGAAATCTGGAAACAGTTATGAAATTTCAGCAGCTCATGTTCAGATAGCCATCTATAGAATGGTCATATAATCATTGTGGTAGTCTGTTTTCTACGATTCAAAGTGCATTACGAAGATCTTCGTAAGATTTGCGAGATGGTATAAGAAAATTTGAAAAATAAGCAAGCATTGACCTTCAAAACATGACTCAAATACGGGTCCAAGATTTAAGAAATCTGCCAATTATGATATTAAACAATTGGCAAGTGGACTAATAAAGATTTGCTACAGAGATTTGCCCCCAAGATGCCTTCCCTAGTGTCCCTATCATACCCTACAAAAACTATAGTAAAATCAAAAAGCATTTCTTGAAGACCAAGTGAAAATCTTAAGTAAATCCAACAAACTTTATAAGTGGCCCAATGAGAATAGAAGTAATTATAAGGAGAGGGTAGTATTCCTCCTATAAATATCCTTGAAATTAAGGCCACAACTTGCCCTTTTCTCCTCTCTATAATCATCATAACATTTTCTTATTTACACACTCACTAAGACTTAAAGAAGAAGGGAAGAACCCACTTAAAAGGGGAAAAAATATCTAAGAGATGAGGTAAGTCAAGATCTAAAATCTGAAATGAAAGAGCTTGGTGTGGAGGTCCCCTAAATTAATAGAAAAATCTCTACACCCGAGCCTCAAGGACCCTAAACGGGCAATAGCAAAATTGGACCAAAACACCCAGATTTCATGGTGGAGAAAGTCATATCTCAAGGGCTGAAAACTTAGTTTTCAAAACAAAAATACACTTCATACCTCTCTGCCCCGAAAGGTATTGGTACCCCCCATATTTTCTGTTTTATAATGGAATATCAGTACTCCAAAATATATGGACCATGAAGGCCTGATACCAGATTCTGCAGGGTCCGTTACCCCTGCCTAAATATTCAAGTAATATTCACCTTCTACATGATTTTGATATATATAACCTTTTATTTTCAGGTGTATCAAGACTAACAGCAACGAGTTGTGAGTAAACTACGTTATTTACCTTATGTGCAACACGATAAGTATATATTTCATAAATTTTATGTGATCCAAAATGAGTTATGTCGATGAGATTGATTCAAGTAAAGATGTAAGATGTTGTGAGTAACTTACGTTGGTTGCCTTATGTGCAACACGATATGTGTGTGCGCGCGCGCGCGCGCGCATAAATTATATGTGCTCTTATGTGCTCCAAATGACTTATGTTGATGAGATTGATGTAAGTAAAGATATGAGATATTATGAGCATCTTGAGTCTATTTGTCATTTATGAAACAAGAAGAAAGAATGAAAATGAGAAGTTATTTAGTGTTATACATGTTCAACTTGAAACAAGAAAACAAAGCCTATATAACACAATAAGTTCTCCATGCCTATTTGTACACCATAAATAGATGTTAACGGTCAAAAGAAAAGAGTTGATCAAATATGTCCAAAGGTTAGAACGACACATACGAGGACATGATATCCAATTAAAGTTAATGAACGTCCAAGGGCTAGAGTAGCCCATAAAGGAATGGTAAGGGTCCAAAGAAGTTTGGCCATCGTGCATATGCACAAAGAATGTTTAATTTGAGCACTCAGTGTACAGATATTGTTTAGGAAAATAGCCCTAAGAAAGATAAAAGATACATTTGTGTGCAATATCATACATACACTGCTTTTCTCATTGAATGTCACCATTCATAATTGTTTCAGGTCAATTGTAGGAAATGGATCGAGATTTCTTTGAAATCATGGGGCAAAGGTGAGAGGTAGCTTCGGATGGCCAAGAATATCATTTGATTACCAAGATTGATGTATGGTCTTCCTATCTACATCAACCCATGCTAAAAAAATATGAAGCCACTTACCTTTTAATAGACGTGTATGACTATTGGACTATGGGGTATCTTAGAACCCGCTTTTATGAAATGTAATAGCCTAAGTGAACTCATCTTTAAAATATAAGAACATTCCTTTTTTTAAAATATTATTTTTGAAATGGGCTTAAAATATATTGGTCATTAATGAGATGTAATGATTTTTCATGAGCTGTGTTGGAACAAAGTTGTAAGTGATGCATTTATATCCTTTACTTAAACCCATGTTTTGTGTAACGATCTATGGTAAGTGAGGTGAAATGAATCAAAAGACGAGATCCACCTATTCTTGTCTTCCGCTATGTCTAATTTATTAGGTCTTATCCTTTGGTTTTTACTATTACTTACATACCAAAGATAAGACGAATCTGAAGCGAAAGAGAAACGGCGACCTACAAATGTAGTCTCTAATAATTTCTAACTGTTTTCCGTAAAAGAAAATGTCGAATTACATGATTCAATCCAGTGTCTAAACGAACAAAAGAACTAATTTGCTTTCTGCATATGAGGTCACTAATATCCTCTTATCCAGTTCCTAACACCCTACTGGACAGAATACAAAAAAAAAAAATTAGATAGATTTTTGGGATCGCCACAAGGCTTGGTATCAGAGCTTTGGTCTAAAGGTTCTGCAGACTTTGATCGATGGTATTCAGCCATCGAAGATAACTTCCACCTCTGGTATGCCATGATCTCTTTCCATTTCTAATATTTAAGTTTTTTTTCATGAGTACGGTTTTTTTTTTCTTGTGCATAAAATTTCTACTTGCTTAGTAGCACCCGGCAGTTCAACATAGGAATTTAGAGCCTATAAAAATAAAACGTGCTATCTAATTAAAGTAAACTAATAAAGGCAAGTGAAAGCAATTTTAAACTTTCATGAAAGCATAAGCGAGCAAAAGACACAATGTAAAGTTAAAATCCTCTAGCTTGCAATCAAACAAAGCTAAAGTAATGTCCTAGAATATAGTAAGTTGAATTCATAAGACATTGTTAAAGGACAAAATGAGTTAAATGCTTAAGGGATGCACATTGAGGGTGGATAAACAACTAAGTATGTTCATTCTACGAATCATGTAAACTCTTGATCATTTCATCCAGATGATCTTGCCTAGCCATAAGCTCTCGTTTTGTGCACGCAACTCCGAGAGATTTTCCATCACATTAGCTTGAAAGGTCCAAAAATCGGTCATAAATGCACTCCAATTAGCTGGTGAAGGTGGCATGAAATGAGTAGCCCCTTCAACATCTACTCTAGGTTTAGTCCAAACCCCGTGCACAAGTTCAAATCGGGATTTCATGAGAGAGCTTGCAGATATTTTAGTATTGGGATGCATTGAGATTAATGTTTCTTCCCTAAGATCCACCCCCAATTTTATCGCCATATCAGTGATCAAACGACCAAAAGGTAGCCTCAACTCCAGCTTATTCCTACATCCTACCATCTCCGAAACAATTAAATCATATAAGTCTATTCTTCGGCCTAAGGAAATTTTCTACATCATCCATGTGTCCTTATTAGTTAAAGAAGAAATTTTTCATGCTTGAGGCTTAAGCACATGAATAACAATTAAATGAAGTAACCGCACGTCTCAATCTAAAAAGGAAACGTCCCTAGATGGTAGAGTCATGGTCTCATTTTTAAAAATAAATGACAGGCTTCAAGCCGATTAAATGTCCAACTATAAAATTCTCCTCCAGTCAAGATTCGATATAATATGAAAAATAAGTTTTCATTAACTACAAAGGTAGTATCCTTCACAAACGTTTTAAGGTACTCGACGTTATGCTTGACAATTCCAACATTGGCATAGAAATTTCTTACCACATTTCTACAGTAGACTCTAGATATACCCAGAAAAACCATCCACCCAAAGTTACAAAATTGTTCAAGATAGGCAAAGTTCAAAGATTCTAGAAAATAATAATCTATTTTCCGACTAGGTAGAACTCCTCGACTAGAAAATGAAGGATACCTGAGGAAACCAGTCTTATTCTAAAACCAAATGGAAGAAAACTTCTCCTCATTGGCCAGAACGCCAGTCCGAGATGGACCCGCAGCAGCCCTACCCTTTTTCGTCATTTTCTCGATTGAAAGTTGGGTAATTTTTGCCTTAGAAATAGTAGATTGGGCATTCTTACCCTTAGTAGAGGCTTTTCTTGAAGAACCCATGAAGAAATTTTGGATTAATTTGAAGTTTTGGTGATTTGGGAATAAAAAAAGAAGAAACCCATGTAGAAAGAGAGAGAAAGATGAAATGAAATGTGATTTAGTGTAAAAATTAGGGCTAAGTTAAAAATCCGATTTTACCCGTCAAAAAAAAAAAAGAAAAAGAAAAGAGATGAAAATTTTCTAAATTTTCAAATCTGAAATTTCGCGATAGGTCATGATACCCATTGGACCTAGGTATCAATATCCTCCATAAACAGAAACTGTTTGAAATTCTCTAAATTTAAAACGTAAGAATCTCGACTTATTTTCTTTAACATATTAATATATACTTATACAGAATTGATAATTGCATTTGAAAATGATGAATCAAATTTTTTTTTTAAAAAATGAACTTTCAAAAAATCTTATCTTATTTAGATCATCAAGTATGGCAAATCGAATTATTGATCGATTGACCCAATTAGTGGAGCAGCAGGCTCGTAAATTAGAACGGTTCATGAATCAACCTCCCCCAACTGCAAACCCATGTCAAGAAAGAGATTAGTAGCGATCAATTCCATCATCTGAATCCTCCTACATTTTCTGAAGCGAAAGATCCAATCAAAGCCGAAAACTATTTAAGAACGATGGAGCGTATGTTTGCCTATGCTCACGTAACACATAATGAAAAAGTGATATGTGTGTCTTTCATGTTACGAGGAAGTTCTGGATATTGGTAGGACACGTTGACGAGTATGGAAGAAACAATGGACATGACTTGGGAAATGTTAAACGAAATATTTAGAAACAAATATTTCTCCACTTATACTAGAAACCAAAAGCTAAACGAATTTATCCAGTTACAACAAGGATCAATGATGGTATCGGAATACATAAGGAAGTTCGAGGATTTGTCACGTTTTGCCACTCACATGGTAAGCACGAATGGATTGAAAGTTGACCGTTTTCTAGAAGGGCTAAGGCCCGAGTTGAACAAAGATGTACTCATGTCAGGAATTCAGAACATGAGTTTTCTAGAAATTACCGATAAGGCCCTACTATCTGAGCAGGCTAAAGTCAAAATTATCAAGCCCGTGAGGTGAGAAATCAAAATCAAAATCAAATCTAAGAAAATATAGAGTCAAGAGGAAATGGAATCAAGATAAGAAGAAATGGACAAGCAAACGACAATGGAAAAGTTTGAAGAAAAACGAACCCTACTTCAAGAAAGGAACCCCAGATAACAATACAGAAAATAAAAATGTCCCTCTATGTACCAAGTATGGAACGCATCATCCAGGTAAATGTTGGGCAAGACAAAAACTATGTTATTCCTGTGGTAAAACACGACACTTGGTTAAAGGTTGTCCAATCAAACCTAATGGAGAGCAAAGAAAAGCAAGATTTTATCTAATGGATGGACTAGGAGCTGAAGAAAACATTTGAGCAGTTGAAGATCTAATCTATGTAGACTCTAACACCCGCATGAGCCTTCCTTGACTCCAAAACTATACGTCCATTTATCTCGATACCTTTATTAGGGATACTAGAATTATATCAAAATTTGTTGTCCCTTAACTCAAGAAACCTTTTAAGTACACTATCCTCATGGCCATTAAACTATTAAGATAGTATACGAAAAATACATATTGAGGCTGATATGTCGTAATCCTCATTAGCTAATGTAAGTAGATTATGTTATGTACTTTTAATACAAGATGTTTATTTTATGGAGGTGGTCATACATAAGGCTGAATATGACTATTTGAGAAACGAGCTATTTTTGGATATAATAGAATAATGCTCATTTACTTAACATGCAAGATGAATGTGTAACATGTGATTACCTTACCTCCATGTAAAAGATGGTTTATGATAAATACACTCTTGTATTTACCTAGTATTGTGAAGCGTTAAAATTACGTCTTTTATGAAATGAGATGTCTTATGTGTATGTGACGTATACTCATGTGTTAGATCCACTACAGAAAGTAGAGTTTTTGAGTAAATCTCAGTCTTATGAATGCAAACATTATGTGGCATAATTGCTTTGTTCAACTTGATCATTTATGTGGAAATGATATATTTATCTATGTATGTTGACAATATAAAACTTAATTGTCAATCGAGAGCTAGGGGCATCTACTCCGTGGTCTATTCATGAACATTTTTACATCATAAAATCAGTTGAACTATGGATGTTATGTTAAAAGGAAACATAAAACATGTAAAAGTTCCTTAAGTAAATTTGTACATCAATCGAGAGCCAAAGTGGTGTAATCTAGGGCCTAAGTGGCTTTAACCTAGAGCCTATATGACATGATTCTAGGGTCTTAGTGGCGTTAACCTAGAGTCCAAAAGTATTCCAGAAAATTAGAAATCTGAAAACAGTTGGGAAATTCCCGCAACCCATGTTCAGATAGCCATCTTTAAAATGGTCGTATAATCACTGTGGTAGCCCGTTTTCTACGATTCAAAGTGCGTTGCAAAGATCTCCGTAAGATCTTCGAGATGGTATAAGAGACGTCAAAAAATAAGCAAGTATCAACCTTCAAAACATGACCCAAAAACGGGTCTAGGATTTAAGAAATCTGCCAATTATTATATTAAACAATTGACAAGTGGGCTAATAAAGATTTGCAGCAGAAATTTGCCCCCAAGATGCCTTCTCTAGTGTCCCTATCACATGTGCCCTACAAAAAATATGAGAAAATCAAAAAGTATTTCTTGAAGGCCAAGTGAAAATATTAAGTAAATCCAACAAACTTTACAAGTGGCCCATTGAGAATATAAGTAATCATGAGGAGAATATACAATTCCTCCTATAAATACCCTTCAAATTAAGGCCACAACTTCCCCCTTTCTCCTCCATATAATCATCATAATATTTTCTTATTCACACACTCACTAACACTTAAAGAAGAACAATAGAACCCACTTAAGAGGAGAAAAAATATCTAAGAGAGGAGGTGAGTCAAGATCTAAAATCTGAAATAAAAGAGCTTGGTGTGGAGGTCCCCTAAATTAATAGAAAAATCTCCACACCCGGGCCTCAAAGACCCTAAACAAGCAGTAGCAAAAGTGGACCAAAAACCTCAGGTTCATGGTGGAGAATGTCAGATCTAAATGACTGAAAATATAGTTTTCAAAATAAAAATACACTTCATACATCTTTGCTCCGAAAGGTATTGGTACCCGATATTTTCAGCTTTACAATGGGATATCAGTACCCCAAAATCTCTGCACCATGAAGACCTGAGACCAAATTCTACAGGGTCCATTACCCCTGCCTAAATATTCAAGTAATATTCATCTTCTACATGATTTTGATATATAGGACCTTTTATTTCTAGGTGTATCAAGACTAACCGCAAGGAGTTGTGAGTAAACTGCATTATTTGCCTTATGTGCAACACGATAAGTATATATTTCATAAATTTTATGTGCTCCAAAATGAGTTATGTCGATGATAAGTATATATATACACACATGTCGCGCTCATAAATTATATTATATGTACTCTTATGTGATCCAAATGACTTATGTTGATGAGATTGTTGTAAATAAATATATGAGATATTATGAGCATCTTGAGCCTATTTGTCATTTATGCAACAAGAAGAAAGAATGAAAATTAGAAGTTATTTAGTGTTATACATGCTCAAAACAAAGCCTACATATATACAAAAACAAGTAGTTTTATAATACAATAAGTTCCTCAAACCTATTTGTACACCATAAATAGGCGGTAACGGTAAAAAAAAAAAAAAAAGAGTTAATTAACTATGGCCAAGGGTTAGAGCGACACATACAAGGACACGAAGTCCAATTAAAGTTAATGAATGGCCAATGACATAATACAAAACAAAAAAAAACAAAACAAAAAAAAAAACAAAAGAAAGAAAGAAAGATTTTCGAAATTGCCACAACCACCTCTTAAAAGGGAGGGCCATGAACTCCGTCCGAGAAACACAAGACCGCATCAGAATGAATGGCCTTCGTCACCCTAGTGTGATAATCAGCAAAGTGACATTACAGGGCTGGGGCCAGATCACGATCCTATTAGAAAAAATAATATTATCATTGGATGTCCACGCTAGAGTGTCATCCATGGATTCACAGAGGAGATATGCCAGGTAAAGCCATGGAATCGCCTACGACAAGCTACCTTATACATGGATTGAAACGGATGCTCATTGGCGATGGAAGCTCCATCAACATACATTTTAGCAACACTTATGACCAGATGTATGTGAACCATCATTTGACACCCATGTCAGACCCTTGGTTCGCCAATTGGTAAACCTACCAACTAAGTGAAAGAAGTGGGTTCGAACCCCGAATAGCGATACAAATGACAAACCTGTTTACCTTAAAAGACCAAAGAATGCCTAAATATTTCCATTGCCACGTGGTGTGAAGATCAAGTGACACATGTAATAATATCGTTATAAATGGAGCCGAATCAAACAAAAATCAATTTGATGACAACGATCATAGCCATTGAATGATTGATATGTGTTCAAAAGGTAAGAATGTCTGAAATACTATTCTTATAAATAATACATGTAGGTAAAAGAAAAATGTATGCTATATTTAAATCCTAGCCAAAAAAAGTTTGTGATTTATTTCTCCTCACATCCAAATTATATTTTATAATGGAGGCCTTTGCATGTTCAAGCTCTTGACGAACAAGATTCGTGTGCTAATAATAAATAAATAAAAGAAAAGGTATACATCAAAGGACAAGTGATGGTTAAAAATAAGGTGTCATACTTATCCTCACAGCTAATAACGTTGTTGGATTGGCATGGTTAAAACAAGTGGGGATTACAATAATTTCTATCCTTGGCAATAATTAAGAGATGCTAATCAATTTAAAATCAAATCGTACAACCACATCTGATTCTCACATTCTTAAGTATTATAGTAATTTATTTATAAAAATTTTACGTGCGTAAGAACATCTTCAATACATTCAATAGATTATGGCTGATGTGGCAATTAAATAGACAGACTTTCAGATTATGTAGAATAAATAGACAGTGAAGTTCAAAATTTATCTCCAATGAGTTCCTTCTACAATTCAATAATGTTGATTATGTGGCATTTATTTTTTAAATTAAAAAATAATAAAATTAATCCACTTAACAGAATTTTAAAAAATTAAAAAAAAATTAAAATAAATACTGACTTATTCAATCTCACAGGACCTCTAAATATAGAAAGAGTATCTCACATCTTCTATTTTTTCTGGTAACATGTCAGTTTAACATAATGCTCCACATAGTGCATTGGAGAAGTGTTTTTAATAGACATTATCTATTTGATGATGTAACACGTATTTTTTCTCAATCCATTGAATACATTGGAGATGCACTAAGTCTTTCATAAAATGAATTCACTCTATGTATTAAATATAAAATATAAATACATATATATCTCTTTCAAAAGTTATTCGAAAACCTTGAAGACTTCTAAATAATTATGAGGTCAAACATGCCCAGAGGCAAGTAGGCAACTATACACGTCTTGCAAAATTAAAATATTTGGATTTTTTATATTATTTATTACTAGTCATCTAAATATATTTGTTACTTGTGTCGGGATATCATACAACAAAAACACCTCTTTCTTGGGTGACTTATTCTCATTTTGTCGTCCGCAAGTTGACAAGTTCTATTTATTTTTTATTTTTGTGGTTTAAATTTTGATAATATTATAAATCTTTTTGATTTTATAATATTAATCTAAAACTCAATTTTAGACTTATCAAATTATTCGTTTAAATATTTTGCCATACTAAATCTTGGGATTCTATCTTAATAATTTAAACTTGTTAAAAAGAATACTTTATAACTTTTACGATGAGATGTAAGATTTTACTTTTAACACGTTCATGATTCAAAAATAAGATTACAATAGATGTGAATTGTTATTTTATGAGACAAGCATAAATAATTCATAATATTTGCTCATATGGCTGTTTCTTAAATAGTCAATGGACAAAAATAATTGATAAATTTTATTTTTATCTTATTTGGGTAAAACTAATATCCAGATAAACTTTTATCTTAGTTTATCTGAATTACAATTTTAAGTAAAAACGAAGACAATTTTTATCCTTATAAAAAAGATGTCAAAAATATTTATACGGATAAAACATTACTCAATTTTTTTAATAGACAAAAATACTTATCTATTCTTGAATCCATATCCTAGGAAATCACGTATTGTTTTCATATCTTCTCCAAATCAATTTCGACATCTCTCATTCTCCAAATCAATTCGGCTTCTCTCCTCCAAATCAAATTTGACCTCTTGTTTAATGAGTACTTTCATATTGGTTTTAGAAAACTTGTTTGAATTTAAAATCTTTGAAATTTATTGTTTCATAAACATATTTCTTTTTATAGCATAATTATATATTTTCATTAACATACTAATTACGTACAAATACCCACTAAGACTAAAAATAATATAATTCATGCTATTATTTTGAATCTTTTATAGCAAGAAGAGTATTTTGGACATTTCAACAATTTTATCATTTATCCAGTGTTGTTGAACCAAACATAATAAAGATAAAAATAGTATTTTTCTATTCGTATACCTAACTAAATCAAACAGGATAATAATAAACTTGTTATTCAAATAATTATTATCCAGATAACTTTTATCCAATCAAATAGTTTTATCTATAAATCAAATGTGGGCCCTTAGTGCGGAATTGGTCCATAACGTTTATTTTTTGTCACAAAAGTTCTTAATCTATGTATTTTGGTAGGTAATTGGTCATTATTTGATGAAAAAGACAAATATGTCCTTAATTTTAATTATAGAAAATTGTAATTAAATTTCTGAACTTTGTAAAAAGTGCAAATGGGTCCGATCTTTTATATTTTATAAAAAATTAAAGAAAATTAACAATTTATTTAGAGCTGGCAAACGGGTTGCGCCAAGCGGTTTTGTGCGAGCCAGCAATATACTAGTCTAGCCCATCAGACCAATCAGCCAACCCAGCCATAATTTTATTTTTATTTTTTTAAATATTTTTTTACTATAAAAATAAATAATATATCTTTTTATGTTAAAAATGTGTGTTATAAAATAATTTATATACATCTATTTATTCGTTAATGAGAAATTAAGTTGAGTATTGACAAGAAAATATTCAACTATATAAAGTGACCGATAATTCAATATAGTTTTAACGTTGTAACTGTGTGCATATATACTAATATATAGGCCCGATTTTGTTCGACATAGTTATTTAAATGAATAACCTCATATATAAATTATTTAATTCTATATAGTTATTTATATATGCTCATATAAACTCGTTTGCTTCTTTTACAAAAGTTAAGAATTTAATTGCAATTTTTTCTAATTAAAACTAAGGACATATTTGTCTTTATTATCAAATAAGGACTAATGGCGCACCAAAACATATAAATTAGAAATTTCTGTACAAAAAATAAAATAAAATAAAATAAACATTAGTAACCATTTCTTAGTGCAAAAATCAAGAACTATTTGCGCCAATTTTCAATTATTATTTTTTTCCTTTTCCTTTTTATTGGTGGTAGAATTTCCAAATGAAAAAAGCAATATGTGATAGGCTCGTACAAATAAGTAATAATAGATATATACTAAAAGATATATAATCCACAAGAGAAAATATCTTGCAATAATTCATCTTATTGACCCCGATGTGTATAAAACTTTCATAGTTTTACTATTAATCCATCATAATATCATATTATGAGATATTGCCCCTAACGTGGAATTCAAGAGTTCACGATTACGACATAGCCCACTACCGTATTGTAAATTTTTGCTGTTACATATAAATATAATTATTAATGTTACTTATAGCGACTACCGTAATCAGTATATGTAATATTATTTAATTAAAATAATTATTTATAGTTGCTAATTATAAATAACATTAATCAATTGAAATAAATAATTACTCCAATTGAATAATACCATGTAAACCGACTACTATAGTAATCAACGATTATGAATAATATTATTCAAATATAATTAATATGGCTATTTAGCAATGATTTTAAATTAGATTTGGGGGTTTTGATCTAGACGGATAGGGTCAAAGTCGAACAATTTAACCTAGATTGAACTGAATCATTGATGTAAAAATATTCATAACGATATAACATTATATATGTCAAAGTTAAATCGTTCATTCACGTTATATTTTATAAACAAACTAAGTAAATAAACTCTGAGTCCAAATCAAATGTCTCAAATACACGTTTTATTGACCGTCTTTATTGGAAAAATTCAATCAATAACCAATAAATATCGAACACGATATATTAGAAACAAATCAGCAAAATAAAAATTTTCCCTTTTCTTGTATAAACTTAATCGAAATTAATGAAATAGAATAATAATCAAACTCAATAATGAGTAAAATAAATGATACAATATTTAACGTAGTTTGACAACATGCCTACGTCCACAGAACAACTCCAATTAATCTTCCACTTTAATCAACAATAATGAATACAATGTTCTTCCCTAAATACCACTAGAGGCACACCAAATCATCAAAAACTAAATAATTCTTGGCATACAAATAATTCTCGTCTATCAATGACAGAACTCCTCAAAA
Organism: Forsythia viridissima; assembly: GCA_030279155.1. Lineage (NCBI taxonomy): Eukaryota > Viridiplantae > Streptophyta > Magnoliopsida > Lamiales > Oleaceae > Forsythia > Forsythia viridissima. The sequence continues at coordinate 38,128,345 of CM059040.1, forward strand.
GCAATACTAATAATATATTCAAGCACAACTCTCTCTCAAGAACAAGTTCTTGAAAACACTACTCAAAAATAACAAATAAAATATCTCACTAAATTTGTTACTGTTCGGATAATAATTCCTCTCGAAATAATCATTGAATCTTGATCTTAACCGTTGAATTTGATCTTTAATGAGTTGTAAACCTGCTGTCCAAATTTCATGACAATCGGACCATTGAACACTGAGATATCAACATTTCATTACTGATGCGCAAGCTGTGCAAATTCTACGAATTTGCTATAGTGTTACTTCCGAATTTTCTATCCATTTTGGGTGAGTTGAATTCTCTCCTTCATACACTCACACATAGAATTATAATCCTCAATGTCTTAATTTATAATGTTAATTAAAGTATCAAATAAATTACTAATGGAACTTTCTTTTTCAAATTTTCACATATGCAAAGAAACTTATTCTAATTATAATTAGAATAGAAGTATTTACAAGACTAAATTAATTATATTAGAACTCTTTAATTTGAACTAATTTGTTGGACTTGGAAGTTTGATCTACCCCAAATACCCAACAGTTTTACCAATAGAAATTTTACAAATCATCAAATAAATAAATTAAAAAAATATTATAAACAATATTTAATATATTCATATTTACTGTTATTGATAACGTATAAAATTTATATTGAAACGACAGTTAAAAAAACATGTATTTAAAAAAACAAATCTAGATTCTAAAACTCTATAAATTCACGACAAGTTTGATCAGTTGCTGATTGAATTTTCAGAGAATTCACGACCAGTTTGTCAATAGGGGATTTTTTGGGGGGCATACACATAAGTATTGTAGGGCATTTTATTATTTATAGGTAGTAAATCTGTAAATGTCCTGAATTTTCAAGAATATTGTAGGATCCTCTACTTGAGAGGTTTCAGACGCTCTTTATCTTGGCGAATTGGGAGTGGCAAATTATTTTTCAAGTGCTTTTTAAATGTGTAAATAATAAATAAATATTAAGTTATAACTCTTGAGAAATGTGCCAAACACGAGCTAAATTAGTTTCAAATCTGAAGAATTTTTCCCATTCAAATAAATGACATTTTTGACTTTTTTATACAAATAAACTATTTTGATTAAATAAATTATTTTATAAACTTTTATCAAACGATAAATTCGATCAAAAAATTCCTCTAGTTTCAAGCCGACTATGAACGATGGCCAGGACGAGAATGGTTATAACTTTGGCACGAAGATGGACATACCTGGAAAATCTAGCCTGCCACAAAACCCAGAAATGACCCATGCCCGTAACAAGACCGGTCCAGCTCGATTTAAAGCATACTTGGCACTTCAAGAGTATAGTTTACAATTGACAAGAATTACACTATAAACAGATATTCAGAAAGCTAAAGATTGAATTGCAAACAACGAAATTAAGAATAGCCATTAAAATTAATTAATTAACTAATAATATTAATATCTCCAATTGAACATCAAAATTTACATGGGCACCATATAACTGAAGAACCATAATAATTAATAATTAATAAATACTCTTTTACAATATTAAGATTAAAGAGAAAAATACATTAAATCCCTCTTCTTCTTCTTCTTCTTCTTCTACCTCTGTCTTCCTCAGGCAACCAGCATCTCATATACACAGCAGACTTTCAAAATGAGATATATTTTTCTTGTTTCAGAAAATTTGTGCCCCAAAATAAGAGATTCAACTACACTCTTCACCCCATCATCACATTCAATTTCTGCAAATTACTGATAAATTACTCAAACTTATATATATTAATATTTACATATTCTTCAAATTTGTTCCTGCCAAAATGAATTTCCAGTTCAGACCCTCTTTTTCCTTCAGTAGTATTAACACATGTAGAGGGAGTAAACAAGAAGCCCACCAAAAATCAACCTCCATAATTAGGATTAATCATCATAAACAATTGCTTTGAAAATGAAATTATTCTATTTCACCAGATCCGAGATCCAATCAACATCCGGGTTTGGGGCATCAGACGGATTCGGGTTTGGGTTTGGGTTCGGAGCATCTCGATCCAGAGGATTATCCTTGCTTAACTTCTCGAACATCTTGGCCCTCAAGTCCCTCCCTGATTCGACCCTCTCCATCATGGGTTCCTCAGAACCATCGTTCTCGTCCCAGGCATCGAAGTACCCGATCCCTGGTCGTGACACGGCCCGAGTCGGAGTTGTGGGCAGGCTAAAGTATCCGGGTCGGCTCATGGGGAAAGCGAGTGACCCTAGCCCTGAAGAACAACCCACTTGACGATTCAAAGGAGAAGGCATGGACTTCACTTGATTCAACTGCAGCTTGCGTAGAGAAGCCACCATTTCGTTGATGGAGCTGGAACCCAGAGACCGACTCAGATTGTTAGCCGAGTTAGTCATCGGAGACATCGGCGGCGACTCAGTAGTTGGGGACCCAGAATCTGAAGACGACATAAAAGCTAGTCGGTGGGGCGAGCCGCCGTCGTACGACTCCGCCTGAGGGCTCAGAACTCGTAACTGGTCAGGCGAGTGGGCAAAGAAACAAACTCTTCTCTTACAGTTCATTCCATCTTTGCATGGCTGTGTACGATAGCGTGCCGGGTGAAGCCAGCACTCGAATACGCCATGTGCGAACTCACAAGCATCACCTTTCCGACAGTTCCCTTTACGAAACTCGGGACACGCCGTGCCGGAATAGTGAAACTTCCTTGGGTCACGGCGGCGAGCCTTCTCCCCGGGATGCGCGTACGGACACTCTGTCCAGTCGTGCGATCGGCCACGGGCACACTTCCTCACCTTGAACTCGAACATCCGGAAATGATCGCATGAGTGCGCGTCCACCGGAAAATCCCCGTTCCCGTTTTCCATATCCGGAAACTCTGCCATGAAATCGTTTGTGTTGGACTGTAAATAAGGCTTCAACGCCGACATAGAGTCGTTCTGAAAGAAAACAGAGTAGTCATCGACGCCGCCATTAGCATTGGCCTTAGGGCTCAAAGAGAAGGGTAGATTGTCTGCGTTGAAGGACCATGGAGGAACATGGACGGTCGGACTTGGACGATTCATTTCTCCGATCATCATTTTTTTCGGTTATGGAGTTTTCTGGAGTCTATTGTGGAGGGGTTCAGTTTGTATATAAACTGCTGAGGAAGTGGATATAACCATGGTTAGAATTAACTCAACCATGGTTGGGGTGAAAAATATAAGGTTAAAATATTGAGAGCCACGACTTGTTATATTGAAATGAGAAGGTAGAATTATATGATGACACGTGTATAGATAATAATTAATTAGTGGTTTTTAACAGGGCAGTGATAGAGTTAATATGACGGGGATGTGAGTAGAGAATAATGGGGGATTAGGCGGTGGAGGACTGGAGGTTGAGTGATATAGGAAAGAATAAAAGAAAGCTTAGGGGAGACTTAAAGGGGTAATAATTAAAAAGAAAGTGAGGAGTGAACTGTGAAGAGAAGGGATTAATGGGACGGGAATTATGTGATTGAATTTGTATTTTTCGTTCCATATTGTTTAAATTATAGAATTATGATCTAATGCTCACTTGATGGACAAGATGAAGTACCTACATACTAATGTAAAAGATGAAGTGCCCACATGTTGAAGTGCTCACATGCTGATGTTTACATCAGCATGTGGACACTTTATCTTATCCACCATGTGGATATTAAATCGTCACTCTTAAATTATAATTTAAATTTGTTAAATTTGTCAAAATATATTTTATTTACATATTTTATAAGATCTATAACTTATTGTTTACTTATTATACACACATTCCAGAAAATTCACAAATTATAAACACTTCAAAAATAATTTCAATATTATCAAATACACACAATGTTAGCATCACCAAGGCCATTGAAAAATCAATTTTAATAAAAGTTGAGACGAAGTACTTGACATGGATAAAACTATTTCGTAAGGGATATTTCCAAGTAGGGGTTCCTAACGAAAGGTGCTTGAATTATGAGACATTAACTAGAGTGAAATAGAGTTAAGGGCCAGTTTGACAAAAAAAAAATTATAAAATTTTTAGAATATTTTGATAAAAATTGATAAAATATATATAGTAAAAAAAATTGATAAAATTTGTGAATTATATGTATTATATAGTTAAAATTAATTATTGATTTTGACATCAACTTTTCAATAACTTCTTAAACTAAATCAAATGAAAACTTAGAACATCTCCAATGCACTACATCTATTATTTTGTAGACGTGCCACATAAGTATATATAGACGGAGTTATAAAAAACTATTTCTAATGGATGCTGACGATGACTCCATCTAGCTGAATTGGCACACTAAAGATAGACTCTGTCAGAAGTCCATCTAAATTTAGACAGACTTTTAGACGGAGTGTCTAAACAAATTTAAATCAATCCAACATTTTATTAAAAAAAATATAGCCAGACAAGAAAAATATAAATTGAAGATTTGCCAATTTTTAAAAAATTAATGTTACATAAGCGATAATATTAATTTTAGACGAAATTCATTGGAGAAGAATTTATAATTTGACCGTCTATTCAATAGATGTAGTGACACATGGACTAGAAATCTGCTTATTTTACATGCCACATAAACTACAATTGACGGAGTGTATTGAAGAAACTTTTAGATTGCACCTCTCGTATCAATAGCGATGACAACAGGGCAGGACAGGACATGGAGGAAAATTTTCGAGAGGTACGGCAGGGATTAAAAAATTTCTATTTATTGCTCCATTTTAATTAATTAATTAATTTTTAATATATTTTTTATTCTTTTAAATACAATTTAAATTTTAAAATATAAAAATAAAATAAAATAATTTGGATCTGGAACCATATTCTCCGTCTATGCCACGATTACTAACAAAACAAATGTAGATTTTTTTTTTATTTTTTTTTTTGCCATCCTTACATATGAACTATAAACGGTTGAAGACTGTACAGTTACGTCTCCCTAAGTTTCCTTGTCCCATGTCAATAACTTGATGGGATTATACCTTTACTACGTGCATTCTAGGCATGAAAGCAAAGCAATGTTGAATAGTGTTGTAGGTGGGATTTGGACCGTGGGGCGTGACATGGGAGAATTGCCCAACATGCAGGTAATGAGCATGGCACGTAGGCCACATTGCAGTACAAAGGTATCAATGAAAGATTCGGTGTGGATTAAGATAAGCGTGGTCAATACGGTACAAGAGAAGGTTTATCAATGACGTGAATAGATGAATATTAAGACCCTTCAGAAATGGGGAACTCGACCATCTTAAATTGACTATATGTTGGAGCAAAATATTTTAACTAACAAGACCAATTAGTCATAACAGTCCCTTTCTACAGATAAATTTTGATGAAACTGATTGTGATTACCCCGAGCTTTTCGTTTTTGTTCAAAATTGGTTAGATCAATTACGTGTCCAAGGACTTTTTTTCTTCTTGGCATATGTTATTTTGACACAAATCTTTTTTAGTTCTTAAAAAGAAACATTTTGAGATAGTTCAATTGGTCGAAATGAATTTCTAGATTCGCGGATTTATTGACATCAAATTCGTAAAAAGAACAAATTCTTGTTGTCGATTATGATTTTGCAATGTTCTAAAAAGCTCGCATAAGCTTCCGCCTAGGCGTGAGGCGCAGCCTCCACTTCTAACTACGCATCACGCCTCTCATTTGCCTAGGCCTCGTCTATGTCCAAAAAGTTTGAAGACCGCATCCATATCTAGCGACGCTTTACGCTTTTTAGAATATTGTGATTTTGTATGATCAAAAAATAATTTATCTTCTTCTCTTCTCTTATGTTGATAAAACTCGTAGAATTATTCTCCTCCAAAATGGACTGTTGATACTTGTTTGATTTTCAAGGTACAAGCATTTAAAGCACAATTTTTCCAACTTTCTTGGAAAACAATTTATCACCTGTTTAGTGGATTTTATTTTCCACATTAGATGAAAAAGATTTTCATTTTCCACCATTTTCCATGTAAATCAATCAAACACATCCTAAAAGATTGTGAATTCTTACACCTAGGATTCAAGGAAATATTCTAATCTAATAATAGAAGGGATGGCAAGACTTCATGATTTCCTTCTATTACTAAGGTAAAGGTAGTGTCTAATGACTGGATCTGGAATTAGATTTGAGAGCTTGATAGAAAATATGATTCAATTAATAGCACTACTTTCATGTGAACCTTTAGGAGTAATTCATAAAATTTGTTAGATCTAAATAATAACATACATTTCATATGACCTCACCATACATATTGATATACATATAGATCTACCGACTTTACATTTTAGCCATCCAGCATCCAGTGATCTTGATCTATTTGAAACTAACTGGAATTCATTTATCCATAGATCATTTTCTGCAAGCATAAGAGCTTTTTCCTTTATGTTCGGCGAAAATCACATGTTAGACCATATTTTTCGAAATAGATATATGTGTTATGCTACAAGTCTAAGTTTTGAAAAAAAAAATGAGTGAGATTGGACCCCATCAGATCTAAACAATCTGTACTATAACCTGTTTCTAATACTCAGGTGCTTGATCAAACCAAGCATCCGCAATTTCAGAATCTCTCAAGCGAATCGCTTGTTTTCTCCAGTCAAAATAGATAGGTTAATTCATTCCCTTAGAACCGTATTTGATAGTTTCCTAACTCATACGACTCAGCAATCATTTGGTATCCCCCTAAATCTACCATATCTAAGAAATGAGATTTCTGCAGGATCTATTCCATTTTGGGGGTTAACCAAAGAGATTCATTACATGAGTTTTAAACTGAAATTTGGATTTAATTTGGATTAACAATTTTTTTTATTTCGTTTTATCTATTTTCCCACCTTGAGAAAGAATAAATTCCTCCATCATGATAACTATAAAGTAGTTTAGCCTTAGTGCAATTCAATCCACGACAGTTTAAGCTAAGAGAAAAATACTATTTTGTTGATTTGAGAAAGGGAATAAATTGTACAATTCAACAAATAATAAAATAATTAAATTGTATTTTTAACAGTGTTCTAAAAAAACGTATAGTGTGACTAGATGTGGAAGTCGAGTTTCAAAATTTTCAAACATAGGCGAAAGCGAGACAATGGCGAAGCGTGAGACATGGCTATGCTTAGAAGTCATGCCTCACGTCTAAGCGAACTTTTTAGAACAATGAATTTTAATAAATTATTGATTTATAGCATATCTAACAATCAAATTATTAATTACACACTATTAAGCTGTTGTTTGGGACAACTTAAAAAGTTATTCAAAAGTTGATATCAAAATCAACAATTAATTTTAACTACATATTTTATAGGATCCACAACTTTTTAATCACACATTTTATTAATTTTTAAGGGACTAACAACTTCAAATTAAGGGACTAACAAAGTTCGATTTAAAATATGGAGACATTTTTCGCACACGATGTAAAATATAACAACCAATCAAATTTTTCACCAATAGGCAAATAGTCTAATCCTCGAAACTGTTGGAAAAATAAGTAAAATGAATGAAAAATTAAAGCTTCAATTTTGAGACCTTCTATCTTCTCAACCTTTTATTTTTGTAACTCTTGTAACTTTCATGTTAATGGTAGGTTTGGAGTTGAAAGGTCATTCTTATGTCTATATAAACAAGTCATTTTTCCTCATTTCAACACAACAATTCAAGCATTTTATCTCTTCCTTTCTGTTCCTCCAAGTTTTATTTCAGAGGTGATAAAGTTCAGACAGTAGATCGGTTCGCTGGTAAAACTAGTTATACCGTTGTATCCTGGGAGACAGACGTTCATAACTTACGGTAGGGGACGAATCTGTTTTAAGAAAACTGTACACGTACAGGCCCCGGTTTGCATTTTCTGGTTCTTATTTATTAAATTTGTATTCTGCAATTATCTATTCCATTTGCTAACTGTTGTTTTTAGTATAATATATTGTTTAATATTTTTCCAATCGACGTATGGATTAAAAATGTATAACAATCTTAAAACAGATCCGTTTTAAATTCATATTACATAAAAAATGAAAAATAGTGAAATTAGTTTGGTTGGAGTTTTCTTGATTTGTGTATTCGCAAAACTTGAAGGCTTTGTCAAAAGGACCTAAACTGTCTAAGAAGAACTTGGGATTTAAGTGGTCCACTTGTGACCCCCCTCCTCACCTGAAAGCCTTCTAGTTGCGTAGTATTCAAATCAACAAGACGAAAAGAAATGAGTTAATTTGATAATTGCAAGTGTAACTAAATAGAAAAACAGATTTGTTTATTCTGTTTATTTTAAAAATGGAACTAAATTTTTCTCTTGTTTCAGAAAATGGCAACTGATCCGATTACTGAAGTTGTGGCTACTGAAAACCAGACTGTGGCACAAGTGCCAAGTTTTGCTGCGACCTAAACAATGGCTCCAACTGGTTATATAACTATTCCAGTTAATCATGAAGAAAAACCAGAGAAGTTCAATGGATTGAATTTCAAAAGGTGGCAGCAGAAAATGTTATTTTATCTGACCACCTTAAATCTTGCGAGATTCTTGACTGAAGATGCTTCTAAACTCAAACAGGGTGACGGAGACATACAAGCTGTCAGTGCTGTTGAAGCTTGGAAACATTTGATTTTCTATATCGGAATTATGTCATGAATGGATTGGCAAATTCACTATACAATGTGTATAGTACAATGAAAACGGCGAAGGAATTATGAGAGTCTCTAGACTGAAAATATAAAACCGATGATGCAGGGGCTAAAAAATTTATTGTCGGCCGCTTCTTGGATTATAAATTGGTGGACTCAAAAACTGTAATCAGTCAAGTACAAGAACTTCAAGTAATCTTGCACAAGATTCATGCCGAGGGGATGGTTTTAAGTGAAACTTTCCAAGTGCAGCAATGATTGAAAAATTGCCTCCGGCTTGGAAAGATTTCAAGAATTACCTGAAGCACATGCAAAAGGAAATGAACACTGAAGAACTGATTGTCAGACTTCGAATTGAAGAAGACAACAAAAGTTCTGAAAAAAAAGGTGTTTAATCCTCAAATGGCCAAATCAAATGTTGTGGAGCATAGTCAAAGTTCTAAGACAAACAAGAGCAAGTTTGGAATGTCTGGGAAAGGGACAAAAATGGGTCCAAAATGAGGAGTTTCCAAGAAGAAATTTCTTAGAAAATGCTACAACTGTGATAGAGTAGGTCACAGATCGTTGGAGTGCAGGTTGTCGAAGAGGAACAACAAGAAAGAAGCCAATATGGTTGATGACATCACACATAATGTATCTGAAATGAAACTCGCTGCTGTCATTTCTGAAGTGAATCTGGTGGGATCAAATCCAAGAGAATGGTGGATAGACACTGGTGCCACCTGACATGTTTGCTCCGACAATGAGATGTTTAGTGGTTTTGAAGAAACAGATGGAGAAAAGCTGTATATGGAAAATTTAGCAACCTCTGAAATTAAGGGCCATGGAAAAGTGGTTCTAAAGATGACGTCTGGAAAAGAGTTGACTCTAAACAACGTGCTCTATATGCCAGAGATTCGCAAGAATTTGGTGTCTGGCTCGCTGTTAAACAAACATGGATTTCGTATGGTATTTGAGTCAGACAAAGTCATTTTGTCTAAGTCTGGAATGTTTGTAGGAAAGGGTTATGTAAGTGATGGGCTCTTTAAGCTCAATGTTATGGCTATTAAGCCAAAAATGAATAAAATAAAAAACTCTTTCGTTTACTTGCTTGAGTCTTCCAATTTGTGGCATGGTAGACTAGGACATGTTAATTACAACAATTTCCGTAGACTAATTAACTTGAATTGCATACCTACATTCCAAATTGATAATAAACATAAGTGTGAAACTTATATTGAGGTAAAATTGACAAGGTCATCATTTCAATCTGTTGAAAGAAAAACTGAACCACTTGATTTAATTCACATCGATGTATGTGATTTAAAATCTGTACAAACAAGGGGAGGCAACAAATATTTTATTACTTTTATTGACGATAGCACAAAATATTATTTTGTGTATTTGCTTAAAAGTAAAGACGAAGCTATAGAGAAATTTGTTCTCTATAAGAATGAAATTGAAAATCAACTCAACAAGAAGATCAAAGTGTTGAGAAGTGATAGAGGTGGTGAATATGAATCACCATTTGCTGAATTCTATGCACAACACGGAATTAAACATGAAACAACAGCACCTTATTCACCTCAACAAAATAGTTTTGCTGAACGGAAAAATAGAACATTGAAAGAAATGATGAATGTAATGTTGTTAAGTTCTGGATTACCTCAGAACATGTGGAGAGAAGTTGTGTTATCAGCTAATTACTTTTAAATAAGGTGCCTCAGAAGAAAGAATATAAGAGCCCCTACGAGTTATTGAAAGGAAGAAAACCTTCTTACAAATATTTACGAGTATGGAGGTGTCTAGACAAAGTGGCAATACCTACACCAAAGAAGGTGAAAATAGGACCAAAAACTGTTGATTGCATATTTATCGGATATGCACATAACAGTAGTGCTTATCGATTTCTTGTGTTTGATTCAAAATTTCTGATATCCATAAAAACACGATAATGGAATCGAGAAATGCATCATTCTTTGAACATGTATTTCCATACAAGTCCAAAGAAGAAGCGAGTTCTTCTAAACGGACATATGAGACTATGATTGAGAATAGTCAGAACCAAGAAGTAGAAGAGGAAGTTGAGATTGAACCAAGACGTAGCAAACGAGAAAGGACAAAAAAATCTTTTGGTCCTGATTTTCTGACTTATATGCTAGAAACTGAACCTCAAAGCTTCAAAGAAGCTGTAAACTCTTCGGAAGGACCTCAATGGAAAGAGGCAATTAAAAGTGAGATAGATTCTATTCTGCAAAACCATACATGAGAGCTAGTGGATCTTCCCCCGAGATGTAAATCATTAGGCTACAAATGAATTTTCAAGAAAAAAAATGAAAGCAGATAGAACAATCGAAAAGTATAAAGCAAGGCTTGTTATAAAAGGATACAGACAACAAGAATGCCTTAATTACTTTGATACATATTCTCTAGTAACGAGAATAACATCTATTAGGATGATACTTGCAATTGCAGCTTTGCGAAATCTCGAAATACATCAAATGGATGTGAAAACTGTATTTCTAAATGGAGATTTAGATGAAGAAATCTACATGGAACAACCTGAGGGTTTTTCTGCTCCAGGGTAAGAAAACAAAGTCTGTAAATTGGTGATGTCATTGTATGGCTTGAAACAAGCTCCAAAACAATGGCATGAAAAGTTTGATCATGTTATGAAGGAATGTGGATTTAAAATCAACGAGTGTGATAAATGCATTTATATCAAAGACATTGAAAATGGCTATGTCATTTTATGTTTTTACGTTGATGACATGCTTATTGTTGAAAGCAACGATAAGATGATTAAATCTACTAAAGACATGTTAAATTCAAGATTTGACATGAAAGATATGTGCTTAGCAGATGTGATACTTGGAATTAAAATTTCAAGAAAATCAGAGAGAATTGTCCTAAGTCAATCACACAATGTGGACAAAATTCTTGAAAAATTTAACAAGGATGATTCTGGCATGGCTAGAACACCGATAGATATCAGTCAGCATCTATCAAAGAACAGAAGCGAGCGTATCTCTCAATTAGAATACTCTAAAATTATTGAAAGTCTAATGTACTTAATGAGTTGTACAAGACCAGACATAGCCTACACAGTTAGCAAACTGAGTAGATACATGAGTAATTCATGAGCTGACCACTGGAAAGGAATAATAAGAATACTAAGGTATTTGAGATATACTCGTGATTATGGGCTGCACTATACTAGATATCCGGCAGTTATTGAAGGATTCAGTGACGCTAACTGGATATCTGATATAAAAGACTCAAAATCTACAAGTGGATATGTGTTCACACTGGGAGGTGCAATTATATCATAGAAATCTTCTACACAAACGGTTATAGCCAGATCCACTATGAAATCTGAGTTTATAGCCTTGGACAAGTGTAGTGAGGAGGCTAAGTGGTTACGTCACTTCCTAGAGGATATTCCCAGATGGTCAAAGCCTGTGCCAGCAATTTGCATACATTGTGATAGTCAATCTGTAATTAGTATGGCACAGAGTAATATGTATAATGGTAAGTCTAGACACATACGTCGTAGACATAATACCATAAGACAACTAATCTCAACTGGAGTTATCTCTATTGACTATGTGAAGTCAAAGGATAATATTGCGGATTCACTAACTAAAGGTTTGAATAGAGAGTTAGTTGAAAAGTCGCTGAAAGGAATGAGACTTAAGCCTTTGAAAGAATAAGCTAATACAATGGAAACCCAACCTAGTTGACTGGAGATCCCAAGATCTAGGTTCAAATGGACAACCTAATTATAAATACTTAGTTAGAAAACTGTGGGGGTTCTCTCCTACCATTCCTATGATTAAATAGTGATACTCGTAAAGGAAAGGATAAGCAATAGGTTTTTAATGATTCTTACGTACGTAGTAGAACGGGCTACTTTTAATACGAAATCACCTATGTGAGAGAGAAGTGGGGCCGCTTCTAAGAGAATTGTGTAAGGCGCAATTCTTAAAATCTCTCGCAGAACCAGGCATTTGTTCACGGCTATAAATGAACATAACAATGAGAACTGAACTATGTCAAGATGAATTCTGTGTGAGGTATATTATCATTTACACAAACGACAGAACAGTTCAAGGACATCGCATCTACTGATCAGCTAGTAAAGTAAATATACTTTCATAAGGGAAGGTTCAAATGGTAACACCTGCCTATCCTATGCAGGATTCAAACGTTGAATTTTATCACTGAGTCTTCCGTGTCTCTATCAATTTTTCATTCATGTGGGGGATTGTTGGAAAAATAAGTAAAATGAATGAAAAATTAAAGCTTCAATTTTGAGACCTTCCATCTTCTCAACCTTTCATTTTTTTAACTCTTGTAACTCTCATGTTAATAGTAGGTTTGGAATTGGAATGTCATTCTTATGCCTATATAAACAAGTCACTTTTCCTCATTTCAACACAACAATTCAAGCATTTTCTCTCTTCCTTTCTGTTCCTCCAAGTTTTATTTTAGAGGTGATAAAGTTCGGACAGTAGGTCGGTTCGCTAGTACAACCAGTTCTACCGTTGTATCCTGGGAGACAGACGTTCATAACCTACAGTAGGGGACAAATCTGTTTTAAGAAAACTGTACACGTACATGCCGTTTGCATTTTCTAGTTCTTATTTATTAAATTTGTATTCTGCAATTATTTATTACATTTGCTAACTGTTGTTTTTAGTATAATATGTTGTTTAATATTTTTCCAATTGAAAATATGTAACAGAAACATACTAGAACTTCAAGTGGAAGTAAAAAGATAAATATCATACAAATCAACAGTTACATTAATATATATGACACACAATTATTCTCTCTACTGTACATCAACACTTCATTATGCAATATGCACTATGTAATAGAATAAAGATCTATGCAAATCCTGTTTCCATTATACGTAGTTATCAATCCATTTTGGTAGTAGATAAAATATTTTCTTAGTATTAAATGATATTCATTTCTCGAAATTTTTTGAATTAAATCTTAATCGATAAATAATCAATTTTTCTTGTCTAATTAATATACGTCTATACTTAGATTTAAAATTCCATCTTAAAATATCTATCTTATTAAGATTAGTAACTCAAACTCTTATATTTTGATTATAGTTTTGATATTTAATTGATGTGTGATTTATCCATTAATACGCTGATACAAGATGGTGACTCGTTTGATCTTTAAAGAAACTGAAATTACACGTTTGAATTTAATGGACTCTGATACTATATTAAGACTTGGAGTTCTATTTTAAAAAGTCACTCTTGTTAAAAATTGTAACACAAATCTTTATATATTGATTATAATTAATAATTACGATATTTAATTGATATAAAATTTATCATTTAATAGTGTAATTCGTGTAATCTTCAATATTTTACATTTTCTTATAAATTCGCATGATAGGTGTGGTGTGCTTGTTCCCCCTTTTTCCCTTCATGTTTCTTCTTTTATTCTAGTTATTTGTTTTGGCATACTTACTATATGTTTGATTTTGATAAAAATTACATTTTTAGCATATTTTGATAAAAGTTAGGGTCTATTTAATTTCAATTAAAATTTTGCTAAAACACTGAAGTCAAAGTTAACAATTAATATTAACTACATATTCCATAAATTCACAACTTTTTAAAACTTTTCAACCATACATTTCATCAACTTTTATAAAAAAAACCAATTTTAATCAAAGTTGTATAGTTAAAGTTAATTGTTGACTTTAATTACAATTTTTTAAGTAAAAAAAAATCCTAAATAAAATCTAAAAAAGTAGAAATTTGATTTGTGCATCCTAGGTTATGTCGTAAGCCACTTTTAGTCTAAGTTTGCACTTTTTTTGGGAGCAACAACATACTTTGTCTAACTTTAATATGGAATATGGAATATGGAATTTGTAGTTCTAATGTATATGGTGATATAAAAATGAACAAATGACTTTCCCCAAATTGGCAACCTTATAAATGTTGGACAGCACATAAAGAAAGCCTTATAAGTTATTAGAAAAGATCTCCGAATCGGACAATATATTTTGTGCCCGACTATTATGTGTTGACAATTGGGCCCTCTCCTCATTATTCCTCCCAACCCTCAACCCCAAATCCCCACCCTCACCCTCACCCTCACCCTCACCCTATGTATTTTATGTGCATGACTATCAACACGTGATAGTCGAACAAAAAATATGTTACCCGACTACTGAAAATAGTATATTAGTGTACTTACATATCTAAGTATATTAATTACAATTAAATATCAACTCATTATTATATGATGTAATTTATATTATTAACTTCATGCATTAGACTTGTAAGCAAGACACTTAACTAAAAAATATTTTATCTTCATTTGTGTGTCACGTGTTTAGTACAACTAACTATACAGATAAATCTACAATGTCAGGCTGACAGTAACTGTCGTCTAAACAGTAAATTTTTGTTCTTTATCCAGACAGTTCAAATGACAATTGCTCAATCCACTTTGTTTGCTTTTCTCGTTTCCACGTTCTTTATCTTCAACCACATTAATCCTTGAACTCAATTACTTCCAAAAAATTTTGAGCAATTAGATTCAATATATTTTCATATCTAAAAACAACCAAACTAATATGACACAAAACTTATTAAAATTTTGTTCTTTTACAATCTAAATTAATCTATCAAAATAGTAACTTAATTGGTATGAGTTATTTGGTGGTGAGTGGTGGCATGAAGGCAGTCGCACAAGACAGTAGATGGTGGAGCAAGATTTGTTTTTAGTTAAATAATATATTAGATTTTGAATTAAATTTAACTAAGATATAGTGAGTGTTTAAATAATTATTTAGAGTTATATTTATCCAAAATATCCAATTTTCAACTTGTTTTTAAAAATTATCATTTTTCAAACATACCACTTGCAATAAAACATTTGCTAAAATTTCTTCTTCTTATATCATCCGTGATTAAATGCATATACCAAATTAATAAAAAAGAAATGTATAATGCTTTGTAATATTATTTACTACCTAACATTAGATGATGATGGAGTCCAGAGTTGAGAACTATATATAAATAGAATTTTTCAGTCACCCAAACTAGTACTAAATACAGTAATGTTACGTAGCATTAGTAACATACAAATAAATGAATAATGTTTAGACCAACTTGGCACTGTTCTTATAACATGTTTGGCAAAGTTCAATTATTTTTAAGTTGATCAAATATATTTTTTATTCACACATTATATAAGATCTATAATATACAATCTACTTATTTTTATTCACATATTTTGTAATATTTACAATTAATTATCTATTTATTATTCACACAATTTGTAAGACTAGTTATTTATAAGTGTTGAAATTATTTTTTAAGTACTTATATTATAAGTTAAGTAAATATATAGATACAAAATAAGTTGTAAGTTGTAATTTTATAAAATGTGTAGATAAAATTTATATATGACTAATTTGATTAATTAAAATTATAATTTAAGCACCATCAAACATGTTATAAAGGCGTTTGACAAAGTGACTGCTTATAAGCTGTTTATAATCATGCTTAATTGTATTTTTAAGTACTTATAAGCACTTGATTAAACGAAGCACCGAAAATGTGGGGGATTTAGGGGATATATTTGGGGATTATTTCATAGTCAAAAATGGTAGGAGCCACCATCACGTGCCCTATCCACGAAGAATATTTAAAAAGAGGTGCCTCTAAAGCAGGGGACACATGACCCCTCCACAAACCGACAAAAACAAACACACCAAATCCGCAAAACTCTCTCCGTACGAGGCGTTTTCGATGTGACTTGGTACTGTTACCCTCCACGTATCCTTGTTTCACGTGACATGCAGGACTCCTTTATGTCGGTTTTCTGCCACGTAGCCACTGAATGTCATATACGGGAGCAGCTCTGCCACACACTTGGCTAAATCTCTATTGGTTTTATATATTTTTTTGCTTTTTTAGTCGAAAGAATCAATTGACATGTATACCTAATATATTCATGTACGATATTGACCGCTAATCACTATAATATTATACATAGAAAATAACGTATTTGGTCTAGAGATGACAAAAAGATCAAGCCGTTCGTAGACTTATCGGTCCAACCCTTCAAAGTTCGGTCCGTGAGTAGCCTGGATCCGTCCAAGGACGAGCCCGAACTAAGACCGAATCAAGAAATGAAATACAGACTCGGCCCGGGGATCC
Organism: Forsythia viridissima; assembly: GCA_030279155.1. Taxonomy (NCBI): domain Eukaryota; kingdom Viridiplantae; phylum Streptophyta; class Magnoliopsida; order Lamiales; family Oleaceae; genus Forsythia; species Forsythia viridissima. Next base: position 38,145,183 of record CM059040.1, read on the forward strand.
GGCTCGTGGACCAGTCATGAACTGGTCCGTGGACCACGGACTTGACCCGTGGTCCGTGGTCCAAATGGGATCAAATTGGTCCACAACTTAAGATACGGAACAAAAATTACAATTAACAATTATATTTTCATATTTCTTTTTTTTTTTTAACTTTACAAAAAAAATTGAAATTCACATAGATTCGCGGATTGGCCCGTGGCTCGACTCGTGTGGCCCGCGAATCACGAGCCGATCCGAACCCACTTCTTTATCACAGTCCAAGCTCGGCTCGTGATAAGGGCCGAGTCAGATCCTATATGACACGGGCCAAGCTGGCCCGGCTCGACCTATTGCCATCTCTACTTAGTCTATAAATCTTTTAAAAATATAAAAAATATATTTTTAACTTTTAAAAATAGTACTATACATTTCTAGCATTTGAAAAAATAGACATAGTAAATTTTTATGACAAAATTGCTTTCTCTTTTAAATAAATAAACAAAAAAAAAAAGATAAAAGAAAAATAAGAAATAAAAAATAATCATATGTACCTCTAAAAAATAATCATATGTACCTCTAAAAAATAAAATATAACAAAGAGGCCATTTTATTTATACGCATTCATCATTCCACTCTGATAAATCTCAGTTAAAGCAGTTTCCTTGATCTTAACATCAAAGCACCCTTCAATCAATTTCAGAACTCAGAAGGCTTGTGGATTCATAAATTAAAGTGATGGGATTTCCAAATAACCCTATCAGATTTCGCATTTGTTAGTTATGTTGGAAACTCGGACGAGAATTAGTCAGAAAATAAAAATTTTCTTTAATTCATAAAACCAGGATTTTTGCTAGATGTTCACGTATTTATTATAATTAAATACTAATGGATTGGTATTATACTTGAATCGATAATCGATATTGATCTGGATCTGATTCACGAACTTACTACTTTTTTTTTTTTTTTTATTAGAAGCACCAGCACAGTCCCAGTATGGTTTTTAGGCCTCTACCAGGACAGGTTGGTGGGGGGTTTGGATGCCCCTACCACTGTATTTATATAAAAATGGTAGTACACAGGAGGGGGATATGAACCTGACCTCCAAGCATACAACGAATGAAAAAAATTCCTCAAACTACAGCAAATAAAGAGATACTACTTCCGGTGCATAATTCTGAAAAGCAAAAGCAAAAGCAAATGAAAACTAAACTAACAAAAAACTAAAGACCTCTAACTGATGGAAGGCCATATCTGTCAGTCTGAAGTAGTCCACGCGAACGACGAGGCAAGTCTGAAGATCCATACTCCTGATAATGTCGTTGGTCCCAGCCCTCAGAAGCTAAAGAGTCAGCGACCTGGTTTCCCTCTCGAAAAATATGGGAAACTGTGTCTCGATCGAATGATAGAAGATGTCGAATGCGTCTGAGTATTGACTGAATCACCCACGGCCCCCCACCACGTGAAATGCAATGAACAGCGAGTGTAGAGTCAGTCTCAATCCATAAGTCCACAAGACCTATCCGTCGGGCAAGCTCAATGCCCTGTAAAATGGCTCTCAACTCTGCCTCCAAAATAAGTATGTCTCCGTAGCCAGTAGAGAAGGCCCTGATACAACGCCCAGTGTGATCTCTGATAACACCCCCGCCACTCGCAAATCCATCCCTGACGCATCCATCAGTATTGATTTTGGTAGATCCAGCCAATGGGGCACGCCAATAAACCAGAGTAGGGGGGCTGGGGGTAGGAGAAGTAAGAGTAAAACCAAAATGTTGGGCAAGATCAAGGTCCCCACGCCAATGCACAAATCGAAAAAGTCTTCCCATATGCAGTAAAGAAATAGAGTGATAGACCCGCCAGATGATACAATTGGGCTCCATGCCAATCCTACGATGCTTCGCATCATTCCTAGCTGTCCAAATGTACCAAAAGACCAGCAAAGGGATGATAGTACGAATATGGCCACTCCTGACAAACTGGCCTGAGAATCTCCAAGTCTGAAATCTATGCTGTAGCATCTCTCCAACCCTGAGGGGAATGCCAAAAATAGCTGAGAAGTGCTGCCATACCTGGTGAGCCACAGGGCTATCAATAAAGACATGCTGGATGGTCTCAATCTCTGAACAGCACTGACACCTTGATGCCATGTGGGCCCGGATCCTCCTCTGAATAATCACATCCACTGGCACTAAACCCTGCCACAATCGCCAACAAAAGAAAGAGATAGTCTGCGGGATGATCAGGCTCCAAATCATGCGACAAAAGGCCTGAAGAGTACTCCCAGTGCGAACAAGTTGCCACGCCGACTTGGTAGAAAACTTACCATCTGGGGTGTCTTTCCACATAGGTCTATCAAGAACATCGGGACAAAGCGGTAGACTTCCAACCTGGATTGCTATATCATGTGGAAGGACCAACAAGAGTCTATCGATATCCCATCCAGTATCATCAAAAAACTCAACTACCTGGACGGAGGTATGCTCCCTATGAGGAAACATTTGAGCTAAAGTCATGTCACCCATCCAACAGTCGTGCCAAAAGAATATACGCCCCTGACCCAACTGCCACGCGATGTGGGGCTCCGCTGTGAGTCCCACCTCCTTTAGCCTCCTCCAAACCGCAGAAGCAGAATGTGGTATGGGTGCCAGAAGGGGGTGGGTACCCCTGCAATACTTGCCCAGTAAAAACTGAGCCCAAAGCGACTGCTGTGATCTGAATAACCACCAGAGCTTCAAAGAGAAAGCATGGACCACGTCCTCTAATCTTTTGAAGCCCAAACCACCCTCATTAGTAGGAAGGCAAATATCCTTCCATCTCTTCCAATGCATACGGTGGGCCTGATCCTTAGAATCCCACAAGAATCTAGCAAATGTACTCTCTAACTTCTTCAACACTGTCTTGGGAGGCTGCATAATCTGAAGAAGATAGAGAGGCAAGGAAGAAAGGACAGACCTCAGTAAAGTAATCCTGCCACCAGGAGATAGCAGCCTAAAGGCCCATCCAGAGATCTTGTTCTTGACCTTCTGAAATAGATCATCATATAAGAAGGTCTTTCGGGCCCCCTTAAACAAGGGTATGCCCAAGTATGTGATAGGCTGCTGCTGACGTCGAAAGCCAGTAATGTGCTCAAGTATCTGAATCCTAGAAGAAGGTGCCCTCTTAGGCACAATAAGACCACTCTTGTCTCTATTCACCAACTGGCCAGAGACCCTCTCATAGTGCTCCAAACAATGCAGTACTCTCTTTACTGACTGTCTTTGGCCATTGGCAAATATGATCATATCATCAGCAAAACAAAGATGTGAGACAAGAGTGTCACCTCTATGAATATATGCCATCGATGGATACTGCTGGAAAACTTGAGTGAGACCCCGAGAGAAGTAATCTGCTGCAATGATAAACAACGAAGGAGATATGGGATCCCCCTGTCTCAGCCCACGAGAGGAAGGAAAGAAACCACAAGGCCTGCCATTCACCAAGACAGAAAAATGGCACTCAGAAATACAACGCCTGATCCTATCCCTCCACATCCAATCGAATCAAAATCTCTCCATCACAGTCATCAAGAAGTCCCAGTCTAACCTGTCATATGCCTTAGCCATATCTAGCTTAAGGATGACATTGCCCCCACGGGCCTGGGTATCCAATGTATGGAGCATCTCCTGTGCCAATAAGACGTTATCACCAATCAGCCTCCCCTGAATAAAGCCACTCTGCTGTGGAGAGATGATACGAGGCAAAACAAAACTTAAGCGAGAGTTCAGGAGCTTGGTGACAATCTTGTTGAACACCGTGCAAAGACTAATCGGTCGATACTCTGTCCATCGACAAGCGTTGTCTCGCTTGGGAAGCAAGATTATAGAAGTAGCAGAGAATCCCCTAGGCAGATGCCCACCATCAAAGAAGTCCAAAACTGCACGAAAAACATCATCCTTGACAATCTCCCAACACTGCTGAAAAAAATGAGAGGTGAATCCATCTGGACCCGCCATACTATCTGCATCAATACTGAACACTACATCTCTAACCTCAGCCAATGATGGAAGTCGGTTCAGCTCCTGATTATCCTCCTGAGTAACCAAAGAGGGGATAATATCTGGTAAAATTTGGTTAGTTACCTGGGCGGGAGCAGAAAGGAGGTCCTGGAAAAAGGAAACAGCTGAACCCTGAATCTCCTCGTGTGCAGACAAAGTCTCTTTCGTCTGAGATCTAATAGAATGTATACGAGCCCGCATGCGGCGCCCCTGCACCACTGAATGAAAATACCTCGTGTTGTGCTCTCCCTCGCACATCCAACGAGTCCCAGCCTTCTGTTTCCAGAAGCCTTCCTTAATAGACAAAGCACGGTTCAGTAGGGCCTGAACCTGATGTAAGTGTTCTCTATGTGCAGGTGATGGATTCAAATCATATTCCATCTCAGCCTCATCCACCCTGCTCTCAGCATCTCTAATTCTCTGAAATATATCCCCAAACACATTTCTACTCCACCAACGAAGTCCCTGCTTCATCCTAAAGCACTTCTCCCAGAGAGCAGCCATCCCTGTAAACTGAGTTTGGTATGACCACTTTTGAGAGACAAAGGATAAAAAGTCATGATGACGGGACCAAACATTGAGAAACCGAAAAGGCCTAGGCCCACCCCCATCCTCAGCCTCAACCCAACTCAATAACAAAGGCGAATGATCAGACGTAGACCGATTGAGATGCCTCACTGTAAACTGTCGAAAGAAGGATGCAGCCTCATGACTCATCAAAACCCTGTCAAGTCTCTTCCACACCCTCCTATTATGCCAAGTATAAGGACTACCAGAAAATCCAGCATCAGTTAATCCACACTCCATCATCATATCACAAAAATCAGTCTTCCCCCTATCATGAGTATTAACTCCTGTCCGCTCACCATCATGAGCAATGACATTGAAGTCACCACCCACAAGCCAAGAGCCATCCACAGTCTGGGAAACCTGGTGAAGTCCCTCAAATAAATCCCTGCGTCCTACAACAGAACATGAAGCATACACAGGCGATAAAAAGATAGGTCTAGCCAATCTCGGATCCTCGATCATTAGATGAAGAAACTGGGGATGATCAACAATCACAGACACAGTCGTCCCCACATTCCAAAAACACCAAATCTTACTCGACTGGTTCTGGACACCGATATCAAACCCAACAGAACGACGAACAAAGTCAAAGCTATCCTCAAACAGAAAAGGCTCCAAAAGAGCGAGGAAAAAAATACGATGTAACTGAACAAGCTTCCTAAGTCTCTTGCGAGTCTTAGAAGCACGTACCCCCCTAACATTCCATATGAGGACTGACATCACAAAGACTGAGAGAGGGAACCATGAGTACCTGACATACTCCGAGTGATCGGTCTAGAAGGCAGAAGAGCAATAACTCTATGTGGGACCCCACTCAAGATTGAAAAGAAACCATCGGCCCCCTGTCGCTCATCCAAACCAGTCAAGTCATCTTGTGAACTCCTACGAAAGTGACCTTGTTGGTGTGTACCCATCTGAACAGAACAAGATGTATCTGAGGGAACTGCTGATGAAATAGATGGAATAGAAGCCTCGACATTATCTCGGCAATCCAGGAGAGGGCTAGTATCAGGATTAGAATCAATTGTGTCATCCAAACATACCCCAGCACGTGGTGCAGCAAGCATATGGTCAAGCAAAGGGTCAAAGAACTCTGAATGAGCCAAAGTACTAGTGGGGCCCACAAAGATAGCCGGTCTATCATGCAATGAGGAACCATAGACAGGATCAATAACTGAGCGTGACTCAGCATAGTGGTCCACTGCGAGAGGGAGGCTGCCGGTAGGGCCCGCAATAGTCAATAGCCTATCATGCAATGAGTAATCGTAGGCAAAAGCTGATGTCTGCAAAAGATCACTGGTGGGGCCCACATGTGATATGGCGGGGTCCACTGGTCGAGAAACATCCAGACTCTGACTAACTGAGAGAATCGGAGTAGGAAGTAGTGATGAAATGTATGATGGGACCGTCGAGAGATGGTTGGGTCCAGCAGGCAAAGGAGCCTCCAAAGAGGGGCCCATATGAATACTATGCGAGAAATCAATAGTGGGTCCCACATGTCGCGAGTTTGGGCCCACAGTCTGCTGTGTCTGAGAAATGGTGGAAACAAGAGTAGTAGAACTAACAACTGTAGAACACTGCACTATATCAAGTGTGGGGTCTGCAAGAACACCAAAGCGAGAACCTTCGCTATGGCCTGCAAGAGAAATGGCGGGGCCCGCAGAGGTGGAGATATCAACACCTCGTCTATGCTGTGCTCTCAATTGTACTGGGGCCCACTGTTGAGGCTGATCAACAACTACTTCCTTACCCTTAGCTTTTCTGGACCTGTCAGTAATCTCAGTAACGGTGCTAGTAGCAGGAGGAGCAGAAACAGTCTGAGTAAGTGGAGGAGGCAAACTAGTACTAGGAGGGGGCTGGCCCAATGGAGCAACTAGGGGATAAGGAGCAAAAGGTGAGCCACCTGCTCGACACTGACCAAGAGAGTGACCCATATGTCGACACTTAGAACAAAATAACGGTGGTTTCTCATAAACCACAGTCTGCCAAAAACTCCGACCATCACCCCTATCAATCCAAATCCGCTCAGGTAACTTATGTTCTAAGTTAACCTCCGCACATACCCTAGCCTCACTAGGTCTCAACAAATCCGCAGTAGCCTCATCAATATGCAATTTTTGATTCACGAACTTGGTGTTTTCAACGTTCAAGCCTTCTATGGTATTCTCCCAAGTCTGGATTACACCGGCGTGTGGGCACCTTTTAATTTTAACCAAAAACTAAAACTAATTTCTGGACTGGTCAGATCTAGAAAACTGGGAAACTTAATTTCTTCTCTTTTATTGATTGAATCAATTGGAATCAATTGGAATGAATTGGAATGAATTTACATCACAAGCAATGTGATATAAATAACGGCAAGTGATCTGATTGCAAACAACGACAAGAGTCCTGATTGCATCCAAGTCCAATTAGTTTAGGATTGATTTAATTACACGTGTAATCCCTGAACTTGTATTACAATTACAATTAAGTCTAAAACTTTTATAGTAACTGTGATAGAGTCCAAAACTTTATAGAGCTACCACAGGGACCTGATCGGACATATATTTTCCAAGCTCCAATAATTAGATTCCGTCTAGTCGACCCTAGACCATCAATCTAATTATTAGTCTTTTGCTTTTTCCACTAAAGGCAAGAGACTGCACTCTCGGAATATATAAAATTACAGAAGCTGTAATATTTTCCTCTAACCTACCGTATATATATTTTATCTCTGTCTGAGATCCGATAATTAGGTATGAGCATAAATAACCGTTTTGCCCCTCTAATTATTCTCACTAACTTTAAGTTACATTTTCTTCAACGGTCCTGTGAACTAATCATAGATGTCAAAGTTTAGCCGTCGCTAAACACTGAGTTCAGATTTATAACCGTTCAACAGAAAATACTTAAGTTGTCACACGACCCATTTTTCAGGGCGACAGTTCCCGACACGAATTCGTGTTCTCTACTTCGTGTATTCTCAAGCTCCTAACTCACCGAGATATTTGATCAATTAAATTGATCTCACCCATTGGTGAATCAAAGAACCATTAAACTAACGAAAAGGTATACACAATCCTGTCAAGCGATTTAGATGAAATATTCGGTGATCAAGTGGAACTTAATTATTCGTACGGTCATGCTATATAATTAAATTTGACACGTGGTCCGTTCAATACCCTCTTAGTGTACTAGTGTCACCATTAATCCATTTCTGCGATAAGGACAAATCGCAAACCCGAATGATTAAATAGTTAACACTACAACCTTTCGGTACAAGGCGCCAACCCTTATATATTAGTTGTGAACAATTTTATTGATGATCAAAATATAAGTTGTGTCAAACTATGTTTCTCAACGCAAGCATCCAACTTATATTGTCACAAATGATCATTGGCAATTTGTTTACATACTCAATATCAAACAAATGCAATAATAATAAATGAATACAAACTAAAGTTTTATTCAATATAAAATTGTCATTTCATCACAGAAAAATTATACTATTTGTGCATACAACCCAACAAGTTAGTCTTTGAGCTTTTTTTGGGATTTCTTCAAATTCCGTTAAGTTTGGTAGATTAAATTCTGACTTTTTTCCCCTAGGATTATGATTTTGAGCTAGTTGTATGAAATTAGAAGAATATTTTAAAGAAAAATGTTTGGTATCTACACTTTCTTCGTACCAATTGTGGTTTATGGGATGTCTGAGTTTCAAAGATTTGGTTTACTACATTATTGGTCATAAAAATTGTGCTTTTTTGCTTCAAGTATTTGTAGGGGTACATTTAGTATTTTTTATTTATTTATGGCTACATTTGATTATTTTTTTATTTTTTATTTTTAATTTATTTAAAAGAGTGGGCAATTTCATCATAAATGACCTATTATGCCTATTTTTTAAACGTTGGGAATATTTGGTACTATTTTTAAAAATTATGAATATATCCTTTACGTTTCTGAAAGATTGAGAGACCAAATATGCTATTTTTTCTATTGTATACTATTTGTGTGTTATGTACTACTTTTGTATGTGAGGGATTAAGTGCAGGATTGTACTAAAATTATTTTTTAAGTACTTATAAAAGTAGATTTTATAGAATATGTGAATAATAAGTAGATAGTAAATTATTATTTCTATAAAATTTGTAAGTAAAAAATATATTTGACCAATTTAATCAATAATAATTATAATTTAAACAATAACAAACAAGTATTAAAAGTTCTTTTAAAAGGTTTCTCTTGTCTCAAACTTAAATTATAATTTAAGTTTGTCAATGTAATACTAGTCTTTCAAGTCCAAATCTAATATTAATGTTTGACTTAGGACTTGGGGTTTTCGGAACTGCCGAGTGGGGCACGTGGAGGCTTTCCATGGGTGTTGTAGCTGTGGACACAAGGTGATGGAGGACGCTACCATTATGTCTCTGCAATGATTGCAGCCATCACCCCATCTCTGTATTCATACTATGCGAACTCCGTGAGTGGTGCATTTAGTTAATGCGAGACCTCCATTTCAATTCAACAGTTTGCACCCTTTCAGTTTTAAGGACTTGGAATAAGTGAGCCATGATGGTATAGATCTCATCTTGAGATCTACCAATTGTGGTTTGTCTTCACAAAAACCTATAAAAACTCTTTTTGTGTTCACTTATAACTTTTGCATTCTTCACATTTACAGAAATCCTCTGAAACTTATTTTTTTTCTGGAAATTTCAATGCAAAACTTCAGTCGCTCTCTGCCTAAAGATTATAGTGTTCCATATCTTTAGGTACTCTTTTAAATCTTGCTCTCTTTTCTTATGAATTCTCTTTCATCTTTTTCTTTATTTTATTACGGAGATTTCTGGATTCGATTGGATTTTTCTATTGTTAGAATATATTAGATAATTGTTTACCTATTATATATTGGGGTTTAACTTACTATATAAACTATTTTTGTATCAGTATTTTTATTATGTTGTCTGTCTAATAAAATTGGTTTTAGTTCAATTTATATTGATGATAGAATATTCACATGGTATCAGAGCACGAGTTATGTATTGAATGTTTGGTTCTTTCCTTTCCCTTTCCTATTCAAAATTCTGTGCATTGAAAAATCTTACTATTTCTTTAATCAAAACTGAAAATCTACTATTTCCGTTCATCGTGACCTCAGATGGGAGAGTGGTAATCATATCTGAACTCACGGTGACGAGACAATGAACCACAGCCGGTGCGTGCAGCGCGTGGACGAGAGACGCGATCGGAGGCGGCGACGAGTGAGATTCATGCGTAGGGACGGGGAAGGGGCGTGAGGTCGCGTCTGTGCTTCTATCAAGTTGCTCCTTTTATACAAATTGTTCCTTGGTAAATTTTTGATGTTCTGGTGTTTGTTTGTCTATTAGTTGAGGTTCGTCTTTAAAAGTAGATTGTTTGGTCGTTTATGTTGCTGATTTTCTTGAATTGCGTAATCTTGATTCCCTCTTATTTGTAATAATGGAAACTGAAAGAGATGATTCACTTCAATCTATTAATGTAAGATTAATTGGTCAGAATTATTCATATTAGAATACCGTGATGAAAAATTTTCTTAAAGGTAAAAAATTGTCGAGTTATGTTATTGGAATTGTTGTGATACCTAATAGTACTAGTGATAATTATGATATTGATGTTGATACTTGGGAATCAAACAAAGCAAAAATTCTTACTTGGATTCACAATTCTATTGACCATTCCATTTGTGCACAGTTGGCAAAGTATGAAATTACAAAGGAAGTCTAGAATCATTTGTATTAATTATACACTAAGTCTAACTTGGCAAAATGATACCAGTTGGAGATTGATATACGAGCCTTACAACAGAAGAATATGGGTATTATGGAATTTTACACTACTATGACATCGATTTGGGATGCGTTAGCTCTTACAGAATCAGCAGAACTGAAAACATGTGAGGAATATATTATTTATAGAGAGGAACAATGATTTGTTCAATTTTTTATAGCACTTCACAGTTCTTTTGAGGGCCTTAAAGGCTCTATCTTGCATCGTACTCTTCTTTCTTTAACAGTGGTTAGAGAACTTGTGGCTGAGGAAACACGTTTGAAATCCCTAATAGGTGAGACATCTCTTCCTACTTCTAGCACTTCAGTTTTGGCTGTCCCTTTTCGACCATCTATGCAGAATCAAAATAGAGGTTATGTATGAGTTGCTAGTGATGAGTGACATTGGAAGGCTCAATGTTCTAAGAAGCTGCAGTCTCCACAGAGTCAACAGCAGTCACAATAGTGATTCTATCGTCCCAATGATAACACAGTAGCAGCCGTGTCACATTTTGACTTATCTATTCTTGGAGCACATCCCTCTGATCCCCAGCTAACTACTCTAGTTGAGAAGTTTCAAAAGTTCATTGCCACTCAGCCACATGCCATGTCAGGCTCTACTTATTTAGGTTTGTCATCCCAAAGCCCTTCAGGTATTTCTTTCTCATGGATCTTTGACTCAAGTGCTTCTAAACATATGTCTTCTAACTCTACACTGTTTGATTCCTTACGTCATTCTAATTTGTCTGTGTCTATTATGACCGCTGATGGCACTCCACTACCTTTGGTAGGAGTTAGTTCTGTTAACACACACAATTTATCATTCTGAGATGTCTATTGTGTTCCAACTCTTTCTTTGAATCTTATATCTATTGGTCAGTTGTGTGACTCTAGATACTTAGTTCAATTTTCTTCTCTTGCTTGTCATGTGCAGAATCCTCAATCTCATAAGCTGGTTGGGATAGGCCATAGAAAATGAGGTTTATATATTTTGGACAATCTGAGACCACCGCATGCTGCAGCCTCTAGTGTTGATTTGTCATCATTTTCTTTGAATTCTTCTTCTTCTATTTTTTATTTGTGGCATTTTCGCCTTAGACATGTTTCTACTAGTTGTTTAAAATTTTTAGTTTCTAAAAGTCAATTAGGAGATTTGCAAACTTATGATATTTCTGATTTTAGTAGTTGCAAATTAACTAAATATTCTGCTTTACCTTTTCTTCAAAGTGTTTCTCGTTCTGTTGCACTATTTGACATTGTTCATTGCTACAAAGGGAGGGTCTAGATATTATGTTTCTTTTATCGATGATTATAGTCGTTATTGTTAGGTTTGTTTTATGCAACGATGTTCTGATTTTCTTTCTATTTATCTTTCTTTTAGAACACTTGTTAACACTCAGCATTCTGCTGTTATTAAGTGCTTTAGATGTGACTTGGGTGGGGAGTATACCTCTATTGACTTTTCTACATTGCTTGCTTCTGATGGCACAATTCATCAATCCTCATGTACTGACACTCCACAATCAAATGGTGTTGCTGAACTAAAGCATAGACACATTGTTGAAACTGCATGTTCTCTACTCTTATCTGCTAAAGTTCCTAGTGAATTTTGGGGAGAAGCAGTTTTAACCGCTATCTACTTAATTAATAAAATTATTTCCTCTCACACTTCGAGTTTGTCACCTTCTGAAACACTGTTTGGACATTATCCTGATTATTCTCTTCTAAGAGTTTTTGGGTACACATGTTTTGTCTTTCGTCCTCGAGTAAAATGTAGTGAGTTGTCTTGACGCTCTGCTATTTGTGTCTTCTTGGGATATGGAGAGGTATATAAGGGTTATCGCTGTTTCGATCCTATTAATAAAAAATTATATATTTCCCGTCATGTTGTGTTTCTTGAGTATATTCCATTCTTTTCTATTTCTGATAATACTCATAACGTGACTAAGACTGATCTCATTCATATTGATCATTTTTCTGATGATACCGATAGCTAACATTCACATACCCCTCTTGTTGTTGATCCTTCTTCCGCTACAGGTACACATGCGCTAACTCATAATGATATTTCTCCTTCTATGGCCTTCCAAATACCATCTGAGATTATTGATCCACCTCATTCTCCTCGATATCCTCCACGTATTAGTAAGTCTACTCAGTTACTCGATTTTGCTTATTCTTATTATTCGAAATCTTTCTGTTGTTTATTAATATCTATTCATAAACCTTTTGAACCATTTTCCTATAAAGAAGTTATTCTAGATCTTCTTTGGCAATAGGCTATGGCTGATGAACTCTCTGCTTTACATAAGACAGACATTTGAGATTTGGTTTTATTACTTTAGGGTCAACATACTATTGGTTCTCGTTGGGTCTATAAAATCAAAATCAAATCTGAAGGTTCAATTGAGAAATACAAGGCTAGGTTGGTTGCTAAGGGGTTTAGTCAGCAGTATGGTTTGGATTATGAAGAGACTTTTGCTCATGTTGCGAAGATGACTATTGTTCGTACACTTATTGCAGTTGATTCTGTTTGCTGGTAGAATCTCTCTCAATTGGATGTTAAAAATGCATTCTTGAATGGGACACTTCAGGAGGACGTCTATATGGTTCCTCATCCCAGTGTTTCTAATCATCCTGGATATGTCTACAAACTTAAAAAGGCACTTTATGGTCTCAAATAGGCACCTCACGCCTGGTTTGAGAAATTTTCTACTGTTATTGCCTCTCTTGGCTTTACATCCAGTCATCATGATTCTACTTTGTTCTCTAGATGCACATCCTCGTGTCGTATTTTACTTCTATTATATGTTGATGACATGATTATCACTAGTAATGATGTTAATGGTATTGCTGCCTTAAAATCTAATTTGGCTCGTCACTTTGAAATGAAAGATTTAGGTCATTTATCTTATTTTTTGGAGATCTAGAATTCTTCTTCTTCTCGAGGTTATCTTCTCACTCAGTCTAAGTATGTTACTGATGTTATTGAGCATGCTCATCTCACTGATTCTAAAACTGCTGATACTCATCTTAAAACCAATGCTCGTTATTCACCTTTTGACGGTATTGTATTGACTGATCCTAATCTGCATCGCACTATCATTGGAAGTCTCGTCTATCTCACCATCACCCATCTCGATATTGCTTATGATGTTTACATTGTTAGTCAGTTTGTCTCTGCTCCAACTACCGTTTACTGCGGAGCTGTTGTTCGTATTCTGCACTATCTTCGTGGTATTTACTTTTAGAGTCTTTTATTTCCATCGACCTCCGCGCATACTCTGATGCTAATTGGGCCAGCAACCCAACTGATTGTAAGTCTACTACTGGTTTTTGTCTATTTTTGAGTGATTCACTTATCTCTTGGAAGAATAAGAAGCAGACTGTTGTTTCTCGTTCTTTTAATACAACAGAGTATCGTGCTATGACGTCTACCACTACTAAGATTGTGTGGTTGTGTTGGTTACTTGTTGACATGGGTGTTTCTCTTTCCTCTCCAACTACGATGTATTGTGATAATAAAAGTGATATTCAAATTTCTCACAACTCCGTGTTCCATGAGTGCACGAAGTATATTGGGATTGACTATCATCCTATTCGCCACCATCTTTAGCATGTCACTATTTCTTTACCTTTTGTTTCTTCATCGCTGCAGCTCGCTGATTTTTTCATAAAGTCACATCCGGTTCATCGTTTTCGTTTCTTACTTGACAAACTCTCGATGCTTATTGTTGTAGCATCGTGAGTTTGATGGAAATGTTAGAATATATATTATAGAATATATTAGATGATTGTTTACCTATTATAGATTATGATTTATCTTACTATATAAACTATTTTTGTATCATTATTTTATTATGCCGTCTTCCTAATAAATTTGGTTCTTCTTTCTTCTTCCCTGTTCTTCTCCTCTAGTTCAATTTATATTGATGGTAGAATATTCACACCTATGAGTATTTAGCATTCAAGTTACTTTTTCTCATTATTTACCAAATGAAACATGTCTGAGAACACACATTCTCATAAATAGGGTTTCGAAAGAACTGCCACTGACACTAGGTTCCATGACGAGGCTTCAAAGCCATGTTACCGTCTATAGGGGTGACCACTACAATGGTCCGGTCTAGAAATGTCGTCCATCGCTTCGAGGCTGTTCATACCTCCATAGATTTAGACATAGTGTTGACTAATCCCGCATTCAAGAGATTCATACCAGAGTGTAGAGCAAGAACATGTCCGAAACACTAGGTTGTTCAACATGGCTTAAGAGACAAGACTATAGACGAACCTTTAAATGAAGTAATAGGTGAGTAAGTTCGCAAACCTAAGGATCAAACCTCGGTTGACACTGAAGAAGATGAATCCGATGCAGATGATGAATACGCGGCGTTGGAGTTGTTAAGTGACATTGGCAGCGATTGTCAATAGGGTGAAATTAAGAAAAATTACAACACTTCGCACTATACATGTTTAGATCATGGAGGCGACTTAGTACATGTTTGACAGTACTAAAATTATTTTTAATTGCTTATAAATTATGGTTCATATAGAATATGTGGTTAATAAGTAGGTACTAAATTTTGAGTCATATAAAATGTATTGATAAAAAATATGTTTGCTAGTTTGACAAACATAAATTATAATTTAAGCTTTGGTAAACAAGCTATTAGATTGTCCCTCTACCATCTCCATGAAAATCTTTAGTTACCATAACCTTTTCCCTACTCAGATAATGTAACACCCCAAATTTTAATAAATTTGAATAATTACTAAAATACAAAACTTAACATAATATTGCATAATGAATTTTAATAATTGAAAAAGAAATTCCAATAAAATAATTCGAATTTCATAAACCTTTAAACGAGTCTCAAAAATATAATTTAATAAAAAAATAAGACAACTAATACTTTGTGCTAGAAGCTGAAATTAATGCCAAACGTTCTTTATTTATATATATCCTAAATAAATCTGAATTTACTTGGTGACCATTAGCACGACAGCTCCACCAATCTGATGCTCATTCAACACGTCCCGATCTAATCTGAAATTTAATAATAAGATTGAGTATTTTGAAAAACACTTAGTAAGATACATGTAATTCTCATTTATATAAACAAAAATCATAACATATCGCACCAGAATATTTCTTAGATTTAGAGCAACTGATCACTTTAATCAACCACTCAAGGAATTTCTTAGAACCCCTAGCTCTCGAATGATTTACTTTTCTTGACCTGAATGTCTATCCCGAAAGATTTACATTTCTTAACCCGAATGTTTAAAATAGTCAATAAAATTCATTATGTAAACATTACGAAGAAAAAGAACTTGCAATTTATGTATCTTACCTCGTATGGAAACTCATAAAATATTGATTGATCTTGAAAGGTTTATGTTGGATTCGAATATTGACCGAAGATCTCCGAAAAATACTTGAAAACTTGACGTTTGAGTTATATTTTTATAGAGAATCCAAGGCAAGGCCCACTGTTTTTTTTAAAGGGAGACCTTCTGTGCAATTTCAGAAATTACACAAGTAGACTGCTGATTTTAAAATTAAGGAACTATCTGTGTAATTTCAAAAATTGCACAGTAAGTCCTCAAATTTTAAATGGAAAAATAGTGTCTTAAATACAATTTTAATTTTTTGGAAAAAATGTAATTATTAATTTTTTTAATGCTAGTCAAATATTCAAAATTAACAAAAATCGTTTTTAAACCATATTTTGAATTTTTGATCGGGATAAATTTTAACATATTACTTTATAAAATTATAATTTTGACCCTACAATTTTTATCCTCAATTTAGGGTATGACTTTAATTGGGAGATAAAATAGTTTTTTGAAAAATTCCATTCATTAATAAAATTAATTGATTATTGGATTAATTGTTTAATTTTATTGTTGAAAATTAATTAATTAGATTAGATTAATTATTTAACCCTGATTAGTCCGTTCTGAAATGTCTAAATAATTTAGACTTATACTGTCAATACTGAAAATTTAGAAATTAATATATTTTTAATATTAAATATTAAAATAGATGTTTAGTAGATGATTATGGACTCAACCCATGTGAATGGTTGTATGATTAATTATTTCTGCTGATTGTTGGTTAGGCCTACGAGCATGTTATTTAATTAAATGGGACTGCGAGTCTATTATTTATTTAAGAAAAAATTGTCAATAAGTCATTTCCACATGACTTGTTTCAAATTAGGTCAAAACTTTTTTTTAAATTGTGATTAAGTCAAACTTTATATTACTATTTTAAATTAATTCCAAAATCACCCTTTTTAACCATATTTTCCATTGGCACAATTTTCCAACTCCATAAACCTCTTCCACCTCCGACGACCTCCGATGAGTGTATTTATAATCTGTATGTATTTATTTTAAAACTACTGTGTAAGTATTTTATATTTTTATTCATTTAATTAAACAAACTCAAAATCTTATCCTACCTATCAGACTATCACTATTCATAATCACCTCATCGCTAACCATAATTTTTAGAACCCACCTACCACAACACTATCCCAAAACCCATGTGTTACACTTGCGTGGGTGGTAGTGGGCAGATTTGACTGGTGGTGGCGGTGCTTGGGTGTTTGGAAAGGTGGTTGTGGTGTTGACGGTATAACTGTCCTGGATATATATTGGGGAACAATTGGTATCTTGGATATTTGCTAGTAAAGAGAAAGCACAACAAGGTAAGGAAATTATTCAGTTACATAAACATCCTGGACATTTGTTAGTGAATGATCTCTGTTGCAAAGAGAGAATTAAAAAAGAACATGATGTCCCCCAAAGTTATGACTCTGTGTTGAGGAAGTGGCAAGAAGTTCTCATTGTTAAAAGAGAGCATGATGTTTGATACTGTATTATAGAAAAACAATATCACAGAAAATATTGTTAGTCATGTGTATTGTGTGATACTGTTTTCTTGGTACTGTATTATAGAAAACAGTATCACATATATTGTTTGATACTGTTTTAATCTATGATACTGTTTGAATTTATGTGGAATGAGTTTTATTTATGATACCGTACTTTTATCTTTGATATTGTTTAATTATGGCAATGTTTGAACCTGTGATACTGTTTGAATGTCTTAGTTTTGTCTATGATACTGTTTTAATCCATGATAATATTTTGTTTAGGTAATGTGCATTAGTAATTTTGACACTGTTTTAATCCATGTTTTAATTTATGATACTGTTTTGTATAATACAGTATCAAATAAAACACATGACTAATTAAATAGTATCAAAGATAAAAGCATGATATCATAGTCATGTGTGTTGTTTAATACTGTATTATGCAAAACAGTATCACAAAAAATAATATCACAATAGAAATGAATATAGAATTTGCACACGTGCTCATAATTTTTATTATAATATGTTTTTGGAATAGTATCGATGAGACGGTCAAGACCAGTGGCTTTGCCACTGCGTATGATAGATTTTACCCATTTGAAGTCGTCTCTTTAGCTTAAAATGGCAATCTTTAATTTTTTTTATCAAAACAGTATCACAAATCCTCTAAAACAGTATCACGGATAAATGTACATCCTTTTGCTGCAAATTAAAGCTCTTCCAAGGTATTTGGGTCCCTTAAAAGCAAACGCATACTTAACAGCAATGCCAAGATAAAGAAAGAATAACTGCCAATCATTCTCAAGTTAATGGGAAGTCATGCAAAGGGTCATCTAAAGACAAGAGTAGCAGTTCTAGATCTGACTTAGATAAAACTTTAAACAATGTTTCTAATTCTTCCCTTGAATTAGAACATGTTTGAGATTCAATTAGGATATAGATTCCCATTGGATAGATAAGTATAAATATATAAGGTGTTTAATGGTAGGTAGACGAATTAATCAGTAGAGAATAATATTGTTCTTAAAATATTTCATTAGTAGTACAAAATCATAGGTTTAACAGTATCATCACAAAACATTATCACAATTAGCATTTTTTTTACAATTAAGGGTATGTTGGTCTTTTAACTCTAAAATATAACTTTAATTGAATTAAGTTTTGAGCATATGACTTTAGAGCCCATAAGTGCCCAAACAGTGTCCGGCCCTGAATTTACCCTTTATTTAATTAGATTTTGGAGTACTTTATTTATTATGGGCCTGCGTCCCAACTTGTATAGGGTACAAGTTGCAGTTGGACCACAAGGAAGCAATTAGTATAAGATACATGTTGCAGCAGGAGATGTAGATGATTACATCTAGCATTTGATGATCAAATGCAACATTTCATAGGAATTGACTAACTAGTCTTTCTTTTAACTTAGAAAGACTAGATAGATAATATTCATAATCATCCACAATTATTATTATGTATGGTTGATTGCATGTTGGATGTTTGTTAATATACATAAATGTGATGAGACAACCCCATTTTTATCAAAATATTAAATTCATATTAAATAATTAATACAACGTATCTTCCATTATTAAAGTGAAAAACCAGAGTTCATTATCGATATCAGTTTGTTGAGTCACTCAAGGCTGCTCACTCATGTATATGTTCTTAACTATGAAACATTTGATGTTTCTAAAAAATTGGTCAAATTTAACTAAAATTTTATTTTTTGTTGAGTCACTCAAGTAAATAAAATTTTATAGGTACAATCAAGTAAATACATAAGATGTGTGCAACAATAAATTATTTACTTGATGATCTAGGAGTCACATAGAGATGTGATTGATAGAAGTATCTACCTAGATGTTTTATTGGAATTTGTTGAGTCACTCAATGTTCTAATAAAACAAAAGAGACCCTAGCTTACTATGAATCTAACCGGTTCTATTGATTAATGTTTGAGGGTCATTAGTTTAATTAAAGCAGTGAAAATATAATTAATTTAATATAAGTCCATATTAAATTAATTTTCTGCATTTAGTTGATTGTTTTATCTTGTTATTTAATTGTTGAATCATGAGTAATCGCATGAGTTTGAAAGGCATATTGGATGCCAACAAACATACCGAACCTAATTTTCTGGAATAACATCGCAATCTGAGAATTGTTGTCAAGTACGAAAAAGAAAAATTGGATATGTCATTGAGCAGCTAATGTTGGAAGCTTCTACTAAGGAGGATACGCTGAAAAATGTGCAGGCTTACAATAAATACAGTGATGACAGTAACACTGCAACATGTGATGCTTGTAGTATGTCACACGAGTTAGAAAAGTTGCACGGGGATATAGATGCCTATACTAATATATATCATTTCAAGTAGTTGAATGATAAATAGTCACGGACTGAACGGTATGAGACATCAAAAAAGATTATACAAATATATGATGGTAAAAGGATCTTAAGTCAGTGCTCATGTATTGAAGATAATTGGTTATATTGAAAAATTAAACAAAATGAGTTTTACCATGGACCACGAACTAAGTGTTAACTTAGTTATGCATCCCTACCTAATAGCTTTTGGCAGTTTATTATGAACTTCAACATGAATAAAATTCATTATACCCTACTCGAACTGCTAAACATGCTGAAAACTTTGAGCCCAAGGAAATGGGTAAATTTTGGCCATTGACACATCTAAGGACACTAAGAGGAATTCTACAATGACCTTTCAGAAAGGATCCAAGAAGACCAAATCAGCTAGAAAATAGTTAAAGCTGACAAAGATAAATCCAAACCTGATGATCCGTGTTTTCACTGTGGAAACAAAGGACATTAGAAGAGGAACTACAAGACATAAAAGAGATAAAACTAATAACTCATATATTTAGTATTGCATACTCGGCCATATAAATGAAAACGCATCACCAAATTATATAAAGATAGATACTTGGATTCAAATGATTATGAATCATTTGCTAAGTGTAAATCATTCTTGTTGGACAAAATGACACAAAACCCCTTTTTCAGGAAAGGGATACACTTGCAGACATTTTGGGTATTGTACATACAATGTATATGGACAAATGTATACAGATGCTAGAGATAACTTTTCTTACTTCATCATATTTACAGATGACCATTCTAGATATGGTTTCATATGCTTGATAGAATTCAAGAGTGAAGCTTATGAAAAGTTCAAGAAATTCAAATAAGAAGTAGAAATGCAAACTGAAAAAATATTTTGACACTTAGATCTGATCGAGATGACGAATATTTAAGGGGTGAATTTTTAGACTATCTAATAGTGAATGAGATTTTCCCACAATAGACTCCACCATATACACAACAACAATAATGTATCTGAATGGAGAAATCGCACCTTATTTGATATGGTATGATCAATGGTGAGCCGTGCAGTTCTTCCAAATTTTTTTTGGAGATATGCACTTAACACTGCATATTACATATTAAACCGTGTCCTATCTAAATCGGTTAATAAAACTCCATATGAATTATGGAAAGGAAAAAAGATTTGATCTTTCATACATGAAGGTCTGGGGTTGGGACGCTTATGTGAAGCAAGTTGAATCGGACAAGATAGGAGCTAAATCTGATAAATATTTATTTGTGAAGTATCCAGAAAAATAGGGTTGGCAAAAAACCCACAAAACCGACAAACCGATGTGGATCGGTTTGGGTTAGTTTTTGAGCCCAGTCGAGTCGGTTTTGGGTTGGGTCTAACCCAACCCGAATCCGACTCAGTTTTGGAATTTTTTTTATTCTTCAACCTGGCCCAAACCAAAAACCCGAACAGACTCGAATCGGTTCGGGTCGATTTCGGGCCAATTTTTTCATATTTTTTGTGGTTTTCATTTCAGGTTTGGTTGAGTTGAAAACTAACCCAACCTGACCCACACCCACACCCACACCCACACCCACACCCACACCCACGCCCACCCCTAGAGAAAATTGCATGATAATATTTCTATAATTCTATCGAGATTGAAGGTTATCGTATCAAAACATGATGTATTCTTAGAGAAGATAGTGGGAGCAAAGTAGATCTTCAAGAGGTTCAAGAAACCAAAAATAAATTTGACCAATTAGATAATACAATGGGTGAGCTTTCATCTGATGAGGCACAGATTAGGAAAGAGAAATCGCCAGTTCTCAAGGACACGCCAGCTCCGCGTAAGTTGAGCAGGGTCATTCGTTCTCTTCAGAGTTATGATTTCTGGATTACTAGTAATGTATTACTAATCGAAGAAGATGAACCTACTACTTATGCAGAATTGAAGTCTAAGTGTTGACTCAAATAGATGATAGGAAACCATGGAATAGGAGATGAACTCTATGTACGAAAACAAGGTTTAGACCTTGGTTGACCCGCCTGAAGGGTTAACCTATAGGCTGTAAATTAGTTTACAAGAAAAAGATCGACATAGATGGTAATTTTCATACTTACAAAGCAAGATTGGTTGTAAAGGGTTACAAACAAAGATAAGAAATTGACTTTGATGAAATCTTCCCACCAGTAGCTATGTCTAAGTCAATTCGGATTCTATTTGAGCTAGTAGCATACCATGACTATGAGATCTAGCAAATGGATGTTAAAACTGCATTCTTTAACGGAAATCTTAGTGAAAGTGTGTACATGACACAACCCGAAGGTTTTGAATCCACAAAGCCAAACAATGTATGCAAACTACAGAGATCTAAATATAGATTATAGCAAGCCTTTCGGAATTGGAATCTTAGTTTTGATGCAATAATCAAAGTGTTTGATTTTATCAATAACGAAAATGAACCATGTGTGTATAAGAAGGTTAATGGGAGTAAAGTCGTGTTTCTAATTCTGTATCTAGATGACATATTATTATTAGGAAACAATGTTCCCATGCTACAATCAGTAAAATTGTGGTTATCTAAAAATTTCTCTATAAAAGACATGGGAGAGGCAACATACATTCTTGGTATAAAAATCTATAGAGATAGATGTAAAAGAATGCTTGGCCTATTACTAATCTATGTACATAGACAAAATCTTGAGAAGATTTAATATGGAAGAGTCTAAGATGAGACTCTGTCCTATTGGGCATGAGATCTATCTCTCAAAAGAATGTCCAAAACACAGATTGTGAGAGATCACATGGATATGATTCATTATGCATCAGTAATATGATCTATCATGTATGCAATATTATGTACTCGACCGTATGTTCCATATGCTTTAAGTGCCACAAGCAGGTTCCAAAAGAATCCTAGCGAGAAACATTGTATCATGGTCAAGAACATTCTTAGATGCTTAAGAAGGACTAAAGATATGTTCTTAATGTATGGAGAAAATGAACTCAGAGTTCAAGAATATGCCGATGCCAGCTTTTAGTCTGATAAAGACGATAGCAAATCCCAATCTGGATATGTATTTACTTTAAATGGTAGTACAGTCAGTTGAAAAAGTTCCAAACAAGATACGATCGTTGATTCAACTACAAAAACCAAATATATAACTGCTTCAGAAGTAGCAAAGAAAGCGGTCTGGATCAAGAAGTTCATTATTGAACTTGGAATAGTTCTTAGTATTGTTGATCCAATACCTTGTATTGTGATAACAATGGAGCCATTGCTCAAGTGAAGGAATCCAGGTCTCATCAATAATCCAGATATATATTGAGGCAATATCACCTCATTTAGGAAGTTGATCTTAAGAAATAACATAAAGTATAACAGGTTCCGATAGACGATAATGTAGCAGGTCATTTGACAAAGTTGTTGTCCCAACATAAGTAAGATGGTCATTCTAAATTTGATGGTATTAAGATACTTGAGTGATTGTATCTAGTTTATATGGGACATTTTGTGATATACTCTTTGTTAGACATTAAATTATATGAACAAATTAATTAATTAAATGTTTGTCTACATTTTAAATTACAGATATGTTATTCTTAAATTTTATTATTCAAAATAATAGAATCCGAAGAAAAGTTCAAAATAACTTGTTAATCACAAAGTATTGTAATTGTGAGATACAAATTATAAATAACTTATTTTTTGAAATATCCCTAGTCAATGAGAATATCGCTAGTTTGTCATCGTAAATGGGAACCTAATGGGTTCCACACATAAGACGAGAATTGAGCATCTATGGTTGGACCTTGTCTAAGTAGGAGATTGTAAGAATTTATGTCCAAGTTCTAATTAGTTGGGTGGGACTTGATTACTTATTGGACCAAATTAATTAATCAGATTAATTAATTGGGCCCGTTTATTGTTGGCTAACAAATGTCTAGTAAGACTAGAACATATAATTCTAGTCGGACTAGAACTAGAGTTAGAATTAGCGCTGCCTATAAATACAAAGGCCACTACATATTAAATTAATCTGTCTTTATTACTTGTTAGCACAAGCAAAAGATACAACTCAATATAATTACTCTTAAAGTTCTGTTTCCATATGTTCTTGATCATGTAAGTCCATATCTATTCTTTTTGTGTGGATTATCATTAGAGGTTGGACAATTAGACATTTGTGGTATTGAAGATCGTACATCCAACTAATCAGATAATCAGATTTTACAGTGTTCATCATGGTAAATTTCTATCACAAATTCTATCTAAGTACAAAGTTAATCTGACTTATATAAATTACAGATTTAATTTCTACTATACATATATACGTCAATTCCTTAAATCTTCTTTATGCTTGGAGTCATCGCGCTACATGTTAAGTACTTTGTTTGCTCGTCATATCTATCATCTTTCAAGTAAGCTAATACAAGTCAAAACCGTGGTAATATCACATCCTTTGCAATAACTCCATATAACGTCCAGTGCAGTTGAATTGAAATATTTGTGCTTTTATATTTCTTATTTCTTCTTTCTAAACTTCATAAAATTCATTTTGTAGGAAACATAGTATTTTTTTATTTTTTATTTTTTGAAATGAAATAGGCTTTGTTAGTTAAAAAAATATATCTTAAAAATAAATTTTATTTTTCTAGAACTTAAAAAAAGTCCTTTTTTGAAGAAGTGTTTCATTACAAAAGGATGTCCTACATAAATGATCAAGTTTGGAAGTGAAAAAGTCATATATAATAATATAACTTCGAAGAGTGAAATCTCTCTATTAAAGTTTAGAATATTAATACTCTACAAAAATTGACCTTTTAAAATAAACTCAATAAAAATCAGTTATAAAATTTTAACCAAATTGACTTGAGAGCTTGAACAGTTTTACTAGAATTTATGTTGAAAATTTGGTTTTAAATAAGTTGGTTTGACCAAATTTTGACTAATTATTAAAGTAGATTTCGTTAGTCTGATACAAGATTTCCTTAGCCAATTGTATTCTACTCTACGAGTAGATTAACGTAATATATTTATTTTCTCAAAATCAATTTTGAGTGAATAGAAAATTAAAGTCAAATTAAGCCACTTAAACTTGAACAAGTTTGAATTTTAAATGGTGGGAAAATGAAAAATTTTCATCCCACATTGAAAAAATTAGAAGTATTTTGTTCAATTTAAAAAGCTCAGTTTGACACTTAGGTTTGTGTTCCGACGAGTACCAATAGTCTTTGGAAGGTAAAATGATCTACATGTTAGTGGGTTGAACTAAAGCCCACATGTGTGTTTTGCTAGGGGTGGCAAAAAAGCTCGTCGGCTCAGCTCGTAAAAGCTCGGCCCAACTCGGACTTGGGCTCGTCGAGAGACTAGCACGAACTAGAGCCGAACTCAAAAAAAAAAAGAGGGCCGAGCCGAGATTGGCTCGTTTGGGCTCGTGGACACGAGCCCACAAGCCCAAAATCACTAGCCACGAGCCGAGTGGCTCGTGCATTACACCATTTTTTTTATTTTTTAATTTCATTATTTTTCTATAAATACTTTTATTCTAAGGAAAAGGATTTTCAATCTTTAATTTTCAACGTAAAAGATACTCGATATTGTATTTTTCTTTCATTTTCAAAATTTAAAAAAAAAAAACAAAAAAAAAAATTTGAGGGCCGAGCCGAGCTCGTGGGCAGCTCGGCTCGACCTGTTCGGCCCACGAGCTCGTGGGTCGAACCGAGCTTACATTTTGGAGACGAGTCGAGCTCGGGCTCGGCTCGTCCCCAAACGAGCCGAGCTCGCATTTTATGGGCCGAGCCGTGCCATGCCTATGTTTTGCCTAGAGGTCTCAAGGCAGGCGGGCGGGCCGAACCAGCATCAACCCATCCGCCTCAACTCGGAATCGCGGGTCGGCCTGTGAACCGGGCGGGCAGTTCACGGGCTAAGGATGTCGAACCGCGGGTCGGCCCGTGAACCGAGTGGGTTGTTCACGGCCTGGACGGTTCGGCCTTTAACCGCTAGCCTGTTTTGATTATTTTTTTTGAAAAAGAAAAGACAGAAAATTCAAACTTTTATATTTGAAATGATATTTAAAAATAAAAAATAAAAAAAATGACAGACAGCCATTTAAAGTGAAAGATGTGACAGATGCGTGTTGTTTTAGTCTTTAAATATATATAAAAATAATAGAAATTGAATTAAAAAATCAACAAATGTGAATTTATCTTTGTTATTTAGTAATTTAACACATTGTTTTGCTATATATGTAACTATTTTTTTTAATTACAATAAATAACTAATTTTTTTTATTAATTTAAAAAAAAATTAATTTTTTATTCATATGGGCCGAATCGCGGCCCACATGGGCTCGACCCAGATGGGTCGACGGATGGGCCAGACTAGTGTTTAATTTTTGTGGGTTGGGTTGACCCGGCCCGCAATCTGCGATGGTGCGAACTTTTTCTAATACGAGCCGTCACCGGGTTTCATCAGAGGCGGGCCCGAACCCAGATTGGCACCTCTAGTTTTGCCGTTGGCACAAGACATGGGTCGTAATCTTTCTATTGAAAGAAACATATTCAATTTTAATTACCTTGCAAAATTTTGACAAGCGGACTAACAGAATATGACAGTTAATGGCTTAATGGTAGAATTTGAACATTGCTGTCCAAACATGTTGTTAGGGGTGAAAAAAAAGTTCGTCAGCTCGTGGACTCACCGGCTCGGCTCGTAAAAGCTCGACCCAGCTCGAACTCGAAAAAAAAAAAGGGCCGAGCTCTTTCGACTCGGCAAAATACGAGTCGAACTCGTTTTAGGCTCGTGGACAGTGCCCATGAGCTAAAAGCCACGAGCTATGAGCCGCTTGGCTCATGGCTCGTGCTAATGGTCATATTTTTACTTTTAAAAAAAATTCAATTATTTTCCTATAAATATTACATTCTAAACTCATTGCCGAGCCATGCCTACGTGCTATGACTATTCAACCACAACTTTTCATCTTTTAAGACATAACTTTCCAACTCATGTACAAAGGCCCAAAAGTTCATGGATTTTATTCATTAAAAAATCATTCACCTTCAGTATAATATTCTCTTACTCCTTGCATTTTTCCGTGTTCTCTATTTCAGTCCAAAATATTATATTTTGCATATTTGAAGTTCTTTTTTTTTTTTAATTCGGTTGAGAAAGATAAAAAAATATTAGTAGATTCATTGATCTTGTAATTTGGAGTGCTACTATTACAAGACGTGGTCGTTGTATATTAGAAGACGAATGTTGGACAACCGTCAAGCACCAATGCAAGTCATCATGATTTTAAAGAAAAAGAGTCGAACTCTTACCTCGGCCAATTTTATTTTATTAAGTACCAATAGTCTTTGGAAAGGGAGATGGTCGACATGTTAGTTGGTGGGATTTTTTCATAAATAAACTATTTTATAAAAATAATTGTAAAAAATCATTCTTGTTACCTATATTCTAAAAATACTGCTTTAAAAAACTATTATTTTAATTGATTATACTATATATGACATATAGTAGCTGATTAAAAATCAGAATTGATTGGAATACATATGAATCTTTTATTGTTATCACTTGACGTGCATTGGCAATTGATTGATTCTTGGCCAAAAAAAATATATCATTGACTACATATCATAATTAAAGTGTAACATAACTGTCAAATATATATTATTTATATCAGAAATAGCTGTAACAACCACAAATAAAACTCATGATCCTTTCAATTTCAACATTTGTAACGATCTGTGTTACAAATTAAGATGTAACACAAAAAAAAAAATCATGATATACCAAATTGTATCATATATATCAATCAGTAATACATAATATCAATTGTAGGTGACATAATATGCATTAATAACATACAAAAAATCATGATATACCAAATTGTATCATATGTATCAATCAGTAATACATAATATCAATTGTAGGTGACATAATCTGCATTAATAACATCATATTTAACATCAATGTTACAAACATCATATTAAGCATTAATTAACCAATAATAAGTTATAACATCTTTAATAGTCAGTGTTACATAATAATCAATTGTGTAATATGTGTTACATAATAATAAATTGTGTAACAATTCAATCAAGAACATTTAAATATAAAAAATGGAGTGGTTAATCAAAACATCATATTAACATTAGTATTACAAAATAATTTCTCAATAGTTCTTAGGGCGGTTTGTAAAAACGGTTGTGTATAATGTTATTATTATTATTTTTTTTAATTAACATAATAATTATGGGAAGTATTTTTAAAATAAAAAAAAGTTCAATTTATATTAGAAACGGTCCTGATCTCCTGCCCGTAAGGGACATGAGTATTTGGCTCACATGCTGAGGTGTTAGTAGGTGGACCGTCCATAATAAATCAATCAAATATATGGACAACCCACATGCTGACAGCGCAGCATCTGAATCAAATACTCATTCCTCCAAAGAACAGAAGATCGTTCCCAATATTAGAAATACTTTTAAAATGGTAAATAGTTGATGTAATTTCCACCTAGTTGATTAGGCTAAAGCCCATAGGTGCGTTCCACCTTCACAATTCATGGGTAGTAATCTTTTTATTTAAAGAAAAATATTTAAATTTAATTATCTTTCAAAATTTCGACAAGTGGACTGACAGAATCTGACAGTTAATGATTTAAATGATAGAATCTGAATAATTTTATCCAAACGAGTTATTACTAGCCACAACTTTTCGCCTTTTAAGACACAACTTTCCAACTCATATATAAAGGCCCCATGTTTATGGATTTGTTAATAAAAACTTCACTCTAGTGCAATACAATATTTGTTCTCTATTTCAATCTTAAATATTATAATCTATATATTTGTAGTCCTTTTTTTTGGGTTCGGTTGTGATAGATAATAATATATAGGTAAATTCGTTAATCTTGTAATTGATAGTGCTAGTATTACAAGACTTAGTTGTTGTATATTGGCAGACGAGTATCGAAAAACCGTTAAGCACCACATTATGATCTTAAGAAAAAAAAAATCGAACTCTTATCTCGCCAAATTTTATTTCCAAGTAAATTAAAATTAAGTTTAAATTTCCAGCTCAAGACATTAATATGATCTTAATATTTATTAACATTTTCCCAACAATTTACAGTACAAATGTGCTCAAATTCTAGGTTACATTTAGACAAAATTTGTTTTAAATAGAAAAATATATCTACAGACGAAATCTATTTTGTTCATAATCTAGTAATTGAAATCATTTTTTATTGTTTAGGCAAGTGCTCGAGTTTTGGTTGCATTACTTAAAAAAGAAAAAAGATTGACTCTATCAAATACGCTTTTTTGTAACTCTAAAGTGGTGACTAATCTTCGAGTCACATCTAAAGGGGATGTTGGAAAATGAAAAGATTTTAATGAAGAAATTGTCATTAATTTTGAAAGAAAGTGATTTAAATAATTTAAATTTAATGTTTTTCTTTTAATTTAAGTTTTTTTATTCAAGAGTCGTGTC
Source organism: Forsythia viridissima (assembly GCA_030279155.1). NCBI lineage: Eukaryota > Viridiplantae > Streptophyta > Magnoliopsida > Lamiales > Oleaceae > Forsythia > Forsythia viridissima. The sequence goes on from CM059040.1 coordinate 38,174,284, forward strand.
ACTTGTTTTAATAGTTGTGCGCTTTCTTCTTACGCCTTTTCGTGAAACAACTTTTACATTTTTGAAAAGTTGCTTCTCTTTTCTCTGCATTTCATTATCCCAAAATTCGCAAACGTTTCTCGATAAAAATTATGTATTACTCATGATTTTTTGTTCGAAGTTCTATTTATAAATTAGAAAGTTCAGTTCGCCAATTCATTTAAAACGATTGTATTGAATCATTTGAAATGAAATTCGTTCTATTTTAACAGACAGAAGACCTTCGACATTTAGAAAATAATATTATATTAAAAAGATTGTGAACTTCATATGTTCAAATTATTTTTAGACTACTTTTTGGATAAATTGTAAATTGTAAATTTAATTTTAATTTGTTTATTGATTCAATCAAATTGCATGATGATTTGCATAATTAAACAGTAGAATTTCGGTATGCCATGAACTATAGAGGATTAGGTAGAAATTGAAATATGGATTATACAATTTTTCTTTTAATTCTAATGGGACCCGTGAATATTATGACAAATAGTCAAATCATTTTCAAAAAATATTAATGACTATATTTAGAGATTTTTTACTAAGTCTACATTTATTTGAAACCCTACATATATGAATTCATTATTATATTAAAATACATAATTTTTCATTATTCTTTTCTAATTTTCTCTCCAGTTTATAGTACGTTATCAGCATGAAGGAGCTCATCCAATTAGAAATAAATTTGGAGCTCATCCAGTTTATACATTTAATTTTCAAGACTAACATAATGTTCTTCTGAAATAATGATTTGTATAAAATTTTGATTTCTTCAGGGGTAACCAAAAATATATTCGTCTTGAATATTTCTTTAAGAACATCAACACAATTTTACTTCTTAAAAGTATTTAAATTGTTAAAATAAAATATTTAACTGATAAAAACTTCACATATCATGTAAATCTTCTTACATAATATAATCAAAAGATTTATAAGAATAAATTTATTTGGAATAGGAAAATAGTCATTTGTTGAAAGTAGTATTAATTCAAAATTTGCTACTGTTCACGTAGTAATTTCTCACGAACGAACCAGTGGATCTTGATATTAACCATTAGATTTGAAGAACAATGAGTTTTAAACTTGCTGTCAAAATTTCATAACGATCGGTCTATGAAACGTAGAGATATCAATGTTTGATCATGGCCGTGCAGACTATCCAGATTATGTGAATTTACTAACTTTTGCTCTCAATTTTGCTCTCTATTTTGAACGAGCTTCTGTATGTTGATAATATGTTATAAACTAGGAAGAAGAATATAAGAGAATAGAGAGAAATGTGTATTTAATTATAATAAATGACACACACACACACACACACACACACGGTTTAAAGGGTACTCTCCACAATGGAGAGTAGATCAAATTCTCACTGGACAAGTGTCTAGTTGGAATTAGACAAACGTGATAAGGATTAAAAGTCAATTGCTTGTCCAACCTCCACTAGATACTTGTCTAGTGAGGATTATAAGAACTTCTCATAGTGGGGAGTAGATCAAAGTCCATGGTTTAAAATACATGTAGACTATGTAAGAAATCTATAAATGTAGTCATCAATATTGTTTTCCATATTTTACAACAATTTTTCAATTTTTAGAGTCCGTTTGTTTTGATTAAAATTAAAATTTTAACAAATTTTAATAAATTTTAATAAAAATTGATAAAATGTATAGTGGAAAAATTGATAAAAAGTTGTGGATGGTTAAAAATAATTATTGATTATAACTTCAATTTTTTAACAAATTTTTAAGCAAAACCAAGTTATTTCTTTGTACGACTCAAGTGTTCCTATTTTCATATTCTATTAATTTTCCACCACTTTATTAAGATTTTTTTAAAAAAATAAATTTGAATTAGACAACTTCATCAATCACTCTTCTAAGTTGTCGTAGAAATTACGGTGCATTAGAACTAGTCCAAGCATATTAATGGATATATATTGTTTTTTATTCATATTCTTTTTAAATAAGGAGATCAAATGATTGCATCCCTTTACTCCATAAGAAATTCGAGAAGACCTCACTCTTATCACTTAAACTAAATCTCGTCTTTATCTTTTGTTTTAAGGCAACAAGTCTCGATAGCTAGACCTGCTTTGTTACATAACTTCAATTATGTTTATTGGAAAGTTTCTACGAAAGTTGTGGATGATAAAACTATAAATTTTTTTGATATTCTTATATTTGTGTTATGTTAAATGTAGAAAATTAATATTTTTTTTTTCTTTTTATTGTCGACGTTTCTTTATTAATGTGTTCTTTCTTCCTTTTAATAAAAAAAAAAAGTTAATTTTGAGAAATATTATTGAATTGTAACCATTTAAGGAGAAAGAACTTTCTTTAAGTTAAAAGACAATTTTTTTTATCCGAATTAAAATTAAGAAAAAAAATTTTTTTTTGCAAAATAAGAAAGTTACATTTATTTTTGTTTTAAAAAAAAAAAGTTTGTGTAATGTTTAAAAAGATCGAAATGTCTTTCTAATAGTCAAATACTTCATAGGTGTTTCTGTTATATCTTTCAATAAACAAATTATATATTTATCAATCAAATTATGAAGATTGAATTCTACGAGAAAAATCAATAACTTTCACAAGAAATGATCTCATTTAAAAATGTAGTTTATACTTTCATCTCTACAAGGAAATTGGCAATCAAAGGACTTATATAGTAAATGTTTATATTATCCTTAAGACTTGATTTGCAGGTTTATAATTATTTTAACAATCTCGTATTTTTTTTTGTCAATTTTAACGGTAAGTTTTACTCATATCGATAAGTTTTATTCATAATAATAGTTATAACAATGATATCAAGGTAGAAATAATAGTCATGGACGTCAGTTTTAATAGAAATAACTGAATAGAATGATTCTAACTGTATCACACATTACTTGTAAGTTTATTATAACCAAGGGCACCAAAAAAAAAAAAAAAATGGTATAGGGAAAAAAAATTTACATAGAAAAAATTTATTTTTCTCATATTTTAGTTCGTTCTAAAATTTTTTTAGCCCCGTTCTCAATCTGCCACTAATTATATTTATTTGAGTATCATCCCTCGCATGCTAATTTCATGTGAGTTATACACAAAATATTTGTAGCAATATTTAGCATGTTTGGATAACCTCATTAGTAGTATAAAAAAAAGCCAAAGAATGGCTTCTTTTGAGCTTATTTAGATCATTGTTCTAAAAAGACCGCATATGCTTCGTCTAAGTGGTACAACCTCCACGCCTAACCATGTCTCACGTCATACCCTCGCCTTGCCATTATCTCGCTCTCTTTTATGTCCAAAAAGCTTGAAATTCGACCTCCACGTTTAGTCGCACTTTACGTTTTTTAGAACATTGATTTATATAGAGTTGCTCGTGATATTTTCGAAATAAACCATTTTTTTTTTTTTTGGGAATCAAAACTAAGTATGCTACAATAACCATTGAACTTTTAAATATTCCTCAAAAGTCTAAAAAGCATAGCATGAACGTCCAAATTCTTAAAGGAAATAATTTACTGGAATGTCACGGTCTTGCAATCAAAGTGTAGAATATTGAATTATTGATTGCAAATTAAGTCCGACAATTGAGGCTAAAATTCTTCTTCCTATCAATTATTTCCATCCGGCAAACATCCCGTTAAAGATCAAACTCTATGACTACTCTGGTTGAATGTTGAGTTTCAATTGAATATTTCATTTTTATTGAAATTTAGAACCTATCATTTGGAGGTTTAGCCATGTGTTAAGTGACTCAAATGCTGCCAATTTAAAATAAACACATGTTAACTCATCGTAACTTTATGCCTTTATCCATATCGAAATCAGCTAAGAAAAAAAATATATAGATAAAATTAGACCCACTATAAATTAAATAAATAATATATATATACTAAAATGTCTTTTTCTAAGTTGGGACGTGTTAGAACTAAAGGTATAAAATTAATTCTAAAATTTGACTTTGTCAAGAGATGACCCAAAGGTAACATAGGAATAAACCTTTATTAGGTTGCATAAATTAGAAATTTATTAAGATTGGGAGGATGTTGCCATAATTCATGGGAGACTTTTGAAACTGGCCTTAGTGGGTTGCTTTCTTATCTTGACAAAGAATATATGTTTTTTTAAATAAATTAATATATAATATAATGTTTTTATTAAGACTTATGATTCTATCTTAAAAGGTCATGTAACTCAAGTTTTTATATGTTATTATAGTTTCGATATTGAGTCGATGTGGAATTTTCGAATGCTCGTTTGAGTTTTAAACAGATCGACTTGTTTATTTGAGTTTATAAAGACTGTGATACTATATTAAAATTTGAAGTTCCATTTTAAAATATCAATCTTATTAAAAAGAATAACACAAACTTTTTTATATTAGTTATAGATTTAATATTTAATCGACGTGATATTTAAGAAAACAAGTTATGTAGGGGCCTGTCAATGTAAGTTGGATTTGGTAAATCCAAGGACTTGTTCAATTGAAAGTGAAAGGCAATAAGGAACAAAGTAAAAAATTGGTCATTTTCACTTATTTATTTACTAGCTGTATCTTATAGTGACATATTTCCTTTTTATATGGCCTCAAAATGATTATCACTCCACGAAAAAATTCAAAATCTTGACCTAACGAGGAGATAAAGAGAAAAAGAAAAACAAAAATGTCTTATCGTCGACATAGTAATCGAATTGGCATTATAACATGTTTAAGAATAATGTGCACAACTCGAGATAAAGAACTTTTTACCGTTCAACATGAATTATATATGAAATTAAAGAGAATATTATTAGCACTTGGTCGATAAATATAAGTAGTTTCTCATATTAAGTCTTTGTTTGAATAACTTAAAAGTTGAAGTAAAAAACAATAATTAATTTTAACAACATAACACATAAGACTCGCAATTTTATCAACTTTTCAACTATACATTTCATCAATTTTGATCAAAATTTGGTAAAACTTTATCAAAAAAGTCCTAAAATATCGATAGTAATGCATTTTTACATGTATGATCGGTGTTGAGATTCAAAACTATTTAATCGTATTGAATTTAATAGCTCTTAATATGCGTAGCTTTATATTTAACACGATCGAAGAGTGTTACGATGATAAAACAAATATTTTTAAAGTTACGAGGAAACGCGACTTATAGAAGGAAAATCAAATGTCCAAATTCTTTATTAAAGACCAAAACACTTCAACTAAATACGTCTTGTTTATTAACATCTCGAAAAATATTTTCGTTATGTTTTGAAGATGACTCAAATAATTCTCTAAATTAAGTTGGATTCTAAACATAAAAATTATAAGGTTCCTGATACATACTCAAAACATAAAAATTAAAAATTCATAAGCTTGTGACTCAATTATTGACATCTTAATGAATTATTCACATCCAGAAACATGTTCATGAAACATGGTACCAATGCCAAAAACTACATGTTGAAATGACACTTTTTTTTGTCTGACTATTTCTATTTTCAAGCTATTAAGTCTTAACATTTAATTTTTGCAATTATTAATGTATCGATCTTGTCACGATACTTTTAAAGTCTATGCAATAAATAACAGTCGAGTACTCATCAAACTGTAGGAGATAGTTGTAAGATTCACGAGCTTCATTAATTCATTCAAATTTCAAAACGACACTAAATTTATCCAAGGCCTTTAGCTAACTAGGTACATATATACAAGAAGTTTCAATAATTAACAAGTCAAAATAAAACAAGAACAAAAACAAAAAGCCATCGATGATATCAAACCTTAATACAAAAATACAACAATATTGAGATGTGTCTAGGTAGATGTTTTATTTTATTTTACAATGATTACATAAATATTTATTTTATGAATATATTATTAGATGATAATTGTATGAATTGTCACATGTTATTTTTTAATCAAAAAATACTAAACACTTATCTACTAATTTCAAGTTTCTATCAATAAATGACGTGAAATAATGGGTAGATGTGACAAAAGCAGATGATATTGATAAGAAGTGGGATTGGCACCGTTGAATGTCATTTTCATGAAATAAAGCAATATATCCTAATTATTCAATTGGGGACACATAATATTGTCACTCAATAGGTTTAGTCATTAGCAATGAAAATGAAAATTAAAATAAAAATTAAAATTGAAAATTTTATATTTAGTCGTATGTGTTGAACGCAATTTTCAACATGTTCCTTGAATAAAGGATGAATTTTTTTTTTTTTTTTTTTGTCAAAAATCAACACGTCACACTTGTATAATTTTTGTAAATAATTTACAACGAGACTTGATTTTTCGATTACCAAATATGCATATTTTATAAAAAAATAAATAAAAAATAAATTTAATCTTCAGATCCCCTTCAGAATCAAATAATTATGAATTTTTTTTAGAAAAATAATTAAAATCTTGTCTATTTTAATGTCTAGTTCTATCTAATTATAAGATGTATCAAATATATATTTATTATTTATTTGTCATTTCATTTTTGTTTGAGAAGAAAAAGATATTCCGTGATTATGATTGAACTTGTCCAACGTTCACCTTATGACATTTGTCCCCATTGATATCAATTATTTCAATTTACTCCACGGAACTATCAAATATTACACACTTAGAAGAATTTCCTTTTCCTTTAACTTCAAAAGTACTCTCGTAAATACTATTAAGAAACAATTCTGTTCATTTTTTTTTTTAAAAAGGAGAAAAATAGAGGTATATAATAAGAATATCCCAAAAAGTGGCCCATTTGAATTTAATATACATCAGTTAAAGTATACACCGACCTAGAGGTGTCAATCCGGATCAGTCGGCCCGCCTCCGATGAAGCCCGCGTTCGAAAAAGCCCGCGCCACTGCAGGTTGCGGGCCGGGTCGGCCCAGCCCACGAAATTTTTTCAAAAACCCGGCCCACCCATTGACCCATACGGGTCGAGCCTATATGGGCCGCGGTTTGATCCGATTCGGCCCGTATGAATAAAAAATTAATTTTTTTTTGAAATTACTAAAAAAATTTCGTTACTTATTGTAATTCAAAAAAAAAAATGTTTACATATATAACAAAAAATGTGTTAAATTACTAAATAAAAAATAAATAACAATGATAAATTCACATTTGTTAATTTTTTAATTCAATTTCTATTTTTTATTTATATATTTAAAGACTAAAACGTGAATGCATCTATCACATATTTCACTTTAAACGGCTCTTTGCCATTTGTTTATTTATTTATTTATAAATATCATTTCAAATATGAAAGTTTGAATTTTCTGCCCATTTTTTTTTTTTAAAAATCAAAGCGGTTCACGGGCCGACCTGCGGGTTGGCGCGGGTCGGCCTCTTCGGCCCGTGAACGGCCAACGAGTTGGCCTTCTCGGCCTGTGAACAGCCCGCCTGGTTCACGGGTCGGCCCGCGGTTCCGGGTCGAGGTGGGTGGGCCGATGCCGATTCGGTCGGCCCACCCGTATTGACACCTCTACACCGACCACACATGTATGTGGAGACGACTCATGCAATTTAGGGATCTTAAAGCAATTTTTTAAAAACTATCTATTATAATAATAAATAAATAAATAAAACAAATGATCACCAAAAAAAATTTTGTCAATAATCGCCCACGGCATTATTGTAGGTGACGAGAATCAATATATTGGTTAGTTTTTTCGGACGAAATTACTGGATAGTTAAGATAACAAAAAAATGTCTTTTATTATCTACGATAAGGTAAAGAATAATGAGATACAGCTTGAGCGTGGAACTTGTCTTGTTGACGATCTTACTTTTCTTCGTGCAACTAGATTTGTTTGTTCGCTTGACAAGTATTGGTAGGCACTCTTGATTCTGTCTTTTTCACTTCAAAACTTGTTTAATTTACATGTCATATCATATTGAATAAGGTTTTCTAGTCTAGCCTATCTTGATGTTTGCTGCGGAAACAATTGAGCTTTATTTATGCAAAAAAACGTGAAAGTACCTCGATTCAATGGATCATGTTTCGTTGAGCATTAATTCTGGGCAAAAAAGATAGACTGAGCATGTTTCAGTTGGTCATTATCAAATTTTGAATGATTTTCCATACATCTCTAATCCCTCCCTCAGATCCACTCCTCTAGTTGATAGATGGATTCATCATGTATTCTTTACCCGTTCCTTTGACATTTCAATATTCGAATCAAAAAGTAAAAATTTTATTACTTCAACGTGGGAATCGTCAACAACTCAGACAAGAAATCTTCAGAAACGACTAACGATAAAAGAGCTATTTTCTCTTTATACACTTTGTTTTTTTATTTATAATATTAATACAAAATAAGTTCTTTTTTCTAATTTTTATTTTATTACCGACATAATTTTCTAACATTAATATTTAATTCTTACATTTATTAACTTATTTATAAATAAAAAATAGATTGATAGAAAGAAAGTTGCTTTGGTGAAGAAAAGACAAAACCAGTTAAAAAATAAAAAATGGGTTAAACGTGTACCATCTATTAAGAGTTGTGGTTCCTTCTTAAAAAGTCAACATTGTTAAAAAGAATTGTCCAAACTTTTATATATTGGTTATTATATCGGTATTTAACCGATATGTGATATATCCCTTAGCATGCCCTCTATAAGATTGTGACTCGTTTGAGTACACCAATATTAGAATTCGAATGTTCGTTTGAACTTTAAATGGATCGAATTGTTAGCTTGAGTTTAATAGACTCTAATTCCATATTAAGAGTTAAAGTTCCATTTTATAATGTCAACCTTGTTAAGAAAAGTAGCACAAACTCTTATATATTGATTAATATTTCAGTATTTAATCGATATGAGATTTATCCCTTAACACTATCTGAGGCCAACACTCGGAATGTAAGAATTGCCAAGACAACAATTGTAATCCAAAAATTATTATTTTGTTATCTACATTTTTCCATCGAAGATTTTTATATTTTATTTTTATTACTTTATTTTACGATATAATTTTTTGATAAATTAAATTTATGAAAATAAATGTTTTAGTTTTCACATAAAGAAAAAATTGAGTCGAAGAATGCACTGGTAAAACTATTTGGAAATAAATTTTCTAAATTTTAGGAGTCTTAGCACAAGTTTGAAGATGCTTAAATTATAATTTCAGCTAGTCAAACATGTCAAATATAATTTTTATCCACACATTTTATATGACCCACAACTTACAATCTATTTTTTATCCAGACATTCACCACCAACTTATAATATAAGTACTTAAAAAATAATTTCATTACTATCAAACATGCGCTTATTTAAATATGGAGACTTAGGCGACCGCTTTATTTTTTTATGTTATTCCTTCCCCGAACATAAATTTTATTTTAGGGTTTCATCTTTCATAGAAATTTTCAGCCAAAAGTCAATAAATGTAAAAGTATATCAGGCAAATTCTTGAACGTGTGAACATAACAAGTTGAATGTCTAAATCTTTTGTGAACTTCATGTTCAATGTTCGAGTACTTGTACTATACTTTGTTAAACTACTATTGAATGTAACATATATAATATATCGACTCTTTACAAATTTCATTGAATAAAATTTTACGTAGAAAAAGAAATTAGGAGCCAAAACTATTTTAGAAATATTTTGACGTCTATCATTTGCTAGGAAAATTATGTATACACTAATTTGTAACTAGAAATTGAAATTTATTGAATTTTCAAAACAAAAAAATACCCATAACAATTTCAATTAATTGAAAAATGTTGAGTCTTTATTGAAACTTTCATTTTAGCAATGTTATAATCCAAATTATCTACTCGATTGCTTCATTTTGTTGTTATCCAAAAATATCATCAAAATTAAAATTCAAAATTCAAAACTTGTTCAACAAATATGCTAAAATTCATCCTAATAGTCCAAAAATTCTAATTCATAGTCTAATATTGCAAATTGCTACTAAATTGAATATAACAGTTTGCCCGTTCCAGTATAGTAATATTTGGTAATATTAATATATTATAAGATGCAAGATCTAGTATCAAGACAAAGATTCTTAGTTTCTTGTTTTGGTGTTTAGTAACGTATGTCGGATCACATCTATGCTGCTTTAGGGTGGAGAAAGAATGTATAATCCTACTTTTGAATTTTGAGTTGTTGCCACTATGAGTAACAGTCTTCATAAAAAACTTGAGAAAATAAAAAATAGATTCATAAATTAGAGAACACTTGAAAGAGTATAACATAAAAACGAGCGAATTCAATAACTTGGAAAATCTGGATTAAACAAGAAACATAAACATTATCTTCCAATAATCAACTTTTCATATAGGGTTTATCTTCTTCTACGACTATAGGAAAAACGTTTATAAGTGGGTGACGTTTATAGAATTCATGGACTTTTAAGTGACTTTTATGGATTTGTTAAGAATTAATAAAAGTTTTCCATAAACTTTTGTAGACTTTTATTGACATCGGAATCTGCAATATCCACGTGTCAACAGATCTCTAGTCAATCTTCTACCAACCTGTATGTTACCTGCATACTTGGACAATTGCTAGATACCAAGATCACCGAAAGAAGGGGTCAGAAATCGTTGGTACTCCGATGATCAAGTCAATTGCCTGTACGATAGTATATGGGGAGAGAGTTTTTGGTATGGGAAAGACAAGCAAGCAGAGATTTGAGCAGAGTTTAAAAGTAGAGAATAATGCGTACCTTAGATTGATAAGAGGTCTTGTATTTATAGGTTCCAAATTCTAATTGATTTAGGTAAGCAATGAATTAGATATCTGATGTGATTTTCTTTTCTTAAGAGATAAAGAGTAATTGGATGTGAACGCGATCTTTTAGATTTTCATCTTAATTGAGCTAGTTTCTAATATTGTGTTGCCAATTACTAGGATAATGAGATTTGGTTTCCTTCTGAGTTCATATGACAATCAAATACAATTTGTTTTAAGTTATTACTTTCGCCGTCCCAAAATATCAGACAACAGTGGATTATACGGGATGTGAAAACCAACGAAGCACCCTATGTTGGTCATGAATGGAGAGGATTTTGCTAGACCTATGAAGCCTTCACTGGGCCTATGGGGCTTTCGTTGGGCCTTGAGGCATTGCTAAAATTAGGACTTAAGAAAAGTTTTTTTTACGAGGCCTATAAAAGGAGCCAAGAGCAAACCTTTGTCTAAGATGTTCTACCGAGGAGGTCCTTCGTGTATGTTCATAATCCTCTAAGTTCGAGGCCTGATTATTCATGGCAGGCGAGGGCATTGGTCAGTGGACATCCTAATACTAAATGGGTTCCACGTGGCCACTTCTGGAAGGATACATCATCAACAAATCAATCAGGGATTGTTCATTAACGCGAGTAATGATAGCGCAACCATTTTGTAACTTGGAGCATTAGGGCCATTATTACGAGAGGTGTGCTTGTTTGTGCTTTGGGAACGCGCGTGGCCTCTGTACGCCCTAGTTATTAATTGCATTCAGTTTGTACTTTCCGCCTTGTGATCCTTGGGTGTCACCACGTCCACTCTGTCAATGGTCGAGATAACAGAGACCGATAGCCCGAATAAGGTCCCCAACTGGAAGGAAGCCTTCATTTTTTTGCTGGTGATTGGGAGTTTAGGCTGGATGATCCTTTTATCCATGTTTCTAGTCCTTGTAGCTTCGGGGATCTTGGAATGCATGATTGTTTTGTATTCCGTATTCATCAAATGTTCTTGACTAAATATTTTTATTTTTTGGTTGTAGTGTGCGGGAAACTACCAATTCCGAGGCGAGATCGAGAAGACTTTCGTGCAAATTGGGCGCGTATTCGGGGACTTTCTAGTGAATTGTCACCTAGGTAGCCTTCTTCAGGATAACTCATATCTCATATGCTATGGTTTAATGGGTGAGTTTTTGCTAGCTTTTCGTCTCTTTATTTGCCTTGATTTTCTACTAATTCCTTTTTCGTTGGTGTAGCCAAGTGTACTTTCTGTGACATCCATGTCTACTTTGTTGATGAAGATGAAGACGAGGACAATGTTACCCACATCCTTCGCCTCTAGAGGTGTTGGTGGCCATCCCACTCCAGTCCATGACTCCACTACCAGAGTAGCCTTCTGGGCCTGCAATGCCCTGCCGTCTCCTATTACCGAGTCGATCGAAGATGTTCTGTTGCCATCATCTGGCTTGGACCCTGCCCCCCTCCCTCTTCATAACAATCGTTCCCATGCTAAAGGAAAGAGGGTCGTAAATAAGGAGGCTTCACGGGGAGAAGAATAGTAGACCATCCTCGTTGGAGGGTGACGGCTTTATGAGGGACGCGAGGAGAGTCCAACTTAATAATCGCCCAGATGTTGAGAACGTTGATTACGTAAACATTTGCTCTCGCTGGGATGAGCTTGACTCCACTATGTTGGAGATGCTGCTATCAGTCTCGACGATGGCTGTAACTACTGTGCACAAATTTTGGTCTCTTATCTGGAAGAGAGCTATGAACGAGGCCTCGTTGGAGGACATGATGACAATGACATCTATTAACATGGCGCGGGGCTTTGTCCTGAACTCTAAGGTGTAAAGTACTCTTAAAAGATTCATGGAAAAGGTGGATCAGGCTGAGGCAAAGGCCAAGAAGCTTTCTAACAACTTAAAGGCGATGGGCTCAACCAACACTAAGTTGGATTTTGAGAATTAAGCCTTGTGGTCGAGGGTGGAGGCTTTGGTCTTAGCCGAGGCCATTTTAAAAATTAAGCTAGACGTATATATCGATGATGTGAGGCAGGCAAAGATGAGGGTACTGGAGGACTAAAGTCTGAGGAGAACGGTCGAGATTGCCAGGAAGCGGGCTGAAGAAAGGGCCACAATGGACGAGCAGACTATATCTTCGATTTACCAAGATTTTGATGCCATGGTCCTTGAAAAGGACAAACTGTTGGCCAAGGCTATGGGTGAGATGGAGAGGGCGAAGGAGGAGTTGGCGGTGATGAATGCATCAATGACAGAGGCTGGGATGAGGTCTGTAAGGTTGTACAAAAAGATCTTTTCCAGCATTCCCGAGTACACTCGCCTCGCAACTTATTTTATAGAGGCTGAAGGTGACCAGCTGACGGAGAAGATCTAGGCTGTTCATCCTGAGTGGGATCTTTCATTTTTACTGTCAAATCTTGCTGCAACTTCTACTCCAGAGTCTTCAGCTGCTGCCGAAGCTCCTCGTAGAGGCAAAGACCCAATCCCTCATTTTTCTGTAGTAGAAGACCCCACATGTGCTAACCCTAAATAGGCAGTTGGACAGTAGGGTGATATTCTTTTACTTTATGATTGCATTGTCATTTATTATCTATGAAAGATATCCTTTTGCTTTAATGGTTAATTTCTTCTTTTTATCATGGTAAAAAAATTACAAACTCTCTTATTATTGTTGAATTGAAGTGTATTGACCTCGCTGCCAAATCATAACTTCTTGTTTCTTATTTGCTCATAAGTGTTACTACCTCATCCGTTCTTTATTCGAGGTTGGAACACTTATCCGAACAACATTCTAACTTTGAGTTACTTTGGTACACGTTTAGTAACTATATTCATTTGCAGTGTTAGATGGTTAACCGAAGTTGCCAACCTCTGACGAGGTTTCCAAGGTCATATTATCGAGGAGGTTCTGACGAAGTTGTCGAGGTGATATCTTCGAGGAGGTTCTGACGAAGTTGCCGAGGTCATATCGTTGAGGAGGTACTTCACAAAGTTCGGCCTTTTTTTACCGAGGCTAGTGCATTTGTGGCAGGTAAAGGCTTGAATTTGAAGGGTCGTTTCTCATGTCATTGTTTCCCAAGACAGGAACTAATGGTACAGCCTTTGCATTGCTCAAGATGTCTGCGCTATTAATGCCTAGGCGTGTTGAGGCGTGCGTAGCTTATGGCAGTCTCCAAGCCCATTAAATAACGTGTTCATCAAGAGCCTATTTAATGCTTTGCTTTTCCAACACATCATTTTTCCAACGATTTAGATCTTGATGTTCCTAATTAATGGCTAGGATGAGACGATGTGCCTATATATACCCAAGGAACCTTTCATTTCCATTTTTCACTTTCGCAAATTTCGCCATAGCTCAATCATCCTTCCCATTGTAGAAAACCCTTTCGACGAACGGACTTGTTGATGGCTAAGTAGGCCTTCTCCAATATCCCAGTCCTCAACATCGATGAAGATAGAGATGACACCGAGAATACGACTCTGTCCCTATCGTCTCCGATCCTGGGTACGGTGCCAGAACTGGCTGTGAACGTTCCATCTCCTTCTCTCCCCCAAGAACCTCTGTTTTTTTCACATAGTGTCAGACAGTAGGACAAAGAAATGGGGGTCGCCGTAGAAAAGGATAAGGCTCATGGGCAGAAGAGGACGGTGGCCCCATATGGGATGAGGGTATTATGACTTATGAGGAATGCAATGAAGGTCAGATGAGGTGAATGGTTGACTCATTCTCAGGGAACTGAAGGATCGACTCTTTATCTTCGAGGTGCATGATGAACCCCTCATCAAGGTGGAGAGTAGACTCCCTCTTAAGGAGCTGGAGGGTTGACTCATTCTCTCTGAGGTGGAGAGTGGACTCTCCCTCCCATGTTTTCAGGTAAGACCAAGTGCATCAACATTGAGTCTCGCCAGGACGAGTTGGACCCAGTCGTTCTGGAGATGCTCTTAGTACCTTCTGCTATGGCTGCGGCTTTCGTCCACAAGTATTGGACTTTCACTTAGAGAAAGGTGGCTGTGCAAGAAACTCTACTAGAGTTGGTGAAAATGGTAGAAATGAATACCGCCTGAAGCCATGTACTAAACTGCAAGCTCTACAACATGCTGGCTAGATTCAACGAGACATTTGAAATGGTAGATGCAAAGACAAATGAGCTTACCGATGAGTTGGAGATTGTGGGTTTAGAGAACACCAAGTTGAGCTCGAAGAACGAAGCCCTTCACTCTAAGGTGGATTCTATGGTCTTGGTTGAAGCTAATTTGGAGGCCAAAGTCGAGTCCGCCGAGTAGGGAAGGCAACAGGCCGAACACAGGGTGTTGAAAGCTCAATCCCTAACAAAGATGGCTGAGAACGCCTGGAGACGGGCTGAGGATAAGCTAAAAGTGTATGAAGAAATGGCCTTCGCAAAGCATAAGCAATTGGTCGAGGCAATGGCAGAGCTTGCCAAGGCTAAAGAACAACTAGCTAGGTTAGAGACCCCTTTTTGTGCCGACCCTAAAGAGGTAGCGGGGTCGTACGACTTATCCTTAATGTAATTTTGTCAATTTTGTAATGTCACAAATTCATTAATGAAGAGAAATTTTCTCCCAATCCTTTTCCTTTTTGTTCAAAGTGTTATTGCTTCGTTTTTTTTTCTTTTCATCAATTAATACACTTACTTAAATGTTCTTTCTTCGTATTATACGCGTTAAGTATTTTACCCAGCTAGTTGAGGAGTTGACTGCAAATCACACTCCCTTGCTGCCTCATTTTCTTTGCTCGTATTAGTATGCGTTAAGCATTTTACCTAGCGAGTTAATGAGTTAACCGCGAACCATACTCTATCCCTACCTCATTTTCTTTGCTCTTATTAGTACGTGTTAAGTATTGTACCCAGTGAGTTAAGATGTTGGCAGTGAACCACACTTCATCACTGCCTTGTTCACTTTACTTGTGTTTGCATGCGTTAAGTTTTTTACCCAGCAAGTTAAGGAGTTGGCCGTCAACTATACTCTTGCGTTGCCTCGTTCTCTTTACTTGTGTTTTCACGCTTTATATTTTTTACCCAGCAAGTTAAGGAATTGGCCATGAACCATACTCCATCGCTGCATCGTTTTCTTTACTTGTGTTTGCATGCATTAAGTTTTTTACCCAGCGAGTTAAGAAGTTGGCCGTGAACCATACTCCCTCGTTGCCTCGTTTTCTTTACTTGTGTTTTCACACGTTATATTTTTTACCCAGCGAGTTAAGGAGTTGGCCGCGAACCATACTATATCGCTGCCTCGCTTTCTTTACTTGTGTTTGCATGTATTAAGTTTTTTACCTAGCGAGTTAAGGAGTTGACTGCGAACCACACTCACTCGCTGCCTCGTTCTCTTTAATTATGTTTCCACGTGTTAAATTTTTTGCCCAGCGAGTTAAGGAGTTGACTTCGTACCACACTCCCTCGCTATCTCATTCTATTTACTTGTGTTTGCATGCGATAAGTTTTTTATCCAGCGAGTTAAGGAGTTGGCCGCAAACTATACTCCCTCACTACCTCGTTCTTCAATGGCGTAACCTAGATGAGAAAGCTTTGACTTGAAATGAACTGGGCTTTAATTGAATACAACTATCTTTGAACAAAATTGAATTCAAAACTGATATGCGACTTGGCGCTAATAAACAAGAAACCTATTGGTAGTACGGGTGAAGGTGAATGACGTTCCACAGGTGCTTTGTTTCTTTCCCCTCATAGTTTTCTAATTTGTAGGTTCTGGGCCGTATTACCTCAATGATCTTATACGGTCCTTTCTAAGTGGGTCCAAAGTTCCAGCTACGATCTATTTGTTAGCAAGAAAGACCTTTTTAGGACAAAATCGTTGACTTGAAAGCCCCTGTTCTTGACTTTAGAGTTGTAGTACCTAGCCATCTTTAGATGAGAAACTTTAGATGAGAAAGCTTTGACTTGAAACGAACTGGGCTTTAATTGAATACAACTATCTTTGAACAAAATTGAATTCAAAACTGATATGCGACTTGGCGCTAATAAACAAGAAACCTATTGGTAGTACGGGTGAAGGTGAATGACGTTCCACAGGTGCTTTGTTTCTTTCCCCTAATAGTTTTCTAATTTGTAGGTTCTGGGCCGTATTACCTCAATGATCTTATACGGTCCTTTCTAAGTGGGTCCAAAGTTCCAGCTACGATCTATTTGTTAGCAAGAAAGACCTTTTTAGGACAAAATCGTTGACTTGAAAGCCCCTGTTCTTGACTTTAGAGTTGTAGTACCTAGCCATCTTCCTATGATAAACTGCCAAGTGAAGCCACACACTTGCATGCCTTTCTACCTGCAAGTCAAGGTTTTTTCCGTATAGATCCTCGTTGACTACTTCGTCGAAATGTAAGCGCCTTGGGAAAGGCATCCATACTTCAATGGGGATCATTGCCTCAGCTCTATTTGTTATAGCGAAAGGAGTTTCACCAGTTACTGTTCGGGAGGTAGTCCGATATGACCATACAGTCTCAAGAAGTTCTTCAGCCCATCATTTTTTGGCGGACTCCAGTTTTCTCTTCAGAGTGTGTTTGATAATCTTGTTGACGGCCTTACCTGGCCATTGGATCGGGGATAGTGGAGAGTAGAGAATTCTCTTCTAACTCCAAGCTTTTCGCAATTCGAGTTAAACATTTTCCCTACGAACTGCGTACAATTGTCTGAGACAAGAGAGTAAGGGATCCCGAAGCGGCAAATTATACTCTTCCACACGAACTTCCATGCATTATCTTCCGTAATCTTAGCTAGGGGCTCGGTTATGCACCACTTGGTGAAGCTGCAAACTTGACACTGCCCCTACCTATTGAGAAGGGACCAATGAAGTCGATTTTTCATTTGGAAAAAGGCCATGGACTGGTAACTGGGGTGAGGTCTTGAGCTAGTAGCTTTGGCACTGTGGCGAATCTCTGGCACTTCTCACATTTCTTCACAAAGGTGTGTGAGTGATTCTTCATAGTCGGCCAGTAGTATCCTTATTTCAAGGCCTTCTGTGTTAGTGCTATCCTTCCTGTGTGATTACCGTAGGCTCCTTCATGTATCTTTCGCATGATGTAGTTGGCTTCATCTTTCATAATGCACCGTAGGAGTGGTAGACTAAATCCTTTTTTGTACAAGATTCTATCATGTAGGATGAACTTTGTGGCCCTTCTGTGGAGTTTTGGAGCTTCGTCCTTGTCATCTGGAAAAACTTAATAGGTCAGGTATGCGATGATTTTCTTCATTCGGGAGACCCGCTAATTATCATCGACTTCTGTTGCAGAACCTCATCGGTGGTTGTTCGGCTAAGCCATTTGATCGGAATAGCTTTAATCAAGTGGTTTCTTTGTAACTCACAAACTTGGAGAGGGCGTCGGAGTAGCAGTTTTCAACCCTGGGGATTTGGAGCAACTCAAAATCCTCAAAGTTAGATAGAAAATCCTTGACCTTCTTCAAGGACCATGGATTTTTCACGGGCTGTGAAAGTTCCATTAACTTGACTAACTACATGCTGCGAATCATTGTAGATCTGGATTTTTATAACCTTCATCTCATTTGCCAAAATCAAGCCTTCAAGGAGTGTCTCATACTCGACAGTGTTGTTTGAGGCTTTGAACTCCAGGAGAAGTGCACAGTTGAGATGGCCGTCTGTCTACTGGAGAATTTATCTCAAATGGAGGTTCGTCCGGACGTCGATACTGCGTGCCTGGAAGCATGGTCGAAGCTTCTTTGATGCGATTATTAGGGTTAAGGTGAGCTTCTTCATGTCTAGGTATCTTGTTTTTACGTCTTGCAAGGCTTTGCTCACATAGTAGACTGAGAGTTGAGTCAGGCCCTCTTCTCAGATCGGTACCGAGCTCACTACTTTTTCAAATACTGCTAGGTAGATTAGTAATTTTTCTCTGATCTTTGGCTTGGATAATAACATGGCTCTTCTAATGAGTGTCTTGAGTTCCCAGAAGGCCCTTTCACACTCATTTGTCCATTCAAACATCTTTTCTCCTTGATAGTTTAGAAGAAGGGTTGGCACCAATTAGTTGCTTTTGATATGAATCGATTTATGGCTACCAACCTTCCCGTAAGGTTCTGGACCTCCTAGGGAGAGGATGGTGAGCGCCTGTTGATGAGTGCTCTGATCTTCTCGGGATTGGCCTCTATCCCACGCTGATTCACCATGTAGCCCAAGAATTTTCCAAACGCGACTAAAAAAGCACATTTCAGGGGCTTCATTTGGTATTTGTAGAGAATTTCGAACATCTCTTCCAAGTGTCTGATACGATTCTAGGCATCTACAATCTTTACGAGCATGTCATCGACGTAGACCTCCATAGTATTTTCAATTTGTTCAGCAAACATGCGGTTCACTAATCTTTGATACGTTGCCCCGGTGTTCTTCAGGGAGAATGACACCATCTTGTAACAGTATAAACAGTAGTCCGTTATGAATGAGGTATGTTCATTGTCACCAGCGAACATGGGGATCTAGTTGTAATTGGAATAGGCATCTATGAAGCTAAGTAACTTGTAACCGGCAGTGGCATCGACCAATTGATCAATGCGCGGCAAAAGAAAGCTATCTTTGGGGCAAGCTTGGTTCAGGTCGGAGAAGTCTATACATACTCCCACTTGTGGTTGTTTTTCTTAACCAGCACGGGGTTGAACACCCATTGGAGGTAGACCACTTCCCTGATGAATTCGTTGGCCAGCAATTTATCCACTTATTCTTTTAGGGCACCATATCTCTCGATGCTCAGATGACTTCTCTTATTTATCTTGGGGTGCATCTTTGGGTCCAACTTCAGGGCTCGACAAGCTACAGAAGGGCTTATCCCTACCATGTTGGCATGATTTCATGAAAAAACATATATGCTCTCTCGTAAGAACCGTTTTAGTTTTTTTTATCCCTTCTTTTAGTTTATGTCCCAACTGTAGTACCTGTGAGGAATTTGAAGGGCTCACTGGGAATGTTTCCAACTCTTCTCCTGGCGAAGCTAACGAATCGAACCTACGATTCGTGGGTCGAGGCCTTCATCGAGGACCATGTCCTATTCACCACTCTCTTGGTCAACATACATCGCCTCTGTTCATATGGACATGATCGTGGGGGGTGCACCTTCGCGTGTTGCTGCTTTTCAAAGCACGTTCATGTAGCACGCCCTTGCTTCTGTTTGATGGTATCGGACCTTGGTGATTTTACCTAGTGTCGGGAATTTCATCGATAAATGATGGATGGAGGTGACTGCTTATAAATCTTTGAGTACGGGCTTATCGAGTACCCCATGGTAGGTGGAACAGTTGTCCACCACCAAGAATTCCATAAACTTTTTTACGTGGCATGTGGGCTCTCCAAAATCCACAGAGAGGGTGATCTTTCCCGCGGGATGAGGCTATCTCCTGTGAAGCCAAACAATGGCTCCGAGATGGCTATCAGCTCATGGTCTACCTCTATTTGATCGAAGATGCTGCCAAATAGGATATTCACGGTGCTGCCATCATCGACTAACATTCTTTGGAGAATGGGAGGTTCTCGTCATCGTCGTCGAGGTCACACGATCGTTCCAGCCTTTCATCCTCAGGCCCCACATTCATGGCCTTGGGGTTCCTCTTCATTTCTGAACAAGCTTCGCTATGCTCGTTGTCCCTACTGCTTAATGATTGGGACCGTGCCACCGAGGACCCAACCCCCAACTTGTCAAATATACTAACAGATGCGGCTGACTGGTTTTCTCACATCGGATGAGGTTTGAATTCAGGTTCCGAGGGTTTCGCCTATCTAATATCGACGGATCATCCTGAGATCGACAACTTTTGATTGAGCCGAACCTCGAAAAGCTTTGCTAGCCATGGTTACACTTGTGTTCAGATTGAGGAGATTGATTTCCCAACCGCTCAATCACAGCCCTCATTCGGGCATTGTCCTTTTTCAGGTCTAGAATATCTTGTTTGGTCATCCGCCTCTGTCTTTGTCTCCTTCTCCGACGGCGGGTTACATTCTGGAGATCCTGAACGCTTTTCTGTTGTTGGTTTGTGTGGTGGGACTCAATTTCATCTTCTTGAGAGTTGTTTGTTGCCGTGCTCTCTCCAGTAGAAAACATGTTTTACCAGAGATTTATAGGTTGTGTAACATATTTTCGTTCCCACAGACAGCACCAATTCGTAACCATTTCAACTATTTTTAAGAGACTAAATCTTATTATTTCTAAAATTATGGAGTAATTAACGTCAATTGATTCAATTTTCAAATTACAGTTCATAGTCATTCAATTTTCTTCCTTTCTCACACACACAGTTCAGTAATAAGTAATAACTATTCAACGCACATGACAATTAACAAATAAAAATAGAAATATCAATCTCAAAAGTAACAAATAGAAATATCAGTGTTGAATATCACTATATGAACAAAGGATTTTAAAATTAACACATTAATTAATAGGTAATAGCAACGTTAACACCAGTCATAAACAAAAATGTAAAAAAGAGTCGGAATCAATACTATAATGACAATTTTTTTGAAAGAACCCAACCATTATTACATAATACTCAAAAACAATTTCACAAACAAGTAGTTCTGTTTGGATGAATGAATGTATTAATTCTTTATTAATATACCTTAAATATGCACCAGCTATAACATTTCTGCCCATTAACATTTCATAGTTTATACATACATATATTTTTAAAAACAATGAATTTTCAATACAAATTATGATTCAAACCAAATTAATTTCATGGAACTTACTTCATAGAAGATCATTTGCTAGGTACCGTATATTGTTTGGAGAAACTCATTACTATAAATGGCCCCAATTAAAATATGAATCGTAGCCCAATAACAAGGAAAGCCCGGGGTTAAGCCAGAGCTTAATGGACTCATCCAATTTGAGCTCAAAACTAATGGGCTAGCCCAGTCCGAGTCCCATCCCAATGAGCGCACTAAACTCTAGTCAGCTCAAACCAAACAATAATTCTCGAAGGAATTTTACACAAATAGGCTACAATTTGAAAATAATTTAGATAAAAATATATATGTACCATAAATTTCAAATATATTAGATACATCTTTTTTTTTTTTTTTTTTTTGGGTAATTACATTGTATACCATAACTGAAAGTTAATTAATAGAGAATCATTCTAATCCAAAATTACGAAATCTTTAATTATTGGACAACTTTCTCAATCATCCAAATAATAATAATAACAATAAATAAAACAAATGATCAACGACAAAAGTTCTGTCAATAATCGCCCACAACATTATTGTAGGTGACGAGAATCATTATTGGTGAGTTATTTCGGACGAAATTACTGAATAGTTAAGATAACAAGAAAATGTCTTTTATTATCTACGATAAGGTAAAGGAGAATGATATACAGCTTGAGCGTGGAACTTGTCTTGTTGACAATCCTACTTTTCTTTGTTCAATTGGATTTGTTCACTTGACAAGTATCGATAGGCACTCTTGACCTTGACTCTTTCACTTCAAGACTTGTTTAGTTTACATGTCATATCATATTGGATAAGGTTTTCAAGTCTAGCCTATCTTGATGTTGTAAGATAATTATGTGCCCACATAATATTATTTATTAATGAATTAAGCGGTCTAATAATACTAAAGAACGGAAATTTTATTGGTCAATGAGAAGTGAGTAGTTTTATGTAACTTTACTTTGATGGAAAGTAGAAGTCTAATGATTATAGGAAACTATCTCTCGCTGCCTATAAATGTGGATATACCCCATCATTTATTTACTTCCAATTAAAAAGTTAAGGAAGAGAAAATATAATTTCTTGGTTTTTGGTTTTGCCATTTGGAGATCAATTGAAAGTTTGGCTTTATTCAATGATCTGTCATAAATCAAGGTCCGCTTCCTAATGAATTATTGATTTCATTGTTTAAATGTGAAAATCATAAAATTTCAAGATTTGAGAATTAGAGTTTATATAATTTATTATATTACATATTATAATTGATTTCTTACATGTGGTATCACATCCCATAGTTTAGGAACATGTGATTTTCCGATTATGATTTATTCTTAAGATCTAAGTTTTTTTTTTTTAATTGGGCAATTAATATTTTCGCTGTAACTTTGTAGTCATCTGCCAAACGTTAATTGATGTAAAATAAAATATTTGACGAAACCAAAATTGATTAGTAATATTTTATTATATGTCTTAATTAGACTTCTTCCATTACTGATTAATGGCATGCGCGTACCTCAATGTCTAATAAAATTGGTTTTGATAATGGTGGTGTCAGATTGTTTTATGTTGCACCAAATAAATGTTTTTGCAATCGAATTGTTTAATATTTTAATAATATTATGAATAAAGTATGAAATCTGTTTTATGTTATTGTTGTTGTAATTATAAAGTGCATAAGATCAAAATGATAATATTCATGAGAAATCTCATCATAAAATGGATCGACCATGTTTGACGGTTTAAAAGATCATTTATATAAATGTTTTGTTTTGTTTTTTGAAAATTAAATTTATGTAATCTAATGTTCAATTATCGTGGTTTGTTAGTGTTACCATCTAATTTTGGTATGGCCTCTTAGGCCCAGTAAATGTCCAAGCTAGACCCGGCGGAAGTCTCGGGAGTCAACAAAGGCCTCGTAAATTCTCAGAAGGTCTCGAAGGCCCATCGAACATTTTAGCATTTCTGAATCAGAGTATTGTGAGGTCTATGAAGGACCTCGACACTCATGGCCGACCCAGAAAGCTTCGCCGAACTTCGTATTTATTATAACTAGCAGGCAGCACGATATTTTTGGATAACCACAGAAGTAATTAAAGAAATATTGTGTTTGATTCACACACGAACTCTCACAAGGAAACCTAATTGTAATCCCCTAAAAATTAGACAACATGATCTACTCAAATAAGGGCTGAAATCTAGAAAATTGTATTGACAACTGATCATCCCTATCCCATGAGGAAAGAGAGTCTAATCAGATCTCTAATTGATTGTTTTCCTAAATCAATTAGAACTCTTGTGCTATAAATACAACGTTTCCGGTTATTCTAAGGTATACTTATTTTTATGACACACATTTACGTATTATTATCACATAAACTCTGTTCAAATCTCTACCTGCTTGTCCCTCCCTCATCCAATTACTTTTACTTCCCATATATTGTCCCATATACCGGCAGTTGACTTGATCGTCGGAGTACCAACGATCGCCAGCCCCTTTTTCTCCGGTGATCTTGGTGCCTAACAGTCGTCCTAGTGTCCAAGTAATATACATGTTGACATAGAAGTGACTGGAGATTTGTTGACATGTGGATAGCGCAGATTCCAATGTCAATTGGCGCCATCTGTGGGAAGCAAAAAATGTTACACAACTTAAAACTTGTGGTAAAAATGTGTTTTCTACCAGGAAGAGCATAGCAACCGAAAATTCCATGGAAGAAGAAGTAGAGTCTTATCATACGGACTTGCGGCAGGAAAACGTTCAAGATCTCCAGAACGTAACCTGCCGCAAGAAGAGAAGACAGCAACAAAAACAAATGGTTGAGTAAGAGAACCAGGACCTGAAGCTAGAGAATGTCCAGATGATGGCAGTGCTTGAATTGTTGGAGAACCAATCCCTCCAACATGGACCCAAGAGTAGCCGTACCCGGCGAAGCCCTTCGAGGTCTGGCTTAATGGAAAGTCGTCGATCTCAGGACGACCCGCATGTTTCAAACAATAGGAACCCTCAGAACATTGTCCCGAAACCTTCGCAGGACAATCAAAAGGAGAGACTTCATTTGGTGTGTGGAAATCAGCCAGCTCCTGTCGCCAACGTGTTTGATAGGTTGGGGTGGGATTCTCCATAGCATCACCTCTACTGGTGTACAGTAGGCACAGTGAGCGTAGTGAGGCCCGCACAGAAAGGATGAATGACCCGAAACCTGTCCACGTGGGGCCCAAGGACGAGAAGGAAAGGTTAGAATGCTATGAGGATGACGACGACGAGAACCTCCAATTCACCAATTACATAAAGGCCATGGAGGTACCCGCGAATTTTAGAATGCCTCTGATTGACAAATATAACGAGAGACGTGACCCTATGGATCACATCAACATATACAAGACGAAGGTCCATGGTCATTACCTCGTCGTGAAGTGTTGGAATTTCTACACTACGCTCACATCCGATGCGAAGATGTGGTACAATAAGCTGAAACCATGAAGCATCAGGAGTTGGCCTCAGCTCAAAAGAGAGTTCGTCAATGCTTTCATTGGCAACCGGACCATGATAGTTGATATTACCCAACTCCACGACATTCGGCAACAGGAAGAAGAAACTGTAAAAAGCTATTTCAAGAGGTTCAGCAACGTCATCAACAAGATCGAGACTGTAATCGATGACAAAGTTCTAGATGCATTGGTGACTGGACTTTACATGCGCACCCCTTTCTGAAGAGACGTCCAGAATAGCCAACTTAAGACTTACAGTCAGCTAGTAGACCTGATCCAACAATAAATTTGATCAAAGGAGACGATCGAGAATAGGGAGAAACTCGAAATAGATAGAGGAGATCGCTATCAAAGAGAGGGACGACGCTCTCCTGAACCTCGTTTCAGTTGCTTTCGAGAAAAGCGGTCTCCTGGACCGTAAAACAACCATTACAGGAGGTTCAACCAGACGGAGGTAGTCCCTGCTCCCCATACCAGAACACCCACAGTGGTCCTTTTACCGGTGGCCCATCCACCCAAGTTCTGTCGCATACACAGAATTATGGTGCATAATACAGAAGAATACCCAGACATGAGGGAACTGATCAACCGCAGGAACCAGAAGCAAGGAGAGAAGAAACAATCGACACAGAGATGTCGAGTACCGCCTAATCAAGGGCAATGGTCTCTGCCTCGACGTCAGGATAGCGGACCTCACCGCAATGATGGAAGAAATGATAGAAACAAGGACCCACGGAGGGTGAAAGGACTTGCAAGAGCCCTTTCAATTCAAAAAATCAACACGATCATAGGAGGGCCCTATGTCGGAGGGCACACGATGAACTTGCGGTGAAACTACGCGAAGGCAGCAAGAGAAGAACTGCGGAGAGTTGTCAGGTTTACGGGCACCGACCGAGAGCCCCCTAGATCTCGTTCACTGAGGAAGACGAGGCCGGCATACACTACCCCCACTATGATGCCTTGGTGGTCTGTGTCGTCGTTGTCAGGAACGGACTGGGACGGATGTTGGTTGATGACGGGAGCGCCGTGAACATCTTATTCAGCAGTACCTTTGTTCAAATGGATGTGGATCATGAACTGACAGCCATTTCAGAACCACTATTTAGTTTTACGGGAGATAGCCTCATCCCACGAGGGAGGATCACCCTCGCAGTGGACTTTGGAGAGCCCATGTGTTATCTAAAGAAATTTATAGAATTCTTAGTGGTTGATGCCTGCTCCGCCTACCATGGAGTCCTTAGTAGACCTGCACTCAAGGATCTACAAGTGGTTACATCCATCACTTACTTGACAATAAAGTTTCCGACGCTAGAAAGGGTCGCCAAAATTTGCGGCAATTAGACAAAAGCAAGGGCCTGTTATATGAACGCGTTACGAAAGGCAGCAAAGCGCAAAGATGTTACCCCGGTGGTAATGACTATACAAATAGAGTCGATGGATGTCGACCTTGAAAACATAGACGAAGAAATGATACTGGACAAGGGCTTGGACTCTCAAATGATAGGCTTAGACTCTCTGGTCTCTTAAGCGGAAGAACTGGAAGCATTCCCAGTAAATTTCTCAGACCCAACCAAAATATTGTAGGTGGGACAGAGACTCGAGAAAAAGATGAAGAAAGAACTAAAGCAGTTCCTGCGAGAGAATACTGACATCTTCACATAGAAACATAGTGACATGGTAGAGATTGATCCATCTGTGGCTTGCCATGCCTTGAAAGTGGATTCAAAAATGCGCCCCAAGATACAAAAGAGAAGACCCTTGAGAACTGAGAGGTACGGTTCCTTGAAGAATGAAGTTGACAAGCTACTAACCAATGAGTTCATCAGGGAGGTAGTATACTTCCAATGGGTGTCCAACCCTGTGCTGGTGAGGAAGAGCACCAAGAAGTAGAGGGTGAGCATAGACTTTTCGGACCTAAATCAAGCATTCCCCAAAGATAGCTTCCCGTTGCCGCGTATTGACCAATTGGTCGATGCGACTGCCTGCCATAAGCTACTTAGTTTAATGGATACCTACTCTGGCTATAACCAGATCCTGATGTTCTCTGGAGATAAGGAGTACACATCGTTCATTACGAACTGATGATTGTATTGTTACAAGTTGATGCCCTTCGGCCTAAAGAACACATGAGCAACATACCAGCAGCTAGTAAACTGCATGTTCTCAAGACAGATTGGAAACACGATGGAATTCTACGTCGATGACATGCTCGTGAAGAGCGTGAATGTCAAAGACCATATTGGACACTTGATGGAGATGTTCGGAATCTTCCGTAAGTATCGTATGAAGCTTAACCCTCTAAAGTGTGTCTTCGGAGTCACATCAGGAAAGTTCATCAGCCACATGGTATACCGGCGCAGGATAGAAGCTAATTACAAGAAGATCAAAGCACTCGTTGAGATGCAGTCACCATCTTCCCTCAAGGAAGTCTAGAGCCTAACAGGAAGATTGAAGCCCTAAACCGATTCATATCGAAGGCGACTGATCGCTGCCAGCCTTTCTTACAGACCATCAATGGAGGAAAGAGATTTGAGTGGACCGAAGAATGCGAAAAGGCCTTCCAGGAACTCAAGGTCCTCTTCGAAAAGGCCCTGCTGCTATCCAAGCTAAAGAATGGAGAAATATTACTGATCTACCTCGCAGTGTCTAAAAAGGCGGTGAGTTCGATTTTGATCTGAGAAGAAGGCCCGACACAACTCCCAATCTATTATGTGAGCAAGGCCCTGCAAGATGCAGAGACAAGATACCCAAACCTGGAGAAGCTCGCCTTGTCTCTGATTATCGCATACCAAAAACTCTGGCCATACTTCCAGTCACATAGCATCGATGTCCTGACGAATCTCCATCTTAGACAGATCCTCCAAAAGCTGGACACCTCGAGAAGACTGATGAAATGGTCGATTAAACTTAGCCAATTCGACATATCCTACAAGCCAAGGCCTTCCATAAAGGGACAGGCCTTAGCAGATTTTATGGCTGAGTTCGCCCATATCCCAGAGGACTTACTTGAAGCCAAGCCTTAGGAGGTACCATCATGGAAATTATATGTTGATAGATCCTCGGGTGAGGCCGGAGCCAGAGTCAGAATTCTGCTGATTAGCCCCGACGGCCATAATCTCAATTGTGCGCTTCGATTGGAGTTCAAAGCCATAAACAACACTGTCGAATACGAGGCACTCCTAGCAGCCTTGAGGCTGGCACAAGAGATGAAGGAAAGGAAAATCCAGATCTACAGCGACTCGCAGCTGGTGGTTAGCCAAGTCAACGGAACCTTCACAGCTCACGAACAATCTATGGTGGCATATTTGAAGAAGGCCAAATATCTCATATCTCACTTCGAGATATTTAAACTACTCCAGATTCTCTGGATTTAAAATGGTTATGCCGACTTCCTTTCCAAGTTGGCGAGTAGTAAGGACTCCGACTTGGTGAGGGCTATCCCAGTTGAAAAGCTTAGCAGACCATCCACTGATGAGACTCCACCACATGGTACCATGATGATCATCGAGTCTTCTAAATGGATGAAGAAAATCATCGCATACTTGACCGACCAAATTCTACCGCATGACAGGGAGGAAGCACGAAAACTCCGCAAGAGGGCGGCAAAATTCGTACTACAGGCTGGGATCCTATATAAAAGAGGATTCAGCCACCCATTCCTACGCTGCATCACTCAAGAGGAGGAGAATTATGCGATGAAGGAAATACACGAGGAAATTTGCGGTAATCACTCAGGAGGAAGGGATCAATGGTACTATTGGCCAACCATGATGAAGGATTCGTATGCTTATGCAAGAAAGTGCGAAAAGTGCCAAAAATTTGCTGTTGTACCAAAGCTCCCAGCTCAAAACCTTACCCCGGTCACCAGTCCTTGGCCCTTTGCCAAATGGAGGATCGACTTCATAGGTTCTCTCCTAACTGGAATGGGTGGGGTCATTTGCGGTAGTAGCGGTGGATTATTTCACCAAGTGGTGCGAAGCTGAGCCTTTGGCCAAGATCATGGAGGAGAACACATGGAAGTTTGTTTGGAAGAACATCGTATGTCATTTTGGGATACCCCACTCCATTGTTTCCAACAATGGTACACAGTTTGTCAGGAAGAAATTCAACTCGAACTGCGAAGAGCTGGGCATTCAGAGGAATTTTTCCAGTCCCTACTACCCCCAGTCTAACGGCCAGGTGGAGGCCATCAACAAGATCATCAAGCACACTCTAAAAAGAAAGTTAGAATCTGCTAAAGGGTATGGCTGAAGAATTATCTGAAATACTGTGGTCTTATCGAACCACTTCTAGAACGGCGACTGGCGAAACGTCTTTCGTCATGGCATATGTAGCGGATGTAATGATTCCCGTCGAAGTAGGGATACATTTCCCAAGACACTTACACTTTGACGAGGTGGTTAATGAAGATCTACGAAGGGCGAATCTTGATTTACAAGATGAGAGGCACACAGACTCGCAACTCTGTCTGGCGGTTTATCAGAAAAAGATGGCCAGGTAATACAGCTCAAAAGTAAAGAGCAGAACTTTCTACGTTAATGACTTTGTTCTCAAGAAAGTTTTCTTAGCTAATAGAGAAGTAGGGGTCGGGACCCTCGGACCCACCTGGGAAGGACCCTACAAGATCATCGAAGAAGATCAGCCAGGAACCTATAGGTTGGAGGACTCATAAGGGAATGAAACAAGGCACCCATGGAACATCACATATCTGCATCCGTATTATCAGTAATCCTTTATATATTTCTTTTTATTTTTTTCCTTTTCTCAGCATTAAGCCGAATATTAGCACCTTCTTTTGGCCTCGATCAGACATAGTGTTATCCTAATAAAGCTCGGTATTTTCCAAATCGCGGTACTCTATCCAATCAAACAAGTCAAGGAAATTCAGCAGCGAGGGAGTGTGGTTCGCGGACAACTCTGTAAACTCGCTGGATAAATATTCAATGTGCAATCAAGCAAGTAAAAGAAATTTGGCAGCGATGGAGTGTGGTTCGCAGCCAACTTTGTAAACTCGCTGGATAAACATTCAACTCGCAATCAAACAAGTAAAAGAAATTCGACAGCGAGGGAATGTGATTCGCGGCCAACTCTGAAAACTTGCTGGATAAACATTCGATGTGCAATCAAGCAAATAAAAAAAATTCGACAGCGATTGAGTATGGTTCACAGCCAACTCTGTAAACTTGCTGGATAAACATTCAACGCGCAATCAAACAAGTAAACAATTAACACATTCTCACATAAACATTGGCGTGTGTTATAGAGAACGACGCTCTTAATGAAAGATGTACTCCACAAAAACTTTATCAAGAAAGCAACATTGATGCCTGTTATGAAGAAACGTGACCCCCTAAGTCCTCAGCTGCGATCGGCATAACCAGGAACCCTGAAGTTGGCCAACAGATCCTTGGCCCTCGATAACTCCGCCAAGGCCTTGGTCAATTCTTTATCCTTTGCATAGATGATATTCTGACAACCCCTCAGCTATGACTCAACCTTCTTCTGAGCCTGCATGCACACCATTTGGATCGTTCCAGCATTGGTTATGTCATATACAGCCCATGCCCTCGCATCTTCAAAAAAAGCGAGTTGTGCATGAAGGGTTGTGTTCTCTGAACTCAACACGTCAATATCCTCGACCCCCTCGACTGTTGAACGCAGTTCATCAACTTTCATCGCCAGCACATGGTACAACTCACAGTTGAGCACATGACTTCGAAAGGTATACATCTCTGCCAGTTTTAACAACTCTATCAGTTATGCATTGTCTGCAGCCTTTGTAAAGGCAGAAGTCCAATACTTATGAACTGAAGCCGCTGCTATGGCGGCCGGAGCTGGCAATTTTTCCAAAATGGCTAGATCCAATTCACACTAACGAGACCCGATATTGATATACTCAGACTAGCCAAGAGGAGGAGTAGAGGTTTGGGTCGCGCTTTGAGTACATAGAACGCGCTTCTCGGTCTCCCAAGAAGAAGCCATCCAGCCTTGCTTAGCTTTTCGAGAATCCTTCACATCTCCATCATCCTCCATGTCCCTTCCTGGCATAGTCGTTTCTCTCTTGCCATCACTGACCACTTCCTCTTGTCCAATCATTTGAAATTTTTTGATGAAAATATGGGTCCTGTAAGAAGCAGAACATAATGAACCCCCGCCGTTATTCTTGACGCCAACAGAAAGGATGATGAATTGCTCACAATCTTCGGAGCAAACACTGTACACGGTAGCGGAGGCTAAGGAAAAATATACTCATTTTTACCCACAACTCCACCATGTCTTACCTTGAGCTTTGGCACGCTGGAAAAATAAAAAACTGCCATGACAAACAATGGCTGAATTCTGATATTACGAGAAGGATGTGAAAGTGAGAGAAATGGAAGAAAGTTCTGCCAGTACATATATAACCAAATTGGAATGCAAACAGCCAGATAAATGGACACATATATGGAGAATGATGCACCCCAATAAATCCTAGGAAGATGTAAAGGCCACGTGGGATAAACGTACTTCAATGGTTGTACCATCATGATGTAATGATGGCACCGCCAATACACATCCCACGGGAGAACCCTCAACAAAGTTTGAGAGCCTTGCCCATCTTGTGAAAGTATGTCAACCCAAGAGTCTCAAAATTGCACGGAGGCAAAGGCAAACACCTTGACTACAGAACCTCGCGTTTGTAGTGGCTGTTCTTCTTCAATCGCTAGTAGAAGCTATCCAGTCAAGAAACTATTTGTTACCCATTTAGATATCTCAACTTCAACTGTGCAACAAATGAAGATAGTCAGATATATTCTTATTTTATTCGTTACAATATGGATTACAAGGCAAGAATGAACAAACACGGCTACCATCCTACTACCTCGTCGCCTCTTAGGGTCGGTACATATCAGGATCTATAGTCTACTAAATTGATACTCTGATCTTCGTCATTGGCAAAAAGTCTAGCTTCACCATGATAGAGAGTCTCCCAAAATCAATACTAGTTGATTTGGTGACTAATTAGGCTACACTGCTCAAAAATGTCGTTGGCACCTTTGGCAGATGGCTTAAAATCCCGTCATCCGAATAAAGATCATCGATGGGTTTGGTCATCTGTGTCCATTGTGTACGCACCGATCGGGACCTTCTGGCTACGGCTACTAAGCCCAACCCTCTCACACATTTGGTCCTATGAACGTTGATCCTCTGGGCGTTTGGTACTCTGAATGTTGATTTTCCAGTTGTTTGGTCCTCTAGGCACTAAATCTTTATCCGCGCTTTCGTATTATATTTGAGACGAACATTGGAACCTAATAAATGAATATTAATAGATGTGCCTGTGCCCTCCTACCATGAAAAGTTACAGCCATGGAGATTAGTTAGCAAAATTTACCAGAGTTATGAACGCATGAGAAACGCAATGAAGGACCCTTGTTGTTTTTATAAGAACAGCATGGAAAACATTACACTTAGCCGTATGGGGAACGCATGGTAATACATGAGATGGTTAATGTCAGTTATCAAGTGGGTATTTTGAACGCCACACGCCTCAGGCGCCTTTTCAATTACTGGGACATTGATGACGTTAACTATTCAAATTCAACAAAGAAGTCTGCGCCATTAATGTCCAGATGAATGATTCCTCAATTTTAGGACCAATCTCTCATGTCCAGTAAATATAATCATTCATGAAGTTATCCTCTCTGACTAATGTGATAGGATTTTATACGAAGGCGATACAGCAGGAAGTAAATTCAATTGATAATACTGGAACATATACAAAAAAATGGAATAAATTATAAGTTACGATGCCCTGCCGCCTTTCTAAGAGTTGGCACAACGCAGGCCCTCCCCTGCGACAGGGAGAGCAATTTGATCCTCGCCTAATCCTTGGACCACATTGGGAAGAACCTCAGGGGCAGGATCTCGGCAGGAGCATACCGAAAGAATGAGATATCCCATTCGGGGTGAGTTTCCACGATCATTTCCACCAACTGCTCCCCGTCTATTATCATAAACGATGGGCGAGTCTTGGTACTCGGGCATTGTTCTGATATGCCTCAACCGCCCTGGCCTCAGCATTCACACGTTCGACCTTGATCCTCTCCACCTCTTCCTTAGCTGCGGCCAACAGCTTATCCTTCTCCGCAACGACGGCCTCTAAATTGCTATTAGTAGTGGCTAGGGCGGTCTCAGCCGCAAGGGTCTGATCCTTGGACAATTTTTGAGCCTCATCAGCATGTTTCTTGGAGGCCTCGACAACCCTCTTCTGATCCCGAGCTTGTTTTAAACTCTCGTTTGCGGCCTTCAGCTCGATTTCATATTTGTCCTTCATGTCGGCCTTCTTTGTCACCACCAAATATAGTTTGAATTGAAGAGCCCTCTTGTCCGACTTTAGTTACGCTTTCTCGAGACTCATAGCCTTCAGGTCCTCAGATAGCTCCTTTGATTTGACCTCTTCTTCGTCGTATTGACCGTCGAAACTCTCAAGGGTATTGAACAATTCGTTGGTCAAGACCTGTTAAGAAAGATGAATTGGAAGACCAAAGTATACAAGACAAGAAGACAAGACTCAAAGGAACAATTTACAAAGAAGAAAGAGAAAACATATTACAAAGAAATAGCAACTATCCTATAATATCTGATATTGAAGAAAATGGAATCTGCTGTGCAACCATTCCAACTGAATTGATTACAGCACCATAGCCTTACCATGAATTTAGGGATAATAGAAATAGTGTGTGTACATGTTAGACAGAGAATATTGTTTGTAGGTTGTTATATTTGTATATATATTGTATGTATTCCCGTTGGTGTATATAAGGAGCTTCAGTGTATTCCTTCGTTATAATTGAAAATTAATTATTGAATAGAAATCTTCTTCTTCTCAGTTTTTTCAATCTCTGTTTTTTATCTTGGTATCAGAGCCAATCTATGGCTAGTGTTGTGCCTTTTATTTCGGAGACTAACTACACTGTCCCAGCTACCACAAATTATAGCCCAACAGCTCAATTTCCTGCCCTTGTAAGCAAATTTGCTCTCTTTGGGATGAATTTGACCCAAGCAGCTTCTGTGAAGCTAGACGAAAACAATTTTCTTCTCTGAAAAAATGTTATAATGCCCATTGTAAGAGGCAATGTTCTAAAAAGCGCGCCTAGGTGCGAAGCGTGACCTCCACATCTCACTTAGGTCCTAGGCGTGCGCTTTTTTTGTCAACTACTTTTTTAACTAAAAAGCTTGCGCCTAGGCAGGCATAGGCTCGCATATGCACATCTAATCGCGCCTATGTGCGCTTAATTACGCCTAGGCGCGCGCTTTTTAGTTAAAAAATTTATTTTTATCTTTTTCAAAAAAATATTTAAAATGATATTAAAAATAAGAAAATGCTTTTTCACGCTTCGCTCTCGCTTCACCCTTGCCTAAGCCTCGCATAGGCCCAAAAAACTTGAAACTTGGCCTTCACGTTTAGCCACGCTTTACACTTTTTAGAACCTTGGTAAGAGGTCATGGCTTGGAAGGATATTTGTTGGGCATCAATGAATGTCATCATAAGATTATCAACACCCAAATCACAACTGAGACTGGAGTCATGGTTCGGTCATCCCCTAATCCTGAGCACTCTAGGTGGATGTCTGTTGATCAACTCCTAATGGGATGGTTGTATTCTTCAATGACATCAGAGATTGAGATGCGTGTGATGGGATGCAACAGCACAAGTGAGCTTTGGAGTGCTATAAATAAAAACTATGGGATTCTAAACAAGTCCAGAGTGACCTTTCTTACATCAGAATTACAACGAATGAGGAAAGGATCCATGTCTATGGATCAGTATCTCAGCACTGTCAAACAGCTTGCTGATAATCTTAAAATATCTAGAAAGAAGATAGAGTATACTGATCTTGCAACTCAAGTCTTGGCTGGACTTGATGATGAGTATACCCCAATTGTAGTACAGGTGAAAAGCAATGATCAGATCTCTTGGCATGAGTTATCTTCCACACTCATGACCTTTGAGAGCAGGTTGGAATACCTTAGTCAAGTCAGAAGTAGTTTTGGATCAATCAATCTTACACAAAGAAATTCACAGAATGCAAGTTCTTATGGTAGAAGAGGAAATAGAGGTGGAAGAGGCTCAAATTTTTGGGGCAGAACAAGAGGTAGAGGCAGGTTTGGAAGGTCCAATGAAGCAAGAAATCCCTATCAGATATGTGGCCTTAGTAATCACACTGCTGCATGGTGTTACAACAGATTTCATGGAAAATATATGGGAAGAATGCCTAGTGATCAGAGTTCTAATTCTCATCCATCTGCATATATTGCAAGTTCAGATTCAGTAGAGGACCAAGCTTGGTATGCTTATTCTGGAGCCAGCCATCATATCACTGCTGATAAGGAAAATGTTGTTGAAGTGAAATAATATTCAGGTAAGGAAAGAATGGTGGTAGGTAATGGCACTTCATTACAGATTTCTCATGTTGGTTCAAAGATGTTTGATGTTGATTCTGGTAAAACATTGTTTTTAAAGAAGTTGCTACATGTGCCTAAAATAAGAAAGAATCTCATGAGTGTTTCTAAGTTAACTCTTGATAACAATGTCTTAGTTGAATTCTTTCCTAACTGTGTTGTGAAGGATCTGCCAACAAGGAAGGCCCTAGTGCAAGGGAGGCTTAAAGATGGATTATACCAGCTAAATCTACCTAAGCACAATACAAGAATCCCAAGTACAACCCTTATCAACCATCATCAGTCAAACAACTTTCACATTGTCCTCAACACAAGTCTATATGATTCTGCAAAGTCTACTAGAGTTAATCTCTTAGATTCTGAACTTGAAACTTGGCACAGAAGACTAGGACATCCTACAGCTCCTGTGTTACTTCAGTTTTTAAAGTCTTGTAATAAACTTAAGTTTATCAATAATAAAAAATTTCCTTTCTGTGAAGCCTGTCAGTTTGGCAAGTTACATGCTTTGCCTTTCAAATTATCTTCATCTCATGCAAAAATGCCTCTTGATTTGGTTCACACTGATGTATGGGGATCAACTCCTATTAATTCTACCTCAGGATTCAAGTATTATGTTTTATTTGTTGATGATTGTATTAGGTACACCTGGATTTATCTATTAAAACACAAATCTGAAGTGTTACAGTCCTTTACACAATTTAAAAGAATAGTTGAAAATCAATTTGAAAGAAAGATTAAAACTCTTCAATCAGACATGGGAGGAGAGTATAGAAGCCTAGACAAAATAGCTTTTGAATTAGGAATTGAATTAAGATTTTCATGTCCTTACACATCAGCTTAAATTGGAAGGGCAGAGAGAAAATATAGACACATAACTGAGATTGGATTAACCTTGTTAGCCCAAGTACATATGCCTCTCTACTATTGGTGGGAAGCTTTTCTAACTGCAACTTATCTCATAAATAGGATGCCTAGTTTGATTCTCCAACATAAATCACCTCATGAGCTCATATTCAAACACAACATAGATTACAAAGTTCTTAAAGTGTTTGGATGTTCCTGTTATCCATGCCTAAGACCATACCAAAAACACAAGTTTGATTTTCACTCTCAAAGGTGTGTATAACTAGGACCTAGTATATCTCACAAATGGTTCAAATGCTTACGTCCTAATGGAAGAATTTATATCTCCAGGCATGTTGTCTTTGATGAAAATTCATTTTCCTTCAAAAAAGGTTTTCTCAATAAATCATCTCAGCATAAATCCTTTCCTATTACTTTCCGTCATTTGCCTTTTGAATTCAATCCTCACAAAACATCTACAAGCTCATCTAAGTCAAGTCCCTACAAAATGTCTTCAGATTCAGCTGATATAATCCATTTCACAGATGAACCTGCACAAAGAGCTTCAGTTGTAAATGAGGTAGGTAAAATTGAAAGGGTAATAGTGAATGATGAAGAGTTTGGCATGGGACAGATGGAAGGAACTGAACAGAGTGACACACAGTTTGTATTTCAACCTGAATTTCCAGAATCTGAGACTGAAGTTAGAAGTGAAGTTGATGTGTCAAGAAAAGAACAGATATCAGAACACCCTATGGTGACCATATCTAAGGTAGGCATTTTCAAACCAAAATTTTATGCTGATGTTGTAACAACTTCACTAGATAAGACAGAACTAGTCAATGTGCATGAAGCTTTGAAAAGTGAAAAATGGTGCTGGGCTATGAAGGAAGAGTATGAAGCATTGATCAGAAATCAAACCTGGTTGTTCGTTTTTCCTGAACCTAAAATGAAAGTGATAGGCTGCAAATGGGTATACAAATTAAAACATGATACAGATGGAAGAATTTAGAGGCATAAAGCAAGGTTGGTGGCAAAGGTATTCCTACAGACATCAGGTATTGATTATTATAAAACTTTTAGTCCAGTAGCTAAAGTACCAACCTTAAAGATCATTCTCACATTAGCTATTTCAAAAGGCTGGGAAGTAAGGCAGGTTGATATTAATAATGTTTTTCTTAATGGGAAACTAGAAGAAACAATTTATATGGAGCAGCCTCAAGGATTTGTAGATCAAGATAAACCAGCTTTCGTATGTAAGCTTAGCAAAGCTCTTTATGGACTTAAATAAGCTCTTAGAGCCTGGCATGACACATTAAAAAAAACACTGTTGCAGTGGGATCTTAAGCAATCATAGCTTGATAACTCAGTGTTTTATCAGGTTCACAGGACCTTATGATCTATTTATTGGTATATGTTGATGATATTATAATAACAAGAAGTTGTGGAAGAAGAGTACATAACTTAATTGAGAAATTGAATGCAACTTTTGCTTTAAAAGACATGGGCAGCCTGAAAAAATTCCTGGGCATTGAATTCTACAGAGATGAAATTGGTTTGCATATGTCACAGAAAAGGTATGCAATGGATACACTAAACAAGTTTTTTTTCGAAATCTTGAAGCCTAGTGTTACACATATGGCAGCTGGGAAGTTAATAAGTAAAACAGAAGGACGAAGGTTAGAGAATCCAACTTTGTTCAGAAGTGCAGTAGGAGCAATACTTGACAAATACCAGGCCAGATATCACTTTTGTAGTGAATAGAGTAAGTCAATATCTTCAAAGTCCAACTGATGCGCATTGGAATGTATAACGACTATTTAGTTACATAAAGAGGACTCCCGATATAGGACTTATCATTCAAGAAGCACAAGATCTTAATATTATAGCTTATAGAGATGCAGATTGGGTTTCATGCCCAGATGATAAGAAGTCTACTGTGGGATATTGTATTTATCTAGGTGGTAATCTGGTTTCCTAGTGTTCCAAAAAGCAACAAGTGGTGGCAAGGTCTAGCACTAAGGCAGAATACAAAACCTTAGCTCATACCACTTCTGAAATCATTTGGATTCAATCACTCTTACAGGAATTAAGCATAACTCAGATAGAAGTGCCCAGATTCTAGTGTGACAATTTAAGGGCAAGTGCTTTGGCTTCCAATCCTGTTTACCATGCAAGAACTAAACATATAGAGCTTGATGTTCACTTTGTTCGTGATAGAGTTTTAGCTAAGCAACCAATGATCAGTTATGTTCCAATAAGAGATCAAGTATCTGATATTCTAACAAAGCCTTTAATGAATTCCAGACATCAATACCTACTTTGCAAGCTTGGAATTACATAGTCTAACTCCAGCTTGAAGGGGGCTGTTAAGAAAGATGAATTGGAGGACCAAAGTATACAAGACAAGAACACAGGACTCAAATGAACAATTTACAAAGGAAAAGGAGAAAACGTATTACAAAGAAATAGCAACTATCCTAAAAATGCAATATCTGATATTGAAAAAAATGGAATCTGCTGTGCAACCACTCCAACCGAATTGATTACAGCACCACAGCCTTACCATGAATTCATGGATAATAGAAATAGTGTGTGTACATGTTAGACAGAGAAGATTGTTTGTAGGTTGTTATATTTGTATATATATTGTATGTATTCCCGTTGGTGTATATAATGAGCTTCAGTGTATTATTTCATTATAATTGAAAATTAATTATTGAATAGAAATCTTCTTCTGCTTTATTTCATTTGATTACTCATGCTTATTCCAAAGCATTATTATTTTTAGGGTCTGGATCTATTATTCATTCAATGGAAACTATTGTTGGCTATTCTCTAGATAAAAGTCAGAATTCTCAGTTTTTTATCTAGACCAACCCTCGGATTAAGTTCGTCTCCGCCAGCTACAGGCGCTCGCATATTGTGGCTTCCTTAGCTACTTTATCCCATTTATAAGTCCAGTACTTGTGGACACTTGCCACCATTATTGCGGGATGGGAGGGGAGCAATTCCATCACATAAGGTTCCAATTTGCTGTAGCGTTGAGAAATGCAGATACGACTTCTTTGTTCAGTCGAAGAGGCAGAATTCCCAACAT
Organism: Forsythia viridissima; assembly: GCA_030279155.1. Classification (NCBI taxonomy): domain Eukaryota; kingdom Viridiplantae; phylum Streptophyta; class Magnoliopsida; order Lamiales; family Oleaceae; genus Forsythia; species Forsythia viridissima. The sequence continues at coordinate 38,213,578 of CM059040.1, forward strand.
CTCCATTCCCTCTGTCAGAATGTGGTAAGGTCTGGCGATTCTCCTTAGTCTGCCTCGTTTTGCGGGCATCCTTTATAACTGCAACTGCAGCCGTATAAGCCTTCATCTTCTATCCAGCATCCTCACCCGTGTCCTTGGCGATTCATTTTCCCTTGTCCTTTGGGAGAATAGAGTCATGGAGAGGATGTGAGGGCGGCGACAGAGGGAGAGAGGAGTAGCCTGGCCTGGAATTTGGGTATTGAATGGAAGATGATAGATTGTCCTCAAGGGCGTAGCATCCTAGACCTCCTGCGGCTGACATGGCGCCTCGCACGAAAGAGGTCGGGCTGATGAGCCCTCTCTGCCTACGGGACGGGCAAGGGAGAGCGAAGAAACATTCTTAAACCTGAAAACTGTGACACATTAACCAATGTACGAAACATTAGGATTGCTTATCATAACGAGGCCAGTACAGTTCAGCTTGCAAAACTTATCCATTAGTTCGTAGCAAATCAGTAAGTTGTCATCCTTGAACAGATTGCTGAGACTCCTGAAGTCGCTATCAAGCGCTTGAACCTCATCCCACTTTGATCTGAACTCTCATTGATCTCTCTTGGGAATGGGTGGCTTTTCGCGGTCAGTAAAAATAAGCGAAATATTAAGTCAGAGACAATGATCAAAAATTCGCACAAAGACAACAAGATATACCAAGTTCACCAAATTGACGGGGAATAGACAAGTTAGGGAGAGGATCATCCGGCATGAACTCCCAATCTCCTCCGACGAAGATGAACCCCTTCTTCCAGTTATGCACTTTGTTGGGACTGTCAATGGCCGTTTTCCATTTCTGGCCTGACCAAGGAAAGATATTAAACCAACCTGCAGACCAGCAGGGTTAGTAAATCGATTCAAATTTCCTGGGCGTTAAGTCTTCACCAGCCTCGGTAATACTCCATAACGGGAATGATGCTACCATCTTCCACAGCCATTTGGTGTTATCTGGCATGGGGCCAAATTCCAAACTCTTAGAACCTCATGGAAGAAATGGTACATGGGCAGGCGAAGACCTTACTGCATCATCGATTCATAAATCACGACGAACTCCTCGAGTGGGTCATCGGTACACTCCTCGAGACAAGGAGCCCTGAGCTCCACAGAAGCAAAAATATTGTAGGATAATCTTATGTCCTCCAAATCTGCTTCTTTGATCTTCGAGCAAGCCATGGAAGCCTCGGTGGCCGAGTGCTTGAGCTCCTCGTCGAGCGCATCCAGGCTGTCAGGGCATCCCTTTTGTCCAATGACCCTCTCATTTTGGGTACCCTAACACCACAACGTCTCTTTCCCACCGTCGCCTGTGGTGACACAGCTGGACTTACTCATTTTCCACTAGTAGATGCAGTGGAGTGCCCGAGTGATGGTGGGCACTTGACTGACTTCCTTTTGGCCATCAGCCAAAGGCGAAGATGAAGAGGAGGATAATGCCTCACCCTGGATACTAGGGTTTGTCCTAACGGCCGATTGATTCTATGAATCATCATGTCCGGACGTCATTGCTACCACTCTCAATTCAAGAAGAAAGTACCTCCATGATAGCCAGAAAATATAGCAGAAAACGGCGTCCAAACTAAGAAGCCACAAAATAAAAATAAGGGTAGCCTATGAAACAAAGCACATCAACTCCCATAGTGTTTACCTCAGGATTACAGTTGAACCAATAAATGCACTTTGAATTTTCTTGATCGTTGACGGAGTACTCCACAAAGCTTGAAATGTGCGTAGAAGTAAGAAGAAGACAAATATGGAGGGAGACTGGTTTATATAGATTGAGGTCCATCAATCCCCACCGTCCAAACTCGAAACATGGCATCTAAACCGTCGCCCAGCAGACGCGTGTTCAAAGAAGGGCAAAAGGCGAAAAACGGAACCCTAGGCATTTATTGAAACGAAAAGACGCATCCCCATGTGCGCCCCCAATCACCCATCATGTGCCATTAGCATTGAATGCACACACTCTCTCACCCATGATTACATGTCCAACTTATTGACAACCTTGATTGACAGCTTGGACATAATCACACCAACTAGGGACACGTCACAGGAAGTACAACCGATCAAAGCTCGCACCCGTCATAAATGATCGGCTTCAGCCTTGGAGGAATATACTGAGTAGGTAATTCAAAGATGCATGGACAAATAACTCGACAATGCATCCGCAAAGACCATGTTCGCAAAATTCTCTCCTGTAAAAAAACGTTTTACCAAAGTCCCATGACTACCATAAATAATAGGCCTGGACTTGGAGGACTATTGTTACCATCCAATTTTGGTATGGCCTCCTAGGCCCAGTAAAGGCCAAGCTAGACCCAGTGGATGTCTCGGAGGCCCAGTAAGGGCCTCGTAGATTCTCAGAAGGCCTCAGAAGCACATCAAACATCTTAGCCTATGAAGGACCTCGACACTCATGGCCGACCCAGAGAGCCCCGCCGGGCTTCGTATTTTTTATAACTAGCAGAAAGCACGATATTTTTGGATAACCAGAGAAGTAATTAAAGAAATATTGTGTTTGATTCACACACGGACTCTCGCAAGAAAACTAAATCCCAATCTCCTAAAGATTAGGTAACATGATCTACTCAAATAAGGAATATGAGAGATTGTGTTGACAACTGATAATCCGTATCCCATAAAGAAAGAGAGTCCAATCAGATCTCTAATTGATTATTTTTCTAAATCAATTAGAACTCTTGTGCTATAAATACAACGTCTCCAGTTATTCTAAGGAACGCATGATTTTATGACATACATTTACATATTATTATCATCTAAACTCTGTTCAAATCTCTGCCTGCTTATCCCTCCCACACCCAATTATTTTTATTCTCCGTATATTGTCCCACATACCGACAGTTGATTTGATCATCGGAGTACCAACGATCGCCGGCCCCTTTTTCCCTGGGCAACCCATTTGCCACCTCTAACAATAATAGTAACAGAGTTAAATTATAAAACATGACACAATAAACATATAAACGTGCCAATACTTACAAAATATGAAAAATAATTTGTTGATAAACATAAAAAAAAAATTGTACTTACATAAGAACATCCGTATTTGATGTGTTAATTTTAGCTAGTCACATAGATAATAAAGTAAATATTAATTGATACATCTACATGTTAAGTTTAACTAGTGTTTGGCTATCTCATTGAATGTGTAAATTTAACTAGTTAACTTTCTATTTGGCATTCCAATATATATATATATATATATATATATATATATATATATATATATATATATGAGATTGGAACAAGGAAGAAAAACAAAATATAATTAAATGTCACGTCAACTAGTTAAAGTGCTAGCTAAAATCAGCAAACTAATTAACAAAAGACTATAATAAATACACTTAACTAACATACTAACACATCTAATGAAGAGGTAAATTTGACCCCTATTTAATGTATGACAATAATAGTTGAATTAACACATCCAATACGAATGATTTAAGGTAATTGCATGAAAATTAGATCATCAATTGGGCCAAGCAAGCCTAAAGCCTTATCTATTAGTCCATTGTCTTGGTTCTGGGTTAAATTCATTAAAGCTTTACCAAAATGGGGTAAATAATATTTTTTAAAAAATGAGAGTATATTTCAATTGTTTTTTTAAAAGGATTTTTTACATAAACATAAATTTTAAAAATGCTAGGGTAAATTTATAATTATAATATTACTAGATTACAAATCAAAACTTATAATATTACTGGACTTTTAATAAGGTCCTTTTCAATAAGATTGATACCAAAACGATAGAGACAATAGTCCACAATCAACACTTTAATACAAGTTAAGATAATCCGTTATAACTTATCAGCGAAAAGAATTCAAATTTCAAACTCAACATCTATAAAAAAAAAAAAAAAAGAAATCAAATTGAATGCAGAAAAATGAATTTTCGTAACAATGCAACTAAACGAATTTAAGATGTTAATATTATAAAAGAAGTTAACGTAAGATGTAAACAATCAATGATAACATTATAACTAGGAGAATTACGTAACAATATAACTAATCAATATTAATTAATATAATACAATGTGAAAACATGTTCGTGTGATAAGGGCAACACACATAATGTTATCGAAATCGTTTCACATGTAACAATGTAACTAAACATTTTAACTAATGTGTATGAGTTCTAAAAAGGCAAAAAATATTGATATAATTAAAAATTAAAAATTGTTTCGTTCAAACTCAAAACCCATGACAAAGAATGTACTTATTATGCAGAACTGAGTTTGAAATTGGTAGTGTTGTTGTCGAAGAATTGACAGGAGATAATTGATAATAGAAAAAATATGGAGGATAGTTTCGTTCTTCCTGTAATAATTGATCAGAAATGTAAAACACTTATCCTCGTGTAATGCATAATAATAAAGGTAAATTAATAATTGACTTTGATCATTACAATGATATGGCTTAATTCCTAAAATTGGACTTAAGCAATTAATAAATAATAATGAAACTATGACAATTAATTTATTTGTTTTTAAAATAGTAATAGTAATAGTAAATATAAATGTTATATAGTAATATTAAAAAAAAAATTATCTAGTATATTTGAAAATTAAAAAAACATAGATGGATGATATAATTTTTCCTTTTTAAAAAGGAAAATGCTATTTATACATTTTACCTTATAGATGACCTTGCAACTCAAAATCTCTTTTCAATTAAAACCAATTTATCATGAGATATTGAATGAAAAAAATGATTGAATCAATATTTTGGCAAAATCTTAACTTAGAAAGCGGGAAACTTGGACTTCTATATCCCGCACAAATCTTCTTCTCCACATTGTCAAACCACTCACCGGCCGTGGAAATCTTCTTCTTCACTTCTCGGCTTCCATATCCCGTGCCCATATTCCATCTCCGGCAACATCTATCAATGATGGATGCAGGTAAATGTTTGGATCCTCTTATATGTTAATTGAAAATCTGAAAAATCGAGCTTGGACTTCGACTATGAAAATGATACATAAGAATACCAAAATCAAGCTCCAATAATGTCATGGGTTAGTAAGGAAAACAACACCTTGGTAGAGGGAGTGTAGTATTTTAATTTTCGACGGTTTTATTTTTTTTATATATTGGTTTATTTTTGTAATTGAAAAATGGTAGGATTTTCATAAAGTCATTGAATAATTTGCCAAAATTGTATTTATTGTCTATTTAGCTTTTTTAATATGCAGTAATTAATTTGTTTAAATTTGGTGTGGGTATTCAAATGTTTTGTTTTTATCCAGGAAATCATAATTTATATCTTGATGATGAGACGGTCAATATGAATTATGGAATTGTGGATGACAACACTTTTGGAGAATTTGATAATGAGCCAGTAAGGAAAAATGTGAACATATTGGATGATGAAATATTAGGAGAAGATAGTGCAATAGTGCCTAAGGTTGGGATGATGTTTAAGGACGGCAATGAAGTTTTTGAATTTTACAAAAGATACGCTTATCATATAGACTTTCTAGTTAGGCAATGAAATTCAAGGAACGAAGATGATGGGATTGTAAGATATGTGACATTAATATGTAGTTGAGGATGTCGAAGAAGTAGTACTACGAGCACTTCTTTGAATCCCCAACTAAGTATTCAAATAGGGTGTAAAGCTAGGCTGACATCAAGTTCAGAGTTTAGTGGAATATGGAAAATTAACTCAACCCATCTCGAACACAATCATCAAACTAGCCCTTCTAAATCCAGATTGTATAGATGCAATCAACAAGTTAGTGCACATGTGAAACGGAAGCTCGAATGTAATGACATAGCGGGGGTTCTATTACACAAAAGTTTTAACTCAGCAATTGTTGAAGCAGGTAGGTATGACATGATGACATGCGTCGAAAAGGATTGTAAAAACTACATTGAGAAAGTTAAGTGATTAAGACTTGGGGAAGGAGATGCTTGCAAGAGGCGTATTTTTCCAAAATGCAAACAATGTGTCCTGGTTTTTACTTTAGTATGGACTTAGATGAAGAATGTCGATTGAAGATCGTATTTTGGGCAGATAATAGGTGTAGACAAGCATATAAGGAATTCGGCGATGTAGTGACATTTGATACTACATACTTGACTAATAAATATGATATGCCTTTTGCCCCTTTTGTTGAAGTGAATCATCACGGACAATCAACATTACTTGGATGTGGATTAGTTTCCAACGAGGATACGAGGACATTCGTTTGGTTATTTAGGACATGGTTTGAATGTTTGAATGGTCAGGCTCCCAATGGAATTATTACTGATCAAGATAAGGCTATGCAAAATGCGATTCATATTGTTTTTCCAACAACAAAGCATAGGTGGTGCCTATAATGAAGAAGTTACCTGAAAATTTTGGGAACAACAATCATAAGGGTTCCATACTTTCTGCTATACATGGTTTGGTATATGATTCATAGATTCCAGCAGAATTTGAGCAGAATTTGAACAAGATTAGAGTCATATGATTCATACGTTTAATTTACAAGACCACAATTGATTGTCTGGTCTTTACAAAGAAATAAGTCGATGGATTTCTTGTTTCTTGAAAACTAGTTTTTGGGCAGGGATGTCTACTACTCAACGTAGTGAGAGTTTGAATGCATTCTCCATTCAAAAACTTCTTTAAAGCAATTTGTTGAATAGTATGAGCGTGCAATGAGGAGTAAAGTGGAAAATGAGTTTCAAGTTGATTTTAAGTCATTATCACAAATGGTCTCATGTGTAACTAAATATGAGATGAAGAAGCAATTTCAAGAAATGTACACCATCACTAAATTCAGAGAGTTTCAAGTAGAATTGACTGGAAATGTGTATAATGAGGTTATCTCTATTGAGGAGAGATTTTTGGAAACGAACTACGAGGTACACGAGGATATCATATTAATGAAACAGTGAAAAAATCAATTTTTAAGGTTTCATTTCAAAGAGATATATGCCACATTGTTTGCAATTGTTACTAATTTGAGTTCAGTGGAATATTATGCAAACGTGCTACCTCAGTATTGATTCGGAATGATGTGACAAAACTTCCTAAGGTGTATATATTGAGAAGATGGAGGAGAGACGTAAGTCGACCCCATACGAAGGTCAAAATCAATTACAATAGTTGGATTAGTAATCCCGCACAACTACGATATGTTCAATTGTGTCTTACATTTACGAAGATAGTAGACTTGGTAGTAGATGATGAAGAACGAAGCTAGGAGATTATGAAATGGATCGAATTTCAATCCAATGACATATCTAACACAAGATTGAGACCAAGTTGTGGTAGTAATTTCCATTCCCAACAAAAAGTTCAAATAGGCTCGGGTAGTGCCAAAGGTGAAAAATTAACAACTGAGGTAGTATTGGATCCAAAATTCTTGAGAACTAAAGGAGCTCCAAAAAAACTATGTGAAAAGGACCATAGGAAAAGAGCATTTCTAAGAAACATAAGGTATGATATATTCCCTTCATTGGCATGCAAATAACGTGGCCTGTTTTGCAAATTTCATTACATTTATGTTGCCTTGTTATAATGTTCTGACAAGTTCCTTTAAAAGCACACAAATCAAAAAGCTTGAGGAAAACAAACGTAGAAAATGGAAAATGCTACCTCAGCCAACTGTCACTAGAAGTTGTATATCCCTTGCTGCCTAACCTACCTTACTCACAACCAAACATGGTAATTAACAATACTTTGTGGATTGCTAATTAAATAGAAGTTGAAATGCTAACTAAACCTAAGAGATTGAAATGATAATTAAACATGCTGACATTGAAATGTTTATTATTGCAAAATTCTGGTGGTTTTATTTGTAATTTGTACTATAATAGATCATTTTAATTTCTTGCTGGGCTTTCAAAATCAATTGTACATGACATCTACATCCTTTTTTAATCTTGTAGGGTGCTCACTTTCAAAATTGGAGTACTTTCTATTGAGTGAACTTCATGCCTACAATTCAGATGGATCATGATATGAATGCACTTCCCAGAGTAGCGAACGAGTGTACTAGTGAACCAATAGATAGGCTTCATATGTAATTTTTCATGTACTCAACTGCCTTTCATTGGATGACCATTAACAGTTGTTGGATGATTTAAATTTCCTATGAGCCAATAGATAGGCTTCATATGTAATTTCCTAGTTATCCTTAAATGAAATGAATGGAAGTTGTCTAATTTTTGTTTGTATAGTTTTTATTTTCGCATGGTGAAATCTGGTGCGCTGAATGGTTATTTGTTGTCTATAGAAGCATGGCTTGAAGAATTGTAGAGCTGTAATTAGGTGGAAGAATAATGCATAATTTAGTTGAACATTACTTTTACAGGGTATTTGGTAATATGGTCCTATTTGCAATCTGCTATTTGATTGCATCCACAAGCATTTACCAGATTGTGATAATAGACCTGCTGTAATATAAAGCATTAATAACTTGGTACCAAATTTGCATAACTTTTGTTATTGTATACACCAACTGATGTTCAATAAGAGAAAAATATGCTGATTTAGATTTGGTCTTATAAATTCACAAAAAATCACAGTAATTGAATTGATAATATGGAACCAAATTTATTCATTAATATACATTCACCATGTTTATACATTCACAAAAATGAACCCACATCACTTTGTTCACTCGTAAGATACAATGTCAGAGATTGAATTGATATGATGGAACCAAGTCAAAGACCAAATGGTGACATTGCCCTTGCGAATGGTGGTATGGAATGATATCTCCACATCTTCTTGTTCAAAAATCCGATAAATTGTTTTGAATATACGCAATAAATCTTCAATTCCATCTTTCGCCGCATTTTTTCCTTATGAAACGCCACTTAATTAACCTACATCATAATCACCACTAGATTCACCTACGTCATCGCTCCATTTGAAATATTCACAATTTCTACTACAACAAAATAATACCCTCCATTTATTCAGACTTCTTCTCGACCTCCATCCATTTTACAAAGCCCTCTTTACAGACGGGGCATCGTTTCTTCTTTGGACATACCGGAAAGTAGTGCCCTGACTGTCTACAACTACGACAAATTCTATTATTTTTCCTAGCTTTGGAAGAAGATGTTGTATTCACAATTGTACACCAATTAACAATAATGTAGTTAACCATTTTATAACAACAAATTAATTCTAAACTACTTATGGGGAAAGATTTCATCAAAATACTGTAATCTGTTCATTTTTGTTTTGGTTATTTTCATTAATTCTCACGGATTATTGTTGCTTGACACAAGAAGAGATTCATTAACCAATCACCAAAATGAGATAGCAGAACTTATCAACAAAGACGAACATAAATCAAACTCCCTAATTCGAACTTGAGCTCGACGATATCTTACTAAACAAATTACAAATAAATTTAAAAACAAAGTTCAACGAAGACGAACATATATCAAAATTCCTAATTCGAAATCGAGCTCGACGATATCTTCATAAACAAATGACAAATAAATTCTAAAAATCAAACATAAGCTTTTAGTCAAACATAACTTGTCAAGAATTCTAAAAATCTTGTGCATAACTTATCGAGAAAGATGAACCCCGTATTCAGCTTTTACTCAAACATAAGCTGAAATTATATTGAAATACCAAATCCCTAATTCGAAAATGGCGTTCGCTATGGGGTTGAGAACATATTAATATATAGATGAAATTGGTATCAAAATTGATAAATATTGGGATCAATTAAATGGAAAATATAGCATGTTATAAATTTATCAAACTATGCTTACTTGAAAATGACATAGAGAATATATACGCTATCGTTTATCTTATTGTTTATTATATTCTCAACTACACATCATATTGTTTGTCATAATAAAAAATGGTGAAATTATTGACATATGGTTAACTTTAACCTTAATATTTTGATTATAACAAACAAATTATTATTGTCTACTAACGATCTATTTTCAAGTAATATTCAAAGCGCTACCAATCAAAGTCAAGATCAAGATTATATTACCAATCGAACTCTCAAGCATGTCAAGATCAAAGTCAATCAATACAAGAGTTCAAAAAATTCAAGATTCGAAATTCATGATTCGAAGTTCAAGATCGAAGAATAGATTTCTAGATAAAATTGTAAATGTGCTGATTCTTTAATTTTTAACATTAAATGGATGAAAGCTCAAAAATAATTTTATGCCTAAAAACTATGTTGATATCACTTACATAAAATATTTTATCAAAGACAAAATATTAATTTTTCGAAACTTTTGAAAAATTAAACTGGTTATCCTTATGTGAATCGGGCAACCGTTTGAACGTCATTTTTCAAAAAATGACTGTTCTGATTTTTACCATTCCAACAGCTATTTTTTTTGGTCATCTGTCAAGATGTAGGTTGACCGTTTGATCATCCGTTTTGGCAGAAAATTCAAAAAATTGATCTCTATAAATTGCCCTTCATTTATTATCATTGAACACACTTACAAGAACATAAAATGAGATAATCATTTTGAGAAAAATTATTTAAACTTTATTGTACTTACATCTTTGAAAATCATTCATTGAAAATATTTGATTGATCAAATTAAACTTTTGAATCATTATCATTATCAAAGTTTCTTTCTAACACTTGAGCTCTTCATTTATTGCTATTTATTGAAGTATTAGTCTCTCTTAGTACTAAACTTGTATCTATCATTTGTTAAGAGAGAATTACTTTGTCAAATCTATTTCTTCATATCTTTGGGTCATAATGAGGTCCATTTCAAGCTCAATATTGTATAAGGATCGGTGCTCCTTGTTTGTAAGTCACCAAAAATATTGTAAGGGTTTTGATTACATCATAAGTCAATCAAGAAAGTGGAAAGGCCGTATTCGTGACGAAGAGTTTGGTAACGGAAGACGTAGATCATTGGTTGGATCGAACATCTATAACAATATCGTTTGCACTCTCTCTACCCTTTTATTTACTTATATGGTGCTTATATTTTTACTTGCTTAATTTATATCTCTTAAGTTTATTATCTTGAGATTGTTTTATGAAAAAGTTTGTAAAAACAAATTCACCCACTCTTGGTTAGTTGTTCTTGGGTTATCAATTGGTATTAGAGCAATGTGCTCATTTTTAAAAGTAAGATGTCACAATCTTGAGTAATGGCTAACCATAATATTCAAAGTCTATAGAGGCACTCTACAAATCGTCCTCTCTTTTTTAATGGCACCCACTATAATTATTGGAAAACTAGAATGATGATATATATACAATCAATAGATTATAGTATTTAGGAAGTCATTGAATTTGGTCATTATGTGCCAACAAAAATTACTAAAGTTGATGATAAACCATTCCAAAACCTAGAAAAGAATATGATGAAGAAGACAAAAGAAAATTATCTCTAAATGCTAGAGCCAAAAATTTTCTTTATTGTGCTTTAGATAAAAATGAATTTAATCAAATTAGCACATGTGATACCGCTTATGATATTTGGCATGCATTAGAAATTACTCACTTAGGTACTAACAAAGTTAAAGAAACTACGATAAATATTTTAACAAAAGATTTTGAAAATTTCTTTATGAAGCAAAATGAACATATATTAGATATGATTACTCGTTTCACCGATATTATTAATGGCCTTAAGGGTTTTGATCGAAAATTTACTAACGGTGAACTTGTAAGTAAAATGCTTAGGTCTCTTTGGAAGATTGGAATTTCTTAAGGATGTTGATTGAAAATATAAAAGATGTCAACAAATATACATTGGAGGAGCTCTATGGAACATTGATGACTTATGAGCTCAATAATGCCGAAATAAATGAGAAGACAAGAAAGAGCAAGGAAGAAATGAAGGAGCCTCCAAAACGGTAAATTGCCTTAAAATCAACAAATGATGAATGCTCCTCAAACATGAACATGAGTGATGAAGAACTTGATCTAGTTCTTCTTGTCAAGAAATATAGAGGCTTCCGAAACAATCGGCGATTCCAAAAGAAAGAAGAAAAAGGTGAAGAGAAAAATAAGAACATCGTTTGCTACGATTGTGACAAACCAGGTCACAAAAGAACCGAATGTTTAAATAAGAAGAAATTCACAAAGAAGAAGGCTCTTCAAGCAACTTAGGATGAAGAAGATGGAAGTCAAGAAGAAATCGCCAACATGTGCTTCATGGGTACTGAAGATGAATTAAGTACAAATAACAATGACTCATACAATGATTTATCTACTTCTTATGATGAAATTCTTGAAAAATTTGAAAAACTTGTTTCAAAATATTCTACTCTCAATAATAAACACTCCTTATTGAAAAAGGTAGTTAAAAAACTTTTTGTAGCACAAAAAATTTTTGAAAAGTAAAAGGATAATAAAAAAATCCTTAATCAAAGAAAATCTTTCATTGAAAGAAAAAGTTGTAGATTTGACAAACATCGTTCACAAGTTCACCCAAGGAAATACATTTTTTTAATTAATACTTGGTGAACAAAAAAATGCGTTTTTGATAAAGGAGATATTGGATACAAACCATTTTTAAAACAAAAATCTCTTGAAAATATATTTGTCAAATCATCCAAGTTTTCTCAACAAAGCATAACCTGTAGTTTTTGTAAAAGATTTGGTCATGTTACTTTTTAATTGTCTAATCAAGAAGAGACTACACTTTGAAAAGAAACATAAGTGGATAAAAGAATCCACAAATACTAACTATCAAGGACCCAAATTTATGTAGGTACCAAAAATAAAAATTGAAATACTTTTTGTAGGTACCACAAAAAATGAAGAGCAATTGGTTCTTGGATAGTGGTTGCTCAAAACATATGACCAGTGATCGATTATTGCTATCTAGCCTCAATAGAAAAGATGGAGGTCATGTGATTTTTAGAGACAATGCTAAAGGAAAAATCATAGGCATTGGAAATATAGGTAACCATTCATCTCCTTCTATTGAAAATGGTTTATTAGTTGATAATATTAAACATAACTTGCTTGGTATAAGTCAATTATGTGATAAAGATTATCTCATTAAATTTGATTCTTCCAAATACCTCATTGATAATGCTATATCTAAGGAGGTAATATTCATAGGGAGCCAAAGTAAGGATGTTTATATCATAAGCATTGAATTTGAGCTTGAAAGAGAGATAAAATACTTATCAAGTATAAAAGATAACTCTTGGCTATGGCATAGAAGATTAGGTTATGTTAGCATGAACTTATTTTCAAAAATATAAAATTTGTGATACTTGTCAATTTGAAAAACAAGTAAAGAGTTCTTTTAAACTTAAACAATACTCTTCTACTACAAAACCTTTACAACTTCTACACATAGATTTATTTGGACCTTCTAGAATCGCAAGTTTAAGTAGTAAACACTATGTCTTTGTTATTGTTGATGATTTTTCAAGATTTACTTGGGTTATATTTTGAAATCTAAAAGATAAGGCCTTAAATGCATTTAAACATTTTTGCAAAAGGTTTCAAAATGAAAAAAGATACACCATTACCACAATTAATTAGGAGTGATCACGGTGGAGAATTTGAAAATATTTTATTTGACGAGTTTTGTAAATCAAATGGATATGAACATAATTTTTCGACTCCTAGAACTCCTTAACAAAATGGTGTAGTAGAAAAGAAGAATCGTACATTGCAAGAAATGACTCAAACTATGTTGAATGAAAATAATTTATCAAAGTATTTTTGGGCCGAAGCCGTTAATACTTCATGCTATATTTTGAATAGAGTTTTAGTTAGTCGAAAGAAAATTAAAAATCCATATGAGCTTTGAAAAAATAGAATTCTCAATATATGATATTTTAAAGTTTTGGGTTGTAAATGCTTTTATACTAAATACAAAAGAAAATTTGGAAAAATTTGATTCAAAATCCGATATTGAAATTTTTTCTTGGATATTCATCTAATAGCAAGGCTTTTAGAGTTTTTAACAAAAGAACTTTAGTAGTTGAAGAATCCATGCATGTTGTATTTGATGAAACTAACTCCCTTGAACATGATAAAAACGTTGATGACAATGGAGATTTAGAAATTCCGTTTGAACAATTAAGTGTTCAAAATCAAGACAACGAAAATCCAAATAATGTTAAAAATCAACGTGAAGAGGAAACAACCATGCAAAAAAATGGAGAAGAATCTCTTGAAGAACAAAATACCTCATCTTTACCTAAAGAATAGAGGTTTGTTCCTTCTCATCCAAAATATCTCATTATTGGTGATCCATCAAAAGGAGTAAGTAATAGAAACTCTACTAAAAACTTTCTTAACATTTGTGTTTTTCTTTCACAAATTGAACCAAAGAATTTTAAAGAAGTCGAGTTTGATGAATTTTAGATTTTAGCTATGCAAGATGAGCTAAATCAATTCGAAAGAAATCATGTTTGAGATTTAGTTGCTAGACCAAGTTCTCAAACCGTTATTGGCACAAAATGGGTTTTTCGAAATAAACGAGATGAAAATGAAATAATTGTGCGTAAAAATGCTAGATTAGTGGCTCAATGTTACAATCAAGAAGAATGTATAGATTTTGAAGAAACTTTTGCACCGGTTGCTAGATTGGAATCAATTCGCATGCTTCTTGATTTCGCTTGTCACAAAAATTTCACTCTTTTTCAAATGGATGTCAAAAGTGAATTTTTAAATGGTGTCATTCAAAAAGAAGTATATGTTGAGTAACCTCCAAGTTTCAAAAGTCATAAATAACCTGACAAAGTTTTCAAACTTAGAAAAGCTCTTTATGGATTAAAGCAAGCTCCTAGAGCTTGGTATGAAAGATTAAGCAAATTCCTTTTATCAAATAATTTTTTAATGGAAAAAGCGGATACTACGCTTTTTATAAAAAATCAAAAAGGATTGTATAATTGTTGTTCAAATTTATGTTGATAATATTATTTTTGGTGCTATTAAGATTTCACTATGTGAAGAATTTTCTAAGTGTATGAGCAAGGAATTTGAGATGAGTATGATAGGAGAACTCGAATTCTTTCTTAGACTCCAAATCAAACAAACTAATGATGGAATATTCATTAGTCAAACCAAGTATATCATGGATATGCTCAAAAAAATTGAAATGGAAGTATTGAAACCAATGAATACCCCAATAAGCTCATCGATCAAATTAGACAAAGATGATCAAGGTACTCCCGTAGATATAACTAGATATCGAGGTATGATCAGATCTCTTCTTTATTTAAATGCTAGTAGGCCCGATATTATGTTTAGTGCATGCTTATGAGCAAGATATCAATCTAATCCTAAGAATTCCCATCTTAGTACCGTAAAATGTATTTTTCGATATCTTAGTGGAACTAGATCCTTAGGTCTTTGGTATCCCAAAGATACTTATTTTGATTTACTTAGCTATTCGGATGCTGATTGGGCCGGTTGTACAATTGACCCTAAGAGCACCAGCAGAACTTGTCACTTTCTAGGCTTTGCTCTAGTGTCATGGTTTAGTAAAAAATAAAATTCCGTTGCCTTATCAACCACCGAAGCCGAATATATATCGGCCGCTAGTTGTTGTGCTCAAATCCTATGGATGAAGCAAATTCTAAGTGATTATCATCTATCATTTGAAAATGTACCTATTATGTGTGATAACACTAGTACCACCAATTTATCTAAAAATCCCGTTTTGCATTCTCGAACCAAACACATTGAGATTAGGCATCATTTCCTACGATATTATGCACAAAAGGGAGATATAACTTTAGAGTTTGTAAATACAGAAAAGCAATTGGCCGATATTCTCACAAAACCGTTAGCACTTGAAAATATTTCCTATATTTGACGAAATCTAGGCATAATTGATGAATGTGAAATATGTGGCTAACTCTTAATGGATGCTATAATTGATTGAAATTCATACGATAAATGTGGTTTAAAAATCTTTGACAAAGGACCAAGTCGATAAACCTTGTGAAATTTCAGCAAATAGCTTAACTGGACAACTGTTTCATCAAATAGACATCTGTTTGAAGATAAGAGGATGACGTTTTACTAGTTCGGTTCATCATCCATTTGACCAGGGATTTTTGTGAAAATTAAGCGGTTTTAAACGGTTGATCATTCCACAAAATGGATGACCATTATGCAGATAGTGTGGCGGGTCCAGATGGGTTCACCTCTTATTTTTTTCAGCAGTGTTGAGAGATTGTCCAGGATGATGTTTTTCGTGCAGTTTTGGACTTCTTTGATGGTGGGCATCTGCCTAGGGGATTCTCTACTACTTCTATCTTGCTTCCCAAGCGAGACAACGCTTATCGATGGACAGAGTATCAACCGATTAGTTTTTGCACGGTGTTCAACAAGATTGTCACCAAGCTCTTGAATTCTCGCTTAAGTTTTGTTTTGCCTCGTATCATCTCTCCACAGCAGAGTGGCTTTATTCAGGGGAGGTTGATTGGTGATAACGTCTTGTTGACACTGGAGATGCTCCATACATTGGATACCCAGGCCCGTTGGGGCAATGTCATCCTTAAGCTAGATATGGCTAAGGCATATGACAGGTTAGACTGGGACTTCTTGATGACTGTGATGGAGAGATTTGGATTCGATTGGATGTGGAGGGATAGGATCAGGCGTTGTATTTCTGAGTGCCATTTTTCTGTCTTGGTGAATGGCAGGCCTTGTGGTTTCTTTCCTTCCTCTCGTGAGCTTAGACAGGGGGATCCCATATCTCCTTCGTTGTTATCATTGCAGCAGATTACTTCTCTCGGGGTCTCACTCAAGTTTTCCAACAGTATCCATCGATGGCATATATTCATAGAGGTGACACTCTTGTCTCACATCTTTGTTTTGCTGATGATATGATCATATTTGCCAATGGCCAAAGACAGTTAGTAAAGAGAATACTTCATTGTTTGGAGCACTATGAGAGGGTCTCTGGCCAGTTGGTGAATAGAGACAAGAGTGGTCTTATTGTGCCTAAGAGGGCACCTCCTTCTAGGATTCAGATACTTGAGTACATTACTGGCTTTCGACGTCAGCAGCAGCCTATCACATACTTGGGCATACCTTTGTTTAAGGGGGCCCGAAAGACCTTCTTATATGATGATCTATTTCAGAAGGTCAAGAGCAAGATCTCTGGATGGGCCTTTAGGCTGCTATCTCCTGGTGGCAAGATTACTTTACTGAGGTCTGTCCTTTCTTCCTTGCCTCTCTATCTTCTTCAGATTATGCAGCCTCCCAAGACAGTGCTGAAGAAGTTAGAAAGTACATTTGCTAGATTCTTGTGGGATTCTAAGCATCAGGCTTACCGTATGCATTGGAAGAGATGGAAGGATATTTGCCTTCCTACTAATGAGGGTGGTTTGGGCTTCAGAAGATTAGAGGACGTGGTCCATGCTTTCTCTTTGAAGCTCTGGTGGTTATTCAGATCACAGCAGTTGCTCTGGGCTCAGTTTTTACTGGGCAAGTATTGCAGGGGCACCCACCTCCTTCTGGCACCCATACCACATTCTGCTTCTGCAGTTTGGAGGAGGCTAAATGGGGTGGGACTCACAGCGGAGCCCCACATCGCGTGGCAGTTAGGTCAGGGGCGTATATTCTTTTGGCACGACTGTTGGATGGGTGACATGACTTTAGCTCAAATATTTCCTCATAGGGAGCATACTTCCGTCCAGGTAGTTGAGTTTTTTGATGATATTGGATGGGATATCGATAGACTCTTGTTGGTCCTTCCACATGATATAGCAATCCAGGTTGGAAGTCTACCGTTTTGTCCCGATGTTCTTGATAGACCTATGTGGAAAGACATCCCAGATGGTAGGTTTTCTACCAAGTCGGCGTGGCAACTTGTTCGCACTGGGAGTACTCTTCAGGCCTTTTGTCGCATGATTTGGAGCCCGATCATCCCGCAGACTATCTCTTTCTTTTGTTGGCGATTGTGGCAGGGTTTAGTGCCAGTGGATGTGATTATTCAGAGGAGGATCCGGGCCCACATGGTATCAAGGTGTCAGTGCTGTTCAGAGATTGAGACCATCCAGCATGTCTTTATTGATAGCCCTGTGGCTCACCAGGTATGGCAGCACTTCTCAACTATTTTTGGCATTCTCCTCAGGGTTGGAGAGATGCTACATCATAGATTTCAGACTTGGAGATTCTCAAGCCAGTTTGTCAGGAGTGGCCATATTCGCACTATCATCCATTTGCTAGTCTTTTGGTACATTTGGACAGCTAGGAATGATGCGAAGCATCGTAGGATTGGCATAGAGCCCAGTCGTATCATCTGGCGGGTCTATCATACTATTTCTTTACTGCAGACAGGAAGACTCTTTCGATTTGTGCATTGGCGTGAGGACATTGATCTTGCCCCATATTTTGGTATTACTCTTACTTCTCCTACCCCCAGCCCCCCTACTTTAGTTTATTGGCGTGCTCCGTTGGCTGGATCTACCAAGATCAATACTGATGGATGCGTTAGGGATGGATTTGCGAGTGGCGGGGGTGTTACCAGAGATCACACTGGGCGTTGTATCAGGGCCTTTTCTACTGGCTACGGAGACATACTTATTTTGGAGGCAGAGTTGAGAGCCATTTTACAGGGCATTGAGCTTGCCCGACGGATGGGTCTTGTGGACTTATGGATTGAGACTGACTCTACATTTGATGTTCATTGCATTTCACGTGGTGGGGGCCGTGGGTGATTCAGTCAATACTCAGATGCATCCGACATCTTCTATCATTCGATCGAGACACAGTTTCCCATATTTTTCGAGAGGGAAACCAGGTCGCTGACTCTTTAGCTTCTGAGGGCTGGGACCAACGACATTATCAGGAGTATGGATCTTTAGACTTGCCTCGTCGTTCGTATGGACTACTTCAGACTGACAGATATGACCTTCCATCAGTTAGAGGTCTTTAGTTTTTTGTTAATTTGTTTTTCATTTGCTTTTGCTTTTGCTTTTCAGAATTATGTTCCAAAGGTAGTATCTCTTTATTTGCTGTAGTTTGAGGAATTTTTTTCATTCGTTGTATGTTTGGAGGTTAGGTTGATATCCCCCTCCTGTATACTATCCTTTTTATATAAATACAGTGGTAGGAGCATCCAAACCCCCACCAGCCTGTTATGGTAGAGGTTTAAAAACCATACTGAGACTGTGCTGGTGCTTTGAATAAAAAAAATGGATGACCATTTAGTCATAGATGGTCAACCGTTTAGTCGTCCGTCCCATCGTCCGTCTGTCCAGGGATTTCAATTTGAAATCCCAAGTTCAAACGGTCAACCGTTTAAACGGAAATCATGTTTTTAAACTAAGAAAATTTTCAAATTCCTCATTACCCACTTCACGCGAACTCACGTTTTTCTCTCCAAATCCTTTTTCATTCATCAAATCTTTAAAATTTACACTCAAAATCAAAAACCCATATCATTCCCATTCTCAAATTCGAAAAATCCCCAATTTTTGACCACCAAATCATCAAATTCTATTTACAAACAATCTTTCGAAAACCTAACTACTATAATCCGATTTTATCAAAATGCCTCGGGTAAAAATATCTAGTAAACATCAAAGAGGGGAAAGGCCACCCACTCCGTCCTCAGAAGATGAGGCTCCGCTAGAAAATCGCATTGATAAATGTCCAATTCTCATATATAAGAACGTTGATCTGGCCTCTTTTACATTTGAGGCCCATTCATTCCATATAGAAGATTATTTTGTTTCCATGGGTTGGGTCTCCATTATCACTCTCGATGAAAAAGCCTACCCCAATCTCATGAAAGATTTTTTTATAGGAATGTGATTTATTCTCCGGGAACGGGTATTACTTGTATGGTAAAAAACAAAATGATGAAAATTACTCGAACCTTTCTTCGTACCATCCTTGAACTTGAGGATTGTGAAACCCGTTTATTTAGTTCAAAAACGATTCCTTATCTTGAATGATACAATTCCGTTGAAGCTTGTTGTCATGTCACCGGTAAACATTTCGAGACTCCCGTAAGGCTTAGTTCAAATCAACTCACATTATCTTGTTGAGTCTTGCATAACATAATTGTCCACATTATCGTTCATAGGAAAGGTAACTTAGATGAAGTCAATCATTTCAACCTCTTCCTTCTCGACTCAATCTTAGTAGGACGAAAAGTTGATTTTTCGTACATTATACTCAATCATATGAATACAATGCACCACGCCCATAAGGTTTCGGCCGTACCATATAGTATGATTCTTACCAAAATCTTTCGTCATTTCGAAATCTCCTTCCATGATGAGGTCATACTTAATCCAAAATCCACCGATACCATCAACATTCATACTCTTAAGTGTATGAAAATTGTGAAAAAAGACGGAAAATGGATGGCGAAAACAAAAGTCTTTGATGCTGAGTCGGGACCGTCTACTTTGCCATTTAAGGATGGTGAGGAAATGGACGAAGACGATGATAAAAAAGATGCTCCTCTTCCATCTCATCCTAGACCGAACTCACATAGGCCATCATCTTTCGCCTTCAGCTTCACCTTCACCTTCACCGAGGACCATTATAATCTCTTTAATGGCCGGATTGACTCTCTTACCTCGACGATTAAAGGCTTGCAATATATGCTTCATCAAGTGCTAGCTTCACAACCAGCAATTCAATCCCACATTGACACCGTGTTTCTTCCACCTCCTCTGTCGGAGAACTAGTGTTCTAGTTTATGTGCTTTTGGAAACAATTTTATGTTCTAGTTTTCGTTTATGTACTTTTTGTTTGAACTATGATTGTCTTTAAATTTTGAGTTTATCAATGAATTACATCTTTTGTTTCATTTAGGGGAGTTTATTTATTTAACCTTAGTGTTTGGATATTATCTTTTTGTTTATACCAACAAGGGGAAAATGTATATGTGTATTATAATGAAATTGATGTATAAGATGATATTAACAACGTATAGGATGTGATGAAATTGGTATCAAAATCGATAAATATAGGGATCAATTAAATGGAAAATATAGCATGTTATCAAATGCATAATGAAATTGATGAAATGCATAATGAAATTGGTGTATAAGACATTATTAACAACTTATAGGATGTGATGAAATTGGTATCAAAATTGATAAATATTGGGATTAATTAAATGGAAAATATAGCATGTTATAAATTTATCAAACTATGCTTACTTGAAAAAGAAATGAGAAATATATACGCTATCTTTTATCTTATTATTTGTTATATTCTCAATTACACATCATATTGTTTGTTATAATCAAAAAAGGGAAATTGTTGACCTATGGTTAACTTTAACCTTAATATTTTGATTATAACAAATAAATTATTATTGTTTACTAACGATCTATTTTCAAGTAATATTCAAAGCGCTACCAATTAAAGTCAAGATCAAGATTATATTACAAATTGAACTCTCAAGCATGTCAAGATCAAAGTCAATCAATACAAGAGTTCAAGAAATTCAAGATTCGAAATTCATGATTCGAAGTTCAAGATCGAAGAATAGATTTCTAAATAAAATTGTAAAGGTACTAATTCTTTGATTTTTAGCATTAAATTGATGAAAGCTGTGTTGATATCACTTACATAAAATATTTTTATAAAAGTCAAAATATTATTTTTTCAAAACTTTTCAAAAAATTAAACCGGTCAACCATTTGGAAAGAACCGGTCAACCATTTGGAAGGAACCAATCAACCTTTTGGACGTCCTTTGCCAAAAAATTACCATTCTGATTTTTACTGCTCCAACATCAATTTTTTTTTTCTTGGTCATCCGTCAAGATGTAGGTCAACTGTTTGATTATCTGTTTTGGTAGAAAGTTCAAAAAATTGATCTCTATAAATTGTCCTTCATTTATTATCATTGAACACACTTACAAGAGCATAAAAAAAGAGAATTATATTGAAAAAAAATCTTTCAAACTTTATTGCACTTACATCTTTGAAAATCATTCATTGAAAAACTTTGATTGATCAAATCAAACTTTTGAATCATCATCATCATCATCATCAAAGTTTCTTTTTAACAATTGAGCTCTTTATTTATTGTTATTCATTAAAGTGTTAGTCTCTTTTAGTACTAAACTTGTATCTATCATTTGTTAAGAGATAAGTACTATCTCAAATCTATTTCTTCATATATTTGGGTCATAATGAGGTCCCTTTAAAGCTCAATATTGTATAAAGATCAGTACTTATTGTTTGTAAGTTACCGAAAATATTGTAAGGATTTTGATAATACCATAAGTCAATCAAGATAGTGGAAAGGTCGTGCTCGTGACGGAGAGCTTGGTAACCGGGGAACGTAGATCGTTGGTTGAATCAAACCTCCATAACAATATCGTTTGCACTCTCTCAACCATTTTATTCACTTATATTGTGCTTATATTTTTACTTGTTTAATTTATATCTCTTAAGTTTATTATCTTGAGATTGTTTTACGAAAAAGTTTGTAAAAACCAATTCACCCCCCCTCCCCAACCAAGTATTCAAACAGGGTATAAAGCTAGGCTGACAGCAAGTTCAGAGATTATTGGAATATGGCGAATTAACTCAATCCATCTCGAACATAATCATCAAACTAGCCCTTCTAAATCCAGATTTTATAGATGCAATTGACAAGTTAGTGCACATGTGAAACGGAAGCTCCAATGTAATGACATAGCGGAGGTTCCATTATACAAAAGTTTTAACTCAGTAGTTGTTGAAGCAGGTGGGTATGACAAGATGATATGCTTCGAAAAGAATTGTAGAAACTACATGAGAAGGTTAGGCAGTTAAGACTTGGGGAATGAGATGCTGCTGCAGTACATGCGTATTTTTTCAAAATGCAAACACTGTGTCCTGGTTTTTACTTTAATATGGACTTAGACGAGGAATGTTGATTAAAGAATGTATTTTAGACAAATAATAGGTGTAGACAAGCATATAAGGAATTCAGCGATGTAGTGATATTTGATACTACATACCTGACTAATAAATATGATATGTATTTTGTCCCTTTTGTTGGAATAAATCATCACGGACAATCAATATTACTTGGATGTGGATTAGTTTCCAACGAGGATACGGGGACATTCGTTTGGTTATTTAGGACATGGCTTGAATGTATGAATGGCTAGGTTCCCAATGGAATTATTACTGATCAAGATTGGGCTATGAAAAATGCGATTAATGTAGTTTTTCCAACAACAAAGCATAGGTAGTGCTTGTGGCATATAATGAAGAAGTTACCTGAAAAATTTGGGAACAACAATCGTAAGGGTTTCATACTTTCTGCTATACATGGTTTGATATATGATTCACAGAGTCCATCACAATTTGAACATGATTGGAGTCATATGATTCACACGTTTAATTTACAAGACAACGATTGGTTGTCTGGTCTTTACAAAGAAAGAAGTCGGTGGGTTCTTTGTTTCTTGAAAACTAGTTTTTGGACAGTGATGTCTATTACTCAACGTAGTGTGAGTATGAATGCATTCTTCGATGGGTATGTTCATTCGAAAACTTCTTTAAAGCAATTTGTGGAACAGTATGAGCGTGCAATGAGAAGTAAAGTGGAAAAGGAGTTTCAAGCTAATTTTAAGTCATTCTCACAAATGGTCCTATGTGCAACTAAATATGAGATAGAGAAGCAATTTCAAGAAATTTATACCATCGCAAAATTCAAAGAGTTTCAAGTAGAATTTACTGGAAATGTGTATTGTGAGATTATTTCTACTGAGGAGGGATGTTTGGAAACGAACTACGAGGTACGTAGGGATATCATATTCAATGAAACAGTGAAAAAAATCAAATTTTAAGGTTTCATTTCAAAGAGATAAATGCCATATTGGTTGCAGTTGTCACTTATTTGAGTTCAGGAGAATATTTTGCAAACATGCTATCTCAGTATCGATACAGAATAATGTGACAAAACTTCATGAAGCGTATATATTGAAAAGATGGATGAGAGACGTAAGTCGACCCCATATGAAGGTCAAAATCAATTACAATGGTTGGATTAGTAATCGTGCACAACTACATTATGATCAATTGTGTCTTGCATTTGCGAAGATAGCAGACTTGGTAGCAGATGATGAAGAACGAAGGCGGAATATTATGGAATGGATCGAATTTCAATCCAATGACATATCTAACACAAGATCGAGACCAAGTTGTGGTAGTAATTTCCACTCCCAACAAAAATTTCAAATAGGCTCGAGTAGTGCCGAAGGTGAAAAATTAACAACTGAGGTAGTATTGGATCCAAAATTCTCGAAAACTAAAAGAGCGCCAAAGAAACTGCCTAGACAAGGATCATTGGAAAAGAGCACTTCTAAGAAATATAGGGTATGATATAACCCCTACATTGTCATGCAAATAACGTGGCCTTTTCTGCAAATTTCATTACATTTATGTTGCCTTGTTATAATGTTCTCACATGTTCCTTTAAATGCACAAAAATCAAAGAGCTTGAGGGAAACAAACGTGGACGAAAATGGAAAATGCTACCTCAGCCAACCGTCACTCGAAGTTGTATATCCCATGGTACCTAACCTACCTTACTCACAACCAAACATGGTTATTAACAATGCTTTGTGAAATGCTAATTAAACTGGAAGTTGAAATGCTAATTAAACCTACATGATTGAAATGCTTATTATTGCAAAATTGTGGTGCTTTTATTTGTAATTGGTACTGCAATAGATCATTTTAATTTCTTGTTGGGCTGTCAAAATCAATTGTATATAACATGTACATCATTTTTAATTGTGTAGGGTGCTCATTTTCAAAATTGGAGTACTTCATATGGAGTGAACTTCTTGCCTACAATTCGGATGGATCATGATATGAATGCACTTCCCGGAGTAGCGAACGAGTATACTAGTGAACCAATAGATAGCCTTCATAAGTAATTTTGCATGTACTCAACTGCCTTTCATTGGATGATCATTAACAATTGTTGGATGATTTAAATTTTCTACGAGGCAATATATATGCTTCATATGTAATTTCCTGGTTATCCTTAAATGAAATGAATGGAAGTTGTCCAATTTTTGTTCGTATAGTTTTTATTTTCGCTGTGCAATCTGGTGCACTGAATGGTTATCTACTGTCTGTAGAAGCATGGCTTGAAGAATTGTAGAGCTGTAATTAGGTGGACGAAGAATGCTTAATTTAGTTGAACATTACTTTTGTAGTGCATTTGGTAATATGGTCCTATTTGCTATCTGCTATTTGATTGCATCCACAAGCATTTACCAGATTGTGATAATATACCCGCTGTAATATAAAGCATTAATAACTTGGTACCAAATTTGCATAACTTTTGTTATTGCATACACCAACTGATGTTCAATAAGAGAAAAATCTGTTGATTAAGATTTGGTCTTATAAATTCACAAAAAATCACACTAATTGAATTGATAATATGGAACCAAATTTATTCATTAATATACATTCACAAAAATGAACCCGCATCACTTTGTTCACTCGTAAGATACAATGATAGTGATTGAATTGATACGATGGAACAAAGTCCTAGGCCAAACGAAACCAATACATACACCAATTTCTAATTCAATTTTTTTCTTGCCCTTCCCTTTATTGTTTTCTTCTGTACTTCCTTTATCCTTGCGAATGGTGACATTGATCGATATTTCTACATCTTCTTGTTCGAAAATCCGAGCAAATATTTTGAATATATGAGATAAATCTTTAATTTCATCTTTCGCCGCATTTCTGCCTGATAAAACGCCACTTGATTCACCTACATCATAATCACCATTAGATGCACCTACATCATCGATCTATTTGAAATATCTACAATTGCTACTACAACAAAAGAATAGCCTCCCTATATTCTCGACCTCCATCCATTTCACAAAGCCCTCTCCACAGACAGGGCATCGTTTCTTCTTTGGGCATGCCGACAAGTAGTACCCTGACATTTTACAACTATGACAAATTCCTTTGTTCTTTCCTAGTTTTGGAAGAAGCTATTGCATTCACAATTGTACACCAATTAACAATAATGTAGTTAACCATGTTATAACAACAAATTAATTCTAAACCACTTATGGGGCAGATTTCATCAAAATACTGTAATCTGTTCATTTTTGTTTTGGTTGTTTTCATTAATTCTCACAGATTATTGTTGCTTCACACATGAAGAGATTCATTAACCAATCACCAAATTGAGATGGCAGAACTTATCAACAAAGACGAATATAAATCAAACTCCCTAATTCGAACTCGAGCTCGACGATATCTTGCTAAACAAATGACAAATAAATTCTAAAAATCAAGTTCAACGAAGACGAACATAAATCAAAATCCCTAATTCGAAATCGAGCTCGACGATATCTTCATAAACAAATGACAAATAAATTCTAAAAATCAAACATAAGCTTTTACTCAAACATAACTTATCAAGAATTTTGAAAATCTTGTGCATAACTTATCAAGAAAGACGAATACCATATTTAGCTTTTACTAAAACATAAGCTGATATTATATTGAAATACCCAAATTCTTAATTCGAAAATGGCGCTCACTATAGAATTGAGAACATATGAATAATCCACTCAACTTTATTAATGTCAAAACAATGCATTACTAACTTGTGCTGTAACACTTTTCGACGATGACCCAGCTGTTTTTTTCGATGATTTTCTATGTGATTACCACTTTTTTATGGACATAGCTCAATTTCAAATGCACGGCCTCTCTCACGGTTTTTGTTACGGTGGTCAAATAATTTCAGTCATATATGGGTAATTTGGTCAAGAATAAATATATGAATATTTTGGCTATTACACTGTTTCGCCACCTAAGCATCTCAACTTGATCTGTAATTGAGAAGTAGCACGGTTGTTTTAAAAAACGGATTGGGACTAATTTTTTCTTTTTCCTTTTTATTTTTATTTTTAAAGTGTACGGTCTATTTCAAGTCCAAATTCTCTATCGTCCCAAGTCCCAACACAACAAACTTGGGCCCAACTTACAAGTGGGTCCAAATTCCAACCACCCCCCCCCCCCCCCCCCTGCTTTTACTTTCTCTATGTGCTGACAAAGGCACACACTTGGAGGAAAATGAAACCCGCTTCCGAACTCCTCGCCTTCTCTCCACCTGTTCTACCTCTTCTCTCTCCACCTATACATTCATACTCTCTCCGATGCATACAAATATACGCATATTATACATACCTCTGCGCATTTCACATTTTGCAAAATTTTCCAACTCAATTTATGAACTTTCATGGCCACTCTATTTTCGCTTTTTCTTTACTCTTCCTTTTTCCTTTTCTTCAAAAACCCATTTCTTTTAGCATTTTGTTCAACCTCAGATTTTTCTATTATAGACTATGATGAGGAATCGGACTCATTTCGTGGGGATTACTCGCCGCCGTCTCCCCTGCCTCCCTCTCCGCCGATGCACCCTCCTCCCTTCTCCTGCGAGGATCTTAAAGGCATTGGCTCCCTTAATACCACCTGTGAGCTCAGCTACAGCTTGAATATTTCACAAGACGTTTATATTGAAGGCAATGGAAATTTGTTCATTCTTCAGGGGATATCTTTGACCTGCCCGGAATTGGGCTGTTCAATTGAGATCAACATCACCGGTGAATTTAGATTGAACCCATTTGCGAAAATTGTAGCTGGGTCGGTCTATATAGTAGCTGGAAATGCCAGTTTATTTGGGGATTCGCTTATTAATGTGACGGCATTAGCGGGGGAGCCGCCGGAGGACTCCACTGGGACACCTAAAGGGGTGCAGGGTGGGGGCGGGGGACATGGGGGCCGGGGTGCAAGCTGTGTTATGGATAATAAGAAGCTACCTGAGGATGTGTGGGGTGGGGATGCATATTCTTGGGAATCTTTGGGGGAACCATGGAGTTATGGGAGTAAAGGGGGGACCACGAATAGGGAGGAGGATTATGGCGGCAAAGGGGGTGGGAGGATTTGGTTGGAGGTAAAAGATATTGCAGATGCATGTGGATTGCTTTTGGCCAATGGAGGGGATGGTGGGATCAAAGGCGGAGGAGGGTCTGGTGGCAGTATTTACATCAAGTCACCGAAAATGTAATGTATTGTAGTCCAACTTTGCTTTGTTCCTTTATTTTTGAGTCTTTACCATAGAGGTCAATGAGTTGCATTGTTTTTGGACCCAAAATGTTATTTACCTTGTGATACAATGCCATCTGCTTCCCTTTTGCACATGTATATGCTCTCAAGTTATATGTTAGTTTCGGTTTTTGTTCGTAAGTGTGCATAAAACTTGAGACAAAACATTGAATTGTAGTCCAACTTTGCTTTGTTCCTTTATTTTTGAGTCTTTACCATAGAGGTCAATGAGTTGCGTTGTTTTTGGACCCAAAATGTTATTTACCTTGTGATACAATGCCATCTGCTTCCATTTTGCACATTTATATACTCTCAAGTTATATGTTAGTTTCGGTTTTTGTTCGTAAGTGTGCATAAAACTTGAGACAAAACATTGAATTGTATAATTTGAGTAATTACTTACAATGCTTTCAGTGTAACAGCATATTTCCTACCATAGGAACTGCATTGCATTGCATTGCGTGTTCTTCACTCTCTCTGATTATATGTACAGAACTTTGCTTGATCTATGCCAATATATTTCTCTAGGAACCTGTCGTAAGATTTCTATGGGCTAATGATTGACATTCTTTTTTCTTCCTGTACTTTTTAGATAGCTGCCTTAAAAATTCCTCTATTAGTTTTCCTGGCATAACTCTGTTTCAAGCTATGTTTTAAAAACCAGCCCGGAAATTGACCCAGAAAAAATAGAGGGTCAAGGGTCGAAAAGTCGAACCTGGTCAAACTTGGTTGAACTGGCTATATATATATATATATATATATATATACACCACAAGAAATTGACAAAAAATAAGTTAATTTCCCAAATTAATTAATATATATGGACTAAAGCACTCACCAAACTTGATTGCAATTAATTTTCATTATATTCACTTCTAATATCAATAGAAAATGAGGCAATAGATATATAAAAGCTTCAGTAGATGGTAAATTGCTTAAATATATTATAGCATTTTAGTGGATTATATGAAAATGATAGAGTAAATTGAAATGAAAATAGTAATCAAATTTAATAAATTAATAATTGATTATGGACTTTAGGTTTTCTTCTAAACATTTTATTGTTTTTGTTTTATTTTACACACCTACAGGTTTTATTAAACCATTAAACAATGTAAGGTAGAAACTAGAAAGAATGGTGAACTTTGTGATCCCGCATCGGATTGTGTAGTGAAAAGCACCAAAGTAGTACACTATTAAAGGAGTGGTGAACCTAAATTTAAGGAAATCTCAGAGAACAAAGTGAGTGGACCCATAAGTGGAATCTGGGCTTTTCGCTAGTTTAGCTTGTTATTGTTTAAAATTTTCATATTTTTCGTCAAATCCAAAAAAACTGGTACCAGGTCAACCGGTTTGCGGTTGGACCCCCTTTTTTGCCTGTTTTTAATTATGCCGGTTTTAGACCATAACTGAACCCGACCCGTACTTGTACCGGTTCCCCTTTTTTCCAGTTTGTCCGGTCTTCTTTTGAAAGCATAGGTTTCAAGCCGTGGTCTTTGCTTGATTCCACCTGTGGCAAGATTCTTCTAACTAATGAAATTTATGCCACGATATTCCCTTGATGCTGAACTTCTTCTTCAAGGTGAGCACTAGTTTATTTTAGCTTCATTAGGCTCTTCGTTTTAAATGATTTTTACTTTTGGCTTTTGAACTATCACAACCTTAGAAACACTGGTGCACATTAAGTCATTAAATTTTGTTAAACCAAGATGGAGGAATTACTTAAGGTCTGTTTGGAAATGTTGTGTGGATTTAGGTTAAATTGTTTCATGTGAGAGAGAGTTCAAGTTTAGGTCTGTATCCTATTGTAAGTTACAAATGCATCAATGATATCCTGAAAGAGCTCAAAAGGTCTGTATTAACTTAGGTGAACAATTAACATACAGGAAATCTATTAAACCATCTATTAATACAATACTCCACTATTCTATGCTATCTAGGATTACAAAACAAGGATCCATTGAAATACACAGATCATAAACAAATAAATAAATATAGAGTACTTCTTCGATACTTTGTGGGACTGAAGATAACATGTGATACCACATCACTATGTGCAAGGTGCACTGAGGTACCGTATAACTCCCAACTGCTACCCCTCTCTGGGACAGGGATGGGGTGCACTTGATATTATGCAATGGGAGAACAGGTTCACATTCAAGCAGGTCTTAGTGCTTGAATTTGGAGTTTGGACCTGAAAGGCGATGGACTGTAAAGCTAGGGAATGCCTAAATGCCTATTGTTGTACAACTTAGCCCTGGCTTGTCAAAACAACAAGAAGCTAAGCCTTGTTTCCAATAAATTTGAGGTCAATTTCATTGCTAGATCTAACAACTATATCCTTAGCAACCGCAACGGGCCATGTTAGTTTTGGTTTATTACTCCCTCCTCAAAACTGTTTTATTGACACCATGCCACTCTTATCAACAAAAATAATTTTCTGTTTTATGATTGGCACACGAAGGCAATCTTGCTCTCTAAATTTTTTTACTTTGATGCTTTTGCACTCACAATAGCCCTCTGCAACCCCACTCACTCTCCCGCTTCACGTGACTTAGATTTCAAGTGCTTTTTGTTTGTAATTTGTGATTGATAGGTGTTGAATCTGTAATGCTCACTTTATTTGTATTGGTTAAACCTTGTACTAGGTTACATTTAAATCATTTTTGTTTTTCAGCAGCTGTCATGGCCAGAATCATGTTGTTGCTGATTGTTCTTTTGTTAAACACAGGACAGGAAGTGGCAGGATAAGTGCTTCTGGAGGTAATGGATTTGCTGGAGGTGGTGGTGGAAGAGTTTCTGTTAATGTGTTTAGCAGGCATGATGATCCCGTATTTTTGGTCCACGGTGAGACCTGTTAGAAAACAAACATTTCTATGAGGTGTCATCATTAAAACTTGCATGTAATATTTAATGAGGGCAATATCTATCTTAATGGTTAAATAATTGGTTTGTGAGTTCTATCATGAGCAAAGTGGAAACCTTGAATAAGCAATAGAAGAGAGATACTGAGTCTCAGCAATATTATATGATTTCTTAAAGCTAGTTGCTACTTGGTTGTATGCATTGACCACTTTGGAGAGTAGGCTTGGGTTTAACTACAAGCAAGATTCTTGTGCTCATAATACTGAATATGCCTTTGCAATTTGTCACCAAATCTTTGGTACGTGAACTTAGTGGTTGAATACTTTCCAGTTATCATAGTCTAGTGCCAAATCGTTTTCGTATATCATTGTAACTTGCCTTTTTCATATCACTGAATGCTTCATTTCTGTTTACCTGTCATCGTGCTTTATGTAACTCTGTTTCAACATAGGTTTTCTAGTTACAATTATTTTATGCTGAGTACAAATGAGAGAAAGAGTAATCTTTCTAAGCTTTAGCTCTATGATGTTACATAGGAGATTAATTATTAATAGTTGGCAATCAGTGTAAATCATCTCCCCCTTCCACAAATTAACTATTTCACATTTTAGAAATATTAGCTTCCATTCTATAATTTTGGATCAATAGCCCCAGCCCCAAGAGTAAATACTAGACTTTGTAACGTGAACTTCGCTAGCCATTTTTATATGCTTTAGCTCTAGGATGGATTGCTCTGAGGTTCGTTGATCTTTGTCTGCTTAAGAATTTTCTTTAAGCTACCTATATTCTATCTGAAGTATAATTCCCCCTCCGTTTTGTCACTATTCTTATTTAAAATATTTGGCTGCAGTCTTGGTTTGTGATTTTGAATGGGAAGCCCCAGAAGTAGATACTGATTCTTCCAACCGTTGCTGTCTGACCTTTCTTTTTTATGTTATAGATCTATGATAATTATACGTGAGTTGAACGGACTCTTGCTTGCCTGCTTGTGATTTTTCTATACCCAATCAATGTTAGGTTCGCTGTATGTGATTTTGAATGAAAGTTGCTGGAAGTTCATGGCTGTCTTTCCAAAGAAGGTCTGAGGAGTAATCTGTTTATTGGTTCTTTCTTATGCCTACTATGTCTGACCTTTTCTTTTTTATGTTATAGCTCTATGATAATTACACGTGAGTTTAATGGACTCTCGTTTGCCTGCTTATGATTTTTCTATATGCTATCACTTTTAGGTTCGCATTGTGTGATTTGAATGAAAGTTGCCAGAAGTTCATGCCTGTGTTTCCAAAGAAGGGTTGAGTGGTATTCTTATGTCTACTATGCGGTGCACTGATTTGATTTCATATGAACTTGTAGGACTTGCAGTCACTTTCTATATACCATTATTCAGATTGGTCAATCCCTTTTTGTCTGAGCAATCTTTGGAAACATGTGCCATAACAGTGATCATCCTCTTTGCACTTTAGAACATCACCTTTGAATGTGCCAATATACTGTTTCGAGGATTGACACTGCATGGCCAAATTTTGACAGGGGGAAGAAGTTTTGGCTGCCCTGCAAATTCAGGTGCTGCTGGGACATTCTTTGATGCCGTTCCTCGAAGACTTATCATCAACAATCATAACATGTCAACAGATACTGATACACTTCTTCTGCAATTTCCTAACCAGCCACTTTGGACAAATGTTTATATTCGCAATTGTGCCCGAGCAACTTTTCCTTTGCTCTGGAGTCGAGTTCAGGTTGTTGAATAATCAATCCAAGTGCCTGACAATGCTTTCACGAAATATCTTTTATAATATTTCCTGGTTTTTATTTTTCTTGTCAATGGATTATTCCTGTTAGTGCTGTTTCACAGAGTAAAGGTGTAGGGCAAGGCATAGGTCCTGAGGTGGAGAGGAGTTTCTGTATTTCAAAGAAAAAGAAAATGGTTGAATGAATTTTAAAGCAGTGAAAATTACCCGAGTTGCAGGGAAAAGTAAAGAATATAGAATAAGCAGAAGCAATAAATATAAATTCAAATATGTATAAATGCGATGAATTGGTTCTATGATGCATTTATCGTAATGGAGTTCTCCTGGCATGTTCTGTCACATCAGAGGTTTAGGTTCCTTTCCACTTTGGAGCTCATACACATTTTATAACATGATAAACCTTAATTTATAATTATGACACCATTAAATTTTGGTTAGGATGCCAAATAGGTGAACCCCAATTATGAGGCACTCAAGACTAGCATTTTGTGTTCTAGGTGTCATCTTAACCTTTGATACTTGTGCCTTGGGCCTATCCCTAAGGCACAAAGAGTTTGTGGACCATTTTGCCTCAGGGTGGACCCCAATCCTGCTTGACTTTTCTTTTTAGAGCATTGACTCTAAATTTCTAATACATTTTTAAGCTGTGTGCCATCTGTCACAATTAATTTTGATTATATTAAGTCTTGGTTAGTGTTGGGTGTCTACATGTACTAAAAACAAATTTTAAGGCTTCTAGGATGCGTTTGTCTGTCATTTTTTGATATAATGAAGGATCAATAATCAATGATTTTCATGGACACCCTAAAGGATGCTAGCAACTTATGAGCTACCAACTGTCGGAAATTTAAGCAAAGATACTAGATTGTGCCTATGGCTTGTCTTGGGAATTCAATTTGTTTGATCTGGGTGTCTTTCCTCACAATGCTTTTCTATTGGAAAACCTTCTCCACGCTACAAACTGTATAACTCTTATTATGTTTTTTCCCGTTCCCTTTTTTTTTTGTGTGTGGTAGGTTCGTAATATTTCCATGTTGCTTGATCATTTGTTGTCCAGCATTTGATATTGCAAAATTACGTCATGAACTAGGAACATTTGAATATATCTTTGGCACAAGGCACATAGCAACTCCTTTTCTTCTCTATTTTCTTTTGTTGTCTTCATGCTTTTCTTAATATTTTTTTTCTATATTCTTGCAAATTCTTCTGTCTTCTCTTTCATTAATTTTTGATTTTGTCAAATTAAATTCGTCCATATGTATGCAGTTATTTTGTGGAAAATCCTTTCTTATGGTTTCTTTATAATAATCTTGTTTTGAGTGGTTTATTTTTCCTGGATAATTTCTTCTTTATATGTTTTACCATATGACGTTAAATGTGGTCTGTGAGAATTAATCATGTTTTTTCGCTGTAATCTGATCTATAAAACCATCTCTGCTACTGTATGAAGATTTTAACATATCATTTTTCTCTTTCTAACTATTTTCTATGTGACTTTACTGAATAGGTTCGAGGACAACTTAGTCTATCATGTGGTGCAGTTCTGAGCTTTGGGCTCGTACATTACGCTCTGTCAGAGTTTGAGTTGATGGCTGAAGAACTTCTGATGAGTGATTCAATAATCAAGGCAAGTTGTGCCAATCGGTTCATATTTTATGTTTCAAATTTTCCCAGAATTTCGGTTTTTATTTTATCTATTTTCTGCGGCAACATGAATTTTTTGTATTTTGTAATTTTGTTCATATGTCGGTCTCGTATTCAAAAGTTCTTCGTCTTTATTTATTTATTGGATTGCATGTCGGGTTTGTGTTGGAGAAAAATGGGGTGGAGTTGTGTTAGTGCAAAATGCACTGTTTCGTCATTCTTCACTTGGCCTTTTGTATTCTCATATATGACTAATTGCTTTTTAGAGCTGTATGCGTCAACATGGCATGTTCTCGTGTCCTACCTTTTGGAAATGGATATGACTTGGCAATTTGTATTAGTGCAAAATAAACTGTTTCGTCATTCTTCACTTGGCTATTTGTATATGACTAATTTCCTTTTAGAGCTGTCTGCATCACCACGGCGTGTTCTCGTGTCCCACCTTTTGGAAATAGATATGACTTGTTTGACACCTTATCCAAGTTCCGAACATTAAAGTACAACTACAATCTTTTTTCCTTGAATTGGTAAGCTTTAATTAACTGTATAGTAAAATTTACACAAACAGCCACTGCCACCTGCATTCTAGGGAACACCTTGTATATCCTCATCTGTAATGACAAGGATGTGCAAGATTTCTGCTTGTCCACATCTAACATAATATAAAGATTTGTGTTCATCCTATTATTTTCTTCTATATATATGTTGAAGGAAAAACATAAATAAGTGAATGTCCCATCTCTAATGGTTTAAGCATTTAAATGAGGTGGTTTGACATGGTACGAGAGTTGGCCTTGTGATGCTTGTCCGGTCAAAAAAACTTTTGTAGGCATTGAAGTAGTTTTCTTACCCTAAATTCACCACAAAATTCACTGTTGAGACCTCTACAACAGCGAGAAAACTGCAACATTGGAAATCGAACTGTAAGTGGACTGTGAATGTTGGAATTCTACAAATAAACATTGCTAATTGTGTGAGGCTGCTTTAGCCTATTACATCTGCATGTGGGGCAGGGGAACCTTCAGCTTGCAATACTGAGAAGAAAATATTGGTTGATCTCATAAATAATACCCATGGTGCACTATGGAGAACAAACCAAGATACTTTTCGATAAACCACTTAAGAAAGGGAAACAGGATGCCGGACATGCCACTTTCGCCAGGAATGTCTGGATCTCACCTGGGGAACCCGCGGTTGCTCTGCAGCAACTATATTTTGGTCAAGTTTGTCCTAGACTGCCCCCAGGCTGATGGGTATGGGTTCCAGCAGCAGCACTTGCCTTGATTACGATAAGGTGTTCAGTGTTCCTGTAAATTGTGTTATGCCTTCCAAACTTCACCTGGTCCAGTGCAATATTTTAGGTTCATGATCTTCAACAATGCACTTCACCTTCATTATCTGGCTTAATCAAGTTCATCCAATCAATGAACCCTTTCTTCTTCGCTACAGTTCTTGTTGCAACTTAGAAATGAGTTTTGGTTCTATTTGCTTTCTTCTCATGTCTCTAGTAGAGTGTGATTTGGCATCTTCAGCTTTCTGCTGGACTTTTGTTCCGACTTCCATCTCGGACTTTGCATGTATTCGTCCTCGTCTATGTATTTGCACATTCTAGTCACTTTGCTATTTTACCTCACTCTTTCAACCATAGATTTTTTTAACCTCTGGTAGTGACCTTTGGCTTGGTGGCAAAAGCTAACTTTTTAGCAATGTTTATAGTAACAAATTTGGAACTCGATGAACTTTGCAATTTGGTTGATCATTTTCCAAAACGTTTTGTTTTCGCATTCTAAAGTTTGAGGGGAATATTATTGCATATCGAAACTCAAGCTAATTTTTACATACCACATTAATTTTTTTTTTTAATTATTTATTTATTTATTTATTGTGGTGGGGGTGGATAATGGACATGTTAGAAACATATTCCCTTGATTTAAGGGGATTGATTCCAATCTTGTAAATCTAGGGATTTAGTGATCTCAATCCCAGTGATATTTATAAACACAATCCCTTAAAATATGGGAATAATTTATTGTCTTTTTTATTGGGGTTTTGGTTCTCTTTTTGTTTTTTTCCCTCTCATGACGGCACAAGAATTTGGTGGGAAGTTGTTGAGGAGACATTTGAAGAAATTCGTATTTGAAGGCCTTGGATAATTGAAACCAAGGTTGACATTTGTAGTTTTGAGGCTTTGAATTTCCCCCCATGGCATAGAAATGGTTGGCCACCCCTTTGTTCTCCTATTTAGGAGTCCCTTTTGTATTTTAGTTTGA
This sequence comes from Forsythia viridissima, assembly GCA_030279155.1. Taxonomy (NCBI): domain Eukaryota; kingdom Viridiplantae; phylum Streptophyta; class Magnoliopsida; order Lamiales; family Oleaceae; genus Forsythia; species Forsythia viridissima. The sequence goes on from CM059040.1 coordinate 38,250,167, forward strand.
TCCCAATTTGTGAGACAGTCATGGACTGTCTTTTTGTAAGACTTTGGGATCACTGTAGTCTCACTTAGTATACTTTGTAGGGTTTGGGCTTGAGTACTTTATGGTGAATAAGTTTTGTCCCTCTCCAACAGCTCAAGCTTTTACATTAGGCGGTTCAACAATATATAGATTTATCTTTTCATGAAGATGTGTTACAATAACTCTTTTCCTATTTTCAAATTCATATATTAGCTTACGAATTCTCTGAATGAAATGTATTACACCTGTTTCTGAAGTTAAGACACTATTTAGCTATCCATAGGTGCTCAAATTTGACAATTACATGACCAAGACTTAAGCTTTCGCCTGTACCTGAGTCCAAGCAACATAGTGGAAGCTTTCTCAAATTATCATCTAATTAATTTTTGTGTTACATGTTACTGATGCAATAAATACATTGATCTATATATAGACGGTTGTTACTTTTTTAGTTTAGTGGGATGATACATCTACAATATTGTTGTCCTTTATAGGTCTATGGTGCTTTGCGAATGTCTGTGAAAATCCATTTGATGTTGAATTCCAAAATGCTTATAACTGGTGATAGTGATGCAATTGTTGCAACATCTTTGCTTGAAGCCAGCAATTTAGTAGTTCTTAAAGTAAGTCATTACATTTATATATCTTTAGCTCATAACTAAAGTATTTTGTTTAAATAATATTTATTATCGAAAAAACTAATTGGTTGCAGGGGTCGTCCATGATACACTCAACAGCAAATTTGGGACTTCACGGACAAGGATCCTTGAACTTGTCAGGAACTGGAGATCTTATTGAAGCTCAGCGTTTGGTTTTATCCTTGTTTTATGCTATCAGTGTAAGGCTTCTAAATATTCTGTCTTGTAAATATCAATTTCTTAGTTTCAATGTCATACTGGCCCTCCCCTTCTGTAACTGTCTTAACCACAGTTACGCCATTCAAGTGCTACTTCACTTACAAGTCACACAATTATGAACTTACAAACTTTATTCTCTGTGAATTTCATTCTGTACAAAAACAAAAGTATTTTGATTTATAAATTGAGTTACTACAGCTAAGGCAGCTGGTTGCTTCAATGGATAAACTTTGATAGATTTGCGGAGGAGTTGGGATTAATTGTTTGCTTGATTATTATTATTATTATTATTATTATTATTTTGAGTGAGGGGAGGGAGGTACCAATTCTTGAACCCTTGACCTCAGCTATGAAAACAGCAATCCCTAACTAACCGGTACAAGGAGAATTGGTTTGCTTGATAACACTTTTCTTGCAATTGACAACGCTGGTTCTCTAAAATGGCATCTTTTTTGTTCTAATATTAGATTTCCTTTCAATCTAAAATAATTTTGATTGTATTTGAAACAACTTGTAATCCTATGAGATTTTTAGTTATCATCTGGGAACATCCATTTTCTGCTGATAATGTTAATACTTTTCTACATAAAGGTTGGGCCTGGATCCATTCTACGAGGTCCCTTGGAAAATGCAAGTGACAGTTACATGTAAGTGCTGATTTGGTAGCACTTAACTCTCATGCTGCACTTGTTTCAAATTCTTACTATTTGATAATGTAGGTCACCAAAGCTCTACTGTGAACAAAAGGATTGCCCTATTGAACTGCTTCATCCGCCTGAGGATTGCAATGTGAATGCCTCATTGTCCTTCACTCTTCAGGTGTTCTAATACTCAGTGTAACACACTGAGAAGTTTATTCTGTTAGAAGTTATTTTGTATCAGTCAGAGTAGATGTGTTTTGGATACCTTTGACGCCTCCTGCCCTTTCTGACGCAATCAAACTTCATTTCTCGTGCAGATATGTCGAGTTGAAGATATTATAGTTGAAGGATTCTTAGAAGGATCCGTTGTACATTTTCACTGGGTGAGAACTGTGGTTGTAAAATCTTCTGGAGCAATAAGTGCATCTGGACTGGGTATTATTTTTTCCCCTACTAGAAGATATTTCATCTTATTATGGAACAACAGTTTAGGTATTTAGTTATGAGTTATGAATGCTGTAACTTCTTTTACTTAGTCCTTAATATTCTTACATGTCAAAAGATATTTAGTGCTTAGTGCTTGTTTGGTGGAGTTTAAAAGTAGTTTTTTAGAAGATTTTGAAAAAAGTTGGTGAAATGCATGGTTGAAAAGTTGATAAAAGTTGTGGGTTCCATGAAATATGTGGTTGAAAATGAGTTTGGGAAAAATAGAGTTTAAAAAAACCTGGCCAAACACTTAGTCAGTATTGCTGTTTTCTTTATTCCAAAAGCCTTCCCCAGCATGATTCCTCCAGTTATACAGTTATGATAAGGGTTTAGGGACCAGAATTTGAAATCTTGACTTGGGTGATGTACAGGCTGCACTGGTGGGTTAGGACGTGGAGAACATCTGCCTAATGGTGTTGGCAGTGGTGCTGGACATGGTGGTAGAGGTGGGGATGCATACAATAATGGAAGTTATATCAAGGGTGGTATTACATACGGGAATGCTGAGTTGCCTTGTGAACTTGGTAGTGGAAGTGGAAATGAGAGTCTGCCAGGTTCTACTGCTGGTGGTGGTATTATTGGTAAGCTCTAGAGATTGATAATTTCAGAATGTTGATATGTTTATCTTAATAATTCAAGTCTTGAGATTGATATTTTCAGAATGTTTTATGTTTTTGTTTATAATTCTAAGTCAAGGCTGGATAAATAAACTCCAATTCTGGTTAGATTTTCAGGTAAACACACATCAGCGTCCTAACATTAACATATTAGCTACACATGCACGTCTATGTAATATCTGAGTTCAACAACCCAAAGTCCATGTCTTATTTACTCGGAGAAATACACTCTTTCGCCTTCTTTTGCACGACCTTCATCTCATTAAGATGTTTGGTGATTTTTTGTTAATAAACCACGTATATAGAACTTCTTTATTAGCATGTTGAGGTAGTTGGTGGAACTTGGGACCTTCATTGCTGTTCATATCATGGAGTTGGCTTCATTGCAATTTTTTGTTCCTTAATTATGTCCTTTTGAAACAATTGAACAGGAGTTTCAAATACTAAATGAAATCTTTTAAAGTGGTTTCGTCCTGTAATAGAAAGTTTTTATCTGAAAATACTAAATGAGGCTGATGGTACTTTGTGCATGAGTACAAGCAATTGGATTGCTATTATTGAAGATAGGAAAAATTGTGCCATATTTGTTCCATAAAACTCTGTGGTTACTTACAAGATTGATTTTTGTATTAGATTTTCATATTAGTCACCAACACGTTTGCATCTCAATAATCCTCTTCATAGATTTGTTTCCACGTGGCTTCTGCTGATTGCTCACTTTATTTCATAAGTTCATTCCTGAAACAGTGATGGGTTCATTGGAGCACTCATTGTCAAAATTGACGTTGTATGGTGCACTTAGAGCTGATGGAGAAAATCCTGGAAAATATGTTCAAGGGCTACTTTCAGAAATAGGCCCTGGGGGTGGATCTGGAGGAACCGTTCTTCTGTTTGTCCATAGCTTGATCCTAGGTGATACTGGTACCATCTCAACTTCTGGAGGACACGGCAGCCATAATGGTGGTGGTGGAGGTGCTGGAAGAGTTCACTTCCATTGGGCAGATATTTTTATTGGAGAAGAATACCTGCCTGTGGCTCTTATCAAAGGAACTATCAATCTCAGGTTTGTATCCAACCTATTATATGACTTCACGATTGATGTATTTCTGCACAGAGTTTCGATGATTGTGGCCTTACATCCTTCAGTAGCTATGGTTCTAACTAGAACTTTTGCAAAACAACAATAATGTTTCCAATTTCTATTTTTTGGAGGGCGAGGGCTTCAGCGAGGTTGAGGCAGATATAGTCTTTCTGTTGGGGGCCATCTGTTAATTAAAAATAATTTTAGGTTCTTTTTTGGGAGGGGCGTAGGGGTCTTCTATCTTCCCCTTTGTTTTCATATATTATGTATGTATGCAATCTTCTCCTTCATTTTCGTATAATATGTATGTATGCAATTATTTGTAAGTAACCTGTTTAAATTGCTCAAGAGCATGCAGAATGCACACTCAAATGCCTTGTGTGAAAGATATTGGGAAAGGTCCTGATTTTTCGTTGTTTTGAGTTTCAAATTTGTCAATGTGGGTGTGAAAAGATTAGGCAGATTTAGTGCAACATATTAGGAGGAAAATTCAATATTATCTCCTACTAATCTGATACCTATATTTAGAAGTAGCTAGTTCCTATTTTGTAGCCAGATTTTCCTAGGTACATATGTATCTTTTCCACATACTACACAGTGTATAAATAGGCTTGTACATTTTTGAAAAGATTACATGAGGATTGAGAAAATATTTTCTCCAATTCCGCATTCATGGTATGTGAGCCCTCTTATTGGGTTAGTTTCTTGCTGATTCTCCTTTAAAATCGGCTGTATTTGTTTGTACTGGTCGTTTCTACCAATGGAAGATTAATCTTTGAGTATGCATCCTCTATTTGTTTTGGGTGAATTAGTTGACTGTATTCAAAATTTTGGTGTTTTTGAAGAGGTATTGGGTGACTCTTTGAAGCAAACTCTACCCCGAATTCTTAGGTTCCATGGTTTACTATGGATTATCTCCATTTTGCTTGGAACAGTTTAAATAATGTAACCTGGCCTTATACAAATAGAAGTATGTAAGTATAAAGTTGCACTCCATGCTTAGAGGGTACTAGGTACTTTGGGAATGGACTCTAATTATAATTATGATACTATATGAATAGATATTCAAGGTGAACTGCATATGTTCAATTAGCAGAGGTTGACCTCTGCCAGCCCACTCCATGTGTAGACAAAAATTTCCTGGGTAAAAATGCACTTCTAAAAGTTGGTTGACTGGATCCTTGAACTAGGTTGCTTTAATTGGCAAGGAAAATTCTGCTTTGCACTTCTATGAGGGCTGTTGGATGCAAATTTAATCCCTACTCATTCTACCTTTCATGCAAATGGTTTTAGTATTTACCTTCTTGAAACATCAGCTGATGTACTGTAAGTTCGGAGACCCCATTTTGTTGCTTCTTTTACTTACCAAATATTTTTTTACTGTGCTTTTGAAAAGATATAAAAGTGCTTGTCAGCAACAATCACAGAAAATGACCGGATGAACTTCAACTCATTCTTTTGTGAATTTATCTCAAGTTTATGTAATGATGATTGCTAATCATTTTCCTACTGATGATGGAACTGCAGAGGAGGTATTGGTAGAGGCCTGGGGCGAGATGGAGAAAATGGAACTGTTAGTGGAAAAGCCTGTCCGAAAGGGCTTTATGGGATTTTTTGTCAGGTAAATTGCTACCATATGCTTCATTGTTGAGCTTTTTGGGGAGGTTCAAGAGTTGACCGCTTCTCTAATGTCTAAGACACATTTGGATTCAATCTCATGTATCTTGTTTATAAACTAAGTTGGACACTGATTCTTTAAACATGTCCCTGTGTGTGGAAATATTTTCTTTTTTCATATTTTAAGTTCACTGGCTAGGTACTGTTTGGAAGAAGTCTTTACCCCTGTCAAGTTCCACATAGTAATCACAGTAGTAACTTCATGTTGACTCTTTTCTTCCTTATACCTGAAGTCATTTGTTTGCTGTAGAACATGTTGCTTCTTTGTTTTCATGACCTCTTTTCTGTCTTCCTGTATAAGGATCGTGTCTGATTTATTCTCAAATTCTTCAAGTTTTAATGCACATGTAATAATACAGGAATGCCCCCTTGGGACTTATAAAAATTTGACCGGGTCTGACAGAGCCCTTTGTCGCGATTGCCCATCTCATGTGCTTCCCCATCGTGCAATATATATTGCTGTTCGAGGTACATCATATTTCATTTCTGTTTGCTGCCTTTATTATGCCTATTAGGATATACCATTTAACCAATGGCAGCAACATACCTGATTTTCATATTCCATTAAACTGCTGTATATTTTAACAGAACTTAATTATTAAGGAAAGGGAATAAATCAAATCAAATCAAGTCTAGTAACTGTTTATTTTTCCTCCTGAAATAAGTCTTCAATTTGGAAAAGGTATCCAATTTTCCATCACTTCGTCTATATAATAGAGGCATTGTTGTCAAAATTATGTTATCCCAAGATAGAGAGATTTATATAGCAGTAGTTTGAGCTGTGAAGATCTTTCAAAAATTAATTATTTATAGAAGTATATGTTTCTTTTTAAGTGAAATTTTCTTACTTCATGACTATCTTTCGTCAGGTGGTGTTACAGATGCCCCATGCCCATACAACTGTGTATCTGAGCGATATCATATGCCTCACTGTTATACAGCCGTTGAAGAATTAATGTACACCTTTGGAGGGCCATGGTTATTTGGTTTGACGCTTTTAAGTCTCCTCATCATCTTAGCACTTGTTCTTAGTGTTGCTAGGATGAAATTTGTTGGCGCAGATGAATTACCAGGTCTAGTGCGGGCCTGCCGTGGCTCTCCAATTGATCGCTCATTTCCTTTTTTGGAGTCACTTAATGAGGTTCTCCAATTTCTGTCCATATTTCTTTAGCATCTAACTAAGACTAACTTACAAAGCAGGTTAACAGATTTGTTGCTGATTATTCTGAATGTGATCATTCTTTTTGTTCAGGTGTTGGAAACCAGTAGGGTTGAGGAATCCCAAACCCATATCCATCGCATGTACTTTATGGGGGCGAACACTTTCTGTGAACCTTGGCATCTCCCTCATTCTCCTCCTAAAGAAATAAAAGAAATTGTGTATGCTTTCTATCTTTTGTAGTTATTACTTCTAAGAGCAAAAACTTCTATTGAAAAGCATAGCTGATATGATATGGTATTTGTTAATTTATTCTGTGCAAATAAATTCCAGGTGGTCAGCTTATTTAATTTAAGCTGATATTGTTGAACTGGCCTCATTTCAATTGTAGATATTTATTTATTTATTTCACTACCTTGTCTTTTGTTGGTAGATATGAAGATGCATTCAACAGATTTGTTGATGAGATAAATGCATTAGCTTCTTATCAGTGGTGGGAAGGATCAGTTTACAGCATCCTTTGTGTTATTGCATATCCACTTGCATGGTCATGGCGGCAATGGTGCCGGAAGAAGAAAATGCAGCACCTGCGTGAATATGTTCGATCAGAATATGATCATGCTTGCTTGCGTTCTTGCCGATCACGTGCTCTCTATGAAGGGCTGAAGGTATGCTCTGGATTCCTGATGAATTTTAAAACCCAAATGGGCTAGCATTATTATTATTCAACTTGGAAAACCCTTTGGAACAATAAACACAATCTAAAAGGAGTTCCAACCTGTCTGTTCAATCTTTTCACGATAGCCTGAACTTGCTAAGGCTGAGAACGCAGGTGTCTGGAGAAATAACGAAAATTCTTTTAGCAATAGTATGATCATTGTTCCCAACTGTGGTGAAGACGACATTGTTTACCACGTATTGACGTACATGTTAAGATAACCTCAATCAAAAAGGTATACCTTTGACTGAGATTACATAATTGACGAGAAAATAATAGATTATAAAGTAAATTGAGAATGTGATATTCGTCATGAATAGATAGATCTAAGGTGGAAATAGAACCAATTACACTGATCTAATGGTGACCCATTGGTAGTCTTAACATTGAGTTTCAATGAAGGCATCTTATCAGAAACAGCTCAGCTCGTCCCCAAAAAGAGGCTTGGTTCGGTCCACGAGCTTGTGGGTCAAACGAGCCGAGCCGAGCCGAGCTAGGCTTAGTTTTCTAATTTTTTTATACTGTTTCGGATAATTTGAAAATAAAAAAGAATGAAAGTGAGAAAGTATTGCTGTTAAAAAAATTAAAAACCCTCATTTTTTTGGGCTTGAGACCGGCTATTTTGAACGTAGGCGGAGTTAAAATTGTACACGAACAAGTTGTTACGTGTATAATTTTTTGTTAAAATAAAACAATATCAAATGTTTACGCAAATAATATTTACTACAAATTTAAGTATTCCATATTCAAATCTTCAAGTTCTTCGGACATCATTCTGTTTATTTTGTCTTGGATTCGAAGTTCGGTGTCATCCCAATCCTTCAGGCACAGTAAGTTTTCTAATATGTCTGTTTTAAGTTTTGACATGAAATTAGACAACTTTGCCACCTATACTAAAAGCATATTCTGATGCTATAGTTAATATCGAAGATGTTAATAGATCACGTGCCATTTTTAAAAGAATTGAGTATTGACGTTGATTGTCTCCAAGACGTGTATAATATTAGAAAAAAAAGAGCAAAATTCTTATACTTATTAAAATTGTTATCGATATAATAGATTTAAAATATATGTTGACATCTTCTTGAATGTCATCCAAATCAATTGGATAAGTGCCACCTCCAAACTCATCAACAATATTGTGCGGAATTGGAATTATCATTTCGATTGTATGTCATTTGGAACAAAATAATAAAGAGAATAGTAGAAGATAAAGATGTAGAAATGTAGAAAAGTAGTAGAAGAAGTAGAAAATTAAAATTTAAAAATATAGACTAATATCTAGATAATGAGATTTGAGATAACAATTATAAACTAATATTGAGAGATAATAAAATTTGAGAATTGTTGTTGAATTGAGTATATAATAGATTGAAAGATTGAAATGTGAAAAAAAAAATGAGTTTAGAAGAGGATATTTACAAAAATAAATAAATATAAAAAACACGTGTACAGTGCAATCGCACGAGCCACGAGTCGAGCGGCTCATGGCTTGTGTCCACGAGCTCGTCCGCAGTACCCACAAGCTAAACACGAGCTCGATTTGTATTTTTACTTAGCTTGTTGCTGAGCCGAACGAGCTCGGCCTTAACCCAAGCCCATTATGGGTTGAGCGGCATGAGCCGGCGAGCTTACGAGTCGCTCGGCCCATTTACCACTCCTAGTTCTAACATCCAGAATTGATGTGCCAAGATAAATGTTTGAGGAAAAATCGCAAGTGCATGATATTGCCAACAATTAGTAAAACGGACTATATGAGTCCGGAATATCGATGCTACGAGGACTAGTTACCACTATTAATTTTAATTAATTAAGAGCTATATGAATTTAAAAATGAGATTCTTAAGAATACAAATGATTTGATTATATCTAAAAACTAAATTAATTTTAACTTAATTCCTAACTTACGGATTTTTCACTTGAGAATGATTTTTTTTTTTTTTAGAAAGGAATGTCGGGGACTCACGATTAAACAATAGTTATCATGTTCAATTTCCATTACCAAGCCATGACAATTTACTTGCATTAACAATCAATTTCACAAAGTTTTTTGATTATCTTTCTCAAGTAATACAAAACCTACTCAATTAAGTAAAATCTATTATATCTCTATGTGAATTTTAACATAACCAGAGCATTAACGATCAAGAAATTATTAGTGATTGCACAAATTATAAGAGTATATCCCTATCTTAATTTGTGTTCCCTATCGTAGTGCTAAATTGGTGAAATACTTTTTAGTTTCATCAAGAATTCACAAATATAATCATAAATTGACAGATTCATGAAAGTCAAAACAAAATGCAATAGAAAATAACACAAGATAAGAATTAAAGTCACGTCTTAATAACTAGAATTAAATAATCAAACTACGTCTCAACACGGAGAATTTAGCCACATATGATGTTGTTTAACCACAAAGAAATAATAACATTAGAGTACATCACCGGATTTAGTAAATAGAGAAGAAGATGATGACGAAACCCTTGAATTTTCTCGTGTTCTTACAAAATTCTATCTTTAATCTCTAGTAAATCTCCTCCAAAGTCCCCCTTTCTATTGTAAAAAATGGTCTCTATTTATAATTCCTAGAAGAGTCCTAATTTCGTGCAAGAATTGCGTGCCATAAGAGTACCAAAAAGAAGTTGAATAGAATATGGTTTGACAGGTTTCATTAGTTGCTATAGCATGGCACAACATTCGTGGCTGCAGTTCTTGGACCATTTCTCTCCCATGCAATTGCATGGGACAATTCTCCCTCCTTTCCTGCTTGGTCCTTCCACTTTCAATCCTTGACACTTTGGTCCCCAGTTTCGATTTTCGTACATTCTTGGTCCTTTTTCAATAGGGATGGCAATTTACCCCGCGCCGCGCCCCCCACCCCATTTAAAATTTCTCCGTCCTAGATAATCGGATATTCGGAGCAGGTACAGGGCGGGGACAGTTGCCTCGAGGCGGGTTCGGGGCTTTTTATTTTTTTAATTTTAAAAAAATATTTTGATGAAATGGATGTTGAAGGAATTAAACCGGAGTGTGAACATTGATCCACAATGCCTAACGACCTATTGATTTGCATTTTTTTATTTTGTTTAGTTAACATATTATACATAATCTGTATTTTAAATTCTAACCATACCATTTAGAATTAACTTTAATTCCCCATTTCATAATTCATAATTTCATACGCTTCCTTCAATGAAAATCACGGTTACAAAAAAATAAAATAAAAATTAAAAATTAAAAAATAAAAAATAAACTGGGCGGTAAGCCGCCCCGCCTCACCCAGATTTAAACGGGGAACGGGGCGGATATGGGGGAAAAAATTCCCCGACGGGGCGGGGACAGGGAGGGCCGCCCTGGCCCCGACCCGCCCCGTTGCCATCCCTATTTTTCAGCTTAATTTGCTTTGTTCTCCTCCAATCACCATCCACACTCGGATTTAACCTAACACAATCATATTAAAACAAATTAAGTAAAAACACACTTAACAATATTCACAATCGTCCACTTTTGATGGCCGAGATAAGTGCAAATCCGCACTTATCAATAAACTACCTGTTGTGTAAAAAAAAGCTGAATAAATAGAAGTCTTTATACATAATGGAACTTAGTGAATGAGAACCTATTGAGAATTAGCAGCTGAAGAAGACGGTTTCGAGACATTACTCAATGAAAAATCAGAATGTTCAAGTACATCTGGTAATAAATGACTAAGACTGGAGCAGAAGCAAGTATTGACAGAGGCCAAAATTGGATGCAGCAGGTTGAAAAACCTTGAGTATCCGCTTGAACGAGTCACTTTTGGTCCCAATTGTTTAAAGCGCACCAAGATGCATGCCTAAGAGCAAATCTTAGCGCAGCGCACTCTATGCACTTTCTTTACTCTTTAAATTTAGAGATTCAAAGTGCAAAAATGAGCAGTAAACCTCAAGTTGCAATGAATTATGAAAGTTTTTGGCTTTTGAATCCTATTTTATCTTAACTTATAATTTTTTTTTTAGATTGTTGTCTAAAAGCTTAAGATATTAGAGAGGGGACAAATTTATTTATTCGAAATTTGTTTTCAACACACTCCCTCACGAGCGGGGCAGATTTTCTTTTTCATCCAAGACCCACCCGACTGATGGATTCATAAATGGGTGGTGGCGAGACTTCATCAAGGATTGGTTTTTGGTTTATATTTTAGAGTATTACACGGTTCAATAATGATCCTTAAGATAGGCCTAGACATGGAATGTGGCATGCACATTCTTTGTGACTACCAACGCATATAAAAAATCCCCAACAACGCAGGAGAAAAAGCAGAAACTGAAGGAAAAATTGAGAGAATTTCTTTTATTTTCCTCTTTCTTTTCTGTAATTGAAATGATGTTTCCTCTATGTTGATTTAATTAATGAACAAAAAAGTGTAGTAGAATAGATATGTGAGAATTCCACTAAAAAATTATTGGGATTTCTGCACAATTTGGGCTGGCCCCTAATGGAGAGATGTGGTTCTAAGTGACGCATGGTGACCTCTTGTAATGATAAAGCTATCATGAAGTAAGTCACTCTCCTGGCTACACGTTAGACTGCTTATATGTTACTCCAACACTTTGATAACCCTGCCGTATGGACTTCTCTGAAACAGACATGACTTTCAATGCCTAATATAAATACTTGGCACTAATTCAAAATGACAATTTACCATCAAATTAACTACAAGTGCCGTCTCTCATTTCTTTTTTCAGTTATGATATGTTCTTTTTTCAAAATGTGTTATTTTGAATAGTGTTAAGTCAAATTTGTGTAAAATATCTAGCATCCTAATGTTAACTTACTAGTTTCTAAACGAGGTGCAACCATACCTCTATCTAGAGTGAAAACTTATTACTGAATCTGTGTGTGCTAAAATTTAACAATTTGCATGTCCCAATACTGAATATGTGTTACCAATCCTGAATTTTTACGCGATTCTTGTTATTGAATATTCTGCATTTCCAACCTCATTTGTCTGTTTCTCAATTTAGTAACCAATCCAATCTTAATGCAATATCACATCCTTGGATTCTAGGTGGTAAGAATCTTGACCTTGATAACTTAATCAGGAATTTGGCTCATGGTAACATGGATTCTGTCTGGATTTTGTATTACTTGCTAATGTATCCTTCTCTATGTCAACAGTTACCTGATTTATTGCCGCTTATCTATCTCGTTTCAATGAATTCAACTTTTTCTTAATCAACTCTAATAATTTATCTTCATGCTGTAGGTGGCTTCAACTTCTGATTTAATGCTCGCCTATGTGGATTTTTTCCTCGGTGGAGATGAAAAAAGGGATGACCTTCCTCCTCGCCTTCATCAAAGGTTTCCGATGTATATAGTTTTTGGAGGAGATGGATCTTACATGACTCCTTTCTCTCTTCACAGTGATAACATTCTAACTAGCCTCATGAGTCAGGTTTGCTCTCAACTGCTTACTAAGATGATTGCAAGCTTTGTCTAATCATATGGTGTGCCTCATGGAGGTCCTGAGATCCATTTGTTCTTTTTAACATGTTCCAGTCAGTCCCCCCTACAATTTGGTACCGATTAGTAGCTGGTCTTAATGCACAACTTCGTTTAGTCCGATCTGGGCATCTAAAGGCAACTTTTCATCCGGTTATCTGCTGGCTTGAGACACATGCAAATAGAACATTAAGTACTCATGGTGTACATGCAGATCTAATTCGTTTTCAGCCTTCAGCAAATGGATATTGTCAATTTGGACTTGTTGTATGTGCCATAGAAGATGAAAGCACACATTCATCAATTCAAGGATTAGATAAATCTTTGTTACTAGAGAAGCACTCGCGGTAAGGCATTGAATGTGATTCTTTCGCTCTTTAGATATTGCTGTTGAGTCGATGACTTGGGTTCATTTGCTTCTCTTTATCTCTTTCCATGCATCTTTCTTGGTGCAGTTTGCCTGGTAACCGCTGGAAGAAAGCACTAAATCTTGTAAGAGTCAGTGAACATGTAATGATGCAAAAAAAGATATGTGGAGAAATTTTAAATGCCAAGAGCCTTCGAAAACTTGAAGATAAGATACAAATAGATTATCCTTTCTACTACATAATTCGCAACATTAGACCAGTCTGCCATCAGGTAAGTCTTAATATATTGGACTACTTCAAATATATTGATCCTTTTTCCGCAAAATCCATAGACATTTGACACACACTCCCTTTTTCTTCCATTGGACTCCAATTGCAGGATCTTGTTGGTTTGATCATCTCAATTCTCCTTTTAGCAGATTTTAGCTTAGTCTTGCTTACTTTACTTCTGCTTTATTCCATATCGCTGCTGGATGTCTTTTTGGTTTTGTCTATTCTTCCTCTTGGGATACTTCTGCCATTTCCTGCTGGGATCAATGCGTTATTTAGTCATGGACCCAGGCGGTCAGCTGGCCTTGCGCGTGTATATGCTTTATGGAATATAACTTCTGTGATAAATGTCGTAAGTGGTTATTGCATATGCCTCATATTTTTCCTTGTCTATTTCATTTAATCATTCTTCTAAAGTTATTCACGAACTTCTTCAATGGTAAACTTGATAACATCGTGAGTCACAATAACAAACTTTAATATTGTCTATAACATTCGAAGATCACAAGTTCTAATATCACAATGATCATTTCTTTAAAGAAACGCAATGTTAGTATGCTTTCTTTAATAGGAAATGCTACCTTTTGTGTACTCTTTTGTCTTGAAGTAAGTACTGAGGAACGGGTGAAAGATTTTCATGAAAACAATCTATTCATGCTATATTGCAAACACAAGCAGAAGTGTCTTGTTGAAAGTAAATTTATGCATCTATTACTAGGAAGAATATGACCGGTGCACTTAGGGTGAAGATTCGGTGTTAAAAAGTGTCCAGGAGAGAAAATTTGATTTGTTCAGCATGTTAAGACATTTATATTGATTTTCCTCTTTCTTTATCACCAAAAAGAAAAAAGCTACAAAAGCATATTTTGCCCATTAACAAATCGAACTGAAAATTGCAGTATTGCATCTCCTTTTATTATTTGGTATGCTGATTGTTTGTAGTTAATTATCACTTATTTCCAGTTATCTCCTACGTTTGAACTAATCAAGACCTGCTGCTACAATGACGCAGCATCAATGATTCTCCTGGACAATGAATTTTCAGTTTTTCCTTATTTGTTTTTGTATATGGTGCAGGTGGTTGCCTTCATATGTGGGATAGTTCATTTCAAGACTCAATCCTCATCAAACAAAAAACGTCACAATTTTCAATCCTGGAATTTTAGCATGTAAGGCGATCTTACATTTAGTGTTAATGTCTATGAAGTTGGTATAGCTTGCTGAGTCTAATGCATTCATTGGGTGTTGGAGCATTGTTTCAGGGATGAAAGTGGTTGGTGGATGCTACCTTCCGGGCTAGTCCTATGTAAAAGTTTCCAAGCTCGACTAATCAATTGTCACGTGGCTAATCTAGAGATTCAAGACCGCACACTGTACAGCAATGACCCAAATGTGTTCTGGCAGTCATGAAGGAAAATCGTGAGCTAAGTACAAAGTATAACTTACTTTTTCCTAATCTTTTTCGTTGTCTGTTCGTCTACTCTATTCTATAGAAATAGCAGGTCAGGGAGTTCATGTAAGGCTACAAAGAGGGGTTATTTCTCTAACTAGATATACCTTGTGAAAAGTGCACAACTTGTGTTGGCCTCCAAAATAGGTTTCTTAATTTTACCATCATTGTATGTTGTTCATAACGTAGCAGTGCACGTACATGCTTTCTATGAGATGCCATTTTGTGCAGCAATCTCTTTTTAAGAGACCATAATTATTTGGTTTCCTATCTTTTTATTATTTTTCTTCTGTAATTTCATATGTTTTCGTTCTGTAAAGCACTGAATCAAAAAATATTTTGTACTGTTTAAATTGGTATAAATTCTAGGGAATTTGGCACAAATGGTTCTTACCCTCCTGCCCTTAGTGGTCTCTAACGATGTCCCTAACTTGTGTGTTTTGGTGCGTAATTGACCCTCCTTATCTATATCTGTACTATATCTAAAATGTCCTAAAATTGAGAAATATTTTTGGACCAAAATATATTCACTTATATTTTAGATTTTTCAATTTACACCTGATTAATTGAAAAAGTCCTTAAAATTGGTTCAATTAAATCTTAATTAATTAAGGCTTTTACATCTAAAATGCTCTAAAAGGGAAAAACATTTTTAGACCAAAATATATTCATTCATATTTTAGATTTTTCAATTTAACTTTGATTAATTTAAAAAGCTTTTAAAATTGGTTCAATTAAATCTTAATTTTTAAAAAGTCTTTAAAAGTGGTTCATTTAAATATTAATTAACTATGCATTTACATCTAAAAAGTCCTAAAAGCGAGAAACATTTTTGGACCAAAATATCTTCACTTATATTTTAGGTTTTTCAAGTTACCCTCGATCGATTTAAAAAGCTTTTAAAATTAGTCAATTAAATTTTAATTAATTAAGACCTTTAAAATTTTCTGTATATACATTTACATCTAACAATTAAATCTTAATTAATTAAAGTTTTTAAAATTATTCACTTATACATCTACATCTAAAAAGTACTAAAAGGAAGAAACATTTTCGGACAAAAAAATCTTCACTCATATTTTAGATTTGCCAATTTATCCTTGATTAATTTATAAAAGCCTTTAAAATTGGTTCAATCAAATCTTAATTAATTAAGGCCTTTAAAATTCTTCACTTATATACCCCACCCCTTCATTTCATGAATTGAATATAATTAAGGGTAATTATATTCACATAATATTTTTTTTTGTACAACATTTTTATTACATTTAACATCCTTAATCTTTTAACATTATAGCACTCATTTTTTCAACTTTTTTTTATAACATTTTTATCTTTAACTTTTCATTAATTAGCACATCTTATGTTTGATAACGATTTCTGTAAAAAAAAAAATATTTGTTGAGAATTCATAAAAAGACTTATTTATTTGTCATATTTTAAAAAAAAAAACAATAGATACAAAAGTACAATAAAATATTTTTTTCCTCATTTCAAAGCACGTAAATAAAATATTTCGATAGAAACCATCATCATTGATGAAATGTACTAATTAATAAAAGTTGAAGATAAGAATTCGATGACAAAAAGTTAACAACATAATTACAATAATGAAAAAGATCTTAAGAACAATTAAAATGTGGTGCACTTATAACAAATTGTAGTGTAAATATAACCACTCTATAATTAATTGGAAACACTAGCATCAAACTCTAATCTACATCTAAAATGCCCTGAAATATTTTTGAACCAAAATGTCCTCACTCATATTTTAGATTTTTCAAGTTTCCTTTGATTAATTTAAAAAGCCTTTAAGATTAGTTCAATTAAATATTAATTAATTAAGACATTTAAAATTTTTCACCTATACATCTACGCACACCCCTTCATTTTATGAATTGAATATAATTAATTAGAAACACTATCCTCCAATTCTAATCTACATCTTAAAAGCCTTAAAAAGGATGAAACATTTTTGGACCAAAATATCCTCAACTCATATTTTAGATTTCCAATTTACCCTTGATTAATTTAAAAAGTCTTTAAAATTGGTTCAATTACATCTTAATTAATTAAGGTCTTAAAAATTATTCACCTATACATCTGCACTCAATCCTTCATTCATGAATTGATTATAATTAATTGAAAACACTAGCCTCCAACTCTAATAATCACACACCACTCCAATTCACTATTGTATCAATTTATTCATGGGTCGAATGCTTTTTGCAACTGTATGTTTAAGATAGTAAATAAAATTGTAAAGGAACCATGGATCATGAAAACTATAGTGGAAAATTACCATGTGTGCTTATTAGGTAAAGCTTTGAATTGGTATTACTACAAATAGCATAATTATTTTAAAATAGATGTTGATATTGGTAACTTAACAATCGTCACCGTAATTTGTGCCTGGCTTTTGGGTGCGTTACGGCGGTGAAATTTGACATGTGTTTCTTGGTAGAGACGCAATCAGAGGAGTTACTGGATATACTGTTTAGTGCTATCAGGATTTGTCAAATAGAGGTGGATTCTACAACATTTGTTGATAATGTCATGTCATCAAAGAAAGTTTTGCCATGCGAAGATAAAAGTGAAAATGAAGATAAATAATGAGTTTTATTGTAAATTTTTTCATCAATAAGTGTATGGTTTTTTTCAATCATGATAAAAATAGAGGGTAAAATTGAAAACATTTGTACACCTTACGTTGAAGACACATAACCCTAATAGAGACCTAATCTTTAGAATAAAATATATTTAGAAAATCAACATCGCCACGCAGTGACAATGGAACATCAAGTAAATAAAGTTGTAAAGGGAGTTTTTAATTATGCTTTAACTTTTATACACAAAAGATAGATTTACAAAGCATAGATATGGGTTACCAATTATTATTGACTTATCAACGCATCTCCTTATGTGAAAATGACAATAATATGTTTGGACTATTATTTTTAGGAAAATTAGCGCAAATGGTCTCTAACCTTTACTTTTTGGCACAGAAGTCTTTAACCTATGTGTTTTGATGAGCTATTAGTCCTTTTTTTTTTTTATAAAAAGACAAATATACCTGTTACCACACGATTCTGATATGGCATCCACGTCAGCAAGGGCCCCATCCGAGGCCCATCGAGAACCTCATCGAGAACCTCGGAAGTTCTAATAAAGCTCCCCGGAGGCCCATCGAATGCCTTGGCCTTCTGCAGTCAGAATTCCTCGAGGCCCATGGAGGGCCTTAACACTCACAGCCGACCCATAGGGTTTCGCCAGGCTTCGTATC
Source organism: Forsythia viridissima (assembly GCA_030279155.1). Taxonomy (NCBI): domain Eukaryota; kingdom Viridiplantae; phylum Streptophyta; class Magnoliopsida; order Lamiales; family Oleaceae; genus Forsythia; species Forsythia viridissima. Next base: position 38,268,279 of record CM059040.1, read on the forward strand.
AATTATAACTAGCAGGCAGCATGATATGCCGGAATGACCAGAGAGATAATTAAGGAAAGATTGCGTGGATTTAGTGCACGGATCCTCACAAGGAAACCGAATCATAATCTCCTAAAATCATGCAATGTGATAAACTCAAAGAAGGAAAATAATCTAAGAGATTGCCTGAGTAAGGGATGATCTCTATCACATAAGGAAGGTGGATCCGATCGGGTATCAAATTGATTTGTTTCCTAAATCAATTAGAACTCCTGCATTATAAATATAATATCTCCGGTTGTTTCAAGGTACGCGCTCTTTTACGCTTAAGAGTCTCACCCTAAACTCTGCTCAAATTTGCCTGCTTGTCTCTCCCACACCCCGTTATTTCCATTCCTCGTGTATCATCCATATACCGGCAGTTGACTTGATCGTCGAAGTGCTAACGATCGCCGGACCCTTTTTCTCCGGAGATCTTGGTGCCTAACGATTGTCCTAATGTGCAGGTAACATACGAGTTGACAGATGAGTGACTGGAGATTTATTGACACGTGGACGTTGCAGGTTCCGACGTCAACAATACCATTATTTTTAATTAGAAAAATGTTAAATTAGATTCTTAACCTTTGCAAAAAATACAAATGGGTCCGATACTTTTATTTTTTATGAAAAATTAAAAGAAACTAACAAATTAGTAATATACTAAATTATTTTGTATATTTTAAAAACTAATATAAAATAACTAAAATTTAAGATCATAATTATTAACAAACGTATTATTAAAATTATTTTATTATGGAGTTTTTTCATAAATAACCACAATAAATAAAATATTTCTTCAACTACTATTTAACTTTTTTTATTCTTAAAATACTGATTTTTTTATTTTTGTAGCACTTGTTACATTTGTTACATTTATTATTTTAGTTATAATAAATGAGTTATATTTGTTATTAACAAACATAACAAATGTAACAACAAGTGTTACAAAAATAAAAACAGTATTTTTAGAATAAAAAAAGTTAAATAGTATTTTTTAAATTATTTTATATTTTATAGTATATGGTCAAATTATCACTTTTATTATTATTAAGTAATTATATTATTTAAATTTTAAACTTTAATTTTATCGTTACAACATAAAAAGAAAAATAAATTTGTCACAAACTTGGTACTCAAATATTTTTATTTAATTGAGCTATTTGTTTATTACCTACAAATTTTAGAGCTCAAATTGCATTATTCATATTTTAATTTATCATTTTATTATCGTTCAAAAATAAAGAATATATAATGTGTAAATTAATTTTTATTAGTAGTTTTATGTTAAAAAAAACATAATAAGATTGGCAAAATTATAGAAAATTATATACGCCATTTTGTTATTTATTTAACTTAATTTTTATTCAACTTTTTTATATGACATGACAATTACATATACTTGAAGTACAATAATTTTATATTTTTTCCTTATGAAAAATTTAATTGACATGACTATAGTGATATATTAAATATGCTAAATTAAATATTATTTAATAAATGTATGGGATCTATTTGCACATTTTACAAATGTTAGAAATCCAATTGCAATTTTTTAATTAAAACTAAATACATTTTTATCTTTTTATCAAATAAGAACTAATTGCGCACCAAAATACATATGTTAGAGACTATTGTGCCAAAAAATAAAGGTTAGTGACAATTTTCGTACTGAGGGCAAATGTTATAGACCATTTGTGCCAATTTTCCTTATTTTTAAATTGAAATGATATCCTTACAAATCTGGTTAATTTTAAAATATGATGGTACTTGAAGTTTATAAAGTTTTTACAAGAATTTTATATAAAACCAACATCTAATATATCAAGTGTACCCATATTAACAAAAATCAATTTCAAACACAGAAAAGGTAACCAAATACTGATTTGAGTTCAAATGACTAGCTAGAGATAGCAAAACGGAACGAGCCGCCCGTCGACCCGACGGTCCGGTCTGTGAAAAGATGGACCCAGGCCGGTCCGAGCCGTGAAATAAACCACGGGTCGAGCCGAGCCCGTGAAGTCCACGGACCGGCCTGTGGTCCGATCCACGGGCCGGCCCGTAGACTGGGCCTGTGGACCACGGGCTAAGTCCGTGGTCCAAATGGGACCAAATTGGTCCCTAGCTATAAGTTGGGGACCAAAAATTGCAATTAACAATTATATTTCCATATATATATATATATTTTTTTAACTTTACAAAAAAAAAATTGATTTTCATGTAGGTCCGCGGACCACGGGCCAGTCCGAGCTCTTGATTTTTACACGGGCCGAGCCGGACCCTATATGGCACTGGCCGAGCTGGACCATCTCTATGACTAGCAATCAGGCGAAATATAAACCCAAAACTTTAATTCTTGAAAAACTATAATTTACTTGCTTGTTGCTATTTCGAGCCACTTTCAGAAGTTCATGATGAATCATGTCAGCATTCTATAGTTTTGTTGACGTCTGAACCTGCACCAGTCCACGTGCCAACAGATCTCCGATCACTCCTCTGCCAGCTTGTATGTTACCTGCACACTAAGACAACCGTTAGGCACCAAGATCTTTGGAGAAAAAGGGTCCGGCGATCGTTGGCACTCCGACGATCAAGTCAACTGTCAGTATATGAGAGATACACGGGGACGGGAACAAAAAGGGGGTGTGGGAGAGACAAGCAGGCAGAGATTTGAGCAGAGTTTAGGGTGGGATTCTTAAGCGTAAAAAGTACCTACCTTAGAGCAACCGGAGACGTTGTATTTATAGCGCAAGAATTCTAATTGATTTGGAAGACAAATCAATTTGGTCTTCAATCGGATCCTCCTTCCTTATGTGATAAAGATACCCGAGATTGCCTTCATTCCTTGAGTTTATCACGTTGCATGATTTTAGGAAATCATGATTTGGTTTCCTTGTGGAGATTCGTGCGCCCAATCCAACACAATCTTTCTTTAATTACTTCTCTGGTTGCCCCGGCATATCGAGTTGCTCGCTGGTTACGAATGATGCGAGGCCTGATGAGGCCCTATGGTTCGCATGTGGGCGCCAAGGCCCTCCACATGATTCACGGATTTCTGGTTGTCGAAGGCCCAAGCGTGTGACAGGCCCTTCCAAGGCCCTAGCAGGGCCCAGATAGGGTTCTTGATAGATTACGAACTGGGCCCTTATTGGGCTTAGATGGGGCATGTGCTGACGTAGCAGCCATATCGTAATCGTGTGGTAACAATAGTCCCCCAAGTCCAAGCCTATTATTTATAATGGGCGTGGGACTTTTGAGGATAATCAGAATGTTGATGTGCCTCGCAGGAAATATATTCTCGAGGTGGTTCGGTAGGAAGTAATTCAACCTACCCAGTATAGTCTCCCAAGTCCGAAGCCGAACATTCATGACGGGTGAGGACTTCAAGGGGCCGGGTGGTGGAGAGCATCATGGAGTTTCATCCGGAGTGGGACCTTTCCTTTCTTCGGCAGGACTCATCTGAGGCTCAGGTTCGTGATGCTTGGCCTAGTTTAGTAGGCGATCGAACACCCTCTCCAACTGAGGAAGGCCCACAATGTGCCGACCCTTAAAGAGGCGGCGGGGGACTCATACTTTGTAATCCTTGTCTAGTTTTGCCTAAGTTAATTGAAACAGAATTGAAGTTGACTTGTTGCTTATTCGACGTTTCGATCCTGTGTGAGCGTGGAGGGAAAAACGCTTTAAATCTGAGAATCATTTCCCTAGCATTGATGACGCAGACGCATGGTGGAATCTGGAAGGTTGGCGTCTTCAATGCCTTGGAGAGATAGAACGTCCGTGCATCGTTCCAAACCTCCTGTTATGACTGTATTCATTGCCTTGTACCTATTTCCAACGTAGTCCCTTACAAATAGGATGCAAGCGCACTAGGACTCTTTCACCGTGAGCCTCGTGTGACTAACCTGTCGTTATCGTGTGATCGAGATAGATATAGCAAACGCGTGATGGTGATGTGGCTGGAGGGCTAGTATCCAAGATGCCCGTTAATTTGAGAATCAACATTCAGAGGACCAAAGACCTTGTCAATCAACGTTTAGGGGACCAAACGTTCGGGGTCGGGATCTAGGTTTAGCAGCTTTAGCCCGGCCCTCCCCTGAACGGTTGACGGGGTTGAGGGGTCTCTCACTGCCAAAAAAGGCATCAACGGCCTCTTTTGAGCAGCATAGTCTAATAAGCCATCAAATTAACTCAAGTTGGCTTGGGAGACTCCCAATCATGGTGAAGTCAGGTTCCCCAACCTGGACGATGCCAACATAGACCAGGGGATAGGGCTAGTGGACCTAGTTACCCCATTCATGTGCTGGCCCAATGAGGCGGCGGGGTTGTAGAATATATTACAGTTATATCTTCTTATGTATTGTATTTCGTATTTAATAAAAAGGTACCGAGTTACCTTCATATTTGCGTGTGTGCGCCCTTATCGTGTTTGTGATACCCCTGATTTATATGCTTGTTTCGGGCCTCGTCGGCGTTTAGTGTTGCTTACGAAATCATTGGTACAAGTCTGAGGTCGTAAATAACGTCCCTGGTAGCGCGGAGTGGTTTGCGAGTCATGATCAACACTCCTTCGCTATGTAGAAATTTCGACGAGGTTGGGGCGAACGTCAAACAAAATTTGACCTATTGTGGGCGGTATTGTTATCATGATTTAACGTTCGCGTAATCACGCCCCCACGCGCTTAGATATATTCCCCTAGGGTTTACCAAATGTGTTTTTAATTCCGAGCCACGTGTCGGCCCACCCGACTGTTGGTATCCCGTTAGGCTTATAAATACGATAGGGCATTCCTAACTCTCCATTTCCCAGCCATTTTTCCGTCATACCTGGACCTTTGATTACTGTCGGCCATGTCAGGCTTCCATTTTTCCGAAGTCCTTAAATTCAAGATTAGGCGCGGGGGAATAGTGGAGGGTGTCTCCCCTCCCCATTTGGCGTCATCCGCGGTGTCTGGTTCTAGGCCCACAATGTTGTAGGGCCCGGAGACGAGGATGGGTTACCCGCCTATTTCTCCTGCGCCGGAGGTGAGAGCGGACGTTCCATTTCCGACGAATCCTGCTAGGCGTGGGTCCTCTTCCGGGAACGTTAGGCCGTCAGCGGGAAAAAAACCAAAGGTCGAGAGTGGGGAACAGGCGTCCCGGACGCCTGTTTCTCCCCCTCCTGGTAGGCGTGAGTACATTAACATTGGGGCCCGCCAAGACGAGCTGGATCCGTCAGTCGTAGAGAAGCTACCTTCAGTGGTTGCCCTTGCGGCTACTTCAGTCCATAAATATTGGACATCTCCCTTCGGGAAGGCGATAGATACTGCTGAGGTGACGGAGTTGATGAAGCTGGCCGAAATGTACACCTCTCACAGTCATGTTTTGAATTGCAAGTTGTATAAAATGTTGGAGATGAGGGTCGCCGAAATACAGTCTGCCCTTGGAGAGGATGAAAATGCCAAAGCGATGAGGGCCGAAATCAAACGCCTTCGGGCACGACTTGCGTTTTCGGAAGAAGCGCGGAGTCACGCCACGTACGACATTACGAAGGCCCAGACGATCCAGAAGGCGTGTATCGTTGCCCAGAAGAAGGCCGAGTCTCAGTTGAAGTCTTTCCAGAATATGATACAGGCCAAAGATAGAGAACTGACCGAAGTTTTGAACGAGCTAGCGAAGGCTAAAGGCCTCCTAGCAAAACTGGGGGTCCCCGGTTATACCGAAACGTAGGATTACGTGTATAGGTCATACTTCTTTAGCCATGCTGTTGCATGGATATTTTATGTAATCGAGTAATGAGATTTTAGTGAAGGTTTTCACGTTTGTTCCAAATGTTTGCGTACTTGATACTTTACCAAGCGAGCTTAGTAGAGTTGGTCGCGGACCATGCTCCCTTGCAACCCAATGAACCACAATTACGCACATGCGCGTTGGATGTTTAACTAGTGACTTGAAAGAGTTGGTCGCGAATCACACTCCCTCGCTACGGAGCTTTTTGTACTTACTTGCTTTACGCGTAAAATGTTTACCCAGCGGGTTGATAGAGTCGACCGCGAACCACACTCCTCCGCTGCCGATCTGATTGTATTCGATTAATAGTGCGTAAAATGTTTATCCAGAGGGTTGATAGAGTTGGCCGCGAACCACACTCTCCCGCTGCCGATTTGATTGTATTCGATTAATAGCGCGTAAAATGTTTACCCAGCGGGTTGATAGAGTTGGCCGCGAACCACACTCCCCCGCTGCCGAGGCGATTACACTTGCTTAGTTACGCGTAAAATATTTATCCAGCGAGTTGATAGAGTTGGTCACGAACCACACTCCCTCGCTGCCGATTTGATTGTTACTCTTCGCATGTGGAGCACTTTAGATTCATAAAGGACGAATATTATAAAACGGCGCCGCGTTTCTTAGCATCTGCTAAAGAACTGTAAAAAAGACCAAAACAATGCTAAAAATGGTATTACTGGTGATATGGCCTCAGATGGGCGATGTTCCAAGGGTGTCTTGCCTCTCGTCCCTCAGGATCTTCCAGTCTATAAGTTCCTGGGCGGATTTCTTCGATGACCTTGTAAGGTCCTTCCTAGGTGGGCCCTAGAGTTCCGGTCCCTGCTTCCTTATTAGCTTGGAATATCTTTTTCAGGACAAAATCATTGACACGAAAACTTCTGCCCCTGACCTTGGAGTTATAATATCGGGCCATCTTCCGTTGGTAAACCGCGAGGCGAAGTTGCGACTCCGTGTGTCTCTCATCTAGCAGGTCGAGGCCCGCTTTTTGTAAATTCTCGTTGGCCACTTCGTTGAAGTGCAGGTGTCTGGGCGAGGGTATCCCTATCTCGACGGAGATCATTGCCTCTGCCCTATATGCAATGGAGAACGGGGTTTCGCCTGTGGCCGTGCGGGAGGTGGTTCGGTAGGACCACATGGTCTCGGGTAGTTCTTCAGCCCATCCCCCTTTCGCGGACTCTAGTTTTCGCTTAAGGGTGTGCTTAATGATTTTATTCACGGCTTCCACCTGGCCGTTGGATTGTGGATAATAAGGGGTGGAGAAATCCCTTCGGATGTCAAGATTCTCACAGTTCGCGTTAAACTTCATCCCAGCGAATTGCGTGCCGTTGTCGGAGACGACAGAATGGGGAATGCCGAAGCGGCAGACAATATTTTTCCATACAAACTTCCAGGCATTCTCCTATGTGATTTTGGCCAGAGGCTCGGCTTCACACCACTTGGTGAAGTAATCTACCGCTACAATCGCGAACTTGACCCCACCCCTCCCTGTCGGAAAGGGACCGATAAAGTCGATTCTCCATTTGGCGAAGGGCCAGGGACTAGTGACTAGAGTAAAGTTCTGAGCGGGGAGCTTCGAAACTGCCGCGAACTTCTGACATCTGTCGCATCTCTTCGCGAAATTGTGGGAATCTTTCTTCATGGTCGGCCAATAGTACCCTTGCTTCAAGACTTTCTGTGCCAAGGCCATCCCTCTCGAGTGATTGCCGCAGATCCCTTCGTGTATTTCTTTCATCACGTACACTGTTTCCTCTTGCGTTAGGCAGCGTAAGAGGGGGTGGCTGAATCCCCTTTTATACAGAATTTCGTCCTGTAATACGAATTTTACGACCCTTCTGCGGAGCTTCTGTGCCTCCAGTTTGTCTTCGGGCGACACCTGACTAATTAGATATTCGGTAATCTCCTTCATCTATTTCAGAGAATCAGAGATGGTTGGGACGGAGTGTGCGGTAGCGCCCTCGGTTGAAGGTCGGTTAAGCTTCTCAACTGGGATGGCCTTCATTAGGTCGGAGTCCCTACTGCTTTCCAGTTTTGAGAGGGCGTCTGCATAGCCATTTTCTGTTCGTGGGATCTGGAGAAGTTCGTATTCTTCAAAGTGGGACAATTGGTCCTTAGCTTTTGTTAAGTAGGACACCATGGATTGTTCACGTGTCGCGAAGGTCCCATTAACCTGACTTACGACAAGTTGTGAATAGCTATGAATTTGGAGCTTCCTTGCCTTCATCTCGCGTGCTAGTCTCAAGCCTGCTAATAGGGCCTCGTATTCTGCTGCGTTGTTGGAGGCTTTAAATTCCAGGCGAAGCGCACAGTTGAGATTATGGCCATCTGACCTGATTAGCAGGATCCCGGCTCCAGCCCCAGCCTCCCCCGAGGATCCATCGACATATAACTTCTATGTCGGTACCTCCAAGGGTCGGGCTTCAAGCGGACCATCGGGGATATGAGCGAATTCAGCCACAAAATCAGCTAAAGCTTGCCCTTTTATCGAAGGCCGTGGCTTGTAACTGATGTCGAATTGACTAAGTTCTACCGACTATTTCATCAATCGTCCTGAAGTATCTGGTTTCTGGAGTATCTGCCGTAGGGGGAGGTTCGTCAAGACATCTATGCTGTGGGACTGGAAGTATGGTCGAAGCTTCCTGGAGGCGACGATCAAAGACAAAGTGAGTTTTTCCATGTCTGGATATCTCGTTTCCGCGTCCTGCAGGGCTTTGCTTATGTAATAGACAGGGAACTGTGCTGGACCCTCATCACAGATTAGCACCGAGCTAACTGCCTTTTCCGAGACGGCGAGGTAAACGAGCAATGTTTCCCCATTCTTGGGTTTGGATAGCAGTGGAGATTTTCCGAGGAAGACCTTGAGGTCTTGGAAGGCCTTTTCGCACTCCTCGGTCCACTCGAACCGCTTTTTCCCTTTTATGGTTTGAAAGAAAGGTTGGCAACGATCGGTCGCCTTGGATATAAACCGATTCAGAGCTGCTAACCTCCCTGTCAGACTTTGGACTTCCTTGGGGGAGGATGGTGACCGCATCTCAATGAGCGCTCTGATCTTTTCGGGATTAGCCTCTATCCCCCGCTGATTGACCATATAGCCGAGGAACTTTCCGGACGCGACCCCAAACGCGCACTTCAAGGGGTTAAGCTTCATGCGATATTTGCGAAGGGTTTCGAACATTCCCCTCAAGTGATCTATGTGGTCTTCTGCGTTGACGCTCTTTACCAGCATATCGTCGACGTATACCTCCATCGTGTTCCCAATTTGTCCGGCGAACATACGATTTACCAGCCGTTGATATGTGGCTCCCGCGTTCTTCAAGCTGAATGGCATCATCTTATAGCAGTATAGCCCTCGGTTCGTAATAAACGACGTGTGATCCTCGTCCCCCGTGAACATCGGGATCTGGTTGTAGCCCGAATATGCGTCCATGAAGCTAAGAAACTTGTGGCCGGCGGTCGCATCGACGAGCTGGTCGATGCGCGGTAATGGAAAACTATCTTTAGGGCACTCCTGGTTTAGATCAGAGAAGTCGATGCATACCCTCCACTTCTTGGTACTCTTCCGAACCAACACCGGGTTGGATACCCACTGGAGGTAAATCGCTTCTCTGATGAACCCACTGGCCAGTAGCTTGTCAACTTCCTCTTTCAAGGCCTGGTACCTCTCGGCACTTAGAGGCCTCTTTTTTTGAATCCTGGGATACACTTTCGGATCTATTTTCAAGACGTGGCACACGATCGATGGGTCGATCCCGACCATGTCGCTGTGTTTCCATGCGAAGACGTCTGCGTTCTCCTGGAGAAACTGCTTCAGCTCTTCCTTCGTCTTTTCCTCGAGCTTCTCTCCCACCTGTAACATCTGGGTTGGTTCCGAGGGGCTTACCGGAAATGTTTCCAGCTCCTCGGCTGGGGAAGTGAGAGAATCCGAGGCTATGATTCGGGGATCTAGACCTTCGTCCAGTATCAGTTCTTCATCCAATCCTTCGCCGTCAACTTCTGTCGATTCTGAGTGCGTGGTCATTATCATTGGGGAGGCGCTCTCGCGTTCAACAGCCTCCTGCAATTCGTCCATGTCATGGGAGCGGCGACAGTCCAATGAACCAGGCTGCGAAGGGCTTCTCCGGGTACGACTACGCTTGGGTCCCTGCTGGAAGGGCTGATCATCCAGCAGCCCAAGCGCGGCCTCCATCCGGGCGTCATCCAACTCAAGGTCCTGATTCCCCTGTCCCACCATCCGTTTCTGTCGATATTCGATTGCCATGTTCTTTCGGGTAGAAGACACGTTTTACCACAAGCACTTGGTCGTGTAAGGTTTTTCGTTTCCCACAGACGGCGCCAATCTGTTGACGTCTGAACCTGCACCAGTCCACGTGCCAACAGATCTTCGATCACTCCTCTGCCAGCTCGTATGTTACCTGCACACTAGGACGACCGTTAGGCACCAAGATCTCCGGAGAAAAAGGGTCCGGCGATCGTTGGCAATCCGACGATCAAGTCAACTGCCGGTATATGAGAAATACACGGGGGCGGGAACAAAAAAGGGGTGTGGGAGAGACAAGCAGGCAGAGATTTGAGCAGAGTTTAGGGTGGGATTCTTAAGCATAAAAAGTGTCTACCTTGGAGCAACCGGAGACGTTGTATTTATAGCGCAAGAATTCTAATTGATTTGGAAGACAAATCAATTTGGTCTTCAATCGGATCCTCCTTCCTTATGTGATAAAGATACCCGAGATTGCCTTCATTCCTTGAGTTTATCACGTTGCATGATTTTAGGAGATCATGATTTGGTTTCCTTGTGGAGATTCGTGCGCCCAATCCAACGCAATATTTCTTTAATTACTTCTCTGGTTGCTCCGGCATATCGAGTTGCTCGCTGGTTACGAATGATGCTAGGTCTGACGAGGCCCTATGGTTCGCATGCGGGCGCCGAGACCTTCCACATGATTCGCGGATTTCTGGCTGCCGAAGGCCCAAGCGTGTGACGGGCCCTTCCAAGGCCCTAGCAGAGCCCAGATAGGGTTCTTGATAGATTACGAATTGGGCCCTTACTGGGCTTAGATGGGGCCTGTGCTGACGTGGCAGCCATATCGTAATCGTGTGGTAACAAGTTTTTCTCAAATTTCCAAACAAATTGTCAGTTTCTATAATTTTTTAATATAAGTGACCCGATGTACTAATTGAGTGTTGAATATATAAAATAAAGAAATAGCTATCGAATTTTATTATTTAAAATTTTCAACAAATAAAAATAAATTCACATGTTATTAAAAAATCACGTGCAAAGCACGTATTCTTAACTAGTTTGATAAAAAAAAAAGAAAAAAAAAGGACAAATATGTCCTTAATTTTAATAAGAAAAAATTGTAGTTGGATTTCTAGCATTTGCAAAAGGTGCAAATGAATTTGATACTTTTATTTTTTATAAAAAAATATTAAAAAAAATTAATGAATTTTTTTTTTTTTGTTTAAGACTTTATTAATTAGATTGATAATATACGTAAATTGTTATGTATATTTTAATGAACTATTATGAAATACTAAAAATTTAAGTTCATAATTATTAACAAATATATTAAATAAAATTATTAATTTTATTATTTAAAATATAAAATTTTATTTTATGGACATAACAAAAAAGAAAGAAAGATACTATGTCACATGGTCAAGTGCTTTTATATTTAATTAAGCTATTCGTAACAAGATTATAAAAATATATTTAATATGTTTAATTAAATATTATTAAATAAATGTATCGAACTTATTTGCACTTTCTGCAAATGTTAGGAAGGAACTCAGCTCTAATTTTTTTAATTGAAATTAAGAGCATATTTATCTTTTTTATCAAATAATGATCAATATTTATACACTAAAATACATAAATTTTAAATGTCCGTGCCAAAAAACAAGATTAGAGACAATTTCTTTCATCATTTGACTTATTATATATTGTTTAGTTACTAGGTTATGTTGAAAGATTTTACGTGGCTTATGTACTCTATTAATGAATTTTTAATGCAGTTAAAACATAACAGAACGTTGAACGGATTCTTTAATATTGGTCTGTTATGCATTTTTTTGAATAAATGGAGCTTAAATGTAATTTACATTATATTTAAGATGAATTCAAAGAAAGTTTGTAAATAGTAATTAACAAACTTACCAAATAAATATGAATACTCTCAAGTTGTCTCATATACGACATGATTTCTCCAAAATACATTAACAGAAATATGTTCGGAATGCTATAATAGAGAAGAATTTTAGTTCTCTTCACTCGTCAAAGTTAGGTTAAGAGAAAAACGATTTCTTGGCTTTGCAAATTACATTATTTCCTCAATTCAGTATATAGAAAGGTATAAAAAGTATCTCACATAGTCGACCAAAATAATCAAAACTATGGTGCAGTAGAAGGTGGCACATAGTCAAGATATATGCCCTCCTATGTTCGTCTTAAGAAATCCTCACTTCATGAAAATAAGGAAAGCATTTCTTTCGCACGCAGAGTAGCTTTAAGACTAAGCAAGGAAGAACTATTAGAGATAGATTCTTGGGAAGTAAGTGCACTTAATAGGCTTTTCTTATACCGAGAAGGCTCCAAGGCACACTCATAGCCTCCCGTGAATGCTCTTTCCTCTTCATTATTTCGAAATTCAATGGACGACAAAGGTATGTTTTCTGTATTATAATTTAATATGTGAAAGGCTTAAAGTTTTAAGATTCTTGAATTATTATTCATATGCTAAATTTGCATAATTTAAGCAAATTCCTAACCTATGTAATTATAAACGATATGGGATTTACTTTTAACATGTTCTAGTAAGATGGTTGCTCGTTTGAGAATAGTAATTTTAAAATTTGTTTGTTCGAATTTTAAAATATCGATTTTTCCATTTAAACTTAATAATATGAGTTTTGATATTATATTAGATCTTGGTGTTTTATTTTAGAGTATCAATCTTATAAAATGAGTAGTTCAAGTTATCACATGTTGTATATATATTTTATTTTTATCGATATGAGATTTATCTTTAATATACAAGGGTGTGTTTGATTGGTTTCCATGGAAAATGGTAGAAAATGAAAATATTTAAGGTGGAAAAAAAAATCCACCAAATAGGTGAGAAAATATTTTTCTAAAAAGTGGCCTAAAGTGTGCTTTACGTAATTGTACTTTGAAAATCATTTTCATTTTCTTTGTGCAATCAAACAACAAAAGGTAGAAAAAAAATTTCAATGGATATGACAATATTTTCCATAGATATGACATTTTTCATAGAAAATGTGCCAATCAAACACAGCTAATATCATTTGTACAAGTATGAAAATGACATTTATGGTATATCTAATATTTTTGGTATATTGTATTGTAGATGTGTCAAGGCGGGCGGGCGTGCCGAACCCCTATCGGCCTACCCACCTCAACCCGGAACCGCGGGCCGGTCCATAAATCGGGTGGGCTGTTCACGAGATGAGGAGGCCGAACCGCGGGCCGTTCATGGGCTAAGGATGCTGAACCACAGGCCGACCTATAAACCGGGTGAGCTGTTCACGGCTCGGGCTGTTCGACCTTTAACTACTGGTCTGTTTTGATTTTTTTTGTTTGAAAAAGAAAAGACAGAAAATTCAAACTTTTATATTTGAAATGATATTTAAAAAAAAAAAAAACAAATGAAAGAGAGCCGTTTAAAGTGAAAGATGTGACAGATGTCTGCTGTTTTAGTCTTTAAATATATATGAAAAAAATAGAAATTGAATTAAAAAATTAACAAATGTGAATTTATTTTTGTTATTTATTTTTTATTTAGTAATTTAACACATTTTTTGTTATATATGTAAACATTTTTTTAATTACAATAAGTAACTAAATTTTTTTAGTAATTTAAAAAAAATTAATTTTTTATTCATATTAGCCGAATTGGGCCGAACCGTGGCCCACATAGGCTAGACCAGGATGGGCCGATGGGTGAACCGAGCGAGTGTTTAATTTTTGTGGGTTAGGTTGACTCGGCCCGCAACTCGCAATGGTGCAGGCTTTTTTTAATGCCGACCGTCACTGGACTTCATTGGAAGGGGGCCGACCTGGCCCTGATTGACACTTCTATTGTATTGAATAAAAAATCAGATTAAATAACTTATTTTTTTGTATTTTTAATTATTTTTAGTGTTATTAAATTTAACATGCCATGCACGTTGACAATGCACCATCTATAGATATAACAGATCATCAAATGAATTATTAAAAACGTAGGCAATGACACTACACCAACAAGGACTTTGACATATTTCTTGATTGGCCGAAACAAAGTATTATAAAAACAAAAATTATGCCTTAATCAATGCTTTTTAATTTTAATAATTCTACGTTAGATTACGTCAGCACAGTTAGACTTTGAATATAGAATTGGTCCAAGGCCGATAGGAGTATATAAATTGAATTCTACATCAAATTAATGAAGAATAATTTTGTTTGACAAGTAACAAGTTAATAATAGACAAGTTTGCTTTGGCTTCGGCTTATGGGCTAGCTTGCAACAAGTCGAGTCAAGTCAATTCGGCTCATAAACCTTCTTCTTTTTCTTCTTTTTTTTTTTTTTTTTTTGGGGTCAAATTTAGATATATTTTGAAAAATTAAATACGGATAAATAATAAGATAATTTAATGTAATTAAATAAAAAAGAAAAATCAAAATAGGCATGTGGTTTTTTGCCGAGCTTTACATAATTTATGGGCTATACTTGTGGAGCTCGACTCAATCCAACTCATAGTCTCTCGATGAAATGAGTTGAGCCAACTTGCAACACTCCTAGGAACTTAAATTTATTTTGCAATAATTTTGTTATATACTTGATTTTTTATTAAAATTCTACAATTACTTTTCAATATTTTAAATTTTAAAAATAACAATTGTAACAAATATTTTTTTTTATAAAAAAATGTAACAATAAGTGTTACAAAAATAAAAATAATATTTTTAGAATAAAAAAATTAGATAATATTTTTTAAATTATTTTATATTTTGTGGCGTGTAATGAAACTATCCAATTTATTTGTGTTTTTTCTCCACCACACATAAGTGATTTTATTTTATTCATATTTTCCAAAGTGACCAATTATATTATATACTAATTGCTTAAAAGTTAAAAGTGATTCCGTCTGTTTATGAACTGAAAGAAGATACCCCGGTCTCACGTATGTACCTGGACATCAATGCCTCCAAATACTGCTCACTCTCAATTCCTTAAAAACAACATTGAAATTTCCAAATATATATCCCTCCCTATCCCACACACACACACACACACACACACAAAGTGAAAGTAGCAATGGGGAACAAGGACATAGAATTCCCACTTATGGGGAGTGATGATTTTGCAAGGAGAAAAAGATGGAGCAGAGCCCTGTGGTTACTTCTTGGAATTATATTTATAGCCATAGCATGTAAGAATTTTCTTAGCTTGATCTTACCCATTTTGTCTTTATTTCATCAAAAGAAAAGGGACAGAGAAATAAAACAGTGAATTGTCTTGATATGTTTGAGGAGTTTATAAGGAATTTTGTCACAGATGGATTGTTGGGTTCTTCAGATTATAGGAAAATAGAATTGTTGTGATCAATCTACAAAGAAAATACTCTATAAAGATGTATTTTTTTGATCAGGCAAAGGAAACTTTACTTCATTTAGGACAAAAATGAGGGATTCTGGTTGTGCGATAATATATTTGTCTTAAAATGAATACAATTTACCAAACGTTGACTTTTAAAAAATTGTTAACGTGATCAATATACTGTATCGGAAGTATATTTCTCAGTTTTGTGCTTTTTGTCTGTATTTAGTTGTAGGCCTTGCACTCCAAGGGGACTTGAAATTTTTGGGAGTGAGAAATGATGGCAAATATAACGAAAGAATTCAGTTTACCAATAGTGACATTGTTGAATCACAGAAAGCAGTTGTTGCTGCTGATGATGGTCGATGCTCTGAAATTGGCATATCCATACTAAAAATGGGGGGACATGCTGTTGATGCCACGGTTGCAACTGCACTATGCCTCGGGGTAGTTAATCCGATGTCGAGTGGAATAGGAGGTGGAGGTTTCATGGTTGTTCTATCTTCATCGACATCAGATGCCCAAGCATTTGACTTGAGGGAAACTGCTCCGGCTGCTGCTTCACAGGTTTCATAATCTTTGCTTGCGATTTGCCACATTAAGGGTGTGTTTGATTTTGATTAAAAATCAGATTTTTTGTAAAAGTTGATAAAAGTTGATGAAATGTGTGGTTGAAAAATTGTAAAAAGTTACGCGCCAATGAAATGTGTGGTAAAAATTAATTATTGGCTTTGACTTAAATTTTTTAGCAAAATTTTAATTGATTTCAAACGGATTTTTTGTAAAAGGTCATAATGTTGGACTACGTGGATCCTAATTTTATTGTTCAGTTATGCAAATCTTTTATATAATACAACAAAGCAAGATTATAATGGTTTCATTTGATGCGTGGAAATGGCATCTACCCCTGCTAATCTAGATTGGGGTAGTGAAATTGCTCTCGGGTCTTTGATGTATGCTTCTTGTGTGATGTTTGTTTCATCCTGCAGAACATGTATGACAATAACACAAAGACCAAATCTGAGGGAGCACTGTCAATGGGCGTTCCTGGTGAGATAGCTGGCCTTCATGTGGCTTGGTTGAAATATGGGCGGTTGCCTTGGAAAACTTTAGTCGAACCTGCAATTAAATTTGCCAAACAGGGTTTCGAGGTTTTTCCGTATTTAGGATCAGCAATTGCTAATAATGCAGAAAAGATCAAGACTGATCCAGGCTTACGACAAATCTATGCACCAAAGGGTAAGTTGTTAAAAGCTGGAGATATATGCTACAATGTAGAACTTGGGAACAGCTTAGAGGCAGTCGCTGAACAAGGCCCTAAAGCATTCTATAATGGAAAAGTTGGTGAAAAACTGGTTGAAGATGTGAGAAAAGCAGGTGGAATTTTGACAATGGAGGATTTAAGAAATTACAGAGTGGATGTTACAGATGCAGTTGTGGTAAATGTTATGGGATACCGGATATTAGGAATGCCGCCTCCTTCAAGCGGAACTGTTGGGCTTTCTCTGGTGCGTGTTCTAGACTTTAAATGACTTGAACTACTGTTGAATTCCCAGATAGTAATTGATCCTCACCTCGCTTTCTCTTTAGTCAAGCTCTTTTTTCTTGCAAAAGATTCTTTGGGGAATTATTTAGTGCTTGGACTGTAAGAAGTTGAGTTGATGATATCCTATCGTTTTATAGACTGATGCATAGATATTATAATTTCTCGACAATGTAGCATCTTGTTGACTGACCATTTATTGTCAATGAAATGCAGATTTTGAACATCTTAGAAAGTTACGGAAGTCCTGATGCTGTGAAAGGTCCTTTAGGTCTGCATCGTCTGATTGAAGCACTGAAACACATGTTTGCTATCCGAATGTATCTGGGAGACCCCAATTTTGAAAATATTAATGGAGTGGTATCCGACATGCTTTCACCGGATTTCGCCAAGAGCATTCAAGAAAAGATATTTGACAACACCACTTTCCCTCCCGAATATTATATGTACAGGTAGACCTCCCAAGTCTGATAATTTCTGTTTCACTACTTTTGAACCACCTCTTCTAAAAGCATAAGCTATTAAAGTCAGGACGCATTTATTTATTTGAATTTAGTCTTTGCACGTCCCCTCATGTGCATTTTTATCAAAGGCGTGGTAAGTGGATATGTTTTATAAATGGGTGGTGGCAAGTCTGCCTCGCTATCATGTTGCATTGAGAGAGAGGACATGATTATTTATTTGAATTTAGTCTTCAACAATTGCGACGAGACTAAAGCATTTGGTCTGTGCAGGTGGAATCAGCTTAGGGATCATGGGACTAGCCACTTTGGCATTGTAGATTCCGACCGAAATGCTGTATCAATGACAACCACAGTGAATTATCCCTTTGGAGGTGGCGTTCTCTCCCCTTCCACTGGCATTGTGCTCAACAATGAAATGGATGATTTCTCGACACCAACTGAAATATCCCCTGACAAACTCCCTCCTGCTCCAACCAACTTTATTAGACCAAACAAGCGACCCTTATCGTCCATGACCCCCATCATTGTTCTCAAGGTATGGTTCTATACATAATTACTAGTGCTTATAGATCTTTCAATAATTACAATCATCTATTTGTGTCTTCACTCCTCTGAACTGTATACTATCTTGTGCACCATTCATAGGATAATCAGTTGGTCGGGGTGATTGGAGGCAGTGGTGGCTTAAACATTATTCCGGCAGTGCTTCAAGTTTTCATTAACCATTTTATCTTGGGAATGGATCCTTCAGCAGCTGTTAGGAGCGCGCGAGTCTACCACAAGGTCCCTCAATTTTTGATACGTTGAATTATGTTCATAACCATTTACGAACCATATAGTCTTAACATTATTCTAGTTATGTGCAGCTCATTCCAAATGTGGTCTCATACGAGAACTGGACAGTCATTGATGGAGAACACATTGAACTTTCTGAGGAAAATAAGCAATTCTTGAAAGAGAGGGGTCATCAACTACAGGGTAAAGCTGGGGGAGCAATCTGCCAGCTTATTGTTCAAAATCTTACAAATTCCGTGGATTTAGGAAGAAAAATAAGTAAAAATAAGGTATTTCGTGGAATACTAACAGCTGTTAGCGATCCTAGGAAAGATGGCAAGCCGGCAGCAATATGATAGTATCATCCCGGGATTTTATTAATCTATATATTATGGGGACGAAATTGCATCAAGGATATCTTGTTCGATAGTTGCAGTTTGATGTGTAGTTGGCCTCAAGTCTTCTCCTAGGCAACAAGCTGCAATGGCTTCGAACTGATAAGTATTTGCTCCCAAGAACTCCAAATCAGGTGGTTCATGTAATTTAAATATAAACTTGTCAAGAATCAGAGGACAGTATTCTAGTCTGGGTTTGTCAAATGTTTAGGTTTTAAGTCCTAGTATTGTTTTAAATAGGTTGGATAACCGCCACACAAAAATGAGCCTTATTCTCAATATATATAGAGGTCTACTCGTGATTCTATTTGATTTATTACTATATTTGCTCGAAAGTTCAAAACATTTGGATGTTTAACAACTAACATAAGTCGTGTATTTTGATCTACATCTCTCTCTTCTATTATATTCTACTTAAACACTAGACGAATTGATCTAACTACTCGACTTGATTTACAAGCTTTGGTTCAAAGGAAACATGATCCTAGTTTGAGCAGTTTTAGTTTATTTCCTTCTATTGAGGAACAAAATTATATTTAATGCTTCAACACTATTTTTAAACTTAACCGACTTATTTTGGTCCTGTTATATATATATATATATATATGAGAGGAATAAGTCGTAGACGAATATTTTGAAATTCAGAGTTTTATGTGAATAGGCACTAAGATTCAATTGTTACTACAAATCCACAATTTCAAGAGTATGAAATTCAAAGGAGTAGAGTTACGTTATTAAGACTCCACCTAATTTGAAAAATATCTACCAAATTAGAGGAAAAGTATTGTATAAGACTATTAAACCAACTTTATGGTGTTGAAAGTTAGGCCATTTTATAGACAAATTAGAGGAAAAGTATTGTATAAGACTCTTAAAATTTTGTTACAATGGAGTCTCTATTTAACATTTTAATTTAGATTAGAGAGTCTTGGAGAGTTAAATCCACTTTCTATTATTAAATGTATTGAAACAATATCAATTTTCAATACTTGATATATTGATTTTAATTAAATAGTATATACAAATTGGAAGGGAAGTATATGAAAAAAAGATTGAAAAAGAACTAAAACAAAATCTTCGACAACAGCGCCAAAAACTTGTTAGCAATTTATTTTGTACAGCAAGTGTACGGAACGCACAAGTAATATAATAGATTTAAGAGTTTAAGTATCGTACCCACAAGGATTTAGATAGTTCAACACAATTAAATTAACTTTAACCGAATTGAATTAACTTTTGAAGTTTTGTTTCTTAAGAAATAATTAAAATATTAACTAAAAATAATTAATTAATTATAATTTAAACAAATAAAAGATTGAGTTTATGCCGAATTATTTTGAATAAGAAAAGCATACACAAATTCTCTTTAACATGAACCGTTGAATTTAATAACACAATTTAATTATGAAGATCAATATTCCTAATTTATTTAACAATCTCTTTCGAGTAGAAGTAAACATATCCTTATATGTGACCTGACTATATCTCTATGACCGATGTGAACATAAAAGAATACATTAAAATCTGTGAATACTTAAAGATCACGTAAAGCATATCGATATATCTCTATCATCTATCGGACTCTACGATAATTGATACTATGTTTAACTTATTTTCAATATTTCGATGGTAAAATAAGCTACCAAACTCATACAATCATTGCACATATATTTATAGAGAAAAAGAAATCAATATTAATTATTCAAAATTAAAAACATACTTGAAAATAAAAACTAGGTTCAAAGAATTAAATGTTCATGATACAAGTTTTATCATGATCCTAGCACAAGTGGATTCAGGATCCTAGTACGTTTTTCTTTCTCATATTCAAAGTAATTCAGTGTAAACTCAATTTTATGTTAGTTTAAATTATAATTAGTTAATTATTTTTAATTAATATTTTAATTAGTTCTTAGGCAACCTAATATCAAAAGTTAAATAGATTTGGTTAAGGTTAATTTAATTGTGTAGAACTATCTAAATCTCTATGGGTACGATACTTAGACTCAGAATCCACTTTATTACGTGTTCGATCCGTACACTTGTTAAATAATAAACATAAAATTGCTAACAATAATATATTTTCTTGTTTAATGACATTGTTCTTGTTGGACCCAAAGATCTGCTTGAACTAGTTCTAGCGAAGCCTTTGCCCTCCAAGCCTGAATTTAGAAAAGGCAATGGGTGCATCTTGCCATAAAACACAACCTTCACAAACATCGTTGATAGATTTTGTTGAAGGCAATCCAATCACTATGTATGGTTGATGAAGTTCCTCCAAGCTTTGATAGTTTAGATGTCTATATCTGTAATGCCATAGTACTGACTCATCTGTGGTCTTTGTTGTGAAAATAATATAATTGCAAGTGAACAATATCGCATAAAAGTAATAAAGTGGACATATTGAGTCTGGATTATTGTTCCCACGAAAACTATCTTATTCGTATATTAGTTCAATTAATCTGTATTGATTAATATGTATAAAACACTTTAAAATAAATTGATTTAAGAGATTTAAACTAGAACTATGAATTTTAGAAAATGATGTGAAAGCAAATATCAAGAATTAAGAATATATGGTTATTAAAATGTTTGGACTAATGAATTCACCATAATTGTCATCTCTAATTTCGCCTCTCAAGATTTCTTCTTACTATTGTATTCGATCGAATTCACAAATTTAACCTAATTTACCTATTTCGGGTTCAAATTAGTCATATCTAATTAATCAACTTATACAGTCAGAATGGTCCTTAATTAAATGCATTAATTCTCCTAAGAATTCAATTCAGACTGCAACAATAATAAAATAGTATATCTACCTTTTATCCAATTGCCTGATTTTACTACGTTGTCTAGATTAATAATTTACTTCTCAATTCATTACAATCCACAAAATCAATGAAATAATGGCTAATTATTCAAAGAATTAAGAAAAGAAGTAAAATCAAATTAAATAATTTATAATTCAAAACTTGAGAGTCGAAATTAAAGAATTAAAATTAGGCTACATCGTTCATCCAAACTTTAAATTTAGTTATTCATAATTCGGTAGAAAGACAAAATGAAAAGATTTGAATACATAACCGGATCTTGAATAAAAGAGAAGAAGATGTTGAATATCTTGCACCAAAAATTCTCTGTCTTCATGTTCTAATCTTCAATCTCACCGTCGTTCTTCCTCTCTTCTCTAACTCTTTCTCAATGATTCAACAACATAATTTTGACCTAGATTAGGTCCTTATATAGTCTTAAGCCTTTCCGACTTATTTTAATCTCAAAAGGACTCAAACGCTCCTCGTTTGCATTTAGGAAATATCAGAAAATTTCAAACGTGGGTCGCAGCCTAGCCGCGATTTGCAAAATGCGGTTGGACCGCAGCAAACAATGATTGTTGTTTGCCACGGTTCACTGCCACTGTAAATTGCCTTTGACGTCCTTATACATTTTGTACTTTAGTCCTTTGATTTCTTCTTTCATTTCAATTTAGTCCTCTTTTATTTGCAGCTCTAGTTCTTTATCTTTTGAATATTTGTAAGTTGGTCCCTATTTTCAGGACTTCATACATTTTTAGTCATTATTTGCCTATTTTTTCCTTGTTGCTCTCCAATTCTATTTGAACTTGGGTTTCAATCTAAAATAATCAAATCAATACATAATTAAGTAAATATTTACTTAAGAGTACATATAATTGTCCAATTTTAATACTTCAAATAAGAGTAAATCGACATTTATCAAATACCCCCAAACTTGAACATTTGTTCATCCTCGAACATAACTATTTACTTAAATAATCAAACAAATAATATTAAAATTTACTAGACAGATAGCTTGCCGTTTTTGCCTCAGGTTTTTGAAATAATCAAATACTTCATAAAAAACTTTTAAATCATGCTACCAAAATCAATTTTTACTTATCCGATGCTCGACTGATATATGTGTGTGCGCATAGTCAATCCAATCAACATAAGCTTTTAGGTTGGTAATATTCTGCCCCAAATGGTCAAATATTTCCTTTCTCTCTCGTAAGAATACACACTCCTATATTGATACTCAATCTCTTATCCTGGGTGTTAACTTTATTTGCTCTCAAAACACTTACTCTTTTACCGTTCAAAATTTGGTTAGGTCTAACCAATATATTAGCTATCTAGATCTGTAATGATTCTCTTTTTATTGAGTGCTTCGACCATCAAGTTTCCACTAGGTAAGTCAAACCCACTAGTCATCTACATTCCGCCCACGCGCGCGCGCACACACACACACACAATTTATGTGTAAGACATCACTCCCTTAAACTTTCTAGATAACCCTTATAGCGAGCTTTAGGCCGATGGCTCCCATATCTGATAGACTTTAGGGCACCAAGTTTTGAGAATCCCAACAGGCACTCAAGTCAACTAGGCTACGAAGAGAGGTATAAGATAATGCAAGTGCAATGCCTTTCATTTTTTTTGCAAGATAAATAAGCGGGGATTATATTCCTAGCATTCGGTCAATACCTAGGTTCCACCTGGTAGCCAAATACACTCTACACAAATATTACTCATGCACAGAATCAACACCTATCTAAATGGTTTCTGCAATGGTTCAACCACCCTCAAACTATCATTTCAACTAATTAAGTAATTGAGTTGCCAATTGGTGGTATTGGTTTTCACAACTTAAGTTCACTTATTGTATTCTATTTAATATACCAACCAAAGGTAGTGATATTTATGACTATTTTGCTCACACTTAATCATATCTCACATGGTTAAGTATAACATATAAAAAGGCATAAGTAGCATCACCTAGTCATAATCTATGAATCGATAACAGTTTTAAATAGATATCATCATTAGCCGACAAGACTATCCAACATACAAGCACACAAATAAAATATTTTTATTTTTATTTTTTCATCCACAACACACACAACAATAACAAAAATAATAAAGTCACATCCAAACTTAGAATCTACATTGTCCTCAATGTGACAAAAGAAAGCGAAATAAATAAAAAAGTGAAAGAGTTAACCTGAATCAAAAGGCGTGGAGACAACATCGGACTTTCAGCTGATAAGTGAGCATTGGGATTGGAATAACGATGTGTAGCCTGAAATATTAAAAAAAAAAGTTAAATGTACTCAATTACTAAAAATCGGAAAACGTGCTCTACTTCCTAATGCAGTTCTCAAATTCTACATGTAATGCAATAAACATATAAAAGATAGAAAAATGGGTTGCCTTCTATTAAGCGCTCAATTTATAGTCTAGAGCTCAATTATTTGCAAGTATCATTTTATGGAGGCTTGAATTGAGTATTGGAAGTCTTGCATTGATTGCAATTACCAGCTTTGCACGATTTATCTTTTGTTGTCCATATTTTAAATCGACCATTTTCATCTTTAATTGTTGCAACTAGTCCACATGTATCCAATTTACAGTTTTCTTGGCCAATTTTCACCACTTCATCAACTCTAAAACACTCTTCGAGGTCGACTGATTCCTTAGATACGATGTACGTACTAAATATTGCTCGTTCATTATCTTATACCCTCAAGATTAGCTCTCTTTTTCAACATCAATAAGGGCTCGACTCGTCACTAAGAATGGTCAACCCAATATGACAGTCATATTCCAGTCTTTTTCGATATCAAGGACAATAAAGTCAACCTGAAAAGAAAAACTTATCCACCTTGATAGCACATCTTCAACCATACCCCGTGGGTGCTTGATTGATCTATCAGCAAGCTGTAGAGACATATTTGTTGCTTTAACATCTCCCAAACCTGATCTCCTGTAGAGAGAAATGGGCATCAAATTTACACTTACACCTAAATCACATAAATCATTAAAATTATTAAAGTTTCTAATTGTGCGAGGTAATTTAAAACTCCCTGGATCTTTTAACTTCGAAGGCAACTTATTTAGCAGAATAGCGATGCACTTCTCAGTTAAAGTTACTGTCTCGTTTTTATCTAGTTTTCTCTTCTTGGACAACATTTCTTTCATAAATTTTAAATACAATGGCATATGGGCTAACGCTTCGATGAAATGAATGTTAATGTGCAATTTCTTGAAAACTTCTAGAAATTTTCCAAAATGCTTGTCGAGCTTGTGCTTCTGCAACCTCTGAGGAAATGGAATTGGTGGCACATAAGCTTTGATAGGAATTGGCGTCCTCACTTTGATGATTCAGCAAATTTCTTTGAAATTTCTTCTTTTGATTTTGTATGTTGTTGTCCAGTTTCTTCTTCCTAAATTATCAAATGTTCGTCATTTTTCTCTGGTCATTTCACATGAATTTCTAGAAGTTGTACCCCGCTCTTAGTAGTGATTGCATTTACCTATTCTTTTGGATTTGTAATTGTATTGCTAGGCTAAGTGTCTGGTTTCCTATCTAACAATTACAGGGCTAACTGGTCAATCTGAGTCTCTATTTTTCTAATAGATGCCTGTTGATTTTGACAGTTTATGTCCAGCCGCTCCAATACCTTATCAGTTTTCTGCATATACTGTTGAAACATCTCTTCCAAACTTGGTCATCTTTCTTGCTGAGCATTATAGCCATTGCCACTTTGTTGATTTTCAGACCACCTAAAATTTGGGTATTGCTTCCAACCTGGATTGTATATTTGTGATTATGGATTATACTACTGATGTGTATTATTCTGCACAAAATTAACCTGTTCTAGAGAGGCCAATAACATACAATCTGACGTCGAGTGGTTAGTCCCACAGTTTTCGCACATGATAGCTGCTTGGAGTGCATTCACTCATTGCTTTTGTGTTCTAACTGGAGAGGCCAACATTGACCTGTTCTAGAGATGCCAATAACATACAATTTGATGTCGAGTGGTTAGCCCCACATTTTTCGTATATGATGGTTGCTTGGAGTGCATTCCCTCATTGCTTTTGTCAATATAGCAAGTTGTGCATTAGTAGCTGATTGACTGTCAATCTCATGTATACCTAATACTTTTCTTGGAGTGGCATGATTAGATGAAAATATGGTATGTGTATTTTCAATCAGCTCGTATAGATCCCATGATTCGTTAACATTTGTATTTGCAATGGACCTGTTTGCAGAGGAGTCCACTGTTGATTTGGACTGAGGAGATAGCTAGAGTAAAAATATTGAGCTTGTTGGCCCTTTTTAATGCCATGGTTTGGACACTTTCTGAGCAACTTCTTAAATCTATCCCAAGCTTTATGATATTTTTCTCCATCTAGTTGTCGAAAAGTAGAAAATTTTAGCTTCATCTTTGCTACTTTAGCTGGTGAAAAATACTTGTTGCAGAATTTTCTAGCCAAGTCATCCTAAGTGGTCATACTAGCATGTGGTTCTGAGTCTAACCATTCTAGATCCCCATCCCTCCATGTATAGGAAAATAACCGAAGTTCGATGACATCTTCATTCACTCGTTGAAATTGAAAGTTACGGCACATCTGTAGGAATCTAGAGAGATGAGTATTTAGGGTTTTCATTCGCCTTTCTATAGAAATGCAGGTTATTGCTGAAGAGATTAATCAGATCGACCCTTAATTGAAAGTTGTTCCAACCAAAAGCTGGATAGACTATGCTTGAATGATCAAGAATAGCTGCTGGAGTTAAGAATTGAGCCATTGGCATACTTCCATCATCATCATAATGTTGCTGAATTTGCTGAGCCACCAATCGAGTTGCTTCTTGTTCAGCTTCTCTTCTTACTTGTGCATCTGCCATTTGAATTTGTTGCTATTATTTTACACAAAATTGACCTGTTTTAGAGAGACTAATAACATACAATCTGACGTCGAGTGGTTAGCCCTACAGTTTTCGCACATGATGGTTGCTTGGAGTACATTCACTCCTTATTTTTGTGTTCTGACCAAGAGCTCCACATGCTTAGTCAATGCAGCAAGTTCTGCATTAACAACTGATTGACTATCAATCTCATGTATACCTGCTACTTTTCTTAGAGTAGCACGATTAGATAAAAACATGGTATGTGTATTTGCAATCAGCTCGTATAGATTTCATGCTTCGTTAACATTTTTATTCGCAATGAACCCATTTGCAGATGTGTCCACTGTTGATTTGGATTGAGGAGATAGCCAGAGTAAAAATATTGAGCTTGTTGGTCCTTTTTAATGCCATGGTTTGGACATTTTCTGAGCAACTCCTTGAATCTGTCCCAAGCTTCATGATATTTTCTCCATCCAGTTGCTGAAAAATAGAAATTTCTAGCTTCATCTTGCTACTATAGCTCGTGAAAAATACTTGTTGCAGAATTTTCTAGCCAAGTCATCCCAAGTGGTGATATTAGCATATGGTTCTAAGTCTAACCATTCTATATCGCATCTCTCAATGTATAGGAAAATAATCGAAGTCTGATGGCATCTTCATTCACTCATCGAAATTGAAAGTTACGGCACATTTGTAAGAATCTGGAGAGATGAGTATTCTGGGTTTTCATTCGCCTTTCTATAGAACTGCAAGTTATTGTTGAAGAGATTAATTAGATCAGCCCTTAATTGAAAGTCGTTCCGACCAAAAGTTGGATAGACTATGATTGAATGATCAGGAGCAGCTGTCGGAGTTAAGAATTGAGCCATTGACATATTTCTATTATCATCTTCTTCATCATCATAATGTTGCTGAATTTGCTGAATCGCTAATCGGGCTACTTCTTGTTTAGCTTATCTTCTTACTTGTGCATCTGCCATTTGATTTTGTTGTTGATCTTTCTATTTTTGGTTGTGTTCTTTGCGTCTTCGTCTGAAAGTACGTTCAATCTCAGGATCGAAAGTCTCAAGATTGCTGCCTTATGTATGGAGCATGCAACGGACACCCTGTAGTAAGAAAACAAAGAAGAAAAATAAAAAGTATAATAATAATAATAAATAACAAAATTAAATAAAAAAAATTAAACTAACACTAATACTAACGATTAATCTAAACTAATATAAAATAAGAATAGTCCCTGGCAACGACGCCAAAAATTTGTTGTGAAAATAATATAATTGCAAGTGAACAATATCGCACACAAGTAATAAAGTGGACATATTGAGTTCAGATTATCATTTCCACGAAGTCTATCTTATTCATATGCTAGTTTAATTAATCTTTATTGATTAATCAGTATAAAACACTTTAAAATAAATTGATTAAGAGATTTAAACTAGAACTATGAATTTTAGAAAATAATGTGAAATCAAATATCAAGAATTAAGACAATATGGTTATTAAAACGTTTGGACTAACGAATTTACCAAATTGTCATCTCTAATTTCTACTCTCAAGATTTATTCCTAATGTTGTATTCGATCGAATTCACGAATTTAACATAATTTACCTCTATCGAGTTCAAATTAGTCCTACTAATTAAGTCAACTTATGCAGTCAGAATGGTCTTTAATTAGATGCATTAATTCTCCTAAGAATTCAATTCAGACCGCAACAATAATATAATCGTATCTCTACATTTTATCCAATTGTCGGATTTTACTACATGGTCTAGATTAATAATTTACTTCTCAATTCATTACAATCCACAAAATCAATGAAATAATGGCTAATTATTCAAAACATTAAGAAAAGAAGTAAAATCAAATACTTAAATAATTTATAATTCAAAACTTGAGAGTCGAAATTAAATAATTAAAACTAGGTTACATCGTTCATCCAAACTTTAAATTTAGTTATTCATAATTCGACAGAAAGACAGGATGAAAAGATTTGAATACATAACCGGATCTTGAATAAAAGAGGAGAAGACGTTGAATATCTTACACAAAAAATTCTTTGTCTTTACGTTTCAATCTTCAATCTCCCCGTCGTTCTTCGTTTCTTTCTCTAACTCTTTCTCAATGATTCAACAACCTAATTTTGACATAGATTAGGTCTTTATATAGTCCTAAGCCTCTCCGACTTGTTTTAATCCCAAAAGGACTCAAACGCCCCTCGTTTGCATTTAGGAAATATCAAAAAATTTCACCCGTGGGCTGTGGTTTGCAAACATCGGTTAGACCACGGCAAATAGCAATCGCAGTTGAACCGCGGTTCACAGCCAACGTAAATTGCCTTTGAGGTTCTTCTACTTTTGAATATTCTGCACTTTAGTCATTTGATTTCTTTTTTCATTTCAATTTAGTCTTCTTTTAGTTGCATTCCAAGTTCTTCATCTTTTGAATATTTGCAAGTTGGTCCCCATTTTCAAGTCTTTATGCATTTTCAGTCATTCTTTGCCTATTTTGCATTGTTTCTCTCCAATTCCATTCAAACTCAGGTTTCAACTTAAAATAATCAAATCAATACACAATTAAGTAAATATTCACTTAAGAGTACATACAATTGTCCACTTTTGATACTACAGATAAGCGTAAATCGACACTTATCGGTCTCAATCTTGAAAGACAAGTCTTCCTTTTACAGCATTAACAATGGAAACACCTTGTTGGGTGTCATCTTAATTGTTGTAATGAATTGATTTTGCCTCTTGTCGAATATTGTACAACCCGTATCATCAAATTTCAGCATATAGCCTTTTTGAATTAGCTGCCCAACACTTAAAAGATTTTGAGATAATAAAGGAACATAAAGAACGTCTTTGATAAATCTAGGATTACCGTTTTTGGATTGAACAATAATTCCACCTTTTCCTTCAACGCTTAATGCATTTTGCCATTTTCCATCTCCCAACTTTACTTCAGACTTGAACCTGTCATCGAGGCTAATGAAATTCTCCTTATGTCTGGCTATTGCATCCACCATCAACATATATACCATATTTCTTTGTCATCTTTGGAGTTTCTACTAATGTAGAACAATTTCTTAGAAAAGCTATCCTTGCTTTCTGAGAAGTTGGCCTCGTTCTTTTCTTTGTTTGGGCAGACATGTCTTTATCATCTGTATTTTTGCATCTAGTGCATTGTCTAAACCAACAATCTTTGCTATCGTGATTAGTCTTCTTGCAAATATTGCATCGATGAAACATCTTATCCCAATATCTTTGTCTTCATTGATTAGATCTTCCTCTCCCCACGACCTTGATTTGCATTTCTTTTACCTCCTCGTTGTGACTTGAAATTTATTGTCTGGTCTTGATTCATTTTCTTATTTGAGAAGTTCATTTTTTATTGGCAAGCTTGCTCCAATTGTTGCTCTACAAATATACTCATCCTCTTTTCGTGAGCTTCGAAAGAACCCATTAATTCATACATAGTAAATGTAGAAATATCTTTGGATTCTTCTATAGAAGCAACAACATGGTCAAATTTCTCAGAATCTTTTCAACAATCTTCTTGTCTTCGATTGTATTACCGTAGCTCTTAATTTGATTTACAATTTCAGCTACTTTGTTGGAAAGATCTCGTACCTTCACAGTTTCTTTCATCGATAAATTATCAAAATCTCTCCACCAGTTCTGGAGTTTGATGGATATAACTTTTTGTAAACCTCTAAACTCGTGGTGCAAGATATCCCACGTAGCCTTTGATTTTTTTCACGCCATATATTCTTAGAAAAATTACTTTGCTCAATTAAAATTTAAAAAAAAAAATCAATTAAAAAAATTATTAACACACATTTCAATGGAGATAAATTATATTATATTAAATAAAAGTGTTGGCGGATTTATTGTGTAAAGTCACTCCAAAGTGCAGAAACAAGAAACCGAATGAAAATAGATGTTTTGCAAAGTCGAGGCAAATTTTGAAAACTTTGTCCTTAAGTCGAATTTGTCCCTCAACGGTGTCTTCGGTTTATGGCAATCAACTTCTAAGATACAACGACTTTTACTTGTGTTTGTTGCACTTCAAAAACACAAGCACAACGAACTAAAAGTGGGTTTGTACTCCAAATGATGAAAATAAAATGAAAAAACCAGAACTTCACAACTAATTGCAAGAAATTTGGTTCAAGAGATGAATATATGAGTTTAGTGTGTTTGCATATCTTTTCTGTACTCAATAGGACGTCCATATTGTCCTATTTAATGTTGATGAAGTGTTGGGAACGAAGAGGTGTGGATCTAAATCGTGCAACACTTCAAAAGGACACGCCTGTTCACGCGTAAACCTATGCGATCGCATGGTTTTACCAGGCTGCGATCGTAAGGTACACTTTTAAAAACAGAACTTAATCCAGGCTAACCTTGTGATTGCATGACTTTGTCTCCTGCGATCGCATGGAATGACCAAAAAATATTCTGCTTAAAAATTAGGCAAGTTGCGATCGCATGATGAAATACCCATGCGATCGTATGGTCAAAAAATGACTCGAATTCGTCATTTTCCGTAATTTATTATTCATTCGATATTGATTTCGAGATATCAAATATACCCTTCAACACATGAAGAGAATTTGAATTCTCTTTTGGAGGCGTTGCCCCCGAGCCCCCAAGAGAAGCACTTCCCCTTCGACCCCCGCGACCTGATCGGGCATATCGATTCCTGTTTTGATGCCTCGGAGCGGCGAAGTGACAAACTAATTTGCCTAAACAGATTGGGTCGGGAATGAGTATTTTGGCTGAAGTTGACACGAAGTCACTTAAGTTGTTTTAAAACACTTAGTCAATTTCTTGAATTCTTAAACTAATTTTCAACAGAAAGTGGCTTAGCACACTTTTCGATAGACATTATATAAACGGTCTGCTAATATTCTCTATTTTTTTTCTTGCCATATAAGCAATTTTAAAGATAACGTAGTACACTTTCTAGTGCAATTGAAATTGTATTAGACATGCTCCTATAAAGATTGTATATGATACTTGTATTTGATTCTTTTAATATTCTTAAAGTTGATTAGTTAATTATTCCAAGAATAAAATAAGACCTCTTTAAGATGATTTATGTCTTCGTATTGAGAAATTCCTTTCCAAAAACTATTATAATTTTAATTTCTTTAGATATAATCGATACAATCTAATAGACTTTCTTAAATTACAAATAAGAATACTGAATTTGAAATTTAAAGCATATGGATGAGAGCAAAAATATGATAATGGATAGTGATAGTGTTGAATAATGCATGGTAAAGCTAAATAATAGACTAGGGATAATATTCTATGAACTTATAATGTTCACGTTGAAATAGTATCACGTGATTGGTAGTTTATGGTTCACACTCATTATTTTTATTAATTATGTGATAACACTTCAACGTGGACATTATAAGTGGGTAGGAGATCAAATTCAAATAATACACATGAATTGTAAAAAATAAAAAATGTTATGGATGGTAACTTGGAAATTGAGAAATAAGATACAAATTTATTTGCTTTAGAACATTGCAACATAATAAACTTTTGGTAATTGGTTCTTAGAATAAAAATACAAGCTACAAATTTTTTTGACGATACTAAATATTTTACAAGGTAATATATGAGTTTCTTTTACTAAAATCATACTGGATTTTGCATAGATTTGATTTGCCTGAACTTGAAAATCTTCTTCATTTTCAATTTTTGAACTGAATTGATCGAAGAGTACTGTCTAAAATCAACCACAATTTTTGGTGTAAGTTTTTGTATATTGCCATTTTGTTTATATAATTTTGCGTCTTTTTTGTCCATATTGAATAGTAGAAATAATTGAGAATGTTGATTATATCATTAGTATTATTTGATTAGTTTATTATCTAATTTCTTTATATTATATATTATATAATTATCGACCGTTAAAGAAGTTTTCACCCCCACTTATACAAAAATAATACAAATGTCTGTCTTCATTTTTCATTTTCAAAATTGATTTTTGTCTATCATATTTCTTCTTCTTCAAATTCCTATCTCCTCAAATCAAATTTTTTATCTGCTTACGATGGATTCCACCATGAAAAAAGTGGTATATACTAGTATTATATATTAATATAATTATTAAAATATTAACATTTAATTAATTTTATCGTCAATATATAATTACATTAAAGAGAAATGCTAAACAAACAGCCACTTAGACATAAAGTTGGACAGAAATTGGGAAATGACTAATATGCCCTTAGCCCACTAAAAATATACTAAAATCCACATTTCTCTTATCAGACGTGCATTTCCTTCCCAATTTCATTTTGAATTGTTTCTCAGACATAATCTTCAAAGTTGGATTTACTCTTCTCATCGTTCCCGTCTACCACCAGCAGCCATGAAAATTTGTGGAAATATAGTCTGACCTTCGTTCCCATCTACCAGTACTCTCTGACCTTCGTTCCCGTCTACCAATACTCCTAGGCATAGTGAAAATTTGTGGATTTGTAGGGTTTTCTTCGTTATCGTCATTCATCATTTTTCTGGTCGGCCTGAAAAATTGGGTCTTTCGTCATTCTATTCGGTAAGCCCCTAATCTTCAATTTGTTTGTATTGAATTTTCCCTAATTCAATTAATCTTCAGTTCATGTGAAGGGTTTCAATGTTTGTCCAATTTCATGTATAACCTGCAATTTTTTGAATTATTGTTGAAATGGTGGTGAAGGGTTTAACGTGTTTGCCCTGGTTCATGTATGAAGTGTATAAATTTATTTTTTGAATTCTTGTTTAAATTCCATAATTTTATTGTAATTGTTGAAGTAGCTGGAATGTCAATTATTTTAAAAATGTATCGATTTTAGCATATAGATTTTGGGAAGTAAATTTGAATGCCTAAAATATTGAGGGATTTTAGAAAATATTTGCACAGGTTCGAGTTCCATTCAATACCTAAATTACATAATGTATCGATTATATTTTGAATATAAATTTTTATCACTTGCTTTGCCTAATATGTTTGTGGATTGATCTCCCAACAGCGTTGAAATGGGAGGACCAAACGACGGAGTATGTTATAGTTGCAGGGATCCTTTGCATTGGCATAAATCTTGTCCAAAGAAGAAACCGTGCCCAAAATGTGGACAAGGATTTGTGCAATGGCTGAAAGTTGGTGACCAAAAACCCACTAGAGGAAAGTTATTCTTCAACTGTAGCATGGAGACGTGTCATTACTTCAAGTGGGATGAGGGTGAATCAAGCACCGTTCGATTAAGAACAAATGAAGATGAAGATGACGAACTTTCCCGTATACTGAGAGCGTGTGTACGGATATCACGAAGAAGATGTAGACCTATCAGTGACACGTATCACCATTCGCAAAAACAACGGCCCAAAATAGATTATTAAAATATTTATATTGTGTTGAAATGCATCAGTTAGTGAATGCCATGTAATTCTTAAGTTGGTGTAGTATTTGTTTGGAACTTAATGCATGTGTATTGTGTTGTATAAATGGAAATAATGACTTGTTGGTTGTTTATATAGTGTCAAGTTCCAATTGAAATGGTTGATTGATTATGAAATTGTTGGTTGTTTAAATGGAACCAATGTCACCAATGTAATCCTTTTATGTTCAAACTACAAGTAGGTTGAAGTTGTACAACATATGTGTTAAAGGGTATATAATGATCCAAACTGACTCTTATTAAGAGTGTGAATCTTCATATAGGTACTGCAATCCTCGAGCAATTCCAAGAATGATTGGAACCGAGTGGACCAGTTCAAAAACAGATCACTTTTCCTTGTATTAAGAAATAACAAAAGCAGAAAGCCATTAAGGAAATTACGCAAAATCTGTTTTCATTTAATTCTTGGCAAACCAGTGATCAAGAAAATAATGAACTTCAGAAATTCAATGTTAAGCAAAACAAGGAAATGTATCACATAATTTGGGTCTATGAAGAGAGAAATATAAGTTGTACCATATATGATGCAAAATAGTGTTCTTACACATGATTAAGAGATAAAACAATATCACCAAACAAACATGATTAAGAGATACAAAATTGCTAGTGTTCTTAATGAGCCATTTTCATGACAGTAAACTTTAAGTGAACTAAACTTCCATGATATATCACCAATAGAAATTAACAATAAAGTTACATAATTCAGCAGCAAAACAAGTGTAGAGATTTTTGGAATAGAATCAGCACAACTGTATAGCTCATCCAACTGATATATATATATATATCAGGCTTAGGAAATATAATTACATGCATATATATGCAAGCAGGATTTGTGCATGAATTGAAACACTCAATAAGTTTAATGAAGACAAAGGCAATTTAACATATTCTCCTGCATGATGCCAATTACCCGCTTATCTGTTATGTGTCTAATATGCAACTCACAAATCAAAAGAAGGAAGATATGTGTGAAACAGAGCAAAATGCAAAACAGATTTATATTATCATTACTAAGAAGATTGGCCCAAATCTGCCTCGTCCAAGTAGATTATCCCATTCAAAAGAAAGAAAAAAAGCAGTACATACATATTTGCATACATGGAAATCATATTGACTAATTATAATGACTAATTTCTTTGTATGCTGTTAAGCCCTCCAACTTCTTTATCTTCAAGTTGCCATTGAAGGGCATATGTGGGCATCCCAAGTGCTCCTTCCCAATGTTGAAATTGTGATCCCTGTAATTTGATTCAAGTAAGCAATCTAAGAATGGCATTGGAATATAAAAATTAGAACGAGCAACACGATAACTTACCATCAACATATGTGAGTACGCGAATGTTGATGGTTGAATCGTCCCATGACTTTCATGTTCGTTGTTTTGTGATGGCCTCTTGCCTTTGTTTAACTTCGAAATAACTTGACAAACAAAACTCCATTCCATAAATAGCATAAAAATGGAATATATTTTCCAAAAAAATTGTCCATAACACGTTAACCAACCTTCGTCTTCTTGGTATTTTTCTCTAATGGTCCCTTCTTACGAATCTTCTTAGGAGCACCCTTTGTTTTCTTGCAAGTAGGGTCTAAAATGGGAACCATCTGTGTTATTTCAACTTCTCTAGAATCGGAGGCCAACTGCACACTATTTTGAGACAAAAAATTACTATCTTGACAAGTCATGCTAGGTTTCGATATAACTAGTTCGTTCATGTGATTTTTCAAAAACTCCATTAACTCCTTAGTGAGAACATCATCGTCGACAACCAAATTTGCAACTTTTCCAAACGTCTTGAACAACTGATCATATCGGACCTGTGCAGGAGTACTAACCCATCCAAAGTAATTAATCTTGACCCGCGTGTACGCTCTTTGCACATCTCTCCTCCATCTTCTCAAGATATACCTATCCGGGAGCAATTTAACTTCTTCTCTGATCAAGACTGAAAAGGCATGTTTGCAAAGTATCCCTCTGAATTCGAACAAGTGACAACTGCATACTATTTGACATTAATCTTTCACATATACAACTGTAAATTTCTTTCTCTTCGTAGATTCGCTGACCACAACATCCTCTCGAACTACGTACCTCGTTCCAGCAAATTCATCCTCCCAAGATAAAACATCACAAAACATCATTCCAATTAGCTCAGTTTGAACTTCCTTAAATTTTGCAATTGTATACACTTGTTGCATCTGTTTCTCCAATCCGTAATTGGTTAGGCAAGGGATCATCGCTGAGTATGACCTAAAATCTGCTTGGAATTCCTTCTCCACTTTACTTCTCAAAGCCCGCTCATACTATTCAACGAATTGCTTCAACGATGTTTTTGAGTTGACATATTCGTCGAAGAATGCGTTCGTACTATCGCTTCGCTGCGTTGTTGACATCTCCGACCAGAAACTTGTTCTCAAATAACATGGGACCCATCGATGTCTTTCTATATAAAGTCCTAACAACCAAGCATTGTCTTGCAATGCATACGTATCGATCATTGCATTCCATCCCTGTTCAAACTCTTGTGGAATTTGCGATTCGTATACTACATCATGAACGGTTGAAAGTATGGACCCCTTAAGAGCATGGTACCCAAATTTCTCTAGCAACTTCTTAAGAATATGCCAGAGGCACCATCTATGTTTCGTATAAGGAAAAACAATTTGAATTGCATTTTGCATTGCTCTATCCTGATCCGTTATTATACCAATTGGAGCTTGGCCCTCCATGCACTCAAGCCATGTCTGGAACAACCAAACAAAAGTGTCAGTGTCCTCATTGGACAGTAAACTGCAGCCAAGCAGCGTCGAATGTCCATGATGGTTGATACCAACGAAAGGAGCAAATGGCATGTCGTACTTGTTTGTTAGGTACGTGGTATCAAATGTCACGACATCGCCGAACTCCTTGTATGCTTGTCTACACCTATTATCAGCCCAAAATACATTTTTCAATCGAAATTCATTGTCCAAATCAACATTGAAGTAGAAGCCAGGACATTGTGCCTGCATTTTGGAGAAATATGCTTGTATTGCAGCTGCATCTCCCTCCCCAAGTCTTAATCTCCTTACTTTATCAATATAATTTCTACAATCTTTTTCAACAAATGTAAGGTTCTCGTACCCACCCTCTTCAACAACGACTGAATTGTAGCTTTTATGTAAAGGGATACCAGCTACATCGTTCACTTCAAGTTTTCTTTTCACTTCTTCCTTCAATTGTCGATTACATCTATAAAGCCTGGATTTTGATGGACTTATTTCGTGGTTATGCTCCATATGAACTCCGGTTATACGCCACATTCCTAACATATCAGCAGTAGCTGTAATCTTAGCTTTACAACCCAATTGGATGGTTGGTTTCTGCTTTATCGAACTGCTTGCAGTGCTAATTCGTTTGCCTTCTCGACAACAAGCAAACGTGACATATCTCAACTTACCATCGTCACCCTTTTTGGAATTCCTTCTTTTCACTGGGAAACCAGTCTTATAAGAATACGCTTTGTAAAATTCAAAAGCTTCTTCATCACTCAAAAATTTCATTCCAACTCTCGGCACCAACTCATTAAATTCAACATTTTCACCACCTGGACTAACTTCATTCTCATCATCACAATATTGATAATCCGTACCTATAAAAAGTAATCAAATTTTAAATTAATATGTAGGAGACCCAACATGCTTGTTGAGCATCATCAATGGAACAACGAGCTTGAACTTGCAGATTTCTAAAAAAAACATAAGCTCAAATACTGTTTATTTAACCATCAAATTAATGATTAAATAGTAGTACACGAGCTTCATAAATGAAAGAACGACTCACCAGTAGACATTGTCGTAATTGAAACTCTGATGGAGTTGAAGCACTGCGAATAATAATGAAAATGAAGCTCTGCGAATAATAAAGAAAATTGAAGCTCTATTGGTGTTTGTTATCCTATTTTGCTTGAGTTTGCTGTTCGACGGTAGATGGATGAGGGAAGGACTTTGGATGGTAATCAGGTGGGAAAATGGGAGATCTAGGTTTTAGATGGAAGAAGGACTTGGGATGTTGTTCTCTGATTTTATTTTTGGCAGGTGTTTGATTTTGCTTTGGCTTGGTGTTCTCTGATTTTTTTTCTCATTTTCTAATAGGATACGTGATATATTCAATTACCCATTTTCTCACGAGATTTTTCTGTCCAACTTTATGTCTAAGTGGCTGTTTGTTTAGCATTTCTCTACATTAAAATATTAATTACAACAAAAAAATCAACTAAAATCCACACATGTTGCCTAAAAAGTAAAAACCACCGACCTAAGAAATTGGAATTCCGAATCCTACACAGAATTGAACGCGTTTTTGACCGTCTAGATTAAAATCGTAAATTAATCCTAGCCGTATATTCACCCTCTCATAATCTATAAATAGGATCGCCGAGACCTTCATTAATTAGGTGATGGTATTACGGTTTTCTCGTTGATTCTCTTTGGTTGGCTTTCGGTAATTTTAATATGTTTCAGTTAGGAGATTTTAATGGTTAGCTGGAGTTGTCATCCCTTCTAGATCCTCGTATTTTTACTTTGTTTATCCCCTGAATCCTAATGTGAAGATATTGTGATTTCCAACTATGACGATAGATATACTGACAATAATCTTTTGGAAGGATTGGGTTTTTGGTGCGATTGCCTGGTCCGGGGAATAGTATACCGGTATTTTCTTGATTCTGATAGTTTGAATCTTGACTTTTATGATGATTTTTTTTTTGGTGGTTTTGGTCTGTTTCCCTTCGTTTTGTGGGTATTTGTTCCTTCCTTCGGCGGTTTTTTTGCTTTTGGTATTTTGATGAGTGTTTAATCTTTTGGTAATTTGAACTGATTTCAATTACCGGATTGAGAGTGAAGTGGTTTGATGGAGTTCTTCCCTATGTAGATTCGCCTTTTTTTTTTTTTTTTTTTTCTCATAAACTTGTTTTGTTTATTCGCGAATCCTAACGTGAAGGCATTCTGCTTTCCTGCTCAATTATTCCAAGCATCTTCGGGAGGATGTCTTTTTGGTGCCATGCCTAATCCGGGAACTAGTATTCTGGTATTTCTTGATACTGGTTATCTTAATCTTGGATCTTTTTCACGATTCTTTGGAGGTTTTATCCCGTTTTCCTTCGTATTGTGGGTATTTCTTCCTTGCTTTGGCGGATATTGCTTTTGGTCTGTGCGACTGTTCAGTCTTTTGGTAAGTTGAACTGATTTCAACTACTGGATTGAGGTGTGAAATATAATGGTTTGATAGAGTTTCCCCCCAAGTTCTCCTATCTTTGCAAAAATTTGAATTTCTTGTTTATTTCCAAAATCCTATCCCGAAGATATCATCATTACTTGATATGTTGATGGATGCATACTGGCAATTATGCCAAGAATCTTCTGAAGGATTGGGCTTTTGGTATTATGTTATTTTCTTGATAATGATTATTTGAATCTTCGGATTTTTTCCATAATTATTAGGTGGTTATAGCCTGTTTTCCTTCGTTTGGTGGTTATTCCTCCTAGCTTTGAAGATGTTGCTGTTCCTATTTTGGTGGCTGTTCAATCTTTTGGTAATTTGAACTGATTTCATTTACGGGATTGAGAGTGGGAAAATTTTAATGGTTTGATGGAGTTTATCCTGCTTTAGATTCTCTTATCTTTGCACGAACTTTGAATTTTTCATTTATTTTCAGAATCCTTATGTGAATATATTGCAATTTCATACTGAAAATTATTCCAAGAATCTTCGGAAGGATTAGGTTGGTGCTATTGCCTACGAACTGAGGTGTGATTAAATTGTTCCTGAAACGGTGGTTCGCATGTTTCCAGGATAATATAATATGCTGAATACTTACAGAGTTATTTGAAGGATATAGATTCAGAAATATATAAATTTGGTCATACAAACAACTGTGGTTATGGTTCCGTCAGTTTCAATTTGGCAGTATATTGTTCCTAAAGAAATATTCTGGAGACTAAAGGTTTACCATCAGAATAAGTGTTGTACTTTGGTTAGACCTTCTTTCTCGAAAACTTTTATTGTGTAAGATTGTTGTTTGTAGTTCAAGGTAGCTCTGAAGCGAAATCCATTTTTCTGTGGTTTATATGGTGTTTTTCGAATGCAGATGGTATTCTGGAGGAATCGATTGGAGAATGGACATATAATTTTCTCCTTGTGTTTTTAAGGCATAGCATTTGTTGTCTCATTTTAGATGATGGTATCGTATCCTGTCAATCTGTTTATACCCGATTCTTTTCGCTATATCTAGATTTTCATCCCCGTTTATTTATTTACTCCAACTCAGATTTTTTTTTCATAGGTTGAGTTGTGTGTGCAATTTCAATTCAGTGTTAAGACATGGGAGTATGTTGGACTTGAATTTTGGAGCTTGAATCCATGTTTTAAATACTATGACCTAGACTTCCGTGGAAAATTTTAATGGACGATTGTTTATCGAGAAGTGGTGTTACAAGTGGTGGTGCAGATCTTTGCTAAGAATGAAGATTTTGTCTGGTCATTGGGATTATTTATATTCATTATTCGATCCGTACAAAAGGCTTTCTTTGGTTTTTTATGAGTTTCTCTGATTCTTTAGGAATTGCATTCTTTAGTGGTCTTTAGGGTGGTGGTGCTGAAATATCTTATATTGTTTAAAGTGCTTTGTTTGAAATTATGTTTTGCCAGTTGCTGGGAATATGATCTTCACTCTTATATTGATAGATACATTTCTCTTTGGTGCTGCTTGATCTGCAGATGGAAATCCTTGTGGTCAAAGTTAAAGAATATTATTGGAAAAAGGTGTAAGATTATCCTTTATGTTTGTTCAGTTCTGGTTCTGCAGTTTCAGTTTGAGTTTTTGGGGGTGTTATATGTTGAGATTGATCGTTTTATAAGGTGACGTGAAGGGAAACATATTCATGCTTCACTGAAGCTACATTTGCACTGGCCATTTGTAACCTTCCCCAATTTTTTCTCTAAATCAAATGGAACTGTAGACTTGTTTTGGCTTTTTCATTAAAAAAGCCTTTGGTTCTTTGATGTTTCTTCATGTGCAGACAAATTCACAGGAATCTCATATTGTTGTGATGGAGAAACTAATAAGGTTAACATTTTTGTGTGTTTCTGGTTACTAATGTTGTTGGCCTTTTTAATGAGTATGTTCTCTCTACCTTTGTAGACAAGGATTTTTCGATGTTGTCTATCTTGTCATATTTTTATCAACTTTCCCTGCTCATTGATTCTGGATTCTTCTTTCCCTCATTTCTTTTAGGAAATTTTAGAGAGCAGAGGCTATTAACTTTACTCTTGTCGGTACAAAATCCGGTCTTCTTTGGTATTGCTTCATCTACTGGTGGAAATCTTTGTGGTCAAAGATAATGGATACTAATGGAAATAAGGGTGTAAGATTTTCCTTCGTTTTTCTTGCTCATTTTTTGTTCAGCAGTCTTAGTTTGTGTTTGGGGGAGTTAAGGTGGAGATTCATCATTTTATGGGGCGGCGTAAAGGGAAATCAATCCGTTTTTTACTGTGGCTACATTTGCAATGGTGATTGAAACCTTTCCCAGTCTCTGCTCTACATATCGAAATGTAGACATTTTGAGGTCTTTTTATATGATGCCTCAGGTTCTTTGATATTTCTCCATGTGCAGACAGATTGACAGGAAGAGAATAGTCCGTGAAAGGAAAACTAGTAAGGTCTAAGTTTTTGTGTGTTTTGGTTTACGAATTTTTTGACCTTTCTTGATTGAGTTTGTTTTCACTGACACTATGATCAACTTTTCTCCTTCCTTGATTCTGATTTTGTTATTTCCTTATGTCTTGCCATCCCATATTACAGACCACGTTGGAAATTCAAAGAACTTTGGATTGAGCATTACATAGCCATTTAACCTCTATCAATTCATTTATTTAACAGCCATCGTATTATATATTTTACTTCTTTTCAATCTACTATGTATCTTGAATTTTTAACGTAGGTTTAGTTGTTCAACCACTTTTGGCTAAGCTTCGACTATCTCTGGGTGGTTGTTGTTGTTGCTGCTGATGCTGCTGCTTTGGTTAGTAGCAGGTGGTTTTTTCGAAGTGCTGGCAAAACACAATATACTGTTGTTTGCAAAGGCTTGTTCAGATTTATATCTTTCCTCTGGTGATTTTGGAGCAACATTTCCTTTCTTTCCCTAGTCAGAATCTTAAATATTCTTCTGTTGTGACTATTCTTCCGTCAGAGGCTATGTAGGAAAATATTCTTTTTGAGATATGTAAAAAGTCAAGTTACAATTGTTACTTCGTCTGTTGAAGATTCTGAATGA
The DNA here is from genome assembly GCA_030279155.1 of Forsythia viridissima. NCBI lineage: Eukaryota > Viridiplantae > Streptophyta > Magnoliopsida > Lamiales > Oleaceae > Forsythia > Forsythia viridissima. The sequence goes on from CM059040.1 coordinate 38,310,322, forward strand.
CTCTCCTGAAATACATGTTAATATGTTATGTTGCTTTGCTTGCTTTCCAATTATTCCGAGTATTGCGAGTTGAACCCAGCTGGTTGTGTAAAAAGTTCAACTGAATTTCCACAGTGGCTTCAGCAGGTATTATGTGTCCTTTTGTTTTGTTTTCCGGAATTTATTGTTGATTTCTCCCCTGTTATTTTGCTATGTGAGTTCATTTGAATGGAATTGATTGCTTAATTTGTTTCTCTTGGGAAAGTTTCAGAGAGCAGAGGTTATTAAATGTTGCTTCTTCCAATCTTCTGAAGTTCATAGTTGCTTGCTATGGTTTGGGGCAGACCACCGTTCCTGATATCTTGGTACTACTTGACATCAGCCTTTTTATGAGTTGCTCTGTTCCTTGGGAACCTGCAGTCTAACTGGTCTTTAGGGTGGTGGTGAAGCAATATCTTTACATTGTTTACCGGGTTAGTTTGAAATTATGTTTTTTTCCAGTTGCTCAGAATGGGATCTTCACTCTTATATTGGTACAGAATCTTGTTTTCTTTGGTGCTGCTTCATTTGCCGGTGGAAATCCTTGTTGTCAAAGATAATGGATATTGATGGAAGATTTTCCTTTGTTTTCCTTGTTCATTTCTGGTTCAACAGTCTCATTTTGTGGTTTGGGAGAGCTAGGTGGAGATTGATCATTTTATGGGGTGGCGGGAAGGGAAACATATTCGCTGTTTACTGCGGCTACATTTGCACTGTGTGTAAACTTCCCTAGTCTCTACATAAATGAAATGTACCCTTCTAGGTCTTTTCATATAAAATGTCTTAGGTTCTTTGTTATTTATTCGTGTGCCAGATTAATTGACAGGAAGAGGATAATGCGTGATATGAAAACCAATAAGGTCTAAGTTTTTGTGTGTTTTGGTTTATGGATTGTTTTGCCTTTCTGAATGAGTTTGTTTTCTCTGCCTTTCTAAACAAGTCAGGAAGCTGCCCCTCTGATTATAATAATTCCCTCTCTTCCGGTAAGCTTTTGCTCTATGATCGACTTTTCTCCCTCCTTGATTCTATTTTTAATGATCAAGATGTAAAATAAATTCAAAAGAACTTGGATTTTGCATCATGCGGCGGTTAACATATTTGTCAGTACACTGTACACCATTTATTTAGCAGCAGTCATGTTATATATTTCCTGTGCTTTTTTTTCAATCTACTTTGTATCTTGGATTTTGGTGTAGGTGAAGTTGTTGAACTACTTCTAGCTTCAGTATTAATGGACTACTTTTGTTTGAGAAGCTTTGACTATCTCTGGTAATTGTAGCCTGTTTATTTATTATTCAGGGATCATAGTTTATCTTTATCACATACGATCTCTGGATTATTGCTTTGGTTAGCAGAAGGTGGTGTTTTAGCAATGCTGGCAAATTTGAAATCACAATATGCTGTTGTTTGCTAAGGTTTGTTTAGAGTTATATCTTTCCTTGTGATTGGGGTTAACATTTTATTCGTCTATTGGTACAAAAGTCTTGAGTTTTTTCAGTGTTCACTGAGATTCTTCAAAGAAGAGAATAATGCTTGTGATAGAATAATTCTTATTGGTATTCTACTGTTCATTGTCTTTATGTGCAACTAACTTTTGCCAACAAATTTTATTTCTCTCTTCGACTATTGTTTTCTCACTAAGTTAGACTTCTTCCCTCCCTGAATTGATCTTATTATAGATTTAAAAAAAATCTGTTATTTATTGCTATCCTTCAATTTGGACATTTTGGACGTTCAAGATTTATTGTATCGACCTCTGGTATGGTCGTAGAATATCATAATAACACCAGTTATGATCGAGGAGGGTTTTTAGGAGCAGTTGGATCTTTATACGTCTTTTCTCCACCTTGCAAGGTGAGCAAGAATTAGATTGAAAAATAGATCGATTGTCAATTCACGTTGTCTTGGTAACTGTAAGATTTCGTAAACTTTAAGGTGTGGGTAACCTGTGATGGTGGTGTTGGTTGGGAGACTGCAGGATGATGTGTCTTCTAAGGGTGAAAAACTGAAAGGTAACTGCAAGTTCTTTTTATCTCTCCGCTCTGACTGCTCTTATATTGCAATCTAATGGCTCTTCACTTATCCTTTCTTCAAGATATAGAATCAAGTTCGATTGGTTGATTGGTTGATTGGTTTAAACAATATGCTTCTGATGCTCAGTAATGGAGATTGCTCATTCTGGTGATATTTGTGAGTTGAAATTCCTTCATGGCTGGTTCTCTATATGGTTCAATTAGTTTCCCCTGTGGCAAGACTTCTGTTTGGCTAATTCCTGGTTTAAAAAACATTATATTTTGAGTTTATGTAGATGTTCATGTGGCTAGATTTGAAGAGGCTATTGCAGATATCTATGATTAATCAATTTGGATTTGTTGCTTCTTTCTTTCTTTTCTGGTGACAACAGAAACCATTTCATTGCAGAATCTCTCTTTCTAAAGACAGCAAAACTTATTGGATTTATTTGTTAAAGAGCATCCTTGACACAATTAAGGGATTAATTAGAGCATTCCGTATAATTATTTTGATTTGGCTGGCGCTTTCATCGGCGCAGCTGATTTCAGTAGTTCCATTTAAGTACAAGTTCAGTATTTTTGGATGTTCAGATTCTGTAGTATTTGCTTTTGGAGCAACTACCCCCAACCCCCCAGTTGATTCCTTACAAAGACGAGTTTCGTCATGACAATTTTTCAATAAGTAAGAAGTTCAATATCCTCTTCGCTGAAATTAAATGATTGAGCAGAGTTTCAGAAGTTATCCTTAAGTTGCTTATTTAGTTTGCTCTACTAATTAAAAGGAAAGATCCCAAAGGAAGCTCGCAAAGCCATTTATTTTGTGGACAGCAAATGGACACGAGTGAAATCTTTACATGATATCAGGTAGTGACCACGATCATTTCCTTACCAATCTTCTCCAACTGAGTCATGACTATCAGATGGCTTAATCTTATTCACCACTGCTCTCATCGCTAGTTAGATTTCAATAAATTCGACGAAGGTGGGCAACTGAGCTCAAAACAGCTTGTTAGTTTAGGAATATGTTTCTTCTAACATGGTCTGAAAGCTTTGTGTGGTGAATCCAATTCACAGAAACAGAAGGATGGCAAGCTATCTCGGGCATAAATCACTGAGCAAATGAAGACCGGGGTGGGGGCCTCAAATCCATAAAAGCAAACTGGTGGAAAAATAGAGTAATATCGGGCATTTACCCGGTAATTAATTCCTCTTGTGACTGCATTCTCAACATATAAAAAAATCATTCTTTGGCATGCTTATGAAGAAATTAGCATTAACAAGACACCTTGCTGTTTGAACAAAACAATTGGCATTAACAAGACACCTTGCTGTTTGAACAAAACAATTAAAAGCAACTAAATGACAGGACAGAGGAGCTGTGTGTTTGATGTTATAGACAACTAATGGGGGTTTTGTTTCCAATTTTCATAGATATTTCTTCTTAAGAAAACATTGTGGATACTTTTCTAATCCATGCACAGGAATATTTTTGCATGAGAATATATTTGGACCTACGGTAGCAGCAGCAGCAGTAAATTTTTTCATCCAGTGCTACTGCCATCACTTGGCTTCGAAAAGCTCTACCCCGGGTTGGGAAACCGGCTCTGGAGACGTGTAAGAAGTCAAGTGACATATGTTACTTCCACTCTTGAAGATTCTGAATAACTTTCCAGTAACTCGATATTAATCAGTTTGGTGGCTGTCTATACAATGCTTACATGTGTATGTACAATATTGCTTGTGGTGTTTTTTTCCTTACAATTACAAGTACTGCTTTCCACCAAGGTGCTTATGTTTTCGGGTAATGTTGGACTCTTTTGCAGCCTACTGATAGCTATGAACTGTTCACAGCCACTCAGTGAGGTATAGTGGCAGCTGGAATTCCAGCTCTAAGCTGTTTTAATTCATATCTGGTGGCTACATCAGATGTTTACTAAATGTAGGAGGCTTGAATCTTATTGGTTCATTTGGTATTTATTATTGCATTAACCCCTACTGAGTTCATATTTTCTTTTTCTACTTTGGTTTAATAGGAGAATGCCCATCTTTTTAGCTTTCCTTGTGTTGAATCTGAGTAAATGCTGCAGGCTTAGTCATATTAATTGCTGATGTGGACTACCAGCTCGGCTTATAAAAACTGTAACCTACGCCATCCAAGCGTGGGATCAGAGACACTACTATCTAGTTGGGACACAAGTACATGAATGATCTTATGCAAATGTTTAATGACACACCATTAGAAATAGGGACAAAGTCATCATCCTAGTGTTTACCTTGGACATCAGCACCAAGCCATAAGCTTTCTTTACCAAAGAGGAAAGTAAGGAAGTAAGGGCCTGTTCTCTTTGCAACCCATTTTCCATTTTGTGTTTTTAAAAATAGTGAAAACGTGTTCTGTTTGTCATTTTCTAAAATACATTTTTCAAAACACTAAAAAAACTTACAAAGGAAATGGAAAACAAAGATTTTATCATTTTGGGTGTTTTGTTAACAAAACACGGAAATGGCCAAAACGGCCAAAACGCGGGTTTTGGCCGTTTAGGTCACCGTTTCGATTCCTCATTCTGCCCTTTTTTTTTTACGCTGGGCAAAAAATTGATAATTTAAGCAATGTCCGCTATTTTAGACAAAACACGGCTCCTCACCCAAATGGTCATGCGCTCGGATTTGATTGTGCAGGTCCAAGGTTCAATTTCCAACTTCTTTCCATTTATTATTGAATTGTTTTTAAATGTTTTTAATTGTTTTAATGGTTTTTAAATATTTTTAATTCCATAATTAAATGTTTTTAATTGTGTTTAAATGTTTTGCATTGTTTTTAAATATTTTAAATTCTTTTATTAAATAGTTTTAATTCTTTTCAAATGTTTTTAATTGTTTTAAAATGTTTTTAATTACATAATTAAATATTTTTAATTGTGTTTAAATGTTTTGCATTGTTTTTAAATGTTTTTAATTCTTTTCAAATGTTTTTAATTGTTTTTAATTCCAAATCCAAATTTCTAAAATTTTTCAAGTAAACGCATTTTCGAGTTTTCTGTTTTGAGAAACAATTTTCAAAAATTCTAAAAATAACGCATTTTCAAAAATCTCAAAACAAACACTCAAAACATAAAAAACAAAATGAATTCAAAATTCAAAACATAAAACTCAAATGCAAAGAAAACACCACCTAACATTCGAACTTGTCCCCATGTAATCAGTATTGCTACATGGTAAACAGTTGTGATGAGACATGTTCACTATTGCTCTGACATGTAAGTTCTGAGGATCTCTGACAACTATCCAAACCAACCAAAAGGAACTAAAGTGCCCCTGCCACTATCTGAGGCTTCAACTCAATAGTTGTATGATATTGACACTGACATACAAAGGATACTATAAATACAAGGTGGCTAGAGGCATTCAGTACGAAATCTTATTTGCTGTTACTCTATTATATTTAGTTCATACCCAATCTAGCTTAACACTGGACTTGATGCTAAAGTGCCTCATACCTCAACACGACAGCCTAAGTATCCAAGCCTGATAGTATTTTCGGGCATACTTCTGCCTCTTTTTTGTGAACTTTGATATTTGTTGTAGAAGTATGAAGTATCTCAATGTAATGTAATGGGATATCTTGCAGCGAGAGTAATGTTTAAATATCTATTGCGTGAATTCAAGATTATTAGGTGTTCCTCATTCTTTTGCATGTTTTATTCCACAAGGCATGGGGTAAGAGGTAACTAGAGGTGGCAAAGTTCGGATTTTGGGTTGCTCTAGTCCTGTCCCAAACAAAACCAGGTCTATATGGCCTGGCTCAACTCAAATTTTTTTTTTTTTTTGACTCCTTAACACTATATCACTCACAAATTTTATGAATAGACATAATATAATTCAAATAATATCAATCTAAAATGGCATAAGTTCAAGTCTCTAACTTAAATTATCTTTTTTTGTAGCAATAGTCCAAAAATTTCAATCATAAATTTTTTTAGATTTAATTAAATTTAGTTTAATTCAAATTTCAATTCAAATTATGTTTGGTGTGACAAATAAATTATTTATTTTAAATTATTTATAAGTAAACTTTTTAATTTAAATCAAACATGCTTATATCTCAAAGTAATAAGACTAGCATACTTTTACTATTTATATTTTTTAAAATATGTCAAGAAATAGTTTACAATTAACCAAAAAAAAAAAAAAACATTATTATTTTGAAAGAAAATTGATATTTATCTATTGACAAATACCTGAGAGTCTAATTTTATAAATTAATTTCTTTAAAAATCGTAAAATATATATTTTCTAAGTTTATCTAATATTGTATTTTGATGCAATGCATTAGATTGTATAAAAAAATTTAAAAAAAAAAAGAAATTTAAGACCGGATTGGCCCAATAGACTTGGCTGGGCCAGCATATTTCTGGCCCGTACAAAACTAGGCTGGGTTGGCCCAGTCCAGTTTCAAGTGTGGTCTTGTTCTAGCGGGTCGGGCTGGTCCAACTCGGCCTATTTGCCAGTTTTAGAGGTAACCAATCTTCATTTTCTTTACATTTTTCTTTAGGGTACATATTTAAGCCCTCTTTTTCTGTTTTTCGTTTTCCAGAATGTTTTTTTTCTCGTTCTCATTTACTATTTTGAGTTCATTGGAATTGGTTCCTGTTGGCGTGAGTTGTACTCTTAATTAAGTATATTAAGAAATGATTGTTGTCTTACTTTGTATATACCCATGATTGTATACATCCCGTCTGATATGTGATATATTTATTTCCTTATCAAAGATAGGTTAGAAGAATGGTAGTCAAGAACCGACCTTTGTATTTTTATATGAGTGTATTTAGGAAGAAGATGTAAGTATGAATATTACAAACAGAAATTCTCTCTAAGTTAACATGGTATCAGAGCAGAGATCCTTTCTTTGATCTTTGCTGCACCAAAAATTGAAAACGAATGTGATGATGACAACACCAATCAATTTGATCAAACAGGTGTAGCAAAATACAACTGCAATTCTCGAAGATCTTACGACGATAATGGCTCAAGTCATGACCTAGAACCAAACTCAGACTCTAGCAGTGATGTATGATGCTGCCACTACACAGATTGGTATCAAACTTGATGGTACCAATTATTCTTTGTGGTCCCAAATTGTTGAGATGTATATTTCAGGAAAAGACAAATTGGGATATGTAAATGGTGATCTCCAACCAAAACCAAATGATCCTACCTTTGTGAGTTAGAGGACAGAGAACTCTATTGTGAAGGGATGGTTAATTAACTCGATGGATCCATCTCTAATCAGCAACTTTATTCGATTTCCAACAGCCAAAAAGGTATGAGATTCAATTACTATAACCTATTTTGATGGGACTGACACATCTCATGTGTATGATTTAAAAATGCGTGTAACTCGGATGACATTCTGGAGAATCCATCGAGTCATACCACAATTGTCTCCAAGGGTTATGTAGGGAGATTGATTTCCGCCGACCAAATTCAATTAAGTGCACCGATGACATAAAAAAGTATAATTCTCTTCTTCAAGAGGACCGAGTTTATACTTTCCTTGATGGTCTAGATGATAGATTGGACAAGATTCGGAGTGGTGTGCTTTAACTAAAGCCATTTCCAACTGTTGGAACAAGCGTATGCGTATGCCCGAAGGGAAGATATTAGACAAACAGTCATGCTCACAAACAACGGAACCAATACCGCTGCTGCTATGGCCTCTAGAGGAGTGAAAGCTGGTTCACAACATCAGTTTACACTCCAAGTGACCAAACTCGGGTCTTCCTCATCAAGTAGTGGAAAACCGAACCCTTTAACAAAGGCTAAGGGACAAATGGAGAGCGGATGAAGTGGCTGCTTCCATTGTGGAAACATGAAGCACACTCGTGAAACTTGTTTCAAGTTACATGGATATCCAGAATGGTGGAATGAACTTAAAGTACGAAAACCAAGAGAAGCTGCAGGTGGAACCGTACGAGTAGCTATGACAAATGCAGAACCCCAACTATCATTTGCTCCACTTGTGGAGTCAAAGGATGAATCCAAAACTACTCTTGGTGATCAAGGTAACAACTGTTGTTGGAACGGTAGTGCTTTACTTGCTTCTAAGGAACATAACAATATCGACTGGATAATAGATTCTGGTGCAACAGATCACATGACATTTTGTCCAAGTGACTTTGTCGAAACTACAGAACCAAGGCGAACTAGTATATCCAGTGCTAACGGGGTTATGTATCCAGTTACAGGGGTTGGAATAGTGGATATATCACCATCAATATCATTGTCTAATACTTTATTAGTACACTTTCTTTCAAATAAATTAATGTATGTGGGTCAAGCCACCAAAGAACTAAACTGTGTAGCACTAATGTATCCAAAATTTTGCCTTTTCAGGATATTCTCACAAAGGAGATCATTGGGCGTGGTACTAAGAGAGAGGGGTTATACTACATGGATGACTTCAGTTCGGGTAAAGTAAATAATGTGAGCCATTCATTTAGTGCAAAAGAAAAACAAATTTGGCTGTGGCATTATCGGTTGGGACATCCATCATTTAGCTATATGAAGCATTTATTTCCAGAATTGTTTTCAAATTTGAATTATTTAGATTTCATATGTAAAACTTGCATTTTAGCCAAGAGCCATCGTGTCCCCTATCCAATTAGTCATAATAAAAGTGATATTCATTTTGTTTTGATTCATTTGGATGTTTGGGGACCTTCTCCTGTTACAACTGTTTCTGGTAGACGTTGGTTTGTGACTTTTGTAGATGACTGTACTCGGATGACGTGGCTATATTTGTTGAGACGCAAAGACGAGGTATTTGGTGTGTTTCGTGCATTTCATGCTATGATTCACAATCAATTCTCAGCTAAAATTCAAATTCTCCGATCTGATAATGGGGAGAGTATGTAAATCAAGATTTTCTAGAATACTTTCAAATGAAAGGGCTTCTTCATGAATCTTCATGTAGCCAAACTCAACAACAAAATGGTGTGGACGAACGAAAAAATCGACACATTCTAGAAACCGCATGTGCATTGTTAATTGGAGCAAAAGTACCTGGTCGCCAATGGGATGATGCTATTGTTACCGTTGTCCATTTACTGAACCAAATGCCTTCTAAAGTCTTGGACTTCAAAACCCCACTACAGGTTTTGTTGCAACATATTACTCTACCATCTATACTCCTTATTCCACCACGTGTATTCGGTTGTGTTGCGTTTGTTCATCTACATAAAAATCAATGGACAAAACTTGAACCTTGTGTCCTTCGTTGTATTCTTTTGGGATATGGTACAAACAAGAAGGGATATCGTTGCTATGATCCTATTACAAAGCGCGTCTATGTCACAATGGATTTCACGTTTTTAGAATCCGAGAATTTTTACTCTCCAAAAGTATCAACTTCTCCTCTTCAGGAGGAGACTTGGAGTGAAGAGCAGAAGTGGTGGGACTGTCTGAGTGAAGAGATTATTGCAACAACACCACCAAATGGGACAATGTCAGAAGTTATCCCGAGTGAAGACATTGTCGAAGGAAAAAAGCCAGAAGTTGTTGTCACACCAGCCGAAGAAGATCAGGATATTGAATCTCACACACCTAGAAAGAAAACCCCTCCTTGAAGTACCCGATAGTGACAATCCTTCTCCTGAGAATATTCTTGAGGTAATTTCTTCTTTACCATTCTCTAGCGATGTTTTGGATACTCCTGGTGGTTATCACTTACCTTTCAGGCACAATAGGGGTAAGTTCCCAGCTCGTTACTCACCAGATGATGAAGAAAAACGATCAATGGTATCCGATCTCTAATCATGTAACCTCACAAGGACTGCCTGAACCCCTTAAAGCCTTTGCACACAAGCTGTCCTCGTGTCAAATCCCAAATGGAATTCATGAAGCCTTAGCAGATTCACAATGGTCCCGAGAAATTCAAGAAGAAATGGAAGCCCTAGAAAAGAACAAAACATGTAATCTTGTTCCGCTGCAGAATGGAAAGAAAATAGTTGGGTGTAAGTGGGTGTTTCTATTAAGCACAAAGCTGATGGATCCATTGAACGTACAAGGCGAGATTGGTAGCCAAGGGTTATACACAGACATATGGAATAGACTATCAGGAGACATTTTCTCCAGTGGCAAAATTAAACACTGTCAAAGTCTTGTTATCTTTGGCTGCAAATTTAGATCGGTCACTACACCAATTTGATGTGAAGAATGCTTTTCTTCATAGAGATTTAGAGGATGACGTATATATGGATATACCACTGGGCTATGTCTCATCCACCCCTGGAATTGCATGCAAGTTACAACGGGCTTTATACGGACTAAAGCAGTCACCACGTGCATGGTTTGGTCGTTTTAGCATGACTATGAGAAAGTATGGTTTCCAACAAAAAAACTCAGATCACATCTTTTTCTTGAAACAACAACAATGGAAGGTAACTGCCTTGATAATTTATGTAGACGACATGCTCATTACAGGAGACGACACAGAAGAAATTTGTAAGTTGCAGAAGCAGTTGGCTACCGAATTCGAAATGAAAAACTTGGGTGGACTTAAGTATTTCTTAGGAATTGAAGTGGCTAGGTCAAAACGAGGCATCTTTCTTTCACAAAGAAAATATGTACTTGATCTATTGACCGAAGTAGGAATGCTTGACTGCAAACCAGCTGACACTCCAACGGTTCAGAACCAGAAACTTGGAGAGTATCCTGATTAAGAACCAACCAATAAGAGGGGTATCAATGAATGGTGGGTAAGTACTTATCCTATACTTTTCCAGACATCTCTTATGTTGTTAGCTTAGTCAGTCGATTTATGCATTGTCCTAGTAAAGATCATATGGATGTAGTTGTTCGAATACTTCTCTACCTGAAGTCAGTTCCGGGGAGGGGGCTTATGTTCTCCAAGAATGGTCATTTAGATATTGAGGGGTATACAGATGGTGATTGGGCAGGAAACTTGTCGGATAGAAAATCTACATCTGGGTACTTCACCTTTGTTGGTGGTAACTTGGTTATATGGAGGAATAAGAAACAAAAAGTGGTAGCAATGTCAAATGTTGAAGCCGAGTTTCGAGGAATGGCTAAGGGTCTTTGTGAGCTTCTCTGGCTTAGAAGACTACTCTCATAGATTGGCTTTGCTCTCAACTCATGAATGAATTTGTATTGTGATAATAAGGTTGCAATTGAAATATCTCAGAACCCGATTCAGCATGACCGAACATAGCACATTGAGATAGACCGACATTTCATTAAACAAAATCTTGAAGAATGAGTGATTCGGTTTCTCTTTGTCAAGTTAGAGGGTCAACTTGCTGATATGCTTACAAAAGCTGTCGCCAACAAGAACTTCCATGGCTCACTTGACAAGTTGGGCATCAAAGACATCTTTGCACCAACTTAAAGGGGAGTGTTGGCGTAACCTGTACTCTTAATTAAATATATTAAGAAATGATTGTTGCCGTACTTTGTATATACCCATGATTGTATACATCCCATCTGTTATGGGATAGATTTATTTCCTTACCAAAGATAGGTTAGAAGAATGGTAGTCAAGAACCGACCCTTGTATTTTTAAGTATTTTTATATGAGTATCCAGGAAGAAGATGTAAGCATGAATATTTACAAACAGAAATTCTCTCTAAGTTAATAGTTCCTTCTATTTATGATATTTTATATGTAGTCCATCTTGTCTCTCTCATATCTTCCTATAACTGTGGTTTCAATTTGCAATTTAGGTTCTGGACTAGTTGGTGAATGTCTAATTGTGTTTCGCGAAAAGCTTTAGAAGATTGAATATTAGTTGGAGGATTGTGCTAGTCTGAGGAGACAACGTACATGACGGTAATAAAAATCTCTCTTGGCTTGGGTGTTGATGAAACACCTAATATTGGGTGTTATGTTACTTGATTCAATTGAGATTCGAAAGTGGTCTTCTAATGGAAAATTAAGTTGTTGCAACTCTTTCATGTTACATAGTTCCTTTACAATATCATATGTTTTAGTTTATACGCTTTCCTAAGAAATTTGTTTTAAAACATATTGTATTGTATCTCAAGTCGCTTCATTATGTGTCAGTTTTGGTTTTGGTAGTGCACTCTTGTAACTCCACCTGTGTTGCATGTTTGTTCAACACAGTCGGTTCCAAGTCCAAAAAAGGATGAGGGTTAAGTCGACATATAGTGCATTTGCCATATGGATTAAGATATTGTGGAGAGTATTTTAAGATTCTCATGATCTACATGTTGACATGTTCATTAACATCGTCGATATTTTTCATTTCTCTTATTGTTGCTAATCAATTTTAAACTAATTGTTTGTATAATAGTTGAATAACTCTTATTATATTATACTTGAAAAATATCTAGTGTGATGTTTATTGCGCCATACTAGAGAAGAAAACTTCATTATATCTTGTCCAGGTGCTTGAAGGTCAAAAAGTTGGTGACAAGAGTGGTGCCTGGTGGTCGAAGCTAGACGAACCAAGGCTATTTTTATTTTATTTTTCATGCTGAGGAGACTAAACTTTTTTTTTTTTTTTTTACTTTTGTATAAATGCCAGAAAATTTATAGTATTGTCTAAAGTCTACTAGCAGCAAATTATTTTAATTCATTATAATATATGAAGAATATCAAATTAAGTAAAATGTTAAATATGTTATAAAAACAAAATAAATAAATTATACAATATTTGTTTTTATTGAAATAATTGCAGTTACTAACATATTCTACACTGGGTAAAGGTTTCGAACTTTTACGACGGTTTTACAGCATAACTAGAAAAGATACAAGTACTAATTATGAGATTGTACGTAACTACCTAATTATTTCACTAAACATTTGTTATTGATTAAATTTGTTATTTTATATATATATTATCATGGCAAAATTTAGTGAAATTTTATTATTTAAAATCTAGTTGGAAAAGTAAATTTTCACACAAATTTAGATAGGTTTAATTTCATTTTCATAAAGATTAAGAAAATTTAATTATACTTGCATTTTTCTTAATATACCCTTACATTAATATCATAGTAGTTCATTAAGACACATTAATAGGGGCATAGTAGGAAATTAAGAAATCAACTTACCCTCAATAAAGAAAGTAGATTATAATTTGGGACATGTGAATAAAAAAGTAAACATTTTTTTGTGAGACATATTGAGTATTATTTACGGAGCAATTTGCGTGCTAATTATTTAGCTTTGTGTGCAATGGAATTTTAGTAGGGTTTTGAATGCTGAATTAAGGAGTCCAAGTTTTGTTGTTGTTGATATATTAGTGTGCATGGTTCAATTAGAATACTTAAATATTTGAATAATCACTAAACTTTTAGGTTCGTCTTCTTCACTCAATGAACATTAAAATATTTTTGAGTGCTCACTTAACTTTACAAAGTTACTTTCCCTTATTCACTCCCAACAATTCATTAACAGTCCGTGGATGAAACTACACACGTGGTAGTCGTCATGCGTGGCGTTCGGAATGCCCACGTGGCACACGTGTCTGCCAACCAATGTTGAGTTGGCCGTCATGTCAGCAACAAAAAATTTATCGTGCAGCCGCGTAAGGTTCTGGTAGCCACGCAGTATAGTGCTAACTTTCTATTAGCATTGCGCAATCTCCAGACTCTGGCCGAACCTTTAAATTTTTTCCCTAAACATTGGCTCAATTAGTGAACGACAAAAAAAAAAAAATGCATTATGGTTATATCGTGGCCCAATTCCAAATTTTATACTCTCCCAAATTGCAATTGCTACTAAATCAAATCCCCCGACCCATCTTCTCAAATTAATAAACTGGTTATAGGTTGCTTTATCCCAAGATACCTATTTGCTCAAATGAATTAAAACTAGTCTATTGAGTTGTTATAGCAAGCACAACCATGAGAATGAATAACATTGAAATAAATTGCAAACATTAAATTTAATGAAGTTAGTGTTAAGCTATATCAATCACCCAATAATAAGAAATGTTCAGAAAATCGGATCGACCATCGACTTAAAAAAGGCAACGGGTCAAGGGTCAAAAGATCGAACCGCTCTCAATTAAAAAATTAAAAATTAATCCAAAAATCTCACAAAAAATGAGGAACAACCAAAGAAAAAGAAGAAAAATGGGAGAAATGAGTGATTTTGCTTTCAAAAAATTTCGAACCAGAAAAACATTAAAACTGGACCGGTTCTACTGGTTTTCTTGGTTTAACCGCTAAAAACTCCAATTTTCGATCCAGTTTTTTGATGCCCGGTTAAATTGATAGACCAAATCGGTTTTGCTACTGGTTTCCAATTTTTTTAGTTGAACTGGTCGGTTCGATCCAATTTTCTAAACACTAACAATAAGAGTGTTAACTCATAATGAATGAGTAACAAAAATAAAAAACTAGGGTCATTCTGCTGGAAAGTCGGGTTGGGGAATAAATTGCTCCAAACGAGATAGCACACCAGACATTTGGGTACTGAATATGTCCTAGCGTAGGCATAGCTCTCGTTGCTCAGCCATGATAGACTGGCGCTCTTTGACTTTTTGCTGATACCAAGAATGCTGCTCGGCCGTGGATTCTCGATGTGCTTGAGCTTCCTACTGCTGTAGCAAATAAGCCATCTCCTAGTTGCCCACTATCTGCCAAAGAGACGAACGAAGCTCACTGAATTTTCGGGCATTGTCTGCTGTACTGTTCTAGTGAAGTGTCCAAAGTTCTTGAATTTCTAGTCCAACATCATGGCCTACTCTGGCCATGCGCCTATTAGCATACATTTCTAATGGTTCGACCCTTTCCACATTATCAGCTTCAGCATTGTCCCGTGGGATCCTCCTAGACTGAGACTTAGATGCCTTCGCCATGGTCTTTTTGATAGCTCTAGTAATGTGAACTGTAAGTTCTATGCTATCAATATATACTCTATTTTACTTTCTTCCTGTATTAGGGCCATAAACAAAAGCTTTCCTTTAGCAAAGGCTCTTTTAATACAAAATTATATGGAAAATGTGATTGCCTATGTTTAATTTGTGCCCTTTTGCAAGCCAATAAAGGAGTTAAGCCCTGTTCGGAAGGATGTGCATCTGATGAGCATTTGGATCAACATTGGCGGAGATTAAAAAAATATAGTACTTTGATTTCTTGTGGCCCAAATGGTACCCAGACACTTCGCACATAAGTTTTGTGATAATTGTCATGCTATTGGTTGATGATGTCCAGGTTGAAATTTGCATAGAACTCCTTGACAAATGGAATATAAGCTAGTGGTGGTTTGACACAAAGAGGACCCCAACCATTTGTTGCAATGATGTTAGCGAGGATGGTGCCTGAAAAATCGGTGGTGATGACCTCTCTCTCTCTCTCTCTCTCTCTCTCTCTCTCTCTCTCTCTCCGCTGTGAACATATACTTGTCATATCCTACAAATCGTTTCTTCTCTCTTTCGGATAACAGGATTTTAGGTCTCACAGTGTCCTCACGGGCCTGCTTTCGTGTGACGGTTGACGAAGAGGCAATTCTCTTGCCTTTGTCCTTTGATGCTATACTTGGTTTCTTGGATCATGAATATATATTTCCTATAATTATAAAACGAATGAGGAGGTCAAATTTGAAGGTGTAACTATGTAAAAACTATATTCAAATTATGATAACTTAATCGCATAAGGTCATAATACAATTACAAAAACAATAATGAGCGTGTGAGAAAACAAGAAAAAACAATGAAGAAGACAATTATGGTTCGAGACTTTCAAAAGAACACGTTATTTGCGCCTGTGAAAGTAGGTTGAAAAATATAACAATTTAGCATGTCCACACCCACAATTTTTCTCACAACTCAATTACCTCAACTACCGACCACATAATAAACCAAAAATGTAGCTCATACTCCTCACATTTAAGGTCAAAGTAGAAACAAACTTAAATATATGATCTATGAAAAAACAAGAAGGGTTTGCCAATTTACCTTGCTCTTAGTTGTGATAAGGGACTTTAAATGTGTGATTTTCACTAGTTTGAAGCACCTACTACTTTTGGATTGGAGAGAAAGAAAATTTGAAAAGGGGAGAAGGAAAGAGAAGAAAATAAGGGGTTTATTGGGCTGTGGATAGGGTTTTAAAAACATGTCATCAATCTGTGCGGCAGCGAATCTTGTGCGATCGCACAAGGTTTTTCTTGGCTGACATGGCAGCTAGCTCAAGATTGGTTGGCAAACACTTGTGCCACATATGCATTTTGACTGCCACGTGCGCAGTTCCGTCCACGATGTGTTATTGGATCGTTAGGAGTGAGTAATTAATATTAACTTTGTAAACTTCGGTGAGCACTAAGAAACATTTTAAAATTTAGGGAATGAACGAAGATGAGCCTAAAAGTTCAGTGATTATTCAAAGATTTAACTCCAATTTGGATGTAGTTAGCATTTTATTAAAATAATAAGCATGTAATGTAAATATAAAAGTTGTGTTTTAGCTTCGTAAGTGATTTTTAGCAAAAGCTTTGGATTTGAGCTTGTGTAAAATAGCCTAAAAATGTATGTTACCAGCTATTAAGTGTTATGAAATTAGAAAAGTA
This sequence comes from Forsythia viridissima, assembly GCA_030279155.1. NCBI lineage: Eukaryota > Viridiplantae > Streptophyta > Magnoliopsida > Lamiales > Oleaceae > Forsythia > Forsythia viridissima. The sequence goes on from CM059040.1 coordinate 38,326,906, forward strand.
AAGAGAAAAATAGAAGAGAATAGATAGAGTCAAAACTCAAGTGTGCAAATTTATTATAATAATGAATCTTAATTATAGGATTCCAAATGGAGTTACAACCTGATTAGAATACACTCTTCTAGAGTAAGTAGATAACTACATAGACATCTATATACAACTAAATAGTTATTCATCATTGTCTATAATTTTACACACTCTCCCTTGAATGACTTATTACACAATAACTGGTTCGTTAAAAATTTTGTTTGGTAAAAATTCAATGGGACAAAAATACCAATCAAAGTATTGTCAACAACATTTTCTTCTTGAATCCATTTCTTTCTCATAACGACATTATTTAACGAGATCTTTTCATTTTATTATTTTAGCTAGCTGAACCTCTTCTGGAGTTTTATAATTAGTTATATCTATATACTCTTCAAGAATATACGCCTCCTCAATATGACCATCTTTATAATGAGCTCCATTTTTAATTTGAGAATTTTTTTAGAATCAAATGTCATCACACTTCAGGCATGTCATTAATTTACCAGATATAATGCAAATTGATTGTCCTTCAAGGACATTAATATAAATTGGAGCATTTAGAGCTGATATATGAGATTTGATTTAATCTCTTTGGTCAGTAAATGCATCTGTCAATTGTATAACTTGCAAATGAGTTATTTGTCGAACTTCTAGTTTGTATTATCTTATGCAAGGATCTAGAAAACATAATATGTTGCATTTTCATGTATTCTTTCTAGCTAATTAATTTATGTCCCCTAACGTTGAGAAAAATGTCTTATGACATTCAAAAAATTCATGTTATAAAATATCATCCGTTAGGACTTAAGATATTTTATAATGTTTCAAACTAAACATGTATTCTCAACGTTTTTTAATGTCCATCTCAGTGCACTATGGTGGACTGGCTGTACATATATTGTACTATCAAAAATCATTAAATGGTAATATTAGGCTCTGACAATAAGCCAACTATAGCAGGAATAACTTTGATGTTGGCATGATGCATATAAGTGTTTCTGCATATAAAATAGTATTCCCTAGACAAAAATGGGAAGCGCTTTATTCTCAATAGTAATGGTTTAGAATTTAATTGTAGGCATTGAAAAACAATATTGCTAAACCATCTCAACTAACATTTATTAAAAGTTCGAGATTTAGACTCACTAGCATTGAAAAAATACATCACCGTCTTGGTTGTATAATCTGAAAATTATGCCCATAATGAAAAATTTGAGCAAGTAATCTCGCAAACTTCAAGTTGTGAATAATAACATTATACAATTATCTAGTATATCTATCTATTAGATACAAATAATATTTAGATGGTTAACATGGAGGGTGACGGGGTCCCATATATCACCATAAATAATTTTCAGAAATGTAGAAAATTCAATTCCAATTTTAGCTAGTGAAGACCTACATGTTTATATACCATGAGAATAAGCATCGCGTGAGAATTTATTATATTGAAAAATCTTCTGATTTTCAATAATTATTCTCATTAATAATTCACATCATATTGATCGGAGATGGTTTAACCGGTATTACCAATCAATAAAATTTTGAAGTATTGAATTTCTGATTCAAAATACAATTTAGCAAGTATATTTTTTATTTATTTGGGGAACAAGTTTATTTTCCTTGTCTCACATAAATGGAGAAATGAAAAATGAAGAATTGTCTCATAAGTTTATTGTATTTCTTGAAGAGTATCAATATTCTAATATTACACAATATTAATATTCTGAAATTATAAAGTTGTGTTTCTTAAAGAGCAACAGCACGATATTTTTTCTAGAATATTGATATGTACAAATGTATGTTTCTTCAAAAGCAGTCATATATTATTCGTTTAATTAAGTTGTACCTCTTCAGGAGTAACAACACAATATTTTCTATACTTTGTATTTCTTCATATCATTTTCTTTTAAAATATTGATATTCATAACGTTATACTTCTTCAGGAGTATTAATACAATATTTTTATAAAATAATAGATCTTATAAAATTACGCTCTTTGAGAACAAGTAATATTTAACTAAAATATTAATATAATATTATGCTACTTTAAGAGCAACAACATATTATTATTTAAGGATATTAAATTATTTAAAGATTTACTTATCAGGAGCAAAATCATAATAAATGTTAGATCTTGTACAATTATGCTTTTCGAGACCAAGTATTATTATGTCCAAATATTAATATAATATTGTACTTTTTCAAAAGCAACAACAAATAATTTTAAAATATTACTTTATAAAAAAATTCTCTTCAGAAACAATAGCATAATATTATATATTTTAAATTACGCTCTTTGGGAGCAAGTAATATTCTGCTAGAATATTAATATAATGTTGTGCTTCTTCAAGAGCAACAACAAGAAGCACAACAAATTATTTTAAAAAATTGAATTGTATACAAATTTCCTTTTTATGAGTAATAGCAGAATATTCTTATAAGATATTAAATTTATAAAATTACGCTCTTTGGTAGCAATAACTTAATAATAAATCTAAAAAATTACGCTCTTTATGAGCACTTATATTTTGTCAGAATATTAATATAATATAAAATTATACTTCTTCTGGAAGACTAACGAAATATTCTTCTATAATATAAATTTGTATAAATTGATAAACACAATATTATTTTAAATATTAATATATAATAATTAATAATATTCCAGAAATATTTATCTACCATTTATCAATACAGAAAAATGTATATACGATAGTAAAGAGAATACTAACCTTTTGTCCATGAACAAAAAATAAAGATAATTTTGTTAATTCAATTGGTTTTATCTCCATATGCACAATTCAAAATTCGTTAGTATTCATGTAGTGATTTATTACAGATTAACCATGAGATCTTGATTCTAACCGTTGGATTTGAATATCACTAAGTTTTAAACTTTTTAACCAAATTTCAAAACGATCGGTCGATGGATCGCTAAGATATCAACATTTGATCACAACTGTGCATGCTGCCCAAATTCTTCTACGAATTCAAAATTTGTACTGTTCACCCAGATATTTATCACTAATGAACCGTTAGATCTATATCTCCATCGTTGAATTTAAAGAACAATGAGATTTGAACGTTCTGTATAAATTTTAAAATGATCGATCAACAAAATATTGAGATATCAATGTTTGATCACAGATACGCAGGTTGTCTAGATTCTGCAAATTTTCTAAACTATTGTTTTCTCATATTTTCTATCTATTTTGGGTGAGCTTCTTCGTGCTGATAACGTGTTATGAAATTAGAAAAGTAGAGAGAAAAATAGAATAGAATAGAAAGAGTCAAAACTCAAGTGTGTAAATTTATTATAACAATGACACTCATTTATAGGGTTCTAAATGGAATTACAACTTGATTAGAATACACTCTTCTGGAGTAAGTAGATAACTACATAAACATCTAGATACAACTAAATAATCATTCATCATTATCTATAATTTTATAGCATTAAGCACTTTTTTTATAATAATAATACAAAAAGGACATCATTACAATTAATGTCAATTTAGTAATTCTATACATGTACAACAATTAATTAGTTTTGTTTACAAAACACTAGGCCCTGCTTGGGAGTTCCACCGGTTTTGATCGATTTTGGATAGTTCTGTCTATGAATGGTTGGAAAAATCGGTGCTTGTTGGTTTTTTAAAGCACCAGTTTTAGACGGTAAATTGTCCAAAACCAGTGTAGTATAAATTAGGGTGTATTTCTCAACCCCAAATTGATTGTTTGTTATCGTTCTTCAAAATTTCTTCCAATTATATCCACTTTCAAACAAATATTTTCAAAACTAACATAAACTTAATATTTATCTATACTACTTCTAAAAGGGGCTTAAATGGAGAAATATTTTTGGACCATTTTACCCTTATAAAGTTCTAAAATTCCATAATCACATTTAGTCATTAATGTATAATTATTTTTTAATATTTTACTTATTACTCTTTTATTGTTCATTCTTATTTCACATTAAATTTTCAAAAATTTACTAAATATACAATTAAATTTATTAAATATTAAATTTATTATTAAATTAAATATGAATGTGAAAAGATGGTCTCAATTTTTTTTTTCATTAAGTAGATAAAAGGAATGATAAAATTGTAACATTGTTTATTACCGCATTAAAATTCAAATTATAGTTGTCAAAACTGAAATAGAAATAAAAAGATTATTTTTAATACATTATATTACAGTGATTACAAGCATGTTTGGTTCAGTTTTTTTTATTTTTTTATTCTTTTTTTCTCAAATTCATTTTTAACTACATATTTTTGTGGACTTACAACTTTTATCAACTTTTCAACCACATATTTTACCAATTTTTTCAAAATCTTTAAATCCCCACCAAAACATATACTATAGTTTAGAACTAACGTGTGAAACTTTTTTCTCTTTTAATTTAATTTATCTATATTAATTCTAAAAAACCCTAAAAGGGGTAACCAATTTTGGACAATTTTATCTTCATATATTACAACTTCGGACTACTTTATCCTCCTACATTAAATTAAAAAATCAAAAACTCTTTCATCTCCTGGACTATTTTACCCTCCTACATTAAATTACCTCCTACATTAAATTAAAAAATTCAAAACCCTTTCATCTCCTGGACTATTTTACCCACCTACATTAAATTAAAAAAAATCTAAAACTCTTTTATCTCCCACTATTATTAAACAAAATAAGTTGTTTGAGACATTTGGATAATTTATGTTCAGTTTTTTTCCCACTGCGGAATACAAAAGATAGACTCTAAAAGAGAAAAACAATTTTGGACTATTTTATCCTTGTACATCTAAAAGTCTAGAAAATTGAGAAATATTTTTGGACGAATACATCCTTATTAATATTTTATATTTCCTAAATTGTCCTTCAATTAATATTATAATTAAAATTTCAAAATAATATTTGTAACCACATTTAGTCATTGGAAGTTGAAAAGGCAAAATCACCATTTATTACATTTAATTTCTGGATTTTGAAATATTTCTATCAAATTATGACAACAAATTTGGTCAATTACAAGATAAATATTTATTTGTGTGTTGTGAATATGGTTTTTGTTACTTCAGTGAATAATCATTTCTCAGTGATATATTTTTTATTTTATTTTTCTTTTCAACTTCAATAATTAATACGAATCTCATTTCTATTATTCTTTTTTATATTTTTGAATTGAATTGTTATATGGAAAATAAAAAAAATCTTGCCCACCTGCTGAAGTGTCGGCAGGTGGGGCAATCCAAGATCAAACAATTATTGATCTTGAATTGCCTACCTACTAGTATCAGCAAGTGGGCAAGAGATCATGACTCATTGTTATATATTGTTTAAACTAATTTTTCTTCACTATTTATGCCCTGCATAAGTTGCTTAAATCGTTATAATATTTAGTTTTGATAATATTATTTTACTTCTCCATTACTATTTGGATAAGTTCACGCAAAGACATGTGGGCACTGAATTGTACAAATGAGATTGTTTAATTTTGTCAATTTTTTGATATAAATGTTATTTTGTTTTATTTTATATACTGATAAATTTACCTATAATTGTTAACTTGAGGTGCCACAAGCCCAAATTACATGTGATTTTTTTGTGTTAAATTTTCTTCATAGTTGAAGAGTTATACTAAATTACAAAGATTTGTTATAAGTCATTTGCCATTTTATAAAGTAAGAAGATTCAATGGGTTTGCGTGCTCGATATATTTAAGAACGTACACTATTTTTAAATCTTTCTGTTTGCATTCTTTAATTGACATTAATTAACTATATTTGTTTTGTTATGCATCTAAATTGAAATAAATGTATTGATTGGTAGTTAAAATAAATATTAATCATTATTACATACGAATGTGGCTAATTTGGCATTTGAATACTGTTACAAACGGTATATTGCACTATATTTTTAATGTCAGATTTTTGTATGTTAATGCAGTATTAAATTGAATATAATTATTTGAATATTTGAATAGAAATTTATATTACAATATTGTTACTAAATTACGTGCAACGCACGTATTACATACTAGTAAAAATAAAATAACATTCGCAAAAGAATAAAAACATATGCAAGAACATAAATTTAATTTTATATTCAATGATAGGTGGATATATAAAATTTTTAAAATTAATTTTTTTTTATATATAGGCATATATGTAATTTTATTCTTTAAAAAAAAATTAGAACTGCTGGATAATAAACTTCCAAATATGGGTTGGACCGTTTCAAAAACCGCTAATAAAAACTACCCAAAACCTCTCCCCCCATAAATGCCCAAAATCGATACCTTAAAAAATCCTCATAATCGGTACTACAAAACTCCCAAACAGATCCTAAAATGCTAATTTTGAAATAAAAATTAACCAAACACTTAATTAATTTTTTCGCTGCTAATTTTTTTTTTTTTTTTTTAAGTATAGCAAAATTTGATTCTCTTAAAAAAGACAACAATACTAAACCAAGACTAAGAAACAAGCAAGTTCAAGTAAATTTTGAGAGTGTAACACTCTTAAAAGTTCAACACATTTTAAAATTAGCTAAATAAATTTTATTATGCTAAAATGAGCTTTTAATTATAAACAAAAAGTGTACCAGTCTTTAATTCCCACTTCTTAAAAAAATATCAAAACTAAAAATAGAGTTTATTTTAGGAAGAAGAATATGTGGTATTTTTTATAAATACCTAGTCCAGTCATGTGAGGATAATTTGAGACAAAATTTACTTCAAAACAATTTGGAGGTCTTTTTGTGTTAAAATGTCTGAACTATCCTTTTTTATATTGTGAAAATGTCTTGGATATCCTTAATGCGAAATGACAAGAATACATTTTTTTTTTCAAGAAGTAGACATTATTTTCATAATAAATCTTGTCCATTAACAATTTGAAAAAAATAATCCTAACAATAAATTCCTTCTCCCTTCAATCTTCTTCTTCTTTGTTTTTTCTTTCTTCTTTTTCTTTAGCTTAAGTCAAAGTTTAAGGTATGGGTAAACACAGTTCGATTTAGGCAGTTTGTTGTAAATTTGTAAACCAAACCACTTAAAGCAGTTTGAAATTTTTCCAAACCAAACTAAACCAAAAAACTTTTTGCAATTTGGTTCAGTTGTAAAAACACGGTTTAGCAACAACAATAAAAAAAAAAAAAACTTATATCGAACAAATAAAATCATAATTATTAGTCTACAATCTTACGATAACATAAATATTAGTATCAATACAAGTCAAAAAATGTATTAACATTACTACTAACCAAAACAAGATATTACAAATTAGAGTTTTACACTTTCACTTCTAATCATTATAATACAACAATATGATAGCAATAGTATAGAATAACCTCTTCGTATATATTAATTAGCACAACATCTTTACTTGTAAAACATGATTCATTCTCCGCATAAAGATAAGAATATAGCAAAAGTATTCAATAATTATAATTAAATAATATAAAGCTAGTAATAAAAGAAAATGAATAAAAATATCAAATACGATAATACATTATGTAGCTTTCTCTAAATTATATAATCCAAATATTGACGAATTACTATAGGTTCCTTGTTACTATACAACCAATTCTTAGTGCAAATCACCGCCTCCGCCATATTTGCACTCAACAAACTCCTAAAGAAATCAAGAATCTGACCATTAGTAGAAAATGCGAACTCAGAAGTAACTGTTGAATAGCTAACACATCTTTGGCAATTTGCCAGACAATCTTGTACTTATTTGTATTCAATTTCTACCAAAATAATATGTCGAAAGGCACATTGGTCAAATATTCACCATGATCATTTAAAAAATTCACCAAATCATTCTTCTCAACTTGAGCTTATCGAATAAGTCTAGCTTTAAAAATTGATGAAATGAGTTTGGAAATACCCAAAGAAGTTTGTGAAAGACTTGGGCTACCACATTGAGTAGCATCTTTTGATGGAGTCATCATTTCTTTATAACATCCACAAATTTGGTAGAAATTAAACTAAATCGCTACAAAGAAAATATAGAACTTGCCTGAATTACAGATCGAATCACTCCTCAAAACCCACATGAAGTTTGGTGAAAGAAAATTAAAGTATGGTCGTTGTTTAGGCAAATACAAATCAAGGATTTCGGGAACAGCGGTCGAGATCAAGAAAAAATTGTAGAAAAAGAAACAGTAATATGGATAATGGATGGATTTTAATTGGGTTGAGTATTTGGTTTAATTGAGTTGGGTCTAATATGGGTAATTGATGGATTTAGTTGATAAAATTTAAATTAATTTATGTTTTAAGTTTTATTTTTTATTTTAAACGGTTTGGCAGTTTGAAACGGTTTAGAAAAATTAAAACCTAAACCAAACTATTTTGAAGCGGTTTGGTTCGGTTCAAAACCAAAATATTGACCAATCTACATGGACCCAAACCAATGGTTTCGAAAAGACAATTTCGGTTCGATTTTGTGGTTTGGCGATTTTGTTGTTCAGCTCTAGTACAAGGAAGAACATACAAGACAACAACCTTAAACAACTGTCATTGTTTTAAACAATTGCAGTCCATTATAATCAACTGTCTATTCTTTTCTATAAAGCAATAAGATTACTTAGCTAACATTTTATTTATTTATTATTGAATTACATATATGGATTCAACAATATAGATTGCTATATTTTATTTTGGTGACTTTGTTAGTGATGATCAATGCAAATTGACATTGAAACGGAGTGAAAGAACTTCCAATATCTACAAATATTTCATATAAAGAACTATATTGTAAAGTGCTTAGACATGTGTAATATTAATTCTTCTTTGCATGAAATTGAATGAGATTTCTTCCTCCTAGAAATGTACAATTTTTAGTTCCAATAAAGATTACTTCAGACAAGCAAGTGCAATGATTTGTATCCATCAATAAACCATGTTATCATTGTCCCATTTGCATAACCTTGTGAGCAAAGGTCCAGTTGAGTATCCATACGAAAAAGCTAATGATCTATTTCATGCAGCATAAGACGATAAAGTCAATTGTGAGGTGTAAATGGAATGTGGTAATCTTTATTATGAAATACAAGCGAATAATGACAATGAAGTGGGTCAGAATGTGTATGTTTATTGGGATGGATTGGAGATAGGTCAAGACAACAATATTGATATTCTTACTTAAAATTATAACAATGTTGCTTTCTCTACACATTTACTTGAAATGCAGTGCCGGTTCTGACATTTTCGGAGTCCGAGGCGAAGTCTAAAAATTAGGCCCCCAAAGCAAAGTCTGATAAGTCATGGGCAGGAGTGCTGGTGGGCTGGACTTCAATGATTTTTTTTTTTTTTTTAAATTGGCCCCCTTCGATTTTGGGCCACTACTTAATAATAATCATGATACTCATGAAATGTGTCTTACTTTGCTTTGCTTTGCTGGGCTTAAAACTTTTACACAATTTTTTTGACGACTTCAATAATTACAAATCACTCATCGACAGCTATTTTATCCTAGTGCGAATTGTTCATGCTCGTCATTATTATTTGCATTATTTTGACATGATAGAATAATCTTATTATAAAATTATCGTGTTTCCTTCATTTTCACTATAGTAAAAAAAAAAAAACCCCTCCGTAGAGATTTTACCAGTCTATACAAAAACTGCAAATGAAAGAAGAAAATTACAATATGCATAGCGATTAATAATTTGCATATAAAGACAACTTAAAACTGATAGAGATGTACCTTAGGTGAGAGAATATAATCAATTTTTTGACAACTTCAATAATTACACACTTTAGAGAAATTAAAATATTAGCTTTTTATTTTTATTTTTATTTTTTTCTTTTCGTTACAAGTTATATTATATCATGTGCCTTTGATGGTTTTCTCTAGCTCACTTTGATCCAATGGGAAAAAATCTTTCTCCTCTTTTGTTCTATACTTCTCAAACAAAAACAAATAAAAATGTTCTTTTTCAAATAAAAAAACTTCATATCTCATATGTCTTAATTGTCTCAATTTCTTTCCCACAAAACAAAAAAATAGGATTAATAAAAGACTTGCGCATCATTCCATTCAACTCACAAGAGTCCTGATCTCCTGCCCACTGAGGGTAGGAGATCAGAATTCCAACTCACAAAAGTTTCAAGCCGTTTGTCTTCCAAATATTACTAAATTATTCATACTCAATACACTAATTACAAATTGCTTTCGTCGAAATGCAACCATTTCCCATATCATTTGCATAGATGTAACAAAAGAGAAGGAATTGCACTCATAACCACAAAGCGGGAACTTTCCATATAAGCTCAAAATACTTGATCCTAAACTCCTAACCAACTGGAGGAGCATTTATGAAAATTTGACTAGTGTTTCATGATTTTTTTTTTTTTTGATCGGAATGTAAAATTATATAGATCAAAATAGAACTATACAAAACACCGGACATTCCCGGGGAGCAAATCATGCAACATAGCACTACCTAAGTACAATTGATTGTACTATTGTACTAGAGATAGGCTAAAAAGAGGAATAAATACACTAGGTCTTCCTAGGCACAAAATAAAAATAAGTCAAAACGAATCAAAACATGAGGAACATATACACTAGACATTCATAGTGTTTCATGATTTTTATACACCACAATCTCAGTATTTAAACAAGAAGGCGTTCAAATATCTCAAAATAAAATTATGGAATATAAATAAATTCAATCTAGCATAAAAGTAAAGAAAGAATTTAACCTAAAAATACTTAAAAAAAACATTTTGTTAAGTTTTATTTTTTATTTTTATTATATATATAAAAAAATCCAATTAAAGGCTAAAAACATTAACAAGCATTTGCCTACATTCCCATATAAGAATATGCACACTTGCGCACGTAAACAAAATTAGGGAAATTGAAGCATCAGACCTCAACCATTCACTTACTTGCAAACGGGTTCCCATTCTACTCTTTGGTATTTAAGTCCCCAACCAATGGATATAATTGATTAATTAGCTGTAATATTTTAAAAGACAATTTAATCAAACTTTATATAAAAGTTAATGTCTATTTGATTTTATCAAAAATTAAATTTTTAGTAGATTTTGATAAAAATTGATAAAATGTGTAGTTCAAAAAATTAATTAAAATTATAAATTTTATAAACTATGTAGATAAAATTAATTGTTGATTTTCACTTAAATTTTATTAATCTTTTTTTTTTTAACAAAACCAAACAAGTGCTTAGTCCGTCTTCATTTGTTTATTATCTAATTTTAGTTATAAGGTTTTTTTGTAGATTTTGATAAAAATACGAGAAAATGTGTAGTTGAAAAATTAATAAAAATAATAGATCCCGTAAAATATATAGTTAAAATTAATTGTTAACTTTTACCATAAATTTTTAACAAATTTTAATTTGGACCAAACAAGGATATGTTATTAACTAATCATTCTATTACATAAAAATAAACTTACTTTATTTTTACACAGATTAAAAAAATTAATTATTATACTTAAAACAATAAAATTTACTTACATTTTTTTCTAATATACCTCTACATTAATATAATTAAAGTTCATATTTGAAAAATAAGAAATTACATTAAATAGAGACATATTAGAAAATTAAGAAATTAACTATAATATCATCAAGGAAGTTGATTATAATTTAGGACAGATGAATAAAGAAAATAACCATAAAGAAAATAGAGTAATGCTGTTTGTACAGAAAATTGTTACAAATTGTATTACAGATGTTGATGTAGCAAGTGAATTTTTGAAATTGTGATAATAAGTTATAGGCAAATGGGTTATTCGACTGTGTTGTTCTGTACACTAATCTGGATATTGTGATGTACAAGTAGCATGACTCAATAAAATAATCATATTTTTGTAGAACGGAAGAAATATTAATTGTACAATAATTGAAAAGGAAATTATTACAAAAAGAAAATATGAACTTATTAATTATTATAAAACAAATTGAAAAAAATGGCCGAAAATCCGCACTAATTGACTTTCGAAATCTACAACGAGTTAAGGATTATAACGCATTTTTGACCGTTTAGATCAAAACAAAATGGTAAATTAATCCTAACCGTCTATTGCCACCCTTATTGTCTATAAATAGGATCGCCGATCCCCTCATTCATGCTAAAGCCTGTTCCGGTATTACGGTTTTCTACTTGTATGTCTTTGGTATTTTGGTGGCTTTCTCATGTGAAATTTTAATGCTTTGATGGAGTTCTTTTCCCTTCTAGATTTTCGTATTTTTTCAAACACTTGGATTCTTTGTTTATCCCCTGAATCCTAATATGAAGATGTTGTGATTTCCTGGTCTGATCATAGATATATCCACAATTATTCTAAGAATCTTTGAAATGATTGGGTGTTTGGTGCGATTGCCTGGTCTGGGAACTTTTATTCCGGTAATTTCTTGATATTGAGTATTTGAATCTTGGACCTTTATGATGATTCTGTGATGGTTGTAGCCGGTTTTCCTTGGTTTTGTGGGTTTTTCTTCCTTGCTTAGGCGGATACTCAATACTGCTTCTGGCATTTTGGTTTTGGTAATTTGAATGAATTGATTTCAATTACTGAATTAATGGGAAATTTTAATGGTTTGCTGGAGATTTTTCTACCTAATATATTATCGTATTTTTGCAAAAACTTCTAATTTCTCGTTTATCCCCTGATTTTCTGGTCTGATGATCGATATACTGAAAATTATTCCAACAATCTGTGGAAGGATTAGGTTTTTGATGCGATTGCCTGGTCTGGGGAATGGTATTTCGGAAGTTTCTTGATACTGAATATTTGAATCTTGGATCTTTCTCATATTTCTTTGGTGGTTTTAACGGCTTCATTCTGTGGGTATGACTTCCTTCCTTTGACGGAGTTTAGCTTTTGGTATTTTGGTGGTGTTTACTGTAATTTGAACTGATTTTGATAACTGGATTGAGGGTGGAAAATTTTAATGATATGATGGAGTTCGCCCCCCTCTTAGATTCTTGTATCTTTGCAAGTACTTGGATTTCTCGTTTATTTCTTGAATGCTAACGTGAATATATTGTGATTTCCTGGTGTGATGATAGATATATGCTGACAATTATTCCGAGATTCTGCAGAAAGATTGGGTTTTCGGTGCCTGACTAGTCAGGGCTCTGGTATTCTGGTAATATTGGTTATCTTAATCTTTGATCTTTTTCATGATTCCTGGTGGTTTAGCCCCTTTTCCTTCATATTGTCGGTATTTCTTCCTTGCTTTGGCAGATATTGCTTTTGTTATCAGGGTGGCTGTCCAATCTTTTGGAAATTTCAACTGAATTGAACTTCTGGATTGTAAATATGAAATTTTAATGGTTTGATGGACACCCCCCCCCCCCCCCCCCCCTTCTCTCTCTCTCTCTCTCTCTCTCTCAAGACTCTTCTATCTTTTAAAAAAATTTGAATATCTTGTTTATTTCCAAAATCCTAACAAGAAGATACCCTCATCTCTTGTTATGATGATAGATACATAATGGCAATTATTCCAAGAATCTTCTGAAGGATTGGGCTTTTGGTGCCTTCGCCTGGTCTAAGAAGTGGTATTCTGGTACTTTCTTGATGATGATTAGTTGAATCTTGGATTCTTCTGATGATTTTTTGACAGGTTCAGCCCATTTTCCATTGTTTTGTGGGGTTTTCTACCTTCCTTGTTGGTGAATATTGTTTTTGGTGTTTTGGTGGCTGTCCCAACTTTTGTTATTTTGAATTGATTTCACTTACTGGATTGAGAGTGGGAATTTAAAATAGTTCGATGGAGTTTTTTCTCCCCATGGATTCTCATATTTTTTTGCAGAACATTCGGATTTCTCCTTTATCCTTTGAATCCTAATGTGAAGATATTGTGATTTCCAACTATGATGATAGATATACTGACCATCACACGAAGAATTTTTGTAACTATTGGGTTTCTGGTGCCATTGCCTACTGGTATTTTTTAATATATTCTTATTATTTGAATCTTGGATCTTTTTCATAATCCTCAGGTGGTTTCAGCGCATTTTCCTTCATTTTGTTGGTATTCCTTCCTTGCTTTGGTGGATGTTGCTGTTGGTATTTTGGTGGCTGTTCAATCTTTTGGTAATTTAAAGTGGTTTCAATTACTGGATTGAGAGTGGGAAATTTTAATAATGGTTTGATGTAGTTCATCCACCCTCTTAGATTCTCTTCTCTCTTTGCAAAACTTTGGATTTCTTGTTTATTTTCTAGATCTTTTCGCGAAGATAATGCGATTTCCTGGTATGTCTGAAGACATATTGACAATTATTCCTAGAATCTTCTGAAGGATTGGGTTTTTGGTTCCATTGCCTGCGAATTGAAGCCATTAAATTTTCCCTGAAACGGAGGTTCGCTTGTTTCCAACGTAATGTAATATACTAAATCCTTGCAGTGAGTTATTTTCAGGAAATAGATTCAGAAATATATAAATACTCGACGGTTGCTAATACAGACAACTTTGGTTTTGGTTCTGGTTCTGTCAGTTTTCCATTAGACAGTATCTTGTTTCTGAAGGGATATTTCTAAGACTAAAGGTTTGCAATCAGAATTAAGTTTTGCACTTTCTTTAGACCTTCTTTCTCAAATTCTTCTATTTCGTAAGCTGTTTGTAGTACAAGGCAGTTCTGAAGCGAAATCCATTCATTATTTGCTGTAGTTCATACAGTGTTTTTCATATGCTGATGATATTTTGGAGGAATCGATTGGAGAAGGGACCTAAAATTTTCTCCTCATGTTTTTGATCTGCAGTAATAGCATTTATTACCTACCTCTGTTTAGACGACAGTATCCTATCCTGTCAATCTGTTCATGCCTGATTCCTTTCACTAAAAATAGATTTTCATTGTTGCAGTTTTCACTTCAGTGGTTAAAACGTTGAGTTGTTGGACTAAAACTTTTGCAGCTTGAATCTATATAGTTGATTTTAAAACTTGATCTCCATTAGAAAATTTAATGGACGCTTTTTATTGAAAAGTGGCATTACAGGTGGTGGTGAAGATTTGTTTTGCTAAGAATGAAGATTTATTCGTCTGGCATTTGGGATTATTTATATTCGTTATTTGATCCGTGCAAACGGCTTTCTTTGGTGTTTTTATGATTTCCTTTGTTCCTCAGGAGTTGCAGTCTAAGTGGTCTTCATGGTGATGGTGAAGCAATATCTTTGTATTGTTTCCTGTGGTTTGTTTGAAATTGTGTTTTTTCCAGTTCCTCGAAGTATGATCTTATTCTTATATTGCTTGAGATTAGAGAATACGTGTACCTTTGGTGCTTCTTCATCCGTAGGTGAATTCTTGTGGTCAAAGATAATGGATATTAATGGAAAAGAATTCCTTTGTTTGACTTGCCCATTTCTGGTTCAACAATCTCAGTTTGTGTTTTGGGGGTTTTAGGTGGAGATCGATGATTTTATAAGGCGATGTGAAGGGAAACCTTCCCTTTCTGTACTACTATATTTGCACTGCTCATTTTAAAACTTCCCCAGTTTTTTCTCTAATTGAAATGAACTGTAGCCTTCTTCTGGTGTTTTCATATAAAAAGCCTTAGGTTCTTTGACGTTGCTTCACGTGCAGACAGGTTCGACAGGAATTCTGCTGTGATGGGGAAACTAATAAGGTGTAAGGTTTTCGTATGTTTTTTTGTAACTAATATTGATGGCCTTTTTAATGAGTATGTTCTCTCTACCTTTCTGGACATGGATTTTGCGATGCTGTCTATGTGGCCATATTTTGATCAACTTTCCCCACTCCTTGGATTCTGTCTATGTGGTCATTTTGGTCAACTTTCCCGCTTCCTGGATTCTGGTTTATTAATTCGCACATTTCTTTTAGGAAACTTCAGAGAGCGGGACTATATGGAGCTAGTGATGGATGGGAGCCCGGGCAGGGGAGGAAAAATGCCTCTCCTCCTTAGTCGCTAGCGGACGGGTGGATATGAATGAACAAGATCATTGGTTGTCGGTCCTTCTCCCCCAGGGACAGGACAAGGGTGAAATAGCTGGTTCTCTAGGACCAGGAGATCCTTTTGGAGAAAGAGGTTATCCAAATTTGTTACTTTCAGGAAGTTCATAGTTGTTTGCTTTGTTTTGGTTCTGACCACCCCCATTCTTGATATCTTTGTACTTCTTGACATCAGCCTTTATATGAGTTGCCTTTGTTCCTCAGAACCATCAGTTTAAGTGATCTTCACGTTGGTGGTGAAGCACTTGACTCTTATATTGGTACATAAAATTTAAGGGATGGTTGTTTATCGAAAAGTGGTGTTACAGGGGGTGGTGAAGTTTTTGTCTGGTCTTTGGGGGTTATTTATATTCGTTATTTGATCTTGGTTCAAATCCTAAAGAGAATATCTCTGTGACTATTTTTGCATCTCTTTTGAGATTCATAAGAAGTCAAGTTACATTTTGTTACTTCCGCTTTTCAAGATGCTGAATGACTCTCCAGTAATGTGATATTAATAATTTTGGTGGCGTTTTCACATGCTTACATGTTATGTTGCTTTGTTGCCTTGTATTCCTAGTATTGCTTTCACCAAGGTGCTTATGTTTTAAGGTAATGCTGGACCTTTTTTTCAGCCGATTGATAACTGATCAAGTTTGTGTTACCTTTCCATCCTGGTGTAATATTGACCAGTCTCTTTCTGACTTTGCTTGAGGTGTACGCGGATTATCATTCAGTCAACAGAAGGGACAAAGTACTGGTTCCCTAAGCTTTCTTTATGGGAGAGGAAAGCTGGCCTTCTTCTTTATGGTACATATTTAAGCCATCTTCTGTATTTTTTGTTTTTGTTTTTGTTCTCCAGTATGTATTGTTGTTTTCCCTCCTCTTCTTTTACTATGTGAGTTTGTTAGAATTGAATTGATTACGTAATTTGTTTCTCTTGGGGAAATTTCAGAGAGCGGCAGTTATTAAAAGTTGCTTCTTGCAAGATTCTGAAGTTCATAGTTGTTTGCTGTGGTTTGGGGCAGACCACCGCTTCTGAGATCTTTGTACTACTTGACATGAGTTTGGAATCAAGTGCTCTCCAGTTGCTAGGAATATGATCTTCAGTCTTATATTGGGGCAAAATTCTGTTTATTTTGACGCTTCTTCATGCAGGTGGAAATCCTTGTAGGAAAGTTGTTCAACCACTTTTGGTTTCAGTATCAATGGACTACTTCAGTTTGACAAAAGCTTTGGCTTCTGGAAATTATAGCCTGTCATTTTTTATTATTCAGGTGATCATATTTTATTATTATCACATGAATTATGTCTCTCTGGATTATTGCTTGAGTAGAAGGTGGTGTTTTAGAAGTGCTGGCAAATCTGAAATCACAATATACTGTTGTTTGCTAAGAGGTTTATTCGGAGTTGGATCTTTTCTAGTGATTTAGGTTAATATATTGTCTCTTGGTACAAAAGTCTTGGGTTAATATCTTCTTAACAATTCAATGGTCATTTCTTTAAGGTGTGGGTAACATGTGATGGTGGTGTTGGGAGGCTGCTTGATGATACGTCTTATAAGGTTGAAAACTGAAAGTTGGCTGAAGGTTCTTTGTATCTCTCTACAATTTAGGTTCTGAACTAGTTGGCGAATATGTCCTAGTGTGTTTTGCGAGGTGCCTTAGAAGATTGGATAGTAGATGAGGGAGAACTGTGTTGATATGAGGAAACCACGTACACGATGGTAAAAAAAAATGTCTCTTGGCTTGGGGGTTTGATGAAACTCTTTATTCTTGGGTATTGAGTGTGTTACTTGATGCAATTGAGATTCAGTTGTGGTCTTCTAATGGAAAATAAGTTGCCCCAGCTTTTTAATGTTATAGTTAGTTCCTCTACCCGCTGTTTTTAACACGGTTTCCAAAGAACTGTATTATGTTGTGTCTTGAGAATCTTATTGAAAGCGGTACTTGGATAGAAATGCCTAATGTGTTTCAAAGTAGATTTTTTTATCTATATCATAACATCGGAAGTGTGGAATATATAGGTACTTTCTTGATACTAGAAGGTGCAATATTTTTGAATGTAAATAGCTATCTGTATCTTGATGGTGGATGTAGAAAATGAAGCTTGGAAGTTCTAATAACATCGGAAGTGTGGAATATATAGGTACTTTCTTGATACTAGAAAGTGCAATATTTTTGAATGTAAATAGCTATCTGTATCTTGATGGTGGATGTAGGAAATGAAGCTTGGAAGTTCTACTTTTGATTTACAAAATTTTTGTGTAATGTGAGTAATGTGGCTGCAGCTATGGAACAAATGTACTTTTGTAGTATCTCAGTTTGGTGATATATCTGAACTTAGTCTTCTTGAATATCATAGGCGATGTTGTTATGGTAGATTGCCAACTAGTTTTGCTAGTTGAGACGTCAAGGAGAAACAATAGGGAGGAAAAAGGAAATATTTAAGAGTTTATGAATTTTAGTTATTATGATTCATGGTGAGGTGTTCTGGATGCGTGTTGCTCAATTTAAAGTTGCTTCATTCTGTGTTGGTTTTGGTTTGGGTAGTAGACTCGGTTTTGGTTTAGGTAACTCCGCCTGTGTTGCATGTTTGCTCAACACTGCCGGTCCCAAGCCCGGGAAAGGAGGAGGGTTGAGTCGAAATATGGTGCAATTGCCATGTAAAGAAGATCTTGTGGGAAAGTATTTTTAAGATTCTCAGGATCTCAATGTATTTATCTTTGAGCATGTGGTTACGATTTTCATTGCACGCGTATTTGGTGATTGGATTGGTTGCGATTATGTTGTTCTTTAACTTTGTGGGTTTATGTCTCTTCTTTTCCTAATCAAATTTGAAATGATCCTCGTCTGATAATTGAACAACTTTTATCATATTCTTGTCTGAAATTTATTAATTAACCAAGGCTGTTTTTCTCATGTGCCTTGGAGAACTTTTTCTGCGCTTTACTATAAATGACAGATTATGTATGGTAATGTCTACTTGCAGCAATACAGTTTAATTACTAATAAAATTAGGTAAAAATGTTTAATACAATATATAAACCAAAAAAAAAAAAAAAAAAATTGTGCTATTTATTAATTCAAAAAAACAAATGACAAATATGTGATTGCAGTGTTGTGTTGCAATAATATTAATGTACAAAGTAGCAGCAAATAAATAACACCTGACCGGGTGTTATTTTTGCCCACTATTCACTTTTTCTTCCTCCAAAAGACAACCTATTGCGTCCCCTGCTATTTTATTTTTAAGACAAGATTTTTTTGCCCGGTCATTTGAGTGGGTCCAATTCCTTTATTGCGATTCTGCAAATCTTCTATTCCTAATCCTAAATTGATAATCGAAATTGAAATTCTCAAATTGTTGTCTTTGATTTTCGTTCTATGTTGGATTATAGGTTGTTTAAACCACTTGGTATCGGTTAGATTTTTTATTTCCCGTCATTTGAACTTGGTAAGGTTTCCCAAATCTTCTTGGACATTCTCAAATTTATGAAATTGTTCAATTTGTGATTTTTGGTCTTTGTTCGATTAGTGGTTGTTTCAACACCTTAGGGCCTGCTTGGGAGTTTTTTTTCCACTTGTTTTGACTGGTTTTGGATGGCACCGTGTGTGAGGGGGTTGAGACAACCCGTGCTTGTTAGTTTTTTGGAGCACCCAAAAACTGATTTTGGGTGGTTTAAAAATCGCAAAAAAAGGGTATAATATAATTTTGGGTCTACTTCTCTACCTCTCAAATTGGCGGTTTTTGCCCGTTTTTCAAAATTTGTTTCAATTTTACCCTCCCTAAACAATTAAAATCTGCAAAAAGTAAAAACATTTCAACTCCTCTCCTCCATCAAACGCTTCTGCTTCTTGGAAGATCCACGGCTGTTGCTGTGAAAATCAATTTGGCCAAATATTTTCACAGGTAATCTCCTTTTATCTTATAGTGGAACTTGATTATCTCTAGCTACAATGATTATACCACACTTCTGCATCGCTGTGAAATTTCTGTGCATATATTATTTGTGTGAGGACGCTTTGCGTTTGTGAGTTATGTTGTATGTGGCTTCTTTGATTTAGGTTATAAATTCACGGTGATTTAAAGATGCAATGCTCTTATGTTGTGGAAGTAGAAATAATGGGATTGAGGAGAACTGAAATTGTTGCATGTAAAAATGAGTTATTCAATTAAGGATGCTCTGTTGAATATGTGATTGGTTTTATGATGAAATTCAAATTGTTGATTTAAGTGCTAGGCCAAGGATAATTTAATCAAAATTGTTTATGTTGATAAAGCCTCAAAAGGCTACTCTCCACCAGGGAGTAACAGAATAAGATGTGCTTGAACTTCATCAACGTCTGCAATTTGAAGGGTGTATGTTGCTTTAAAATACACTGTTACATGTTTGTACACAGTTCCACAGGAGACAATTTACATAATCTTTTGTTAAATGTTTTATAAGGTGAGAAAAAGGGTGTCACTTAATTCTACAATACGCTGATCAATTTGAGACTTGTTTGTTAAAGCTTTTGCAAAAGAAATTTTTGTTGCCTTATTCCTATATTCTTTGTGCATTAATGCATTCTTTGAGAAATTCTGTGTGCATTTGTGCCAGCATGTCTATGAGATTGATGCATTTTCATTGACCCAGACGGAATGTGACGATGGATTTCAGTTAACTGTAGCTTCTGTAGAACCTGATGGAGATAATTTTTCTGGCACCATTGCCATAACTTACAGGCATGGCAATTCTCTTATTCAATCAATGTTGTTGTTTTTGCTGAAGCAATAACAAATGAATATCTATGGGCATATTATTACGCAATAATTACACGGATCTTCTTTGTTTTCTATATATATGGGTATATATGTAATTTGATTGTTTTAAAAAATTTTCCACTGGATAATAAACTCTCAAGCATGAGTTGGACTGTTTTTAAAATCGCAACTAAAAACCATTCAAAATCGGACTGTTTATAAACATCTAAAATCGGTATTTTAAAAAACACTAATAACCACTACTGCAAAACTCCCAAGCAGACCCTTAGTCTAGGTTAGATTTTTGATCTTCGATTTTGTGTGTTTTCTTCGGTGGATTTTGTCAATTTCAAAGCATAAGCAAAAAACTACAACTTATCTCGGTGAATAAGAAAATAATTTGTGCATGTGATTTGAGCGTACTAAGGTTTTCCAAATCTTCTACGGCGGTTCCCAAATTGAAATTTTAAATTGAAAATTTGAAATTTTTTTGTTTTTTATTTTTGTTCTTTGTTCGATTAGAGGTTGTTTTAACCCTTTGGTATAGGATATATTTCGAATTTCAATTTTTTGCCCCTTCTTAGGTGGATTTCATCGATTTTCAAGCAGAAGCAAAGAGCTACGACTTTTTTCATCTAAAGACTAAAGAATCCATCTAGAATTTACGTACTCTTGTTTTTATTTCATTAGTTCTGTTTTTCTTTTGACCTTGAGGCAAACTATATTGAACTTATCATGTCTAGAATTCAATATTGCGTGGATTAGAGGTTTGTGTGTTTTCATTGAATTTATTGTCATATTAAATTTATTGTTTATAGAGGTTTGTGAGGTTTTATTGTAATTATCTGCAATAATGTGGATTGTGACTTTTGACTGTCTTTTGGTCTCATGGGAGCTGATCTCCTGCCCCTAAATTGCCCACATATTGAGGTATCAGTGGGTGGGCAACTTATCCTGCCCCTTTAGGGGCAAGAGATTAGTGGCCTTGGTCTCACGAGGTATTGTCACTCTTTTGGGGGCCTAAGTATTAGAGTTGAACACGTCTAAAAAATACACTGGTTGCTAATTTTTGTTAGAAAACATTTGCCTGTTTGGGGGGGCTTGGTTGGGGGGTAGAGTGCAATTTGGTACCTGTTTTGAAAAAAATTGTAGGTCAACGTGAGATTCTAACATGTTTCTTCTGTGATAGTAACGTAGATAGAGTGATGACAGTATTAGGTGATTAAGTGAAGTTATTTACGTATGTAGTATGAAGGGTTTAGTTTGAAGTTGTCCATGTTAATATTAGCTATAAATGTTCGATCCTTGTTAAAGATATGTAATTACGACACAAAAGATCTAAACTCATATTAGCATGAACAAGGGCCGGACATCTATAGTAAGTAATAATGTTGTATTTTTGATTTTATGGTGACAAACGTAAGAAACTTGCAGTCTGTTTTTTTTTTTTTTTTTTTAATTTAAAGTTGTTTTCAGTTTTAGTTTTACAAAATACTCAAAAGTTGTTTACCATATTGTTTTTGAATACGAAAACAAGATTAAATTTATAACACAAAACACAAAACAATGTTTTTGTCGTTTTGAGCATTTTCAGTGAAAACATAGAAAACACTCAAAATTTATTTAAATAAAAATGTATATAAACAAAAATTATAAAAAGATAAAATTTTAAAAAAACAAAAATTCTAAAAAATAAAATTCTAAATTCTTAAAAAATAAAATTCTAAATTCTTAAAAAATAATTAAAAAAATAAAATTCTAAAAAACAAAAATAAAAAAAAATAAAAAAAATTCTAAAATATAAAATATAAAATTCTAAAAAAAGAAAAATTCCAAGAAGATTAAAATAAAATTTATTTAAATAAAAATTTATTTAAACAAAAATTCTTTAAAAAAAATTCTAAATTCTTAAAAAAATTTCAAAAATAACATTATAAAAAATATAAATTTCTAAAAAATATAAATTTCTAAAAACATTAAAACAAAATTTATTTAAATAAAAATTTATATAAAAAGCTAAAATAATAAAAATTCTAAAAAATAAAATTCTAAATTCTTAAAAAATAAAAATTTTAAAAAAATAAAATTATAAAAAAGTAAAAATTCTATAAAAATTTAAAATTATATAAAAATGAAAATACTAAATACTTAAAAAATACTTATTGGTTATTTGAATAAAAACATTTAAAAAAATTAAATGAAGATTGATTAAAATTCTCAGTCCACATCATTAATCTTTATTTGTTAATTTATTATTTGTTCGTATTTTATTTTTTGTAAAAAAAAAAAATATTGTAAAATTCAATGACTTTAAAATGAATATATTATTTTATCATATATTAACATAAAATGGTTCTATTTTACTGAATAATCAAATTTAATGAATGAAATGATATAAAACAAATTTTTAAAATTCCAAACAGAACGTATTTTTCAGTTTTCTGTTTTTAGAAATAGTTTTTCAAAATAACAAACCAAACGCGTTTTTAGCAATTTTAAAATAGACTTTCAAAATAGAAAACTGAAAATGAATTCAAAACTCAAAACTAAAACGTAAAAAGAACATCCTCTTATGTTTTATGGGTTAATTTCACCAACGGTCACTGAAGTTACCTTCAAATTACAAAATGGTCACTGAAGTTCAAAAGTTTCAGTGATTGTCACTGAAGTTAGAAATCATTTCACTAATGGTCATTCCATTAAATTTCTAATTTAAAATAGTGATGTGGCATGATGATGTGTCATTTATTTATTGCATAATAGTACATGTACTTTATATAATATTCACTTTAGTCCCTATATTTCAATTAAGTTCTTCAAAAATTGTATCTTAGATCCATAATCTTTTATATCTTTACACTTTGGTCCACAAATTTTTAATTATCTTTCATTTAAGTCTTCCAAAAATTGCATCTTAGGTCTTTCAACTTTTTACATCTTTACACTTTGGTCTCTAAAATTTCAATTATCTTTCAATTAAGTCATCTAAAATTGTATTTTGAGTCATTCAACTTTTTATATCTTTACACTTTGGTCTCCAAATTTTTAATTATCTTTCAGTTAAGTCCTCTAAAAAATTGCTTCTTAAGTCTTTCAACTTTATACATCTTCAAACTTTGGTCCTCCGAATCCTTGATTTTAGTAGCCAAAATAAGTGTAATTTTAGTGGTCAAAATAAGTGCACTTTCAATTAAATTATTGACTTTACACTCGAGTCAACTCTAAGTGATAAATGCGAATTTTACACTTATTTTGACCACTAAATAGGTTATTATTTAATTATATTATTTTGTTCGTTTAGGCAAAATTACGAGTGTAAAGTCAAGGATTAATTGAAAGTACACTTATTTTGACCAATAAAATTGTACTTATTTTAGCCACTAAAATCAATGATTTGAGAACCAAAGTTTGAAGATGTAAAAAGTTGAAGGACCTAAGATGCAATTTTTAGAGGACTTAACTGAAAGATAATTGAAAATTTGGAGACTAAAGTGAAAAGATGTAAAATTTTGAAAGATCTAAGATGCAATTTTTGAAGGACTTAAATGAAAGATAATTGAAAATTTGGGGACCAAAGTGTAAAGATGTAAAAGATTAAGGACCTAAGATATAATTTTTGAAGGGCTTAATTGAAATATAGGGACTAAAGTGAGTATTATATAAAGTACATGTACTACCATACAATAAATAAATGCCACATCATCATGCCACGTCACCATTTTAAATTAGAAATTTAATGGAGTGACCATTAGTGAAATGATTTCTATTTTCAGTGACCACCACTGAAACTTTTGAACTTCAGTGATCATTTTGTTATACTTGATTTATCCTCAACATGTTGCATTGTTTTGGAAAATTGGAGTGTTAGCTTATCCGTGTTGTTGCTTTGGGTTGTAGTTTTTTCTAGCTATAGTTCTAGACTGGCTTTGAGCTTATGTTTTCTACCTCAGTAGAAATTGGTTCTCGTATTCTCGACTGCGTGGAGCCTAGAGTAGATTTCTATCGTTAGGTTGTGATTTGTCTCATATATTTGGGGCATCAGGATGGAAATTCTTCAATTTCAATCCACATATAAGCATATTCGACTTAAGCTTTGTCATGTGGATGTCTATAGATTGTTGGAGGATTGTATATTAATTTTGCAGGTAGATGGATGGCTTCTGTTAAGGAACTACCATTTTCCTGCCGACTTTATTGCTGCAGGATTATATATTACTTTGTGATTGTTGTTGCACTTCAAATTTCGACGGTATGGTCCAGCTTCTTGTTACCACGGCCTCATGGGCTAATGGCAAAAGTGCTATTGACGGATCTTGTTGACCCTCTCCGTTGTTTATAATTTGGCCGAAATCTACTACAGATCAAAGAAGAAACAACAAAGATCTTTATTTTGTTCCTTCTAGGTGATCAAAAAAATAAAGAAACAGTTAATATATTCAAGATAGGGAAATGATCTCCTCTCTATGGTGGGAATGGGAAGGAGTTATAAAAGTCACAAGACACGTGTCATGTGACCTTTATAAGACCTCCCCATGGTGGAGAGAAAATCATTACCCATTCAAGATAATTATGTATTTACAAATATTGTCTTAATTCATTTTCCTAGGTGAATAGCAAACCAATGCTGATGTTTTTGAGTTTCATAAATGATGAAATTCGTTAGAACATTTTCTAGCCAGAGATGTCTAATATTCAAATATAGTTGACAATCTGGTTATCATTTTCTTTAGATCATCTTCTTATGATTTAGGTTATTTCTGAATTGAGTGTGAAAGTGGTTCTTTAGTTCAAAAATGATGATTTTTGCATTTCTGTTGAAGGGGTAAATTTGTGATGAATTTTATCTTATGTTTCTGAGTATTCTTTTAATTTACTACAGGGACCGTCTTGCAACATATACAAAAGATTACCCAGCTAAGTTCATTCTAGGTTGATGATGATGAAATGTTGAATCTTTCTTTTATTGCCATTAGTTTCTAATTTCGGCACAAATTAATGATGATGAAATGTTTTACACTATTAAAACAACATAAATTCTTATCAATTTTTATTAAATTGCAATCTTGTACTTGCACAAGTTCTTGATTTAATAGTAATTTTAGAAATTTAGGCTTTTGGTTTGTTTGCTTGGAAAATATTTGGATTCTTTGTTCTCACAAATTTTCATGTAGATTAAACAAGAAAGAACTTGAGTGACGGGGATGTATACAAAAGAAAGATGAATCATAATGCCTAGTTACATATTTATAATTTTGAAAAATTTTTAAAATAAGAATTGATCGATGACAAAAAAATCTCTTGGATTGATACGTTTATGATGCCTTTTTGGTTTACAAAGTTATAACTTCGTACTTTGTTGTTTGCAAAAACTCTTTCAATGTCCATTCTTAAGTTTTCGATCTTTAAAATCTTAATAATTTTGAATTTATTAAGTCCAAGAAATAGTTAGACGTTTTAAGAACTTAACAATATTTTGATAGATCTAAATAAATGAAACAAGAAAACAAGAAATAACACATAGAGTTGTTTCAGCCAAAGTTTCAGAGGTTCGGTGACCGGATCTAATACTTACTTCCCATGTTGAGCATCTACTAAAGTAGATTAAACTCCAACTTCACTAATAACTAATCAAACGGCAAACAAAGTTTACAAGATTGTCAGCTTTACAAGCCCATGAGCCACCAAGACTTAAACTCAAAGTATGAAGGCCAAATATGCCCTTAAAACACTATTCACCCTGAATTAGAGAAAACATTCTTTGCCATAATCTGATAACCCAAAATAGAGTCAAAGAACATCAACCCTTTACCCATAATCAAAACTAGAAAAAGAAGAAGAAGAAAACCTTGTATTTCTGGCCAAAGAGTGAAGAAGAAGAAGAACCGTTTCCACACCCTTCTAGAAGAAGCAAGAATGAATCCTTATCTACTTTATCAAAGGGGCATATGAAGCATTTTTCATCCAATAGTCAAGAAAGAGCCACATGTCATCATCAGGAGCAAAAGTTCCACGTAGTAAAGGCGCACAATGGTCAAATGCGACTTCAACATTCTTGTGTGGCAACACGAATTTATTCAACAGAATTGTTGGTCAGCAAGATTGAAGGGAAATCTAAGAAGGAATCAACAATTACCTTATGTTCTTGTTGGGTTATTATGCCTTGGGTTGTGATGATAAACACAATTGGTATTAGGACAATGATGAAATGGGCTTCGAGGCCAAATTGTTGTGATCAAATCCATTGCCTGATAATTCAACCCAACTCAGGAGGCCTATTAGAACCAAGCCAAATTCTTTGACCCTCCTTTGAGATGGTTGAGAACCGTTGGATCAAGATGATGGAATAACGGATGGTGGCTTGAGTATTTATACTCTTCAATTGTCCATCGTTTCCATAACCTTCCAGATTCTTCAAAAACATAAGGTTTGTGTGTGAGAGAGAGAAAAGAGAGCGTTTGTTCATCTCTGTCTTCTTATTCAAACCTTCTGTAATACCTCTGAAAATCAGAGGTTGATTTCTGTCTCTTTTTCTTCCTTTCTAAGTGAGCATCTCTGAGTGAGTATTTTGAGAAAAGTGAGTTTGTGAAAGGGTCTGGTTTTACAGTTTATTGGTTGTCACTATAGAAACTCAAGCGAGTTGCGTTTGAGTCTGATTCTTTAGGTTTCTCCTGGGTCTTGAGTTGATACTAAAGGGTACAATGTTTTCTGAGCCTTGCGATTTGTAAACATAAATTGAAATTCAAATTTTGGGTTGATTCTTTCTGTAAAGTTACTCTGTTGAACTAATAGTGGTATCAAAGCTATCAGTTGGCGTTCTTGGAGGTTTAACCCATATTTTTCTTGAAAGATATACTTTCTTGTTTAGATCTGAGTTTTTGGTTACTGGATCTAGGTTTTCTTCATAGATCTAAGGGTTCTTGATACAAATTTGAAAGTAAACTCGTAGATCTGCGGTTCTTATTGAAAGATCTATCTATTTCTCTTATATCGTTGTGGTTTTCTTGAAGAAAAGTCTCATGCCTAGTATATCTTCTAGTCCTACATGTTTTTATGGTGAATACATGTTTTTTCTTGAAGAAAAGTCTCTGATCACCATAGTGGTTTGCTTCTTATAAACTTTTGTTGTTTAATAATTTGTTCTCCTTGTTGAACCCCTAAAAGGTTTTGAGAGAAAAAGTAAATTGAAATAACTTTATGTTTTTTTTTCATTCGTTCTTTGTCTCTTTTATTTATATCAAGAATCACAAAACCTTTGTTTTAGTTTGTGCCTTGACTTAGGAACATAATTCTCATGAAATCCTGGTGAAACTAAGCTGAATGGTCTTTCCTTTCTGTATTTTGTATATAGAACTATGAAAAATTATCAAGTCTTAGTGTATAGTTTATGTCATTGTTTTGTTCATGACAAAATAACTCCATTCATTTCCTTTTGTAGTTTAAAGTAATAACCCCTTTTATACATATCATACTGCATCCCTTTGTGTTCTTGCTGTCATGATTACTACTAGTTTTGAACTTGGGGTGTTCAATGGAAAAGAGAAATTTTCAATTTGGCAACAAAAGATGAAAAGAGTTTCAGTTCAGCACAAAGTGGCTAAAGCCATAGAAGGTGTGTTCCCATACACTATGATTGATGATAAGCAAGCTGAAGCTGATGAATTAACCTATTACCTCTAAAATTTTGCATTTATCTAATCAAGTCCTTAGAAAGGTGGGGAAGTTAGACTCCACTAGGCTTTTTTGGGAAAAATTAGAAGAGTTATACTTAGTTAAGTCCTTACCAAATAAACATTATTTGTTAGAAAAGTTTTTTAGTTTTAAGATAGACTCCTCAAAAGATGTAGATAAAAATCTTGATGTCTTCAACAAGTTAGTTTAAGACATAACCAATACTAGTGAAAAAATGTCTGAAGAGTATAAAGCAGTTATACTCTTAAATGCCATTCTTGAAGCCTATATGGATGTCAAGAATTCCATTAAGTATGGTACGGATACTTTTACTCAAGATCTTATAGTAAATTCTTTAAGGAGTAAAGACATGGAACTAAAAGCAGAGAAAATTGAAAACAGTAATTTAGAGAGTTTTTATGTTAGAAGGAGATCACAAAATAGGCAAAATTGGATTCATGAAAGTCAGCAAAATTAAAATAATAGTAACAACAATTATAAGAAGAAAAACAGAGGGAAGTCTAGGTCAAAGTCTAAGTTAAGAAATAAAAAGTGTTATGGTTGTGGTAAAACTAGTCATTTCATCAAAGATTGCTATAAAAGAAAAAATGAACAAAAAGAAAAAATGGCTGATGAAGGAAATATAGTTGAACAAATAGAACCAAATACAATTGATGTCTATGTTGTTACTGAGCTTGTTAATGATCATTTTGCTGCAAATATTACTGACAATTATGATAAAATCCAAGAATGGATCTTGGATTCAGGTTGTACCTTTCATATAACATCTAAAAGAGATTGGCTTCAGAACTTCAAGGATATTACATCAGGGGAAGTCTTAATAGAAAATAACGTGGCTTGTAAAATTAAAGGAATTGGTAGTGTGACAATAAAATTTGAAAATTGTTTCATATGTACTTTAGAAAGGATTAGATATATCCATGATCTTAATAGAAACCTGATATATGTAGGTGATTTAGATGAGTTAGGAACGTGTGGTAAGTTTGGGGATGGCATGTTAAAAGTGATCAAAGGATCCCTAATCATCTTTAAAGGTTTTAAAAGAAATGACATTTATGTTACTAAAGCCGAAACAATGTCTCAGTACAATAACATAATCTCCAGCACTAATGGTGATTCCACTTTAAAGTGGCACACCAGCCTGGCTTATGTAAGTGAAAAAAAGGTCTTCACATACTGCAAAAACAATGAGTTTTTGGCAAGGATGTGATCTCAAAAGTCCCATTTTGTGAACATTGCACCCTTGGTAAACATCACAAACTTCACTTTAGTACATGTAGACACAAAACCACCTCCATCCTTGAATACATCTACTCAAATTTGTGGGGTCCATCTTCTACTCCCACTCAAGAAGGAAACAAATATTTCCTTTCCCTGATATATAACTTCTCTAGAAACGTTTGGCTTTTTTTGTTAAAACAAAAATATTGTACTTTTGAAAGATTTAGAACTTGGAAAACTCTTATAAAAAATCAATCAGGAAAGAAGATTAAAATCCTTAGAACTGATAATGGATTAGAGTTCTGTAAATCTGATTTCAGTCATTTGTGTGATGAAAGTGGCATATTAAGACATAAGATAGTTATCTATACTCCACATCAAAATAGAGTTGGTGAAAGAATGAATATGAATAGAACACTCTTAGACAAGGTTAAATATATGATGGTTAGTTCTGTTCTTCTTAAAGTTTTATGGGGAGAAACTATAATGACAACTTCTTACATTGTTAATAGGATACCTTCAAGTGCCATTGATGGTAAGACTCCAGAACAACAGTGGTCTGGAAAGTTTTTTTACTATAGTCATCTAAGAACCTTTGGGTGTGCAGCCTATTCTCACAAGTCTATATGAAAGTTGAATTCAGGACTCAAAAATGTGTTTCTCTAGTGTATCCTGATATGGTTAAATGGTATAGGTTGTGGGCTAAGGACATTAAAGATTTTAAAATAATCACTAGTAGGGATGTGACTTTTAATGAATTTGACATGCCTTGTCTTGTTGATAAAAACTTAAAAGAAACAGAGATTGATCATAGCACTAAGTTTCAAGTGGAGTTTACTACTCCTACTGATGGGATTAATCAGATGCAGGTGGAGCCTGAATTTGAAGTTGAGTCTGATCATGAAAATTTAGAAGATGATGCGTGGGACATCAAGAAGAGGATGATGTGACCTAAGAAATACATCACCCTGATCTTGAGAATTACCAATTGACTAGAGATAGGATTAGAAGAGACATTATGACACATCTTAAGTTTGGGGATTATGTTTCTCTTGCTACTATGTCTTATCAAGACCTTATGTTTAAAGAACTTAAAACTTACAATGAAGCACTAAATGGTCAACATGCTGACAATTGGTATTGTGCTATGAAAGAAGAAATAGAATCCCTTAGAAAGAATAATACTTTGATTCTAGTTCCAAAACCTAAAAGCAAGTCCCTTGTGGATTGCAAATGAATTTTTAAGGTAAAAGAAGGCATCTATAATAAAGAACATTTAAAATTTAAAGTCAAACTTGTGGCAAAAGGGTTTTCTCAAAAACATGGCATAGATTACAATAAAATATTCTCTCTATTGTCATATACACTACTATCAAAAAATTTCTTGCATTAGTTGCTCATCATGATTGGGAAATTGAACAAATGGATGTCAAAATTGTCTCATTACATGGTGATTTAGATGAAATTATTGATATGTTACAACTTGAAGGTTTTATTGATACATCCAAACCTGATTATGTGTGTTTACTTAAAAAGTCTTTATATGGCCTTAAGCAGTCTCCTAGACAATGGTATAAAAGATTTGATAACTTTGTGTTAGTTGTTGATTTTCAAAGAAGTGTCTATGATCATTGTCTATACTATAAAAAAGATAAAGATGGTTTTGTGACTGTTTATTTTCTACTTTATGTTGATGATATACTGTTGATTGGTTCCAATTGGTTCCAATATGCATAACATGAATGAAATAAAGATGACACTTTGCTCTAATTTGTTACGATAGATCTGGGTGCATGCTAGGAGAATATTAGGAATAGATATTGAAAGAAAAATATCAAATCATATTCTGATATTGAAACAAATAGCTTATAATGAAAAGGTCTTATCAAAATTTTCAATGCATGATTCAAAATCTATTTCCTTACCATTAGCTAGCCATCTTAAATTGAGTAAATATCAGTGTCTCATAGATGAATTAGATTTGAAGTACATGGAAAAGGTTCCTTATGCTAATAATGTGAGTTCTGTCATATACACAATGGTATGTACTAGACTTGATGTTGCCCATGCTATTAGCACACCTAGCAGGTTCATGGCCAACCCTGGTCTTGACATTGGGAAGCATTGAAGTGGTTACTTAGATATATAAAAGGTACTTCCAATCTGGGTTTAATCTTTGGGACATGTAATGAGGGAGTAATCCTCAAAGGTTTTGTTGATACTGATTTTGTTGGTGATAATGATAATAGAAAATCTACAACTACTTATGTTTTTACATTACGTGGTACTTTTATAAGTTTGGAAGTCATAACTCCAACCTAATGTTGTTTTGTCCACCAAAGAATCAGAATATATTGTAGCTGCCGAGGCAATAAAAGAATGTATGTGGTTAAAAGGGTTATTCATAAGTGTATTTATTGCACTTATTCGGGTTTTAAAACTAAGCTTTTGTCTTGTTATTTTATTGATTTTCTACTTAATTTAGTGTATTGTTATTTCTATTTCAGTTTTGGATCCGTTTATAATCAATTTAGAAGAAGGGATGAAAAGATAAACGATTTGGTGAATATTTAGA
The DNA here is from genome assembly GCA_030279155.1 of Forsythia viridissima. Taxonomy (NCBI): domain Eukaryota; kingdom Viridiplantae; phylum Streptophyta; class Magnoliopsida; order Lamiales; family Oleaceae; genus Forsythia; species Forsythia viridissima. The sequence continues at coordinate 38,359,113 of CM059040.1, forward strand.
AAGTATGGGAACTCAATTGTACTCAATTGGAATTTGAAGGACCATTTTGGAGGCTATTGGAAGGTTTGAAGACTAAAATCACCAAAATTCAAAGTTGGAGGATTAACTGGCGTAGAAGAAAAAAATTAGCTTGAGCGATCGCCTGAGTTTACATTAGGCGATCGCCCAGTGCAATTTTGCACAACGAGATTTTGCTACATTTTTGAGTTCTACTTCAACTAGGAAATATTTTGAGACACGATTTTAATAATATTTTGGGATTTTTTGGGACACAATGAGGATACTATATATATGAGTTATTAACTCATAATTAGGCAGCCAAATTATTGGGATAATTCAAGAAGAGAAAGATTCAACGAAGATTCAACGAAGATCAAGATCAATTCTTTCGAGTTTTCTTCCTATTCGGGTGATCGCTTTTATATTTTCTTTTTCTTTTCTTCTTCTTAGTATGCTAGGCTAGATTGTTTTGTGCTAGGATCATGATGGAACTTGTATCATGATCCTTTAATCTTTGAACCTAGTTTTTGATATTCACGCATGTTTTTAATTTTGAACAATTGATATTGATTTCTTTTCATCTACAATTATGTGCACAATGATTGTATAATTTTTGTGGCTTGTTTTACCATCGAGAGATTGAAAATATGTTAAACATAGTAACAATTGTCGTAGAATCCGATAGATGATAGAGATATATCATTATGCTTTATGTGAATTTTAAGTATTCACAAATTCTAATACATTTGTGTATGTTCGTATCCGTCATAGAGATATAGTCGAGTCACATATAGGAATATGTTTAATTCTAGTCGAGAGAAATTGTTAAACAAATTAAGAATATTGATCTTCATAATTAAATTATATTATCAAATTCAATGGTTCGGGTTAAAAGGAATTGGTATAAGTAGATTTGGGATCCTAGTACGCTTTTATTTCTCATATTCAAAGTAATTCGTCATAAACTTAATATTTTATTTGTTTAAACTATAACTATTTAATTATTTTAGTTAATATTTTAATTAGTTTAAGAAACCAAACATCAAAAGTTAAATAGATTCGGTTAAGGTTAAATTAATTGAATATGACTATCTAAATTGATGTGGGTACGATACTTGGTTTCTAAATCTATTATATTACTTGTGCGATCCGTACACTTGTGGAATAATAAATAGAAAATCACTGACAAGTTTTTGGCACCATTTGCCGTAGATTTAGTTTTAGTTCTTTTTCAATTATTTTATCACTAATTCGAACCTTATTGTTTTATTATTTTTCAGTTTATTTCAGTGTTTAAATGGTTTCTCTTTAGGCTTTTTCATGCGAAGCATGAGACACACGTCTCCAATTTCAGCTAACTTAGAAATCGAATGTACCTTCGACTACAGGCAAAGAGAAGCAAGAAAGACACAACAAAAAGACACAAAATAGCAAAACACCCTTAATAACAACGAAATTGCTCTGGCAGGACGAGAGAATAGAAAGCTGGCAATATGCTAGTGAGAGATTTTATGACTCAACAAATCATCCATAGCCAATCTAGTATTGTGTGCCCACCTTTTGGGCAACCAAACTTCTAGTTGAAGACTAATGTCATTCATCTCTTTTAGAATAGACATCAGTTCTATGGCAAGACCGACGAGAATCCACATACACATATTTCTCGATTCTTAGAAATGTGCCAACATTTCAAATATCAAGGAATCTCATACGACGCCATCTAGCTATGTTTGTTCTCACATACTCTTTGTGAAAAATCTCTTGAGTGGTTGGACTCACAGCCGATTGCTATCATCACCACTTGGAATGACTTAGTCCAAAGATTTTGCACCAAATTCTTTCCACCGGTTAAGATTGCAAAGTTGAAGAATGATATATATCTATATTTCAGCAATCGAAATCCGAGTCTTTTGATGAGGTATAGAATAGACTCAAAAATATTTAAGGAGGTTCCCTCATCATGACATTAGTAAGGGGTTTCAAGTTCAATATTTTTATGCTGGTTTGTTTCCATCTTTTAAAAGTACGGTAGATTTTTCATCCAATGGTTCATTATCCACCAAAACTATTGCTGAAGCCTTGGAGCTATTTGAGAGAATGGCTACCACCACTGACATGTGGGCATGAGATCGTGCTATACACAAGAGAGCTGCATGGGTATATGAAGTTGACACTTTCAATGCATTATCTGCAAAAATAGACTCATTGGTATGCAGAGTGGAGAGTATGTCACATTCAGTTAATGCGACGCAGACGAAGAAATCAACTTGTGAAGAGTATGGGGAAGTCACAATACATCAAAATGTCCTATTCTATCATAGCAACCCGAGCAAGCTGAGTATGTTCAAGGTGGTCAATACCAGTAAAATAATATATTCTCCAACACATTTAATCCTAGTTAGTGTAATCATCCAAATTTTTCTTGGAAGAATAATCAGAATAATAACAGACTACATAATTCTCAGTTTCAGCAGCAAAAAAAAAAAAAAAAAGACTCACTTGAAAATATGTTTGGTAAGTTTGTGGGAAAAATTGAGTAGTACATGGAAGTAAATAATCATTTCAAGAGGATGACATAAACCACTCTCCAAGATTAGAGCGTTTCAATAAAAAATTTAGACACTAAGATGAGTTAGATGGCAGTCACTAAATCAAGTAGACAGTAGGGTACCTTGCCAAGAAACACCGAAGTCAATCTCAGAGAGCAAGCACATGCAATAACAACTAGAAGTGGGGTGCAACTGCCTAAAATACATACAAAAAGGCCAATCACGAAAAAAAAATTGAAGAGCAGGACGAAAAAGTAACTCTAGATTTGTAAACTAAGCACGAGAAGAAGACAGACCATGAAAAAACAAAAGTTCCAAAACCAATCAAAAAATATGAGGATCCCATCTCTTTTCCACAGTGGTTAAATTCGCAAAAGAAGAAACATGATTATTAGTGTGCAGAATTTCTAGATCATCTAAGAAAGCTGCATATTAACATACCGTTTGTCGAGGCCCTGACTTAAATGCCCAACTACGTCAAGTATATGAGACAACTGCTTGCAAATAAGACAAAGTTGGTAGAATGGGATACAATAAAACTTACAGGAGAAGTAAGTGCTATAGTAGAGAAGCAACTACCAGACAAAAGAAATAATCCAGACAGCTTTACAATTCCAATTACCATCGATAGTCTAGTGATCGACAGGGGCATTGTTTGATCTTGGTACAGGTATCAATTTAATTCTTCTTTCTATTTTTAGGCGATTAGAACTTAGTGAAGTTAAACCTGCAAAGTTCATTCTTCAGTTGGTCGACCGATCTATTAAAAAGCCATTTGGGATAGTGGAAGATGTGTTGATGAGAGTGGAAAAGTTATTATTTCCCATTGACTTCGTTGTTCTTGATATGCCTGAAGATGTAGAGATCACTATTATCTTAAGTCGTCCTTTCTTAGCAATTTCAGATGCTCTTATTGATGTTTTATGAGGTATATTGACATTGAGAGTTCATGAAGGTATTTCATATATTGGGTAGAGATGAGGCACTACCACATCTCCCTTATTGGACATGATATCAGGTTAAGACGTTGAAGAAATTCAAGAAAAACTTTTTAAAAAAGTTTTGGGAGATAAAGCCAACAGTACAGGTGAAAGATAATAGTAAACAAATTGTTCAGATGTAAGAAGCTGACATTAATGACCATATGGTTAAACTTGAAGAAAACATCCATGATGGACAGATTTCATTAAATGGAAGATGAAGGACAAGCCACAGAATATGGAAAAGTAAATCAAGAGATTATTGGAGAGTGACACATTCGATAATCTTGAGATCCATTCCTATTCTACTTGAGCAACCGGACAATAAGTCAAGCTAATAACTATAAATAAGTACTTAATGGGAGACAACCCATTCTTATATCCTTATTAATTAATTTATGTTAAATAATGCATTAATTTGTATATATATTGTTTATTACAGTTGCAAAGCCTCACAATGTCAACTGCAGGATACACCACTTTGCAAGCCGCATGGATGATATCTATGACATCATCTTTCGACCATAAGTGCCAACACCACATCATGAGTCCGTCTGATCAATCCACATAATCTTCTCCATATTTATTCCCGGGGAGTACCTGATCTCTTTCCTCATTTATTTATTTATTTTTTCTATTATATTGGAAACAATGTAATGTTTTAGTTTGGGGTTGGATAAGTATTAGGATACTTATTTGATTATCTCTTATTTGCTTACTATCCAGGTCTGTATAACTGCCATCTTAAAAAAAGAAATTTTAATTAAAATAAATAAAATAATTTTAAAAAAAATAATTATCTAATTATTGTTAAAAGGCTTGCCGCCAATAATGATAGTATTTGTTTAAAGTTGAGTACATTTTAGTTTGAATATTGGACAATACATTAACTTATATTTTTACTTGAATACTTATCCATGTTATATTAGATTAATAGAGCACATAGCCACTATTAACTTATCACTTATATATGGACATGGCTTGAGTATATGAGGTTATGTGTTGATATTATTGACCTAAGATTATTGTGAAAAACTCTGTTCCTAAATCCTTAAACTAGTAATCAAACTGTTTGAGAATAGTTTGGGGTGTTAAAGTTAGTACGTGTGTTCGTGAAATTTTGATGGTTTGAGTTTTCTGGATCTCATCTTTGGTTGAACAAGTTGTAGTCAAGGAATCTAAATCAGGCACTTATCATTGCTGAGAATCAAATACCCAAAAAAAAAAAAAAAAGAGAAAAAGAGAAAAATGACATCTTCACTTATGGCCTGTGTGACTCAAGCAATTAAGTCTGTTATGGTATTTTAAAATCTGGTGCCCTATAGTCGTCTGACTTGGGAGTCATCTTCCCAAAGCTCGCTACATGGATCACATAGAAAGCTTACGAGAGAGAAGTATTGCAAACAAGATGTAAAACTGTATACATTAGTTAAATAAAAAGAGTTAGAAGTTCTCGGTAAAGATTGGTAGGGTAGGACATTAGAGACTGAAGATGAGAATTCAGAAATCGCTCACCATCCTAGTTATAGTAATACAAGTTTTTAATTTTTACCACTTTATTTGAAAAAGCATTGTATTGATTAATAGGAACCAAATTCGCTAGAACACCTCGGGATTGGAGAGAAAACATTAGAACAGTGATATTTTACGAGAGGTGTAAAGAAATAATGGCTGAAAAGGGTTCAGGATTATAAATATATCAACAACACAATATTGACCGTGGTCTAATATAGGTGCAAGTTTAATATTTGGCTATTCACACACTCACTAAAAGTTGAGCATCGAGTAAGTAAATATTTATCTGTGGTGTTGTTTAATATATTTCTAAAAGTATTGCTTTATATTCGAACATGATGCATTTGGTAAGAAATTTAATATTGACTCCGTTTCTTGTGATTCTCTTACCTTAGTTTAGATATATATTTTAGTTTTATTTTTGTTCGAAGACGAATAAATATTTAGTTTGGGGGTGTTTGATAAGTGCACTTATCCGGGCTTTAAAACTAAGCCTTTGTCCCGTTAATTTATTGATTTTCTACTTAATTTAGTGTATTGTTCTTTCTATTTTAGTTTTGGATCCGTTTATAATCAATTTAGAAAAAAGGACAAAAAGAACAACAATTTGGCGAATATTTAGAAAGTATGGGAACTCAATTGCACTCAATTGGAACTTAAAGGACCATTTTAGAGGCTATTGGAAGGTTCGAGGACTAAAATAACCAAAATCTAAAGTTGGAGGATTAACTGGCGCAGAAAGAAAAAATTGGCCTGAGCGATTGCTCGGGTTTACACTGAGCGATCACCCAGCCTATTATTTGAGAAGCATAAAAAAAAAATTTCCTAGGCGACCACCCGAATTTGCACTGGGCGACCAGTGCAATTTTGCACAGCGAGATTTTGTTACCTTTTTTTAGTTATACTTCAACTAGGAAACATTTTGGGACAAGATTTTAATGATTCTTTGGGATCTTTTGGGACGCAATGATGATACTATATATATGTGTTATTAACTCATAATTAGGGGGCCGAATTACTGGGAATATTCAAGAAGAGAAATAAGAAACGAAGATCAAGATAAATTCTTTCGAGTTTTCTTCCTATACGATTGATAAATTTTATATTTTCTTTTTCTTTTCTTCTTTTTAATAAGCTAGGCTATATTATTTTGTGTTATGATCATGATGAAACTTGTATCATGAATCTTTAATCTTTGAACCCAGTTTTTTATATTCAAGTATGTTTTTAATTTTTAGCTATTGATATTGATTTCTTTTTATCTACAGTTATGTGCGCAATGATTGTATGATTTTTGTGACTTGTTTTACCATAGAGAGATTAAAAATAAGTTAAACATAGTATCAATTTTTGTAGAGTCCGATAGAGGATAGATATATACCGCTATAATTTACGTGATATATAAGTATTCACAAATTTTAATGCATTTGTGTATGTTCGCATCCGTCATAAAGATATAGTCTGGTCACATATAGGGATATGTTTAATTCTATTCGAGATACATTCTTAAACAAATTAGAAATATTGATCTTCATAATTAAATCATGTTATCAAATTCAATTGTTCAAGTTATAGGGAATTGTTATAACTAGATTCGGGATCCTAGACGCTTTTATTTCTCATATTCAAAGTAATTCGTTATAAGCTTAATATTTTATTTGTTTAAATTATAATTAATTAATCATTTTTAGTTAATAGTTTAATTAGTTTAAGAAACCAAACATCAAAAGCTAAATAAATTCTTTTAAGGTTAAATTAATTGTGAAGGACTATTTAAATCCTTGTAGGTATGATAATTGGACTCGAAATCCATTATATTACTTGTACGATTCGTACACTTGCAGAATAATAAACAGAAAATCGTTGACAGTTTTTATCTGAAATCAAATATGTTGTTTAAATCTGTAGTAGTTTATTTATATAGTCAAAGTGCTATACATTTATGCAAAAATCCAATGTTTCATGAGCGTACTTAGCATATTGATATTAAACTGCATTTTATCGGAGATATTTTTTTCTAAAAATTTGTTGTATCTTGAAAAAATACCAACACAATTTAACCTTTCAGATATGGGTCTGCGTCTAAACAAGTTCAATTCTTATTCAAAAATATTGAACATTGATGTTCCTTAAGTTTTGTTTTTCTTTTGCAGGTAAATCTTGACGAAAATTCTAATGTAAGCTAAAACTTGTTGGTTCAATCTGTTGACATCAAGCTGGTAGATTATATTGGGTTATTATGCCTTGGGTTGTGATGACAAAATAGAACTGGTATTGGGACAATGTTGAAATGGGCTTCAATGCCCAATTGTTGTGATCAAATCCATTGCATGATAATTTAACCCAACTCAGGAGGCCCATTAGAACCGGCCCAAATTCTTTGACCCGCCTTTGAGATGGCTGAGAACCGTTGGATCAAGATGATGGATCGATGGATGGTGGCTTGAGTATTTATACTCTTCAGTCGCCCCTGGTTTCCATAACCTTCCAAATTTTTCAAAAACGTAAGGTTTGTGTGTGAGAGAGAGAAATGAGAGCGTCTATTCATATTCATCTTCTTCTTCAAAACTTCTGTAAAATCACTGGTTTTCAGAGGTTGATTTCTGTCGCTTCTTCTTCCTTTCTAAGTGAGCATCTCTAAGTGAGTATTTTGAGAAAAGAGTGTTTGTGAGAGGGTCTAGTTTTACAATTCATTGGTTGTTACTGTAGCAACTCAGACGGGTTGCGTTTGAGTCCGGTTCTTTGGATTTCTCTTAGGTCTTGAGTTGATACTAAATAGTACAATGTTTTCTGAGCCCTGCGATTTGTAAACGTAAACTGAAATTCATACTTTGAGTTGATTTTTTTTGTAAAATTACTTTGTTGAACTAATAGTTCTTCTTTCATACAGGACATTTGCTACTACGCCAATACAATCCTCTTGATCATGCTTCTGTTTTATCCAAAAAATTAGACTACGAAATTTGATTCTACTCGATTTCTTTGTAAACTTTTTCTCTAATAGTAAGTAAAGACGTGAAGGTTTTAAAATGCTGATGACTAACGTAGAGATTTTAGGTGATGGAATGGCATCTAAAGATTTGTCATTTTAGGTTAGTATATAAAAAAAAACATTATAAATTTGATCAGCTGAACTATTATTGTTACTTGGGAATTCGGAGTAACACCAATGAAGGGGGCAGGATAAACCACCCACCTGCTGAGGTGTCAGCAGGTGGGTTGTTTATCCTGCTTCCTTGGGGGGCAGGAGATCACCCTTGTTCGGAGTAAATATCTCTGACATTTGTTCTCAGTGTAAAGATGGTTTATTTGTTGTATGGAAGTCCATAACCTATGTATTTTAGTGCGCAATTAATCATTATTTGATGAAAAATACTAATATATCTTTAATTTTAATTAGAAAAAATTGTAGTTGGGACCTTTGCAAAATGTGCAAATGGTCGAGTACCTTTATTTAATAATATTTAATTTAACATGTTAAATATATCGTTATAGTCTTGTCGATTAAATTTCAATAAGAGAACAAATATTAAATTATTGTGTTTTTAGGTGATGGAATGGCATCTAAAGATTTGTCATTTTAGGTTAGTATATATAAAAAAAACATTATAAATTTGATCAGCTGAACTGTTATTGTTACTTGGGAATTCGGAGTAACACCAATTAAGGGGGCAGGATAAACCACCCACCTGCTGAGGTGTCAGCAGGTGGGTTGTTTATCCTGCTTCCTTGGGGGGCAGGAGATCACCCTTGTTCGGAGTAAATATCTCTGACATTTGTTCTCAGTGTAAAGACGGTTTATTTGTTGTATGGAAGTCCATAACCTATGTATTTTAGTGCGCAATTAGTCATTATTTGATGAAAAATACTAATATATCTTTAATTTTAATTAGAAAAAATTGTAGTTGGGACCTTTGCAAAATGTGCAAATGGTCGAGTACCTTTATTTAATAATATTTAATTTAACATGTTAAATATATCGTTATAGTCTTGTCGATTAAATTTCAATAAGAGAACAAATATTAAATTATTGTGTTTTAAGTATATGTAATAGTTACGTGATATGAAAAAAATTGAATAAAAATTAAGATAAATAAATAACAAAATGACGTATATAATTTACTGATATTGAACTAATCTTATTATTATTTTATTTAACATCAAAATATTAGTGAAAATTAATTTACAAATTTTGAGTTCTTTATTTTCGAATGATAATGAAACGATAAATTAAGATATAAAGAATACATTTGGAGCTCTAATATTTGTATTTAATAAACAAATAATTCAATTAAATAAAAGTATTTTGAGGATCAAGTTTGTGATAGTGGAATTTTTTTTTTTGGAGTTACAACCACAAAATAAAAATTCTCAACAACAAGAATTTTGGTAATTTCCAATATCTTATTATTTTACTTAAATGTTATTGATTTTACAAAAACTCCTACACGTGCTAGAGCTTGAACTTGTGAGGATGAGACAAATTGTTCGGATAACGAAGTATGATCGTCGTTACCAAACACAACATAAATGTCTGTCCACCAACAACCTGAAGCTCGAGCAATACGAAAGTAATAACTACAAATACTTGCTTCAAATTTAGCAAGCTTTACTATATCTCCTATAGACTACTATTAATTTGACACTTCACTAACGTTTTGTACAATATTGTTTTAATTTTTTTTCATTATTATAGAGAAATGGCTTATGTAGAATTGCAAGATTCTACTGGAAGTAGAAGTGCATACAATATTCTTTACATAAATTGATGGAACACGCATATTCAGTACACACGCAAAATAATTTTTAAATTGTTTTACTACTATTATGATATAAAATCATTTACATTATTGAAACTAATGTTGTTATTGTTACAGATATATATTCAAAATAATCATTTAAATTGTTTTACTACTATTATGATATATATTCAAACGTTCTCGAGGCAATTTGCTTGTCAACAAAAGACGACATGTTTCTGTATGTCATAGCCACGACAGAAGATAATAAAACAGATGAATACAAGTTTAACATTATCTTTATTCTAGATCCAACTTCTGCTGCACCAAAACATAAAGATGGTGAAAGCAAGAAAATCAAGGTTGTGAGTAGAGGTGGCAAAATTGGCCCGGCCCGCGGGCCGGCCTATGTAGCCCCCCTTCTTGGGTTGGGTTGGCCCTAGCCCAAATAAAACTGGGCCAAGATGGCCCGGACCATCTAGCCCGCGGGCTAGTTGGGCCGGCCCAATTTAGATTTTAATTTTGATTTTGATTTTTTTTATTTTTGATTTTTTATTTTTTGGGCTCCTTAACACTAATTAACTCATTTTGTGAATAGCCCAAATATATAATTTAAATAATATCAAGAGATTTTTTCATAAATAAATCACTTTTTAAAAATAATTCTAATTTTATCAACTTAACAAATTTATTCTAAAAATACTACATTCTTAAAATTATATTAATTAATAAAATAATAAATTAAAATCAAATCTATATCACAAAATATATATTTTCACGTGAATTCACTTAAATTTGAGTCCTTGATTATTTGCACAATAAGTCCTTCATCTTTATAAAAGTTTCACTTTAGTCTCTATACTTCCTCTTTCATTTTAATTTCGTCCTCTTTTATTTGCAATCTAAGTCCTTCAACTTTTAAATTTTTGCAACTTGATCCCCATATTTATACTTTTATATCAATTTAGTCCTTTATAGTATCACTATTTGATACATATGTTACAAATGATATTGTGTATAAAAAATTTATTTAAAAAAAAAAGAAAAAAAAAATTAAGATAAGTTGGGTCAATGGGCTGGACTGGGCTAGCATATTTCTGGCCCATACAAAACTGGGCTGGACCAGCCCAGTCCAGTTTCATGTGTGGCCCTGTTCTGACGGGTTGGGCTGGCCCAATCCAGTCCATTTGCCAGCTCTAGTTGTGAGCTGCATTAATGAATCGTCAGATATAACAAAACATCATCACGTTGCATCACTATCAGGGCCGGTTCTGATATTTTTGGAGTCGATCTCCAAAAATTAGGCCCCCAGCGCAAAACCTGATAAGTCATGGGTAGGGCTGCTAGTAGGTTGGGTTTCAATGTTTTTTTAAAAAAATAGGCACATTCTATTTTAGGCCACTACTTAATAATAGTCATAGTTATTATAGAATGCGGTTTGCTTTGCTTTGTTAGGCTTCAATTTTGGGCAACTTCAGCAATCACAAATAAAATTTTTTTTTTTTTTTAATGAAAATGGGCCACTTCAGTTTTGGGCCCGAGGCAGTCGCCTCACTCGCTTCGACCCAAAACCGAGCCAAATCACCATCAATATTAACAGTGAAAAGAGTTATTTTCTCAGCTTCAGACGAGTCTGGTTCCAACAAGAAGCAAATTGATAAAGATGATAATGAGTATGACCCTGCAATTGATCAATTCACCAATGAAGAATCAAAACATTGCGAATTCATGAATGATGACTGCAACGATCTCCAACCACCTCCCAAATACTTCAAAAACACATTATTTGAACACATGAATTTTGACTATATGACGCAGGCAGAAACGTGATGAAAGAAACAAAATTCAAACTCAACTCATTAATTCTTATGAATACCGAATTAAATTAATTATGATGGAAAAAAAACTCCAATACTAATATTTTTATTCAACAAATGCTTTAATGAATAAAAAATTACTCTTAGTTACTGAAAGTCTAGTTGAAATAAAACATTAATTGATAAGTAAATGCAAAAAAACGAAAATAGACATGACAAATTAAAGATTGCAAAAAAACGAAAATAGACATGACAAATTAAAGATTGCCATTTTAAGTTAACAAAACGGCTTCAAACAGAAAATTGATTAGTCTTGACCGGCTCATCGAGACAATTCTAAAAACATATTATAATAGAAATTCTGAGCCTGTATGCGAAATCTTTGCCCCTTTTTTTAAAGAATCACGATCACGATTCATCACGTTCAGATAAGCTAAAGGTAAAGCTAAATCCTCTATGCCATCACTATATTAAATCTACATTCTATTGTCTCTTTTTTTAGTTAAGTGTATTGCAGAAATGTTGCAACTCCATTCAACTTTTTGGGGTCACAGAATGTTGCTTTAATCGGCAATGTAGAAACTATCTTCTTGCTGATAACAAAAAGATTACTTTTATTTTGTTAAATCTGCAAAATCGTGTTTGTACTCTCATTACAAAAACATAGATGCACTACAGTTTTCATCAAATTGTGGTAATACAATGACCAAGATTGATTTTTGCTATGAAACAAATTTTATACTAACTTTTTTTAAAAAAATATCTACTACGAACATATTTTTTAGATCCTTCTACACGTGCTTCTATATATAGAACATAAACATTATCTTCTATAAAATATAAAATATTAATTTCTATCTTCGTTCTTTAACTAATCATCTCTATCCATTATTATAGTGACGTTATTAAATACAAAACATGCTTTTCCCACTAGTTATATAAAAAAGGGATTGGATCCATGGAAGACTAGTCATTTACATTTACCCAAAAGTTGTGATAACTTAGATTTAAACTTTTGTAGTTTATGAATTTTGCTTAAACGGTCAGTATTTGAGAATAGTAATACTATTTAAAGTCACTGATTATCGTAGTCAGTCTACATAACATTATTTAATTAGAGACTATGAATATCATTGCTCATTTGAAAAATATATCTATGGCAAGAGTAGAATTCCGCTTAAATTGACCTAATTGTCAGCCAAGAATTTTTGTATGCATAAATTAACATAACTTTCGAATTTTTGGTGAAATTATTGCATGCAACGCAACACATTCTAATGTTGCAATGATGCAGCAAAGCATGGGTCAATTACTTAAATACCCCCAACACAATAAAATTACTGATGTGAACTTTGAACTGATATCCTACCCATGATGGGTAGGATATATAAGAGGAAATTACATCTATTACTATGTATATACAATATATTGTTAAATTTACTTTTCTTATGTTTTTATTCTAAAAATACTGGGTATTATTTATATATTATTCTATATATTTATATAATATAATATTTACAAAAGGAAACACAATATTCATCCCCATTAATTTCCTGGAGAGAGAGAGAGAGAGAGAGAGAGAAAATACCATATTCATCTTCTCTATCCTTCTTCAGCACATCCATATCGCCGACATTGCTGCCAACAGTATAATCTTAGCTCTATAATCTCTAGGGTTCCATAACTATGTGAAAGCCTAACCCCCAATTTGTAGAAATTTTAGTCGCTGGACAAAGATACCCAACATGGATACTCCTACGAGAAGATTCACTCGGTCATTGTCGAAAAGAGGGTCACCGGACAAAGGAACCGCACATGGATGCACATATTGAAGGAAGTCGTCGGCGATTAGGTGCTTACTAATCTGTTGCAAACGTTGTTACAAAATCAATTTTGCATTGTCTCTATTACTAATATGTTGCAGACAATGTTGCAAAAATTTGTTTCGTTGTCTCTGTTATTAATGTGTTGCAAACGTTGTTATAAAATCAGTTTGCATTGTCTCTGTTACTAATCTGTTGCAGACGATGTTACAAAAATCTGCTTCGTTGTCACTGTTATTAATCTGTTGCAAACGATGTTACAAAAATCTGTTTCGGTTATAAATATGGGGATGTTATCATCGGACACGATTTTGCATGAAGAAGACGCTTTGCAGTTGACCGAGACGACTTGCAGTTTATTGTAATGTTGGAGATATGTTGAAATAATTAGGATTGTAAATGATGAAAGAGAGAGAAACAAGAGAGATTAGATTGATGAGAGAGAATATCTTAATTAGTTATTTATAAAATCTTAATCAAAATACTAAATGAGAAAATTAAGGATTCTGTTACAATATTTAATCAATTAAATAATTAATAAAAAATTAGATTCCAATATTTTTAGAATAAAAAATATGTTACAGTTTTTTTTATAAATAATAACATAAGATTGCTTATTTTGTGAAAATTTCCCGGAGATATAATGCCTACCAGTGAGGTGGCATCACATGATTGATGGTTCTTGACCCCACACTTATTATTTTTACCAATCATGTGATGTCACCTCACCGGTGGGCATTATATCTCCTATCTACCTCCCTCTTACACATGGTAGATAGGAGATATACTGCCCACCAGTGAAGTAACATTACATGATTGATGGTTCATGATCCCACACTTATTATTTTTACCAATCATGTGATGTCACCTCACCGGTGGGCATTATATCTTCTAGCCAGCATGGGTAGGAGATCAGCTCCTATACAATAGGATACCCCTACAACAGTTTTATAGATTATGTGAAACAGCGCTGTTATCCTGTCCACGGTGGGCAAGATTGTGGCATGATGACTGGGAAAAAAAAATGCCACATGGACACACCCCCACCCTCGTCCCTTTCTCTTCGGCGATTTCTCATCCCCCACAGCCGCCTCCTTCCTTCCGCCTGCTACTTCCCCTCACCCAAAGGCTCCTTCTTCACGGGTTATTGTACTCCGGCGCCCACCACTGCTACTATCTCGCTGCTAGTTCCGTCGCGCTCTCATGTCCTAATTATTCGCACTCCTGTTGGTGCTCTAATTCCAGCGCTCCCATTTTCTAAGAACGCTCCATTTCAGCACCGTTCTTCTTGCCCACGGTCCAAACCAGAAAGAAGTTGCTTTTGTCAACGGTATGAGATTCAAAATTATTTCGTAATACATTCGGGCATCGGTTGTCATTGAAATTTGAAAAACAAAAAAAAAAATAAGCCGCACTTGAATCAGTGTGCGACATTTTCAGATTAATGGGCTGGGAAGTTGCATTTGTCAACGGTATGAGATTCAAAAAAAAAAAATTCGGGCTCCGGTTCAGTGAAATTTGAAAAAAAAAAACACCTCACTTTAATTTCGCGAATAATTAGGGCATGAAAGCGCGACGGAACTAGCAGCGAGATAGTAGCAATGGTGGGCACCGGAGTACAATAACCCGTGAAGGACGAGCCTTTGGGTGAGAGAAAGTAGCAGGCGGAAGGAAGGGGGAGGTTGTGGGGGAGGAGAAGTCGCCGAAGAGGGGGAGGGGGGGGGGTGTTTGTGCTCAGTTTAACGCACGGGTTTGGTTTTGTTAACTGTGAGGTGGACAATTCCATGTGGTGTTTTTTGTTCCTGTCATCATGCCACATCCACATCTTGCTCATCGTGGACAGGAGAACGGCGCTATTATGTGAAATTGCAGTAAGCATTGCTTAATAAAAGTGATCTTGTGAAAACAAGCTTTGTGTAAAATTGTTGATCATTACTCATAGATCAGTGATCATTTATTCTATTAATTAATTAATTAATTTATTTATTTTTTGAAAGACCACTTCAAAATTTTTGTCTAAATTCCCCTTTCAGTGGAGAAATACAATTGAATGTTGACGTTTCTCTTATTGGCTAATTTTTTTTAGATCAAGTGAGAAATACTCATTAATTGAACCGACTTAACATTACTAGTTACAAATTTAAATAAAAAATATTTTTTAACAGATAAAATATATAAGAACAACTAAAATTTTAACTTTTAAGAGCATATCTATCATATGATAAAATATTGTTACATTAAGATAAATTTGTAACCAATCAAAATATAAAATGCTAAAATATTTAATTTTT
This sequence comes from Forsythia viridissima, assembly GCA_030279155.1. Lineage (NCBI taxonomy): Eukaryota > Viridiplantae > Streptophyta > Magnoliopsida > Lamiales > Oleaceae > Forsythia > Forsythia viridissima. The sequence continues at coordinate 38,374,827 of CM059040.1, forward strand.
TGTTTCGGCAATTCAAACTTAAGATATTATACAAGTTTTTCCTGTTTCATATTTTCTTATTAGATACAGCCGCGTCCATATTATTTCTCTTTACTTCTTTCATCATGTGTCAAGAATTTATTTAATTATGGATTTGAATTTGACAATACTAAATTATATATATATATATATATATATATATAGTTAGGCACTCCTAAATTTTGCTTAGATCAAGCTCAGCGGACAGGCTCTTAGCTTCCAGCCTGGATGTCGCAGGAATATATATATATATATATAGTTAGGCACTCCTAAATTTTGCTTAGATCAAGCTCAGCGGACAGGCTCTTAGCTTCCAGCCTGGATGTCGCAGGTTCGACCCACAAGTTATGCAGCTTCAATATTTTGAAGAACCATGTTTGACAGTGTCAAACCCGCCGGGTTTTTATCTGATCCTCTCCAGGTTTGGCCGGTTACGTTATAGCTACCCGGACCGGCCTGAGGTCCGGTCTAACCGGTTTTTTATTAACTTAAAAACTGTCTTCCATTATGAAATCAAGAAATCTTATGTTTTTAGAATTACAAAAGTACATGAGACATTCAAATAATTATGAATCATAGTCATAGCAGCGTCTCCAAACAGATTAAATTTAACTGTTTATGATGCTTTCTCCATCAGCTGTATTGGACTCAGGATATTAGACTTGCTGGTTTCAACAATACAACCATTCATCACCATTTCCTCCAGCATAAAGTGTGCTTTTTCCAAATGAAACATGATGTCCAGCTCACACTGTAAAAAATCAGAATTCAGAGTTGCAAGAAATTTCAAAGACGACGACAAAGAAAAATTTGTTTTATGAATTCTCAATAATCAGAAATTTACCACATTGCCAAAATGTCGATCCATAGTTTCCACTAGTAGGTGGATAAATTCCAAAATTGCGAGCTCGTTCTACAAAATCAAAACCATTCAGAAAGCAGAAAAGTTGATTATATAAGTAATCGTGATTTACGTGATTACAGGGCAACAACATGGAGAGCGTGTTTGGCTAAGCTATAAAAGAGTAAAAGTTACTTCCGAACGTGTTTGGATAACTTCTCTTGCTTTAAAGTAAAATAAAATACTTTTTTAAATTACAATTGACAACTTATTTATTTGAAACTTGGACCAATAAAAAAAACTATTTATTTCAGAAAAAAAAATTATTTACTTATATGTAAACTATTTAAGCTTAGCCAAACATAAAGAAGCAGCAAGGTCTTCTATCAAATTGCATACCCATTAAAAGAGAAGCTTCAGGACATCCACATCATCATCCATAAATGTCTCCAAAATGTTAACCCAAGAATCAAGTGATAGAGCATGGCAACAACAAAGTTTTGAATATGCAATCACTAAAGCGACGTGATGCAGCACCAAAGATCCACCCATGACCGAGGCCCAGCTGTCCAAGACGGAGGACTCCTAAACTGATCCATCCACCACTTTCAAATAATTCATTTTCACTAGAAGACTACTTTCATTCAATTGTTATCTCCTTAATGATATCTCCTTATCTTTTAATAACTAGCTACTAGTATAAATACTTCTTGATTAAGTATCATAAAGTAGGTTATTATTTTGTTCCGTTCATAAACGGCTCAGTATTACCAGTCTTGGTTAATCACCGATCGTAGGGAGGTTTACTCTGCTACAAGTACAAAAAAAAGTACTTCTTTGTCCGTCGCTACGTTTTCATCCTCTCAAACCAAAACCCATTTATTTCTCTCAATTCCTCCAATTTTTCATATTCTTCTCCATATTCATCAAAATCAAACTTCCCTCAAACAAAACTCTCTCTCTCTCTCTCTCTCTCTCTCTCTTTCATTCTTCTCAACTCCTCAATCCATTAAAATCCTCTACGGTTGGATTCCACCGCAAAGAAAAGAAAAGCGGTATACTAGTATTCATTTGTTATTTCCACAGCTCGTGAATATTAGATCTCTTGTGTTTCCTTTTCATCACGCGTGTGGGTGTTCTATTGGATTGTTGTTGTTCCTTCTGCTGCGCCACATAGTGCAGTGGAAATAAAAAAAAATTTACTATGCGAACTAAGCTAGCTAGACATAAGGCAAGCTCCAATGGAAGTTATTATCTGAGATTTAAGCTCCTTCTTTAAGAAATCAAATACAGTTCATTTAATAATTAATATTAAGTAGGTTGTACTCTAATAATTAATAAAATTTCTTTGGATATGTCTTCAAAGTAACAAATAAAATACCAAACAATTCATGGCAGTTACTGGAAAAAAAAAAAAAAGGAAAAATAGATATTCCAAATAGCTTAGTCTAATACATATCATACAGTTTAATGCGTTGTATCCAGTGTTTACCATTCAACTGGCTATAAAACATTTTGAGTTAGCTAAAAACATCCTATAGGTCTGCATGCATAATCATGCAGATTTACTTTATCTTAGCAGTCAAATGTGGGTTATATCTTTGAAAGCTGCAATGCTATTTACAATGTCCTAAGCATTTCATTTCCCTTTTTTTTAATTGGATTACCGTCTTAAAAATTAATGGAGTGAAAGATATTTACAGTCCAGCTGAGTGATCTAACAGAGTGCTTTGACCCAAAATAAACAAGTGAGGACCAAAAACTTGTTGGGTAAATTTCATTTTAAGCATGCAATTTGTAGTTTCCAAAACAATATACAAGTTAACTGATGATGGAAGATGTAGGGGAATTGAGATATGGCAGATATCTCAAGATAGGAGGACTTACTTCTTCATTGTCTACTCCAACCAAGAAAAATAATGATGCGTAACGCCTATACACAATTTTGTAGTTCCGATGCTCGACAAATGAACACTGTTCAACGTTAATGCAAAGAATAAGCTAGTAATCAAAATAAAACGTCATAATCCACAAACAGCTTAGCATTTTCTATGAAGAAAAAGGCCACCAACTGGTTGTCTAAAGGTCCCCAAGCTTTCCACCATTCAAATTAAGCAAATACTACAGAAACATTGTAGAGAGACGAGTTGTATGAATGAGAAGAAAGGAGAAAAAGCCATAGCCTTGTAATAGCATAAATTGATTCAGTTTTAGAATAGGTTTTCCCAAAAACTAAAAGCAATAGTTTTCAGATTGTCCATTTAACTTTGCAACTAGAGGGAATAATATTTCAGTTAAGGACTTTTAGAATAATTTACAACTTAAAAGCAGAGCTCTATCAACAAAATCAGAGCATCGGTTAGTAGACAATCTGTTAGGTCCACTAGTCAAGGTTCTAGATCTTTATTGTCAACATGAATACAGCACAACTTCTCAAACCATGTAGACTCAACCTAAGATGGTAGAAATTAGAAAACTTACTGAGATTGTAGCGATTAGAGAAAACTTCCTTAAGAGAAAAATGTTAACTGTAAAAGTTAAATATCACTAATGATCATCACTTTTTGGCAAGGAATTTCAGTATGGATATTTTGGAACGAAATTGCTAGCTCTGATAGCCCCTTTCTTAGAAAGGGAACCATTGAATTTCTGCGTATGGTTTTCCATGCAGTCACTCTCCATTTGACGCCATGGTTGGGCTTCAGTTTAAATTCTAAATGATTTTTCGTTCAAAAAATTAGGAAATTCCACTGTGTGTTGTCTTTTGGAGGTGATTGATTCCTCAAAAACCAATAATTTGGGAGGTCTATAGGTTTCCTCGAAATAACCTAATAATTTTCTATATTCGTTTCTATCTCTTTCCCTTTTCATTACAAACAATTTGAGTTCGCAACAATTGGTATCAAAGCCGGACATGGATACGTTGCTGGAGCAATGAATGGAACAATTGGAGAAGATTGTGAAAGTTATGTCTGGTTGCCAAAGCGAACTTAGGTGCAAGCTCAACGAGTTCTTTTATATGTTAGATGTGAAATTACAATCTTCTTCGAGCGACAAATATAGCAATTCTGCAGTTGAAAATTCATGGGTTTTGATGCATGCACAATAGAGTCGTACAATAATGATTTTGCTTTCTTCGATCCAGACACCTTTGTTGATTTATGATGAGCCTAAGCACGTAAGAAAGCAAGTGGCTATTTGCACCCAAGGATTTGAAGAAGAAAAATCATTACTATTATTGGAAGGATATTCCATAAAACGGCAGCATCCTTCGTCACTTCAACTAGAGGATGGCAACGGGCTGGGGCTAGGCTGGGGCTGGGTCGGGGCGGCCAATACCATCCCTGCTCTGTTGGGGATTTTAGGGAAGCGGGGCAGGGCAAGTAATGAAAAATCTCCATTTATCATCCCGTTTAATTAATTAATTAATTTTTAATATCATTTTTTTTTAAATACGATTTAAATTTTAAAATATAAAAATATTTAAGTAGGGTTCAGAGTATTCAACGCGGGGTGGCGCGGGGCGGGTTTTTGTTAGGTAGGAAACCAAGTTTCTTCAAGCATGTAGAAGGCCACGTTTGGCATACTCCAACTTTTAAGGTCAATGTTTGGTGTGCCTCACATCTTACGTATTTGGTTGATGCAATTGAATCTTTCATTCCTAATGCTCCCATGTTTCATACGCATAGCTTTGGTCCAAGACACTATTTTAATAGAGTTGCTATTTCCCTGTTTTGGAAGTTATGATCCTCTCATGCTTATTGATGATGAAGTTGTCAAAGTATTGTCATATCTAATGATAAATTGAAAACAGAAGAGAAGACGAATTGTTTTGAGAAAAGTCTACCTTGAGGACATTGGTAATTTTAAGGGGAAGGAACGTTACCAACCCATATATTGTATTTTATTTTATTTGTATTTCTTCAGTTTTACTATATCAGAATTAGTCTAGAGTGGTTATAAGTAGTGGTATTTTGTTATTAGTGGGGGATATGGAACCAATTAGTGTTCCATACTTTGAGGTAAACATGTATGATTTATCTTGTATTTAACTTCTATGTTGTCAATGAATACCAGGTACATGATTATTTGCAACTTTTTGTTGTCCGGTGATTGGCTCCTCAAAAACTCAATAACTTGGGAGGTCTATAGGTTTCCTCGAAAACTCAATAACTTGGAGGTCTACATGTTTCCTCGAAATAGCCTAATAATTTTTTATATTCCTTTCTATCTTTTTTCACTTTTCGCTATGAACAATTTGAGTTCGTATGGTTTAGGACTAGTATTTTTTATGTTGCATATCAATGTTTTCACCATACATGCTGCAATTTTAAATCTATACAATTGACAATTTGATCCAAAGAGTTCCTACGGCTTATCACCAAATTAAAATATACCCGTTTCAAATAAATAAAAAATTCACCGACTCATGTTCATATTACTTGCCTAAACAACGGGATATTATAATTTACACACTAACAAGAAAATTTCAGCCAAAAAAAAAAAAAAAAACTCCAATTTGCACAGGATTGTGAGTGAGATCGAATTCAGGGAAGCTATAGAATCAACAATTTAATCCACCGATATCCTACAATATACCTGTTTTGCATAAATTAAAAATTCACTAACTCTTGCTCATATTACTAATCTAATCAACAGGATATCATAATTTAAACCCATGAACAAGAAACTTTCTTCCAAAAAAAATCTGCCTGTTTGCACAAAATTATGAGTGAGATCGAATTGAGGGCAGCCATAAAGCCAACAATTCGATCCACCGACTTCCTACAATTTATCACCAAACTAATTTCACATAAATTTAAAATTCACGAACACATGAACGGGATATCATAATTTACACCACGAACAAGAAATCTTCAGGAAAAAAAAACTGGTCTTCTGCACAGAATTATTTGTCAGTTCAAATTGGGCAGCGACAGTAAACATAATTTACATTATTCACATCACATAGGATAAAGGCACACCTGTTGCTCATTGCGGGCAAGGCATTTGCGGACGATTTCACCTTCGAGTGCTCGGCGTTCTTCTAGGGTTAGATATTCATAGTATTGTGCAAAACGGGTCTGCCCCTGCTTGTTCACCATCAGAACGAATCTGATTCCCATTTTATTTGATTTTTCTTTTTCTCTGTCTTCTAAACTTTGTGCTTTCTGCAGATCTCCTCGACCGGATCGATTTGCTTCTGTTAATGTAAATGCAATTTTCAGTTCGGGCCCCTAATTGTTGGCATTGGTTTCAATTTGACCACAAAACTTTGCGTTTTTATAATTTGCCCACGCGACCTAAAACGTGAAAACAAGAAAAATTGGAAATTGGGAAAATTTACAAATATTTGTAATTAATACAACAACGGGATAACCAGATAACTATGAATTTCCTAAATTTCAGAATACGAGATGAATTTCAGATTAATTGGCACTAGAGTAAAGGACTATATAATTAGTATCCTAAATAGTGATGGCAACAGGGTGGATCGGAGCAGATTAGGCCTGATCCGATCCGTCCACAATAATTGTAGGAGATCCAAATCCACTCGGTGATCCGCTATTTTTTCGGGGCGGATCAGAGCCCTGATACGTATGCTGATCTGTTTTTTTTTTTTTTTTTTTTGAATATATAGGGCAAATTCAGGGCCAGTCACTGTTTGAGCACTTATGGGCTCTAAAGTCATATGCTCAAAACTTAATTCAATTAACATTTTAGAGCTAAAAGACCAATATACTCTTAATTGTAAAAAAAACGCTAGTTGTGATACTGTTTTGTGGTGATACTGTTTTGTTGTGATACTGTTTTATTGTGATACTGTTAAACCTATTATTTTGTATTACTAATGAAACATTTTAAGAACAATATTATACTCTTGTTTATTCTCTATTGATTAATTCGTCTACCTACCATTAAACACCTTATATATTTATACTTATCTATCCATTGAGAATCTATGTCCTAATTGAATCTTAAACATGTTCTAATTCAAGGGAAGAATTAGAAACATTGTTCATAGTTTTAGATGAGAACCCTTTGCATGACTTCCCATTAACTTGAGAATGATTGGCAGTTATTCTTTCTTCATCTTGGCATTGCTCTGAAGTATGTGTTTGCTTTTAAGGGACCCAGATACCTTGGAAGAGCTTTAATTTGCAACAAAAGGATGTACATTTATCCGTGATACTGTTTTAGAGGATTTGTGATACTATTTTGAAAAAAAAAATTAAAGATTGCCATTTTAAGCTAAAGAGATGACTTCAAACGGGTAAAATACATCATATGCAGTGGCAAAGCGACTGGTCTTGATTAGAGGTGTCAAGACGAGCGGGCCGGCCGAACCCACATCGGCCCACCCATCTATACCCAGAACCGCGGGCCGGCCCGTGAATCGGGCGGGCTGTTCACGGGCCGAGGAGGCCAACCTGCGGGCCGTTCACGGGCCGATGAGGTTGAACCGCGGGCCGGCCTGTGAACCGCTTTGATTTTTTAAAAAAAAAAATAGGCAGAAAATTCAAACTTTCATATTTGAAATGATATTTAAAAAAAATAAAAAAACAAATGACAGAGAGCCTTTTAAAGTAAAAGATGTGACAGATGCGTGATGTTTTAGTCTTTAAATATATAAATAAAAAATAGAAATTGAATTCAAAAATTAACAAATGTGAATTTATTATTGTTATTTATTTTTTATTTAGTAATTTAACACATTTTTTTGTTATATATGTAAACATTTTTTTTTTGAATTACAATAAATAACTAAATTTTTTTAGTAATTTCAAAAAAAATTAATTTTTTATTCATACGGGTCGAACCGGGTCGAACCGCGGCCCACATGGGCTCGACCCGGATGGGTCAACGGGTGGGCTGGGCTCGTGTTCAATTTTTGTGGGCTGGGTTGACCCGGCCCGCAACCCGTCATGGCGCGGGCTTTTTCTAATACGGGCCGTCACTAGACTTCGTCACCCGGCCCACCTGACCCAGATTGACACCTCTAGTCTTGATCTTCTCGTCGAGACCATTGCAAAAACATATTATAATAAAATTATGAGCACGTCTGCGAATTCTATATTCATTTCTATTGTGATACTATTTTTTGTGATATTGTTATGCATAATACAATATCAAACAACACAGATGACTATGATATCATGATTTTATCTTTGATACTGTTTTAATTAGTCATGTGTTTTGTTTGATACTGTATTATGCAAAACAGTATCATAGATTAAAACAGTATCAAATTATATTAATGCACATTATCTAAACAAAACAGTATCATGGATTAAAACAGTATCATAGACAAAACTAAGACATTCAAACAGTATCACAGGTTCAAACATTGCCATAATTAAACAGTATCAAAGATAAAAGTACGGTATCATAAATAAAATTCATTCCACATAGATTCAAATAGTATCATGGATTAAAATAGTATCATGGATTAAAACAGTATCAAAATATACTAATGCACATTACCTAAACAAAACAATATCGTGGATTAAAACTAAGACATTCAAACAGTATCATAGGATTAAAACAGTATCATGCATTAAAACAATATCAAAATATACTAATGCACATTACCTAAACAAAACAGTATCATGGATTAAGACAATATCATAAACAAAACTAAGACATTCAAACAGTATCACACATCGAACTTTTTCATTCCTATAGAAATTCAAGCTGCTATTTACAATAACAAATCATTGCAACTCTACAGAAATTCATCAAACAAATCTTCCTTAATATTTTCTATAATACAGTATTATGATACAAATGTGTTTATAATAATGTTTCTCATTCTTGATTACAAAACTACCCATTACAAACTAAACCTTCAACAAAGAAGTGAGAATGCATGCTAGCTGCAGACAGCATAAACCAACGAAGCTTTCCTATGTGGAAGCAGGAACCACAAAGGAAAAATAAGAGGTTTACTCAACCTCTAGCACTTTCTCCCAAGAAAAAACAAAGAAAAATAAGGGAAAACCAACAGATGCACGAATAGAAAACTAGGAACAGACCAATAATGATTTTTTCCATCCAGGACAGTTCAGAATTCAAATGAGCAATAGTCTCCAACAGAAATTTTGAAGGGCAAAATCATCCTTAAGGTTATTGAAAAGAACATAATCAGTGGATCCAGATCTCAACGAACATGATATAACAGTTGCTGAAATCTTGAAGATTATCTATAAAATCTGCCGCGTATTCTAACAGGAATGCAACTCTTCCTTCAGTATACTTTTGCAGAAAAAAGTATACTGAAAAAGATCACAACATAAAAGCAAAAAAAATTTGGCAGGTGGCTATGGGTTCCATGAAATTTGGCAGGTGGCTATGGGTTCAATGAAAAAGATCTCCAACGACAAGTTCACTCCATCACCAAGAAAGAAAGTTTTGGTGCCGAGCCAAATTCTGATATGATGGATTCAGATCTGAATAAGATTTTGTTATGTTCTCTTGACTCAGCGGCGGCGGCGGCGGTGGTGGTGGTGGTGGTGGGAATAGTGGTGGCTGCGGCAGTGTGTGGAAAATATGGATTATAGGGATAATTTTGGAATTAATATGAAAATTTGATTAAAGTATGACTTATTAACAATTTTGAAATTTGTTTTGATCTAATTTGAAACAAGTCACTTGTAGATGACTTTTAGACAATTTTTCTTAAATTTTTTTTAGCTAACTCCAACCACCTCTAAATTGTAATTTAAGCCCCAAATCTTTTATCTATTTATTATTTAATCATTTTTTTTCAAACGAGGCGGATTGGATCGGATCGTATCATGCATGACCCGCCCCGCCCTGATCTGCGAATCAAGAATTTTTTGCTCCATTCAGATCGAATATCCATCGAATTCGAAACAGATCAGATATTTTTACCATCCTTAATCCTAAACTACACTAATCTAATATAATGAAAGTCATCATCCCCAATGACAAATTTAATGCAACTATAATACCAGACTAATTGACTCTTCAATCATTATTATCTGAATCTACATTTTTTTTTTATACATTTTGTATAATTTACTGTTTATAATTTTTTTAAAATAAATTGTCAAACAAGTACATGAAATATTGGCCACATGAATCGATACTTAAAAATTGAACCCTAAAGACAAAATCTTTGGAAAAACACTTGGACATGGACAAAAAATACGGATATTTGTCTATACACTAAAGTTTTTCCTAATTCTTCCTCTAGAAGAAGGAACACCCTCCAACATGTTATTTTCTTGAATAATGTTATTCATAGTTACTCATTACTAGTAGTTATTCTACGTGGTATTACTCAATTAAATAATTAATTTGCTCCAATTGAGTAATGTATTTGTAGTGATTAAATATAAATAATTCTTGATAGAGGATAGAAACTAGGGATGAAAGGATAGGACGGGAATGGCTCTTATCATTCCCATACCATCGGAAATTTTTGGAAGACGGAATGGGAGACAAAAATTAAAATATTCTCATTTATCATTCTATTTAATTAATAATTATTTTTTAATATTATTTTTTATTTTTCAAATACGATTTAAATATTAAAACATAAAAATAAAATAAAATAAAATAATTTAGATAAGTGTTCGGTGAAATTTCGCAAGCGTACGGGTTCGTTGACAAGTAATAGTAAAAGTGAGTAAAAGAGTATCGTTCCCACAAGGATTAGACTTTAGCTTAATTTTGACCAATTCAAGCTTAAATTGAATACGCACAATAGATATTGGAATGTTTTGATTTTATTGAAAACTAGACTAATTTAGATAAGTAAAGTAAACATAAGTTATGATTTTTGAAGACAAAGCAATTAAATAAATTATGCTAGGAATCCGAGTTCACCATTTATATTCATTTTAATCCATGAATCCTTACATCTCAATCCAATTTATACTCAAATTGACAATCCATAATCTTAAATTATCTAATAATCTCTTTCGAATAGAATTAAATCTATTTCTATATAAATTCCAAAATATTCCTATTTTGAATATGAATATATAAAAACACATTTAAAAACAAGATTATCTAAATTGATTGCACCGAGCATAGGAAATTATTTCTAATTTTTATTGGACTTGGTGTTTAAAACCATAAGGAACTAATTTATTTCGAACATTTCAGAAATTAAAATAAATCACGAACACGCTCAAACGGTGATCAATCATTCAAACAGACCTTTAAATCATGGTATAAATCAATTAAACATAAATTTGGATTAAAATTGAGAATTCAAGAATTAAACAAATATAAAAAAGTTTACATCTTCATCCATAGCATAAATAATTTTAGCCTAACATACTAAGACAAAGAAAACAAAAAGAAAAGTAAAACATAGAAGCCATCACCCGAATTGAAATAAAACTCGAAAGAAACGATCTTGATCTTCGTTTCTTGTTTCTCTCCCAATTCGGCTCTAAAATTCCACCCTTGATATGAGTTAATAACTCATATATATAGTTACCTCATTGTGCTCTAAAGATCCCAAAAATCATTAAAATTGTGGGCCAAAAAGTTTCCATATTGGAGTCGAACACAAAAAGAAATAAAATCTCCCGCAGATAGATTTAGCCTGGGCGATTCCCGGGTGATCGCCCAGGCAAGCTTAAATGCATTCTGTTTCTGTGAAATGCATCTAGGCGATCGCCCAGATTTAATCTGAGTGATCTTCCAGCTTCTTTCTTCTGAATTTGCATAATTTGGCCCTTCAACTTTGGATCTTAATCATTTTAGTCCTCCATCTTTCCAAAATCTCCCAGAACGATCCTTCAAGTTTCCAATTGAGTGCAATTGAGTCTCCGTACTTCCAAGACATCTTCCAATTTATTTCTTTTTCATTCATTCTTCTCTATTTTCTAGTAAATAGGTCGAAAGCTGAAATATAAAGAATAACACAATAAATTAAGTAGAAAATCTATAAAATGACGTGATAAAAGCTTAATTTAAAGGCTTGAATAAGTGCACAAAATGCACTTATCAATAATTTTGAAGAATTTGGGGATAGAGGTGTCAAGAAGAGTGGGCCAGTCGAACATGCATCGACCCACCCACTTCGACCCGTAACCGCAGGCTGGGCCATGAACTGGACGAACCGATCACAGGTCGAGGATGCTGAGCCGCCAACCTAGACGGGCTGGTCGTGGGCCGAGAACACTGAACCACCGACCCGGGCGGTTCAGCCGCTGGCCCGTTTGATAATTAAAAAAAATGTAAACATTGTTATTTATTTTTTATTTAGTAATTTAACACATTTTTTGCTATAAATGTAAACATTTTTTTAAAGTACAATAAGTTAGTAAATTTTTGTAGTAATTTAAAAAAATTAATTTTTTATTTATAAGGGTCGGCCCATGGCCCACATGGGCTCGACCCATATGAGCCGACGAGTGGGCCGAGCTTGTATTCAATTTTTGTAGACTGGGTTGACCCGGCCCTTCAACTCATCGTGGTGCGGACTTTTCTAACGCGGGCGTCACCGATCACCGGGCTTTATCAAATGCGGGCTGACTCGGCCCGCATAACCCGGATTGACACATCTATTTGGAGCGAGGACCATAATCCATATTCCATCCCGATTACCTAAATGGGTAGGGGTTTTTTGTCCCATTCAGGGCTTCACAACACCGAGGAGAAGGGATCGGAGTTTTTATATTACTTATTCAGAGTTTTCCCATTCTAATTATTAGGGTTAGAACTTATGTGGAATTAAGGGATTTAGTTGAGTCCACAATGCAACTATCATCAGTTAACCTGTTGAGAAAATTTTGTAGTGCACGGTAGACAAATTAATGGAATAGGTAAGAGCAATACTAAAAAACAACTCCATATGTTTTTCCTTGTGCACATATTAATACTGTTAATAATAATAATAATAATAATAATAATAATAGTATATTTGTGTTTGTAGGATGCAAATTCAGACGTACCACAACTAATGAAGATTACATTTTATATGTAGAGGCTTTGTCCACAGACCTAAGTGTCGGCCAAATCAAGTATGAAGTTGTATTCAACCTTCATCCAATATCTGTTCCAGAGATAGCTACAAATACAGAAAGCAATTCTGCTGAGAATCTTTTGTCTGCTATAAACAAAATCCCCCCAATAAAGAAAAGAGTAGATATGTTGCTATTGTGGTACAACGGTTTCTATTTATGCCAAGAATCGAGTTTGATCAAAACCAAAAAGATAAACAAAAAATGTATGATGATAATGATGCTTTCCCGGATTCATTTTCTGATAGTGAAATTCAAACTCTTGCACAGACCAGCAAATATGATGGCTTCAGTATTCACGAGCCATGACCCAAATGATGTACAAAGACATCATTTGCAACAAGTGATTTTGACTACATTATGGTGTCTATCTTTATTTAATTTTGCCGCTTGTCTATTTATTGTAATGCACATATGATACACCACCATTGAACTTGTTTTGTGTGTCAGTCTATTACTTTAATCAACAACACATAAATTATCTTGTTGCCAAAAATCACAAGATAACTTTTGTTTTGTTGAATGTCACGTTAGAATCTTTTGAAGAATATGTTCGTGCTCTCATTAGAAAAATAGCCGACACTTTTTCAAAGTATGTAATGGAATTATCTTTTGCTAAAGTCCAACCAATATGGTGAATACTAATGGTCCTTCTTCAAATTAGAATTTGTATTGTTTCCTCTTTGACCATCACTGTCTTCTATTTAATTTGTATTGTTTTCCTTTGACCAGTATTGTCTTTTATAGCCTTATAAAGATCACATTTTATCTTACCTTATTCAAAAGTAAAAAACCATTCCAGAGTAGTACGTGTTTTTTTCATCCACATGTCTATATATTTGGTAAGCATATGGCCTAATCAAGTGATAACATCAAACCACTTTATTGCAATATGTTACACACCATATTCACATAAGAGGCATAAATGCAACAATACCAAATTGCATTGTACATATTTGTCCTCCCATTTATTTTTACTATTAAACAATCCCTTATATAGTAGAAAATCATGAAATAGGCGGTCAGCCATATATGCAAGTAAGAAAAAAAAAATCACCCAATAAGTAGCATCTTAATATGTTACATGTCTAATTGAAAATCACTCATAATTGCTTTATGATTAAAAAAAAAAATCGATATTTGCCTACCAAGACTCAAGATATAACACTAGGAAATATAACATATACAAATTAGGTTTAGCGTATGCATACAATGCTTGTCGTGCCACTACAGTCCTGGGCGATCCTAGGACCTACAGGCACCACATGGTGTACCGATGCTGGACACCCAATACCCCATTATCGACTATTGTTAATGACCATCGAGAGTATGGGTGGGCATTTTAACTAGAACCGAACCTTCCGAACCGGAACCGAGAACCGATCAGGTTTGAGTCGGTTCTTGGTTCTTGAACTAGAACCGTAGATACCTTATTAGAACCGAATTTGTCATTTTTTATAAATTTTTTATTTTTTACAATTTATTTACCCTAACCTAATTACCCACAATCCAACACCACGGTACCAAAGACAAGAGTTCAACTGTCCAAGATCCAAACAAAAAGTACAAAACTCATCACTCTTAAACTCAAACTCAATTGACTCAATTCTAATTACCAAAATCTCAAATTTTCAATTGCTATTTGTTCAGATACTCAATAAAAACTTTGTCGTCTGTCTCGCACTTTCACTCACTTTTCTCTCGCTCAACACACAGTGAGACGGCGAAGACGAAACTCCTCTGTAACTGAAACGAATCCTTAAATTTAAGATGTAATTTTCATTTTTTTAACTATAGTTTATGAGTTTGTAATTTTGGTGTCTATTCTTCCAGTTAATGTATATATCTTTCATAAATTGTTTTATTATTTAACATACTTTAATGTTAATAGATTTGCAATTTTTTATTTTTTTCAAAACATGTTGTCAACTAACGATTTAAAAAAAAGTATGGATAGAACTGAACTCGAACCGACGGTTCCGGTTCGAGTTTGGTTCCAATAATTTTGTAGAACCGAATGGTTCCATTTATGAAATACCCAAACTATAACGGGTGGTTCCGGGTATTGAAATACTCGGACCGACCCACTCGACGCCCAGGCCTAATCGAGAGCCTCAAGCAATATATCTACTTGGACACAAAGAATTGTATCGTGCACCTATAGGTCGATTCCATCATATTCTATGTTGTTGTCTTTTTCCATATGGCATATTTGATTTATTCTAATTATTTCTTCCTTTACGAGTTATAAATGACCACTTCTATTAGGTCCATTCATATGCAATGCATGTGCACATGAATGCCATAATATATCTCGTGCACCAGGTATGATCATAATGCCACATGACACACGATTTCAATAGAAATCCATGTACATCGATAATAATATCATATTATCAAATTATATATCAAGTACTCCAATCATATATAGATATTTAACAACAACATTATATTCCATGTGACATATTACATCTCATGTAAATATATAGGAAGACATTATAATATTAATAATATTGTTTTGTATTATAGTGAAATATTACTTACCTCTCTTGTTGCTTATTCTAGGATTCTAACATTTTGTTTCTTCCACATCTCATATAGATCATTTACATGAAGCGATCAATATTTATCCTATAAATCATATTTAGGGTCAATTGCCATCAAAAGTGGGGGTCATCGTGACAAAAAAGCACTAAGTAGGAGAAAGGGTATAAACCTAAAGACTTGGGTGTGGACACCTAAGCTCAAGGGTGTCTAATCCCAGTCCATGCCGGTTTTTTATGTTGTATGTGCGATACTATGTCAAAATCCCATTATACGGTCTTTTTACTCTTTTTACTTATTTAAATATATTTAAAATAATTACTTAAAGATAAATTTCATTTTTTTCAGCCTAGAAACTAGCTTATCCAATGAATGGCATTAAGAAGAGTTTTGATTTTCAAAATGAAATGGAAGCCCTTATTTATAGGGGTAAGGCTAGGGGGAATAAAAGTCATTTTGAAATTTCTTAAATAATATGTGGCCCTTAATGCACCACTTGATGCAATTCCACTTGTCCTAATTATTCATAATTTTCATCTTGTTGTGCGCTTTGCAGCCATTCATATCCATATAGTCCTTATAAACAGTTGTTGAATTCGACATTAGACGATCCAACTATGTTATAGATATTTGTTCATCTTTTAAAAAAGGGTTAATTATGTTAATGGCTTCCATTCTTTCATGTTTATAACAATATCATCATCATTCAATTTTTTTAGTAAATATTATCTCTATCCTTTCATTTATTAGTACAGATAGTCCCTAAATGACTTTTTTTTGACAATTATACCCATGACTTAAATAAATTAAAATGATAGGAAAAAAATACAATGAAAAAATTTCAATTGAACCCCTAACTTTTTCAAAAGTACAAATAAATTCTAAATTTTTTTATTTTTTTTTACAGATTTTTATTTAAAATAATAAAAAATATGTCATCAGGTTCTAAAACTTTTAATTATGTTCACCGAAATGATATTTGGAGTCTCTATAGATTTTTTCTAGTAGTTTATTTGGTCGGTCAAGTATGCGATGACTTCTTTCATCTATTTGGAAGACTCGATAATCATAAGGGCATCCTGCGGTGGAGTTTCATCAATGGATGGTCGGCTAAGCTTTTCAACTGGGATGGCCTTCATCAAGTCGGAGTCTTTACTACTCGCCAACTTGGAAAGGGCGTCTGTATAACTATTTTCAATCCAAAAAATCTGGAACAGTTCAAAGACCTCGAAATCAGACAGGAGATCTTTGGCATTCTTTAAATATGCCACCATAGATTGTTCACGAATCGTGAAGGTTCCGTTGACTTGGCTGACCAACAGCTGTGAGTTGTTGTAGATCTGAATTTTCCTTGATTTCGTTTTTTATGCCAACCTCAAGCCTACTAGGAGCGTCTCATATTTGATAGCGTTATTCGAGGCTTTGAACTACAGGCGAAGCGCGCAGTTGAGATTATAAC
This sequence comes from Forsythia viridissima, assembly GCA_030279155.1. Taxonomy (NCBI): domain Eukaryota; kingdom Viridiplantae; phylum Streptophyta; class Magnoliopsida; order Lamiales; family Oleaceae; genus Forsythia; species Forsythia viridissima. The sequence continues at coordinate 38,391,697 of CM059040.1, forward strand.
CGTAGGGGCCAATCAGCAAGATCCTGACCCTAGCTGCGACCTTGCCCGATGATCTATCAACATATAATTTCCATGTTGGTACCTTATGAGGCTCGGCTTCAAGTAGGCCTTCGGGGATATGTGCAAATTCGGCCATAAAGTCTGCCAAAGCCTGTCTCTTTATGGAAGGCCTCAGCTTATAGGAAATGTCAAATTGGCTAATCTTGATTGACCATTTCATCAGTCTTCTCGATGTATTCAGCTTTTGGAGAATCTGTCTCAAGGAGAGATTCGTCAAGACATCTATGCTATGTGATTGAAAATAGGGCCAGAGCTTCTGGGACATGATTATAAAAGATAAGGCAAGCTTTCTATGTCCAGGTACCTTGTCTCCGCGTCTTGTAGAGCATTGCTGACATAATAGACTGGGAGCTACATCAGACTGTCTTCTCGTATCAAGACTGAGCTCACTGTCTTTTAGACACCGCAAGGTAGATAAGTAATGTTTCTCCATTCTTCAATTTGGATAGCAGCGGGGCCTTTCTGAGGAGGATCTTGAGTCCCTGGAAGGCTTTCTCACACTCTTCGGTCCACTCAAACCATTTTCCTCTTTTGATGGTCTAGAAGAAGGGCTGGCAATGGTCAGTTGCCTTTGATATGAATCAGTTCAGAGCTGCTAGTCTCTCTATCAGGCTTTGAACCTCTTTGGAAGATGATGGTGATTGCATATCGATGAGCACTTTGATTTTCTCGAGATTAGCCTCTATCCCGTGTTGATTCACCATGTAGCCTAGGAATTTTCCAGATGCTACCCCAAAGGCACATTTTAATGGATTGAGCTTTATGTGATACTTGTGGAGGATTTCGAACATCTCCCTCAAGTGTCCGATGTGGTCCTTAGCATTTACGCTCTTTACGAGCATGTCATCAACATAGACCTCCATTGTATTTCCAATCTGTTCTGAGAACATGTAGTTCACTAGCCGCTGGTACGTGGCTCCAGCATTCTTCAAGCCAAATGGCATCATTTTGTAGCAATACAATCCTCTATCTATAATGAACGAGGTATGTTCCTGGTCCTCTGCGAACATCGGGATTTGATTATAGCCGGAGTAGGCATCCATAAAGCTAAGCAGCTTATGGCCGACCGTAGCATCAACCAGCTGATCGATGCATGGCAGCAGAAAGCTGTCTTTGGGGCATGCCTGGTTCAAGTCGGAGAAGTCTATACATACCCTCCATTTCTTGTTATTATTTCTTACCAGTACGGGGTTGTATACCCATTCGAAGAAGATTGCTTCTTTGATAAACCCATTTTCCAGTAGCTTGTCGACTTCTTCTTTCAAAGCACTGTACCTTTTCTATATTTTGGGACGTACTTTAGGATCCACCTTCAAGGCGTGGCAATCCACGAATGGATCTATCCTGACCATATTACTATGCTTCCATGCGAAGACGTCAATGTTCTCCCTCAAGAATTGCTTCAGTTTCTCCTTCATCATTTTCTCGAGCTTTTGTCCTACTTGCAACATCTGGGTAGGGTATGAGGGGTTCACACAGTTCCTCTGCAGGAGAGGTCAAAGAATCCAAGCCTATAATTCGAAGGTCCAGACCCTCGTCCAATATCATTTGCTCGTCCATCTTCTTGGGGTCGACGTCCATCGATCACCATGGGAGTAATATATTCACTTTTTACTGCCTTTTGGAGTGCGTTCCTATAGTAGGCCCTGGCCTCCATTTGGTTACTGCGAATCTTGGCGACCCCTCAAGGTGTTAGGAACTTCATTACCAAGTGGTGGATCGAGGTGATCGCCTGTAGATCCTTGAGCGCAGGCCTACCAAAGACTCTATGGTAGGCGGAGCGAGTGTCAACCACCAAGAACTCAATAAATTTCCTTAGTAACACGGGGGCTCTCCAAAGTCCACTGCGAGGGTGATCCACCATCGTGGGACAAGACTATCTCTCGTAAAACTGAACAATGGTTCTGAAATGGCTGTCAGTTCATGATCCACATCCATTTGATCAAAGGCACTGCTAAACAAGATATTTATGGCACTTTTGTCATCGACCAACATTCGCCCTAACCCATTTCTGGCTAAGACTACGTGGACTACCAAGGCATCGCAATGCAGGTAATGTATCCTGGCTTTTTTCCTCTTCGGTGAATGTCATCGACCAACATTCGCCCTAACTGGTTCATCTCTTGCTACTTTCACTTAGTTTCGTCACGAATTCATCGTATGCCCTCTAACATAGGACCATCCTATGATTGTATTAATTTCTCAGACTATGGGAAGGAGGGACTCTGGCAGGTGCTTCTGCCCTTGGCGGGTCTATGTTTCTGTTGTTTCCTCTATCATTACGGTGAGGTTCATCATCCTGAGAGGACTTCGCCCTTGGTTAGGTAGTGCTCGACATCACTGGGCCGGTCAATTCTCCTCTATTTATCCCTAGTTTCTGCAGTTGATTAGTTCATTTACATCTGGGCAATCTTCTGTGTTGTGTACCCGGGTCCTGTGTATGTGGCAGAACTTGGGCGAAGGAATGAAAGCATTAATAAACTCTTGCTTGAGTTGGGGCCAGCTCCTGATGCTCATTGGTTTCAGTTTGTTGTACTACATCTTCACATTAGATGTGAGTGTGGTATGGAAATTTTGGCATTTTACTACGGGAAAATGACCTTGGAGCTTCGTCTTATACACGTTGATGTGATCCTTGGGGTCACCTCTTCCGTTATACTTGTACATCGGGGGCATTTTAAAATTGATGGGAGTCTCCATTTTCCTTTCATCCTCAAGCCTTGCAAGGACAAGCTTTAGGTCATTCTTCCCTTCTGTACGGGCCTCGCTGCGTTTACTATGCCTGTTGTGCACTGGTAGAGGTGGTGCCAAGGAAGATCTCACCCCTAACCTGTCAAACACGCTGGCAGCAAGAGCTGGCTGGTTTCCACGAACCAAAAAGGGTCTTCCATTCTGGTTGTCTTGCGAGGGTCTCGGGTTTATGTTTTGAGGGTTCCTACTATTTGAAATTGGTAGGTCATCCCGAGATCGACGACTCTCCATTGAACTGGACCTCGAAGGGCTTCACCGGGGCATGGCTACGCTTAGGTCCATGTTGAAGAGATTGATTCTCCAACAGTTCAAGCGCCGCCTTCATTCGGGCGTTGTCTAACTTTAGGTCTTGATTCTCCTGCTCGACCATTTGCTTTTGTCGTTGTCTTCTTCTCTTGCATTGGGTTACATTTTGAAGGTCTTGAACGTTTTCCTGCTGCAAGTCAGTATGATGGGACTCTACTTCTTCTTCCATGGAGTTTTCCGTTGCCATGCTATTTTGGGTAGAAAACATGTTTTTACCACAAGTTTTTGGTGGTGTAACGTTTTTCGTTTCCCACAGACGGTGCCAATCTGTTGCGTATGGACTTCTATAGATTAGGCCCCTTTAATCTCTACCATCCAAATCAAAATACACCATATGAATCGTTCATCTAGTGAATAAGTAACAAAGGCAGTACAAAAGGAGGAAAATAGAACCCTAGGCATTTAATGAAGTAACGAGACGTGTTCCACGCGGGCTCCCAATCTTTCTGCAAGCACCAACATCATTTATGGCGCAGCCTCTCTCACCCATCATTACTTGACCACTATGACAACTTTGATTGACAGCTCGGACAGAATCACACCAACCACGGACACGTCACCAGAGGTCAAACCAATCAAAGCCCTCACCCGTCATAAATAATAGGCTTCGGACTTCGGGCTTAAGGGACTATACTGGGTAAGTAATTCAAATATTCATCCGCGAAGTAATTCAAAGGTGCATCTGCAAAGACCTACCATGGAACCGACTTTCGTTAGAATTTTTTTTTACAAAGTCCCACGCCTACCATAAATAATAGGCTTGGATTTGGGGGACTGTTGTTACCACCAGATTTCGATAAGGCCTCCACGTTAGCAAAAACCTAATAAAGGCCCAAGCCTTATAGGCCCAACGAGGGCCTTCCAGATTCATAAAGGTCTCAGACATCTAGCGAGGATCTCGTGAATATATTCAGGGCCCGGCAACATGTCAGCACTCATAAATCGAAATACAGCAAAGCCCATGACAAATCTTGAATATCATGACTGATCTGGTAGGCTTCGCCGAGCTTCGAATCCCTCGTAATTCCCAGGTAGCGTAAGGTTCCAGAATGACTAGAGATATACTTTAGGATAGGAAAGATTATGTTTGATAGACACATGAATCCTTACAAAGAAACCAAATCTCAATCTCTTAAAGATTAGGCAACGTCACTAATTCAAATAAGGACTGATATCTAGGAGATTGCCTTGACAACCGATCATCCATATCCCATAAGGAAGAATGACCCAATCAGATATCTAATTGATTGTCTTTCTAAATCAATTAGGTTTCTAATGCTATAAATACAATATCTCCGGTTGTTCTAAGGTACGTACTTTAACACATATTTTCTTTACGTATTACCCGTACCCTTAAACTCAGCTTATTTTTTCTGGCGACTAATTTTCAAACGACCATAATTTCTTGTAGGAAACTCCAAATTGAGATCCGTAAAAAGTGTTGGACTCGTCATTCAATTATATTTCCAATGGTATATAATTTTTCTTGTGGAGATTTTAATACCAAAACCTATGATCAAATTTTCCCACATGCTTCAGTAATTAGTTTTTCAATTCGGTTCTTTAGCTTTACAGTGTTTGATCTATTGATCAACTCTTCATTATCACTCCAACACACCTTAAGCTTATTGATTTTATCTTATTCCTCATCCTCCAATGTTTGGCTCTTGATATTCACTTCAAAAACTCAACTTACTCGTCGATTTTACTAAATTATTTCCTTTTCTGTCTCCATTTGCTTATAAACAAGTTTGAAACTAAATTAGAAAAGAAAATACAATAAATTAAGTAGAAAATCTATAAAATAATGGAATAAATTCTTATTTTGAAATTTTGAATAAGTGCACAAAATATACTTATTAGGTAACTTTTTGGAAGCTATTCTTCGCGAATCTTAATAAGAAATTGCATTGGACATTTGGATGATAAGATAAAATTGAAAATTTGGAACAAAACTTGCCATTCTGGCGAAAGTCTTCAAAAGTGGACATATTTTTAATCTACTACTCATTTTTGTTAGTATAATAATTAGTTATTAGTTAATTTATAAAATTATATTCTATTTTATATATAAAAAATTGCAGAAACTTACTTGAATTTAAAATTGCAAAATTTTGAAGAAGAAGACAAGACAAAAAATGAGAAATACAGAACGAGGCAAGAATTCAATTTTTTTCCCTTAAGACGTATTTGTCCTGCTCAAGTGCTTAGGAAAATATGACAAATGTCTCCCAAAATATAACGATCTATTCTTTTCGATAGTAGCACTACAAACAAAAAGGACTACGAACTTGAATTGATTTGTACTCTCTAAAATGAGACTTGAACAGTATGAACTTTGAAAAATGCAAGACAACTTTATTAATTGATGGAATGAAAAATCGCATAACTATGGAGGTCTATTTATAACATACCAAAAGTTGTGTCTGAAAAGACGTAACACTTGAAAAAACTTGATTGAACAAATGCCAAACTTGGAAGGACTTGCTGAATAATCGTGTCTATTCTAATACAACAGACATTTTGTAGACATGTGACAAGTGTCAAATTCGGAATGATGAAATTAAATTAAAATAAAATAAAAAAATTATATTATATTTATTTTGTCTAAAAAAATATACTGGGCAAAACACGATCCAGACCCACCCTAGAGCCTTGAGCCACGAGCCCATCCCGGTCGGTCGGTCAGTCGGCTGGCAGCGGCAGTGCATACGTGTAGGCTTTGAACCGAACCCGATAGCATCTAAGCCTCATATCCTCTAAAGAATTGTGGTGCTCCTTGGAGCTAAAACCCAAATTCAAATTAGAGGTATATTAATTGGTTCAAGATCATGACATCTTCCGATGTGGGATATACTTCCCAACATGCTAAAATATCCAATTTTCACTTTCAAGATGTCAACTTTTGATACTAATTTCTCATTAATTTAGAAATAGTCTTGTAAAACCAAATGTACCACAGCATCTACTCACGGAGTAGAATGTATTCGACTATAAATTTATAATAATTGGTTACCGAGACTCACCCGAATATTTGGTCAAACCAATTTATAAAAAACTTATTTCCAACAATTTTAGCTACATTTCTAAATTTTCCATCAAACGACGAAATGTGGTTGTCCTAAAAACTAGTCAAGAATATCGTCTTAAAGTGAAGTCTACGTTGGTTCTAGCTCAATAACACCAAAACAAATGAGGTTCTAGAAGCATGCTTTGCAAACTTCTTTCAACGACGGTGATTTGCTACCCATAAGCTAGTTATAAAGCAGTCTAACTTGGTTGTTCATGATGACATTGCTATCTGAAACCTACTAATAGATAAAGCTTCTCAAAAGTTCTCACCTTGTCGATGGTGAGCACACGGATGTTGACGCAAATTCTAAAAAGGACAATCATGAAAATATCAATACATATTCTGACAGTGAAAGTAGCAAAAGCTATGTTCATATTAGAAATATCCATTTGGTAGAACAAGTGAAAGAGATGGGATTGACAGAGGTCTCTTCTATTAGAGGTAAGAAAAAGAAAAACAATCCTACATTGATTATCTCGTCCAAAACTAGGGCTGCCAAGAACCTTTGGCTAAATGTTAGATCTTTATTGTCAGTGATACCCAAAGAGCCTTAAGTGATTATTGTACTCGCCATAAACAGATTTTTGTTTGCATTGTTCAAATTTTGTGTGCTTTTGATGGAATTGCTACCCAGTTTTAGGACTCTCTTAGGCGTAATTATTTGTACTATTATTGAAGATGTTTCAAAAATGTAGATTTTTACATCTTATGTTGTAGCAGATAGCAATGTTGATTTGTCTCATAACCAGCATGTTACCCTCTCTACTAGTTTTTATAGGACTATCCATCATTTTTTTTATGGAAGAGTGAGTTACACCACCCGTAGGTCTCTTTGGATCTCCCTGGTAGACATTTCAGGCACAGATTATCCTTGGCTTGTTCTTGGTGATTTCAACTTTGTTCTAGAAATGTACGAAACTACCAGGACTAATTCTCATGTTACTTGTTATTAATTCCACAAAGTAACTTTACAACAAAAGGATCAACCCAAAATCATAAATCCCAGTTTAAGTTTCTCAATCATAAGGGCTCAGAAATATTGTACCCTAAGACCCAAGAGAAACCCAATAGAACCGGACTCAACCACAACTCACCTGAGTGGCTACAGTAGTAACAACCAATAAACTGTAAAACCAGACCCTCTCACAAACTCTCTTCTCTTAGATACTCACTCAGAGATGTTCATTTAGAAAAGAAGAAGAAGAGACAGAACTTATCCTCTGAAAACCAGAGGTTTATCAGACGATTGGAGAAGAAGATGAAGATGAACAGTCTTACCTGACTTTCTCTCTCAACACACACCACATTTGAAAGATTTGGAAGATTGTGGAATAAAAGGACAGTTGAATGGTGTATAAATACCCAAGCCACCATCCGTTGATCCAAAAAATTGATCCAACAGTCCTCAGCCATCTTAAAGACAGGTAAAAAATTGGGCTGGTTATAATGGGCCTTGTGACTTGGATTGAATTATCAGGCAATGGTTTAATCTTTGCAATTGGGCCTCGAAACTCATTTCATCATTGCCCCCAAGATCAATTCTGTTTGGCATAACAGCCCAAGGCAGGACAACCTAACAGAATCTCCACCTGGATGTCAACTGATTGAGTTTCAAACAACTTGTAATTTTGAACCAACAAGCTTCAGCTATTTCAACTTACATTCAAATTTTCATCAAGGTTTACTTGTAAAGAAAAACAAAATTAAGCAGCATCAATGTTCAATATTTTTAAACAATAAGTGAACTTGTATAGAGGCAGTACCTTAGTACCCATATGTGAATGGTTAAATTGTGTGGGTATATTTTCAAGATACAACAAATCTTTAGAAACAATATCTCTAATAAAATGTAGTTTAACATCAATATGCTTAGTACACTCATGGAATACTGGATTTTTGCACAAGTGTATATGACTTTGACTATCAGAATAAACTACTACAGATTTAGATAGCATATTAATTTTAGATAATAACTCTTTTAACCATAGACCTTTTATAGCATCAGTATCTGCAATGTACTTAGATTCAGTAGTAGACAAGGCAACAATGGGCTGTAGTTGAGACTTCCAACTTATAAACGTACCATATAATGTAAAAACATAAGCAGTTGTAGATTTTTTATTGTATTTATCACCAGCAAAATCAGCATCAACAAAACCTTTAAGGATTGACCATGAACCTACTGAGAGTGCTAATGGCATGGGCAACATCGGGTCTAGTACACACCATTGTGTACATGACAGACCTCACAACATTAGCATAAGAGACCTTTTCCATGTACCTCACATATGATTCATCTATGGGACATTGATCTTTGCTTAATTTAAAATGGCTAGGAAATAGATTTTGAATCATGCATTGAAAATATTGTTAAGACATTTTCAATGTAAATGGTTTGTTTCAACATCATAACATGATTTGATATTTTCTTTCAATATCCATTCCGAATATTCTCCTAGCATGCCTCAGATCTTTTATATCAAATTCAGAGCAAAGAGTCATCTTTATTTCATTTATGATATGTATATTGGAACCAACCAGCAATATATCATCAACATAAAGGAGAAAATAAATAGTCACAAATCAAAGGCACTTCTTTGAAAATTAACAGCTAACACAAAATTATCAAATCTTTTATATACTATTGTCTAGGAGACTGTTTAAGGCCATATAAAGACTTTTTAAGTAAACACACATAATCAGGTTTGTATGAGTCAATAAAACCTTGAGTTGTGACATATGAATGATTTCATCTAAATCACCATGTAAGAAGACAGTTTTGACATCCATTTGTTCAATTTCTCAATCATGATGAGCAATTAATGCAAGCAAAACTCTGATAGTAGTGTATTTAACAACATGAGAGAATATTTCATTGTAATCTATGCCATGTTTTTGAGAAAAAACTTTTGTCACAAGTATGGCTTTACATTTTAAATGTTCTTTATTAGAGATGTCCTCTTTTACTTTAAAATTTCATTTGCAATCCACAAGGGACTTGCTTTTAGGTTTGGGAACAAGAATCCAAGTTTTATTTTTTTTTTCTTAGGGATTCTATTTCTTCTTTTACATCACTATACCAATTATCAGCATGTTGACCATTTACAGCTTCATTGTAAGTTTTAGGTTCTTTAACATAAGGTCTTGATAAGACATAGCAGCAAGAGAAACATAATCTCCAAACTTAAGAGGAGCTTTAATGTCCCTTCTAGTCCTATTTATAGTCAATTGGTAATTTTCAAGATCAGGGTGATGTATTTCTTGAGTCACATCACCCTCTTCTTGATGTCCCACATAATCCATATTTAAATTGTCATGCTTATACTCAACTTCAGATTTAGGTGGAGATTCAGGCTCTACCTGAATCTGATTGAACCCATCAGTTGGAGTAGTAAACTCCACATGAAACTTAGTGCTATGATCAATCTCAGTTTCTTTTAAGCTTTTATCCGCAAGGCAAGGCAAGGCATATCAGATTTATTAAAAGTCACATCCCTACTTGTGATTATTTTAAAACCTTTAATATCTTTAGCCCACAACCTATACCCTTTAACCCCATCAGGATACCCAAGAAAAACACATTTTTGAGCCCTGTCTTCAAGCTTTCCTAAAGACTGATGAGAGTAGGCAGCACACACAAAGGTTCTTAGATGACTATAGTCAGGAAACTTTTCAGAACACTTCTAGAGTCTTACCATCAAGGGAACTTGAATGTGTCTTATTAAATATGTAAGAAGTTGTCATTACAGCTTCCTCTATAAAACTTTAGGAAGACCAAAACTAAACATCATACATTTAACTTTATTTGGGAGTGTTCTATTCATTCTTTCAGCAACTCTATTTTGTTGGAGAGTATATGAGACTGTTTTATGTTTTAATATGCCACTCTCATCACACAATTGACTGAAATGAGAGTTATTGAACTCTAATCTATTAACAGTTCTAAGGATTTTAATCTTATTACCTATCTGATTTTCTATAAGAGTTTTCCAATTTTTAAACTTTTCAAAAGTGTTAGATTTTTGTTTTAACAAAAAAAAAATCCAAACTTTTCTAGAGAAGTAAGATATTAGGGAAAAGAAATATTTATTTCCACCTCGAGTGGAAGTAGAAGATGGACCACCACAAATATGAGTGGATGTATTCAAAGATGGACGTGGTTTTGTGCTTACCTATACTAAAATGAAGTATGTGATGTTTACCAAAGGTGAAGTGTTTACAAAATGGAACTTTTGAAATCACATCCTTGCCAAAAACCCATTATTTCTGTAATATGAGAAGACCCTTCTCACTAATATGAGCCAGCCTAGTGTGCCACTTTAAAGTGGAGTCACCATCAGTGCTGGATGTTATGTTACTGCACTGAGATAATGTTTCAGATTTAGTAACATAATCTCATTTCTTTTAAAACCTTTGAAGATGACAAGAGATTCTTTGTTCACTTTCAGAATACAATCCCCAAACTTACCACAAATTCCTAACTCATCAAAATCACCTACAGATATCAGATTTTTATTAAGACCCCACATATCTAACCCAATCTAAAGTACACATGTAACCATTTTCAAAATTTAAGGTTACATTACCAATCCCTTCAATTTTACAAGCCACATTATTCCCATTAAGACTTTTCCATTGGTAATACTCTTAAAGTTCTGAAGCCAATCTCTTTTAGATGTCATATGAAAAGTACAACATAAGTCCAAGATACATTCTTGGATTTGATCATAATAGTCAGCAATATTTACAATAAAATGATCATTAACAGGTTTAGTAGCAACATAGACATTAAAAGTATTTAGTTCTATTAGTTTTCTCTCATCAGCAATTTTTTCTTTTATAGCAATCTTTGATAAAATGACCAGTTTTACCACAGCCATAACACTTTTTATTTCTTGACTTAGATTTAACCTAGACTTCCCTCTGTTTTTCTTCTTATAATTGTTGTTGCTATTATTCTGATTTTGCTGACTTTCATGACTTCCATTTTTCCTATTTTGTGATATTCCCCTAACATAAAGACTCTCAGAATTACTGTTCTTAGCTTTCTATTTTTAGTTCCATGTCTTTGCTCTTTAAGGAATTTACAATAATATCTTGGGTGAGTGTATTTCTACCCTACTTAATGGCATTCTTGACATCCCTATACTTCAAGAATGGCATTTAAGAGTATAACTGTTTTATACTCCTCAGACACCCTTTCACCAATGTTGGTGATGTCTTGAACTAACTTGTCGAAGACATCAAAATTGTCATCTAAATCTTTTGAGAAGTCATTCTTAAAACTAAATAACTTTTCTAATAGAAAGAGTTTATTTGGTAAAGACTTAACTGGGTATAATTCTTCCAATTTTTTCCAAAGAAGCCTATTGGAGTCTAACTTCCCTATCTTTCGAAGGACTTGATCAGACAAATGCAAAATTTTGGAGGTATGGGCTAATTCATCAGCTTCAGCTTGCTGATCATCAGTCATAGTCTCAGAGAACACACCTTCTAAGACTTAGCCACTTTCAGCTAAATTAAAACCTCTCTCATCTTTTGTTGCTAAATTGGAAAATATCCTTTTCCATTAAACACCCTAAGCAAGAACACAAATTGATGCATCATGCAATATAGAAAATGGGGGTTATTTACACAACAACAAAGAAGAAATGAAGTAATTTTATCGAGAACAGAAACAATGACACACAAGTCTTACCAAACAAAGCACACAAAGTACACAGTAGAACTTGACGATTTTCGCAGTTTTATATGAAAATTAGAAAGAAAAAAATCCACTTTGCTTAGTTTCACCAGGATTCCATGAGAATCATGTTCCCAGGTGAATGCACAACTAAAAAAAAAGTTTTGTGATTCTTGATAGAGAGAGAGAGAGAGAGAATGAAAAACAAAAAAGTAATTCAATTAACTTTTTCTCTCAGAACATTTTAGGGATTTAGCAAAAGGAACATGTTATTAAAATAGAAGTTTATAAGAAGCAAACCACAGTGGTGATTAGACTTGATCACCGTAAAAACACGTAGTACTAGATGAAATATATAGGGTAGTAGTTTTTCTTTAAGAAAACCTTAGTGATGTACTGGAAATAGACGGGTCTTTTAATAACAACAGGACATCCAAGAGTTTGCTTTCAAATTTTGTATAAAAAAACCCTTCGTTCTAACAAGAAACTCTAGATCCAGTAACCAGAAAATCAGATTTGAACAAAAACGAATTTCTCTTACGAAAAATATGGGTTAAACCTCTAAGAACGCCAACAGATGGCTTTGATAACACTATTAATTCCACAAAGTAACCTTACAACATAAGAATCAACGCAAAATCATAAATCCCAGTTTAAGTTTCTCAATCATAGGGCTCAGAAATATTGTATCCTTTAGTATCAACTAAAGACCAAAGAGAAACCTAATAGAACCTGACTCAACCAATAAACTGTACAACCAGACCCTTTCACAAACTCTCTCCTCTCAGATACTCACTCAGAGTCTGTGTTCACTTAGAAAAGAAGAAGAAGAGACAGATCTTAACCTATAAAAACTAGAGGTTTATCATAAGATTGAAGAAGAAGATGAAGATGAAGATGAACAGTCTCACCAAACTTTCTTTATTAACACACACAATATTTGAATGATCTAAGAGATTGTGGAATAAAAGGACAGTTGAAAGGTGTATAAAATACCCAAGCCACCATCCGTTGATCCAACATCTTAATCCAACAGTCCTTAACCATCTCAAAGATGGGTCAATAATTGGGCCGGTTCTAATGGACCTTGTGACTTGGATTGAATTATCAGGCAATGGTTTAATCTTTGCAATTGGGCCTCGAAGCTCATTTTATCATTGTCCCAAGATCAATTCTCTTTGTTCATATCTTTTTGTGTACGTGGTCCTAGGTTTCTTGTGTTACTTTTGTTAAATATTTAACATGGATTTAGTTTTTGTTAATAATCCCTGTTTATCAGGGAATATGATTCTATTTGATTTGTTCTTTAGAAAAATCCTATCAGTCTAGGGCTATTAAACGTGGATTTTTTTGTTGATGTTGTGTTTCTTGTTTTAGTTTTGTCATGTAACATTTAAGCCTACCCATAGTATTATTGATCTTATATTTTCCATTCTTTTGCAAATATTTTAGTTTCTAGAGTTAACAAATGATATCAGAGCCCCCAAAAGGCCTAATCATCAAAAAAGCTGCAGTATTCTTACTTGCAAAAGCAAGATCAAATGGCATTGGAAAATAACAATTTTGTGCAACCAGCAATCCCTCATTTTTTATGGTCATTATGACCATTGGAGCATGTTGATAGAGAATTTTCTGAGGTCTAAAGAGTATTGGGGTATTGTGGAGAATGGTCTCACTCAACCAGCAAGGGAAACAACATTGACTGATAGAGAAATTAAGGCTTTTGAAGAGTAGAACTTGAAGAATTTGAAGGCAAAAAATTTTATATTCCAGGAAATTGATCATGCTATTCTGGAAACCATCCTAAAAAAAGATACTGCAAAAGATATATGTGATTCAATAAAAAAAATATCAAAGAACAGCAAGGGTGAAATGTGCACAACTTTAAGCTCTTCGCACAGAGTTTGAGATCCTACACATGAAGGAAGGGGAGTCAGTCAATAATTAGTTTGCAAGAACACTAACAATTACAAAAAAAAAGTAAATTTATGGTGAAAAAATGGAAGACATAATCATTGAGAAAATACTTCGATCCATGGTTCCAAAATTTGATTATGTGGTGTGTTCCATTGAAGAATCAAATGACATTGACACTCTCTCGATTGACGAACTACAAAGTTCTTTGCTAGTACATGAGCAGCGGATGGCTAGTCATATTGTAGAATAGCAAGCTTTGAAAGTGACCATTGATGGACAAACATCTTTAGGAAGAGGTAGAGGACATGGTGGATTTTGAGGACGAGGAAGAGGAATGAGACGTGCTTATACAATCAAGGAGCACAGTATGACAAAACAAATATTGAATGTTATAATTGCCACAAGCTTGGTCACTATCAGTATGAATGCCCTTACAAAGAGAATGAAACAAAGATGAATCTTGTCAAAACTGATAAAGAGATCTTTTGATGGCCTTTATCAACAAAAAAGAGACTCAATCAGAAGACACATGGTACCTAAACTCTGGATAATCATATGAGTGTTAACAAATTTTTATTCTGTGAATTGAATGAAATTTTAATAGAAAATGTGAAGCTTGGAAACAATACTAGTATGCGTGTCATGGGCAAAGGAAAAATTAACATTATGAAACAAAGTGTGCAGACTATTACTGAAGTTTTTTATGTTCCAGAGTTAAAAAGAAATTTGATTAGCCTTGGTCAGTTGGAAGAGGAGGGATTTGCCATTACTATTCAAAAGGGTACCTGTGGAATTCATCATCCAGAGAAAGGTTTGATTGCATAGGTTAACATAGCAGCATGTTTCCTTTATACACCAAGACACCACATTCTGATCAAGCATGTTTTATATCAACAGTGTAGGACACAACATGGTTATGGCATTATCGTTTCGGGCATTTAAATTTTAGTGGATTGAAACTACTATAGCAAAAAGGGATGGTCAGAGAACTACCACATATTCAGTCTCCTGAAAAAGTTTGTGAAGAATGTATCATTGGGAAGCAACATCATGATTCATTCCCTAAAGTAAGCACATGGAGCTACACAACCTCTTCAGTTGGTTCATTCAGATATATGCGGACCAATGTTTAATCCTCAAATAGCCAAAAAAGTATTTTATTACCTTTATTGATGACTTTAGCCTGAATACATGGGACATTTTTTGACAAAAGAATCTGAAGCTATCTCAGCATTTGGAAGATTTCACACACAAGTGGAAAAAGAATCTAGAAAACCCATTAAGATTCTGCGCACTAATCGTGGATGTGAGTTTAATTCACATGAATTTATAAATTATTGTGAGATGCATGGAATTTGCAAACTTACTACAGCTTACTTACCACACCAGAATGGCATGTCAGAGAAAAAATTGCACTATTATAAACATGGTGCGTAGCTCGGCAAAAAGAAACATTCAAAAACATTCTGGCCAGAAGCTGTAAACTGGAGTGTCTATGTTCTACATAGAAGCCCAACACTTGCAGTAAAGAACATGACACTTGTGGAAGCCCAGTGGACACAAACCGACAGTTGATCATTTTAGAACATTGAAGAAAATAAGTTCATCCCGGTTGATTTAGATACTAATGAAGAAAGTAAGACTGATTGTAAGGTACAAGTTCCTTATGATACTTTGTCAAATAATCAACCAAGTGAGTCAACTGAGAACCAACCATCAAGCTCAAATATTCAACAGTCAAGAAGAAGACCTTCATGGATGATAAGTGGGAATGAATAATCTAACGATGATGATACTAATGCTCACCTTCCTTGTTTGCAGATAGTGATCCTATAATTTTTTATGAAGCTGTAAATAATATAAATGGATGAAAGCCATGAATGCAGAAATTGAAGCAATTGAGAAGAACGACACATAGAAATTTACTAATCTTCCAGCCGAACAAAAAGCTATTGGACTTAAATAGATTTACAAAACCAAGCTGAACGAGAAAGGAGAAGTGGATAAATATAAAGCTCGTCTGGTGGCTAAAGGATACACACAAGAGTATGGTTGATTATGCTGAGATCTTCGCACCTGTAGCAAGACATGATACTATCTGTTTGGTGGTAGCATTAGTTAGCAGCATGTAATACTTAGCTTATTTATCAGTTGGATGTAAAATCAGCATTTTGCATGGAGAGTTAACTGAACAAATCTTTATTGAAACAAGCACCCCATGCTTGGTACATTCGTATAGATGCATGCTTATCAAAGACAGGCTTCAAAAAGTGTCATGAGCACACATTGTTTTGTCAAGTTTGGAAAAGGATGTAATTTCTTGATTGTTTGTTTATATGTCGACGATTTAATATTTACCGGCAATAGTGAAGTAATGTTTCTTGAGTTCAAAAAATCCATGATGGGTGAATTTTATATGACTGATCAAGGAAAGATTTGATTTTTTTCTTAGTATTGAGGTAATCCGATTTACCTGCTGGAATATTTACGAGTCAAAAGATGTATGCACTTGAAATTTTGGACAAGTTTCAAATGTCTGATTGCAATCCAGTTTTGAATCCAATTGTTCCAAGTTACAAGCTTACAAGAAAATTGTTGATGGAGTAAGAGTTGTAACTCACTACAAGAAAATTGTTGGCAACTTAATGTACTTATCAGCCTCTCGACCAGACATGATGTATGTGATTAGTCTTATCAGCAGATTCATGGAATCTCCAACTGAATTACACCATCAGACTGCAAAACAGGTGCTACGATATATGAAAGGTACTACTGATTTTGGCTTGTTTTATAAGAAGACTGAAAATGCAAAATTAGTTGGCTTTAGTGACAGTGATTATGTTGGGGGTTTAGAAGATAGGAAAAGCACATTAGTCATGTTTTTTATATTAAGCTCATGAGCCATTTCATGGTCTTCAAAGAAATAGCAGGTAGACACTTTGTCCACAACTGATGCTGAATTCATAGCAGTTGCATCTTGTGCATGTCTGGTTAAGAATCACTTGAAGAGATATACTACAATCAATCAGGGCCTACCTTGATTTACTGTGACAACAATTAAGCACTCTAAAAATCCAGTTATGCATGGATAGATGTGAGGTTTCACTTTCTTCGTGATCTTACTAAAGATGGAATTGTTGAGCTGGTTCATTGTCAAAGTCAGGTTGCAGATATATTAACCAAACCATTGAAGCAGGAAGCTTTTGTAAAGCTATTCCTATTTGGAGTTCGTTCATTTTTTTGTTAAACTGATTGCTTGAATAGCATTTGACTAGAAAAATCCCATCAGTCTAGGTTTGTTAAACGTGGTTTTCTTGTTTTAGTTGTGTCATGTCAGGCTATTTAAGCCAGCCCACAGTATTATTAAATAAGTATCAATATTCTTCCATTCTTTTGCACTTTAATATTTTAGTTTCTAGAGTTAACAACTTTGCATAAGCTCCATTCAGATCATTATGTTTTGCTTGTTTCTTGCACTAAGGGATTTTCCTTTGTCCTTGACCTTTCAGATTCTTAGGTTTCTCACCCATCTTTCCTTGGTTAGATCAGTTTGGTCGTCTTTTGTTTCTATGGGTGGTATATGCACATGCTTGTTCAGAAATTGAAGCTTTTAAAGTCGACCTTGAAGAAGTGGAATTGGGATGTGTTTGACTTTGGGTTCGACACATAGTAAACCTTACTCATGACATGCCTCGATTGAGTTTTCCATCATCCTCATCATCTGACTTTACCTTCTTCAAAGATCACTACAATCTCCTAAATGGTTGGATTGACTATCTCACTTCCACTGTTGACAGATTACAAACTCTTGCTTTGACATGGCTTTTCCCTCCAAGATCAATCATCGTTTAGAGATCAAGACCTCAATGAAGGTCATCAAAGTCATCCAAGACAAGTTTCAAGATTCAAATTTCAAGAAAGATTTTGTGATTATATTTTTAGATCAAGTAAAGGCAAGATATTTATCATTAAATTATAGAAGCTCAAAAACATCTTTAAGCACCAAAAACTATGTTGATATATTACTTGCATAAAATGTTTTGATCAAAGTTATAATTTATTTTTCAAGGATCAAAATTTTGATCAACCGCAATATTAATAGGTCGACCGATAAACTGACTTGAACATGGGTCGACCGTTCATCCCAACGTTCATAAAATTTGATCGTTCCGATTCTAACCTTGTACTATATTCGAAAGACTACTTTTTGGTCATCCGAACTTATGTAGGTCAACTGACCTATCATCCGACTTGACAGAAAGTTCTAAAAATTGCTCTCTATAACAAGAGCAAAAAATAGAATAATATCTTGAGAATAATCATTGAACTTTTCATTGCTTTGATACATCATTTTTCATCAAAATTTCTTCCTAACTTTTGTATCTATCATTTATTAAGAGAGAAAAACTATTATAAATCAATTTATTGAGGTCCTTTGGGACATATTGAGGTCCCGTAAAGCTTAATATTGTATAAAGATCAGAAGTGTTGTAAGGATTTTTTATTGCACCTTGTCAATCGACACCAAAACATATTGTTTGCTTTTTAAACTTATTACTTGATGGAATGGAATAGGTCAAGATCAAGCTAAATCCATGGCATGTAAGAAAGTCCCCGAGAGGTTTATCCATCATGATTTTTATCTTTCGTTTCCTTTTCATTTATTTCGAGAAATCTATCAATCAATTTTGATTCGTTTGTACCTAATTTTGTGCTACAGCCCTTCTTGTATGATAGAAAAAGAGATATCTTATCGGTCTCTCTAGAAAAATGGATATCTCTAGGGATTGGCGACTATCCATTCAGTGACTTTAGCACTGGACGTTCCCAGAGTCAAGAAGATCTCATGAAAATTGAACATTTGTGCCTAGTATATACTGTGATGTGTAATTTGATCCAAATTCTCTTTTTTTGGATCGAGTTCATCCACCATCGCGAACCCCAGTAATAAATAACTTTGTTTAACCCCTAAAATCGGCTTTGTTTTTCAAAAAAATAAAGTTTTTAAAACAACCAATTCACCACCCCCTCTTGGTTAGTAGTTATTGGGTAATAAGAGGCCCTCTAGACTTATCAAAATAATCTGGTCTTTTTAGATGACTTGTCAATGAATAGAAACAATTTAGCTTCGCTTTTGGTTCAGATGATTCAGAAGAAGGTTTTGTGCTCCTTTCACACTCTAGCAATCCCTTCCAGTGAGGCTCTCTGAACCTGTGAGGTTGGGATTTTCTCAAGGTAGCCTCCATCATTCTATTCTAAGAACTTGTCAAAGGGTTTCTATGTGAGCTGCTTGCCTCTTGACTCTAAAACCTATTCATATCATCCGGGTCAATTATAAGTCGAGTCAATAAATGAAGTATTTTCCTCATCCCACCCATACATGGAATCTAGTTATAACCTGAATAGGCCAACAAAGACAGATAATCTGTTTCCAAGCTTTTTCCATCTTTCTACACCATGGCTTTTCCCATCTTTTCAGTATTCTCGATACCTTCTTGCAGTTTTCTAACTACCTTAATGGCCCTCATGTTAGGGCACTCAGTGGAGGAGAGATCCCACCCATACATGGAATCTAGTTATAACCTGAATAGGCCAACAAAGACAAATAATCTGTTTCCAAGCTTTTCCCATCTTTCTACACCATGGCTTTTCCCATCTTTTCAGTATTCTCGATACCTTCTTGCAGTTTTCTAACTACCTTAATGGCCCTCATGTTAGGGCACTTAGTGGTATTGTGGTAATTAAATTTTAGTCTGGGCCCATTCAAAATGAGCTCGGCTCGGCCTTGATTCTTTTTTTTTTTTTGATAATTTAAAAAAAGAAGAAAGAAAATAACGAAAATGCTTCAATTGAATTGAGTATATAATAGATTGAGAGATTAAAGTGTGAAAAAAATAAGTTTAGAATGGAGTATTTATAGAAAAATAATTGAATTTTAAAAAAAAAAGTAAAAATATGATCTTTAGTTGTTCGTAGGCACGTGGGCATGTGCCGAGCTCACGAGCCCAAAATGAGCTCGGCTCGTATTTTGTCGAGCCAAACGAGATCGGCCCTCTTTTGTTTTTTGGAGCTCGGCCCTAGCTCAGTCACGTTGCTCGTGCTCGTCTAGGCTTTTACGAGGCGAGCCCACGAACTTTTTTGCCACCCCTACCTATGTTTATTATTAAGACTTGAAAACCTGGGACGCTGTTCAATTTTCTAGATTGACCTTTATTTTGAATTATGGGACCAATCTCATTGATCAAACAATGTAATTACGGTAAAAATTTGGAAAGCTGTCCAATTTTGTAGATTGACCTTTATTTTGAATTATGTAAACACCAACGTGACTTGGAATTATGGAATCATGTTGATCAGACAATGTTACCTGAATTACGGTAAAAACTTGGAACGAACGCTGTCCAATTTTCTAGATGTTATTTTGAATCATAGGAAACACCAACATAACAATGTTACCCGAATTACGGAAATAATCTTGGCCAAATTGGAAAATTAGATTTTGCATGTTTTCGGAGTTTAAAAATCCGAAGTTGCATCTAGGATTCGTTTCGTATTTTTTATTCCTAAGTGATCTAGATTTTGCGTCTGGAAGATCTCGAATGGGTTTTGTATTTGCATTAAATTCGTTTCGTTTAGGGTTTTACACTCATAAACAATGTATTTGTTGTATAATATTAAATTTGTTTCAGATTTTGTTTAACTAACTATAATATTTCTTTCCAATGAAATTTCCATATCAAAGAAATAAATACACAAAAAAATTCAAATATCGGGAAAATCACGAACAACAAAGAAACTCTCCATGTTCGGTTAGCCCATCAGACAAATCATGATTTTCTGCTGCTCCCATGACAGGTGGCCCCAGCTCGGCCATGACCCATGTAATAATTTTTACACAAGCCGATCAAACGGCGACGCTTATTCAAGGGCCGAGGCTCGGCCCTTGTTTCTTTACTTACAGCGGCTCGGCCAAATTGCCGATCCATGTGCACAAGAAAAATAAGTAAAAACAGAAAACCAAAAAAACTAAAGGCGAAAGAAAAAACACAGAGAAAATGAAAAGCATAAATGAAAGCGAAAGAAAATAGAAAATGTAAAATGAAAAGCATAAATCGAAAAACCGACAACGAAAAATGGAAGGCGAAAAGCCAAAAATAGAAGAAAACGGAAAATCAAAAAACGGAAAAACAAAAAGTGAAAAAGACCTGGAAATAAAAACATGAAAAGTGAAAATCAAAAATGAAAAAGAAACAGCAAACTAAAAACATAAAATGAAAGCTGAAAACATAAAACAGATAAAAAGCAAAAAACAAGCGAAAGGATAAAAAATGAAAAATGAAAAATAAACATAAAATAGTTAAAATCTCCCCACATCCATAAAACTAAAATTGAAAATCAAAAACAAAAACACCACATAAACTTGAAAATCGAAAACAGAAAAGAGAAAAGGAAAACAATACATGAAAACAAAATAAACCAAAAATAGAAAAATGAAAATCGAAAATAGAGAAAAGAAAATAGAAAAAGGATGAAAAAAATGGTGAAAACAGAAAAATGCAAAAATAGGACAAGCGAAATTATTAAAGAGAAGAAAAAATTGATTTCAGTGTGTGGTAGCAACCTCAGACTGCAGCATTAGTATCGGGTTTGGTTTCTACAACCTGCAATTAGTAATCATTCTTAAAAGGGTAAAAGAGGAGGAGCGAAATTTTGTAATTTACCTAAATAACCTGATTCTTGTTCACATCATTTTCAAAGGCAAGTACGTAAGGCCGAGCCAATGCCATCTGAACGAACTCAAGTAGTTGAACAGGACAAAGGATACATCCTAGGATCCTGAACTCATATCATTGTGTTAAAAACAGACAAGGGTACAATATCCATCCAAACCCAACACTGTCCAAGAAAACCAACCAATCCAACCAAACAAAAGTTTTAATGCTGCTATTCTCATGAGCAAGATTATCAACTGTATCAGCTGCTCTACTACTATTCTCAACAACAAGGGCTAGAGCTCCATGTTGGAAATTGGCATGAGAATTAGCCAGAAAATAAAAATTTTCTTTAATTCAATAAAAAACAGGATCTTTACTAGGCGTTCACGTATTTATTTTAATTAAAATACTAATGGATTAGTATTATACCAGAATCGATAAACAAAAAACTAATTTCTGGACGGGTCAGATCTAGAAAACCAAGAAGCTGAATTTTCTCTTTTCTCAATTGATCGAATTGGAATGAATTTATATCACAAGCAAAGTGATATAAATAAGGCAAGCGTTCTGATTGCAAACAACGACAAGAGCCTTGATTGCATTCAAGTCCAATTAGTTTATGATTGATTTAATTACACATGTAATCCATGAACTTATATCATAGTTACAATTAAGTCCAAAACTTTTATAGTAACTGTGATTAAGTCTAAAATTTATAGAGCTACCACAGGGACCTGATCGGACATATATTTTTCAAGCTCCAATAATTAAATTACGTCTAGTCGACCCTAGACCTCTCAATCTAATTATTAGTCTTTTGCTTTTTCTATTAAAGGCAAGAGACTGCACTCTCAGAATATATAAAATTACAGAAGCTCTAATACTTTTCTCTGACCTACCGTATATATAATTCATCCCTGTCTGAGATCCAATAATTAGGTATGAGCACAAATAACCGTTTTACCCTTCTAATTATTCTCGCTAACTTTAAGTTACATTTTCTTCAACGGTCCTGTGAACTAATTCACAGATGTCGAAGTTTAGCCGTCGTTAAACACTGAGCTCAGATTTATAACCGTTCAACAGAAAATACTTAAGTTATCACTTGACCCATTTTTCAGGACGACAGTTCCTGACACGAATTCGTGTTTTCTTCTTCGCTCATTCTCAAGCTCCCAACCCACCGAGATATTTGATCAATTAAATTGATCTCACCCATTGGTGAATCAAAGAACTATTAAACTAACGAAAATATATACACAATCCTGTCAAGGGATTTAGATGAAATATCCGGTGATCAAGTGGAATTTAATTATTCGCACGATCATGTTATATAATCAAATTCGACATATAGTCCGTTCAATACACTATTTTTGCGATAAAGACAAATCGCAAACCCGAATGATTAAATAGTCAACACTACAATCTTCCGGTACAAGGCACCAACCCTTATACATTAGTTGTGAACAATTTTATTGATGATCAAAATATAAGTTGTGTCACACTATACTTCTCAACGCAAGCATCCAACTTATATTATCACAAGTGATCATTGGCACTTTATTTACATACTCAATATTAAACAAATGCAATAATAATAAATGAATACAAACCAAAGTTTTATTCAAAATAAATTGTCATTTCATCACAGCAAAATTATACTATTTGGGCATACAACCCAACAATTCTCTCACTGGCCCTAGAGTATAATCTTAAAATATATATACCCCAATGGCAAAGAGTAAACCAGCATATAGTTCTTTGTTCTCCGAATGTACTTAAGGGTATACTTTACAATCACTCAATGTTTTAGTCTAGCTAGACTGATAACGAGTTATCATACCAACATCACAACAAATGTAAGGTCTAGTGCACATCATAGCATACATGAGACTACCCATTGCAAATGCATAATGTATTCTACTCATGTCATCTATCTCTTCAGGAGTTTCTTTGGGAATATTCCTTAAATAGTTAGATTCTATGTCTGAATGTCAAATTGCATTTCCTAGAATCTTGGATGGCAATTTGATAAGCATCTTGTCAAAACTACCAGCTTGTTCCATTCGATCTCTTAAGATTTGAATCCCTAGAACACATCTAGCTTTGTCCAAAAACCTTCATATGAAAACTGTTGGGCCAACCACACTTTCATAGATAATGACATTCACATATCATTTTCTATGAGTAGAATATCATCCACATAAAGCGTCAAGAAAATTATCGTTTTGTCCATAGCCTCCTTATATGAAGTCGAATCATCTACTTGTTATACGGAGATCGCCTGTTTGGATTCTCCTACTAACAAGTACCTAAATGGTTTCCTGATGATCCTCTAACTTTGTCTAATCGACGATGGATCTTGAATTGTAACATTCTCATCAATGTTGGTATCACCTTCAGGTGATACTAATACTTCATCATTACCTTGAACATTTTCTTGATCTATGAGATTAGATGATGAATCATTTCTTCCACTCACATAACGTTTCCTAGGTGTTTGTGATACCATGAGTCGTCTGTCACTTTGTTGTGTTTCAGGAATTAACGTCGTGGAATAGCTCCCACTCATTTATTCCAAAACAACCATACTGAATTAATATACTTATCCTCCAAGAAGGTCGTGTTTGTAATGACAAAAAGCATTCCTATTTAGAGGACTATAGAATTAGTATCCCCTAGTACCTCTAGGATATCCCACAAATAGGCATATTTCTGACTTAGACTCCAACTTTTCTGGAGAGTCTTGGGAACAGACTTAGATGAAACTAAGTTAAGAATATATGCAGCTGTCTCTAGTGAACATCCCAAAAATGAGATAGGTAGAGTTGAAAAAATTCATCATTGACTTAACCATATCTAACAATGTCTTGTTTCTTCTTTTTGAAAATGCCATTCCGTTGGGTACACCAGGCGCGTTCAGTTGAGAAACTATACCATTTTCTATTAAGTAATCCCTGAATTCTCCTGAGAGATATTCGCCACCTCGATGTGATCGAAATGTCTTTATACTTTTACCCAAATGTTTCTCGACCTTAGTCCGATATGCTTTGAATTTCTCAAAAGCTTCTAACTTTCGAGTCATTAGGTAAATGTATCCGAATCTAGAGTAATCATCTGTAAAGGTGATAAAATACTCATAGCCCCTCTTGCAGGTGTACTCATGGGTCCACATACATTATAATAAACTAGTTCTAATCCTTCTTTGGCTCTATGTTCTTTGCTAAAAAGAACTTCTTAGTCATATTTCATTCCAAACAAGAATCATAGAGACTGGCAATGGTTCGACCTCAATTGAGTTGAGGGTACCATTCCTTGTCAGTCTTTGTATCATGTTAAGGTTGATGCGTCCAAGTCTAAGAGTCATAGATATGTGTTACTATTTTGGTATGTATTTTGTTTATTATGGTTTGTAGAAGTATTATTATTTTCATTTGTGGAATAGTTTAATATATAAAGACACTCACCAAATATCCGGCATAAATAGGAGCTTTATTCATCAAAAGTAAAGCGCGTTAGCGCAAAATAAGAGAACAACCTTGTCCTATTAACAAGAAAAGGGAAATTATATTCCACTTTATCTAAGGGACATACTAACAGTCTTTAAAAATTAAACACCTACCACTATTGAAATAAAATAAACTACTCCTATAGCTCTCGCCGAAACTGTTGCTCATGTACCGACTATAATAGTAAATTGGTCTTCACTTAATTTTCTGCTCTCCTGAACCATCAGCACCTTGCTCCTTTTTAGCAAGTGTATCAGGACAGTCTTTCTTCTAGTGTCTTTTCTGACCGCATTTGAAACACTTGCCTTTCGACTTTCCGTCTGCATTGGTCTTATTGCCTTCCTGCTTCTTGATAGCTCTCTTCTTTTTCTTTTCACCTCCAACTTTCAGATTAGAAACAAGGGAGCTACCAATTGCTGCATAAGTATCGCCGCCTTTAGATTTAAGACCACTTTCCACATTTTGTAACTTATTCATCAGCTCAGTCAATGGCATATCCATCTTGTGTTATCGTCCACATTAAACTGTGAAAACATATCAGGTAAAGAGTTCAATACCATATCAACCCGAGTATCTTGATCAATAGTTGCACCCAGATTCTTCGCCACATTGAAGTGTCCAATCATGGTCAACATATGGTCCTTCACTGGCGTTCTGAGTTTCATGCGGATGTTCTGTAATGTGCGAATAGTCAAACCGAGCTCTCCTACTTTGATGTGCAAACATGTCATAAGAGGTTTCAAGACTGTCATGCTTTTGTTGTAACACATTCGACATCGATGCCAAAATGTAACAGCGAGCCAACTTGTCTGCAGCCACCCACTTATCATAAGAATTTCTCTTGTCCTTGCTTATAGTCTTAGTAGGTTGCTCAAGCCAATCTTCTTCAAGCACAAAATCAAATTTCTCAACGGTGAGAACAATCATTATTAAGTTACGTTTTCAATCTACATAATTTTCCCCAGTTAGTTGGTTTTGTTTTAAGATAACGAAAAATGGACTGAGAGACATTTTACTGAAAATAACAAAATTATTGCATATTAAAATTGAGTAGCAAATTTAACATATGATGCATGAATGCATCTGTAGATCCATAAATCTACAATAATGTAACGACCACTTAATCCTTGTGATCCAACAGGCCTCTCTATAGGAAAGGTCACCGTGCCCACTGATTAAGCTGGGACCCTCCCACCAGACAAATTATATTTTAACAATAAATGTATAAATTCAGTATCGCTTTATTTGGTTACCAAGATTATAAACAAGAGCCTCTATAGAAGGTTCGTAGATGATCTCGATTTGAGTGTATAAAAGTCTAGATCTCTAGATACTTGAAAAATAATTCTGTCATCTATAGGATGATCTCAAATTATATTCTATCTAGACGATCTTACCAAATATGAATCCAATCAAACAACCCGAATCACGCAACCCTCCTATAGGGAGTCCGTTGCGTTACCAGCACGAGGCTAACGCATTCTGTTGTTTATGGATTGACAATAGAAGACCGTGAGTTTTTATTTAAATAAATACCCGCTCCTACTCAATATTTTAAAATATTGGATTTTAATATAAATAATGTTCACATTAATCAAATTAACATACAGTTTAATTATTATGGACTTCCCTTTCAAAAAAATTTAATTTAAATTAAATTAATCGAGGGAACACCCAATATTTTAATGAAATGCATTATTCTATTCTAAGTTTCACGAGCGATGCCAATATTAATTTTATATGATATAATTTACAGAATAACAATATTTCAAACAAATATTTAAAGCGTATTCAGCAATAAATTAACAATTATTTGTGGCCCAAAATATAGACTCAAGAATTAAATTAAAAGCTAATTGGGTCCAAACTTAAATTAAATCTTCAATCCAAACTTTCCAAAGAGCAGCTATCCATTGAACACTATTCATGGCACCAAACAGAAGCTATCCAAAGTCCCAAACAGTAGCTATCCATAGTCCCAAACGGACACTATCCATGTAGCCAAACATATACTATCCATGTAGTCAAACAGACACTATCCATATAGCCAAACATGGTCTTCTTCTTCCTTGAACTTTCTTCCCAAAAAGAAAACATCACCACCATGCCAAATCGCTAGAGGAGGACACCGCCAGAGAGAGTGCCCGACGCCCCCACGCGCAGTGCTTGCCCCGATCTCTAGCGTGCTGAACTTGCGCACAGATCATCTGGTGCACCGTGCCAACTCAGCTCTATCTACACGACCGCGACACAACCGCGACCTTGATTGCGATTGCGCAGCTCCATCTGGTGGACCAGATTTGCGCGGCCGCGACCGTGACCGCAATCGCGATCACGCTGGCGCCATTTGCGTAACCACTGCGAATATCCTCGCAGCGATGCGCGGGATGGTCGTGTAGGTCCGAGATCTTCGCGACCCATGCCTGGCGTCGGTTGCACAGAGATCTGCACGGCCTCCCCAGTCGGCAGATTCTAATGAATTTTTTTTTTTTAGTTCGTTGGTCTGATTATTAATTTTCAATTATTACAAAAATTAACTTGTCCCATTTTAGGTTTCACAATTTAAACATATTTTACAATTAAAAATTAAATCAAAATGATGGAGTCGTAATCCACCGATCTTGTTACAGACTCGAAATAACGAAATACAACGAACAAGTGGGGCCACAAATAATTGGATCACAGTTTAAAACAATTCTAATTATTAAATCGACATATAAAAAAATTATCCTAGACACTGCTCGACTAGAACATGCAATTATCAGATCTAGATAATACAAAATAAACATGTGAACGATCTAGACTGCTCTGATACCACTTGTTGAAAACTGGCACGAGAATTAGCCAAAAAATAAAAAATTTCTTTAATTCAATAAAACCAGGATCTTTGCAATGCGTTCACGTATTTATTTTAATTAAATTACTAATGGATTATTATTATACTTGAATCGATAAACGATATTGGTCTGGATCTGATTCACGAACTTGCTGATTTTTTATTCAAGCCTTCTATGGTTATTCTTCCAAGTCTGGATTACACCGTCGTGTGGGAACCTTTTAATTAAATCAAAAACAAAAAACTAATTTATGGACTGGTCAGATCTAGAAAATTAAAAAGCTGAATTTCTTCTCTTTTCTTAATTGATCGAATTGGAATGAATTTATGTCACAAGCAATGTGATATAAATAAGGCAAGCATTCTGATTGCAAACAACGACAAGAGTCCTGATTGTATTCAAGCGCAATTAGTTTAGGATTGATTTAATTACATATGTAATCTCTGAACTTATATCATAGTTACAAAACTAAGTCCAAAACTTTTATAGTATTAGATCCCGTCTAGTCGACCCTAGACCCCTCAATCTAATTATTAGTCTTTTACTTTTTCCACTAAAGGCAAAAAGAGACAGCCCTTTCGGAATATATAAAATTACAGAAGTTGTAATACTTTCCTCTGACCTACCGTATATATAATTCATCCCTGTCTGAGATCTAATAATTAGATATGAGCATAAATGACCGTTTTGCCCTTTTAATTATTCTCGCTAACTTTAAGTTACATTTTCTTTAACGGTTTTGTGAACTAATTCATAGATGTTGAAGTTTAGCCGTCGCTAAACACTGAGCTCAGATTTATAACCGTTCAACAGAAAATACTTAAGGTGTCACTCGACCTATTTTTTAAGGCGACAGTTCATGACACGAATTCGTGTTCTCTTTTTCGCTCATTCTCAAGCTCCCAACTCACTGAGATATTTGATCAATTAAATTGATTTCACCCATTGGTGAATCAAAGAACCATTAAACTAACGAAAAGATATATACAATCCTGTCAAGGGATTTAGATGAAATATCCAGTGATCAAGTGGAATTTAATTATTCGCACGGTCATGCTATATAATTAAATTCGACACGTGGTCCGTTCAATACACTCCATGTGTATTAGTGTTACTGTTAATCCATTTCTGCTATAATGACAAATCGCAAACCCGAATGATTAAATAGTCAACAGTACAACCTTCTGGTACAAGGCGTCAACCCTTATACGTTAGTTGTGAACAATTTTATTGATAATCAAAATATAAATTGTGTCACACTATATTTCTCAACGCAAGCATCCAACTTATATTATCACAAGTGATCATTGGCACTCTTTAAACAAATGTAATAATAATAAATGAATACAAACTTTTATTCAACATAAATTGTCAATCACAACAAAATTATACTATTTGGGCATACAACCCAACATTCACCATCTCCAACAAAAAGAAGAAGAAGAAACCAAAAAATTCAAAAAAAGCGAAATGCAAAAGAGAGGAATAGAAAACTGAAAAATGAAAAACCAAAAACCAAAAACTGAAAAATGAAAAACAAAAACAAAAAACTGAAAAATAAAAACAGAAAACAAAACATAAAGAAGAAAAAAGAAACATCAAAATCAGAAGAAGGAAAAAAAAAACAGTAAAAAACAGAGAAAAATAGAAAATATAAAACATCAAAATAAAAAGAAAGAAACATCAAAACATAAAAAAAATTGCAAAAACAGCAACATGTAAAAGAGAAAACTAAAAAGGAAAAAGGATCAAAACCTGAAAATGAAATTTTAAAACAGAAAACAAAACAAAAAGAAAGAAGAAAGAAATTAAAATAAAATAAAAAATAAAAAAAGCAAAGCTTAAAAGAAAAAAAGGAATGGAAATCTAAAAAACAAAAAAAAAAAATTGAAAACATGAAAACAGGAAAAAGAAGAAAAAAAGAAACAGAATGACTCACTAAGCCCGCCGCCGCCGCTGCCTAATTTCCACGATATAGCCGTTGGTGAACGGGTTTACTAAAAAGACAAAAAGAAAGGAAATTTGAAAAACAAAAACCAAAAATCGAAACATGAAAACAGAAAACAAAACAAAAATAAAAAGAAAGAAACGGCAAAAATAAAAGAGTTTCTTAAAACAGAAAGCCTCCCTAGCCGCCCACCACCACCACCACCACCACCACCACCACCACCGATGCCTCCAATCCAACAGCTGACCACCGCCTAAATTTCACAATATAAACGTTGTGGAACGGGATTAGTATATAATATAACCGTTGAAGGAGGAAAACCGACAAGCAAATCAGAAAACCAAAAACCCAAAAAACAAAATCAGAGAAAACAGATGAGAAATAGTCAAACACAAAACATAAAAATGAAAAATGAAAAGAAATAAAATAAAAGGGAGAAGCAAAACAGAAAGACTCCCCCAACTCACCACCGCACACGGGCCACGGCCATCACTGCCCCTCCACCAGTGCCAAATCCTCGCCACAGACACCAACCCTAACTTGCCGTTGAGTAAGGAGATTAATATATAATATGGCCGTTGAACAAGGGATCGAACAATATAGCCGTTAAAGAAGGGAATAAATAATATAGCCGTTGTCGAAGCTCTCTCAAAATTTTTAAAAATAAGTTTTTTTTTAAAAATAAACCAACATTTATAGACAATTACTCACAAAATTTGACTTTAAATAGATTTTTCATAAGTTTTAATTAAAAAAATTAAAAAATATGATACAAAAGTCCAAAGGTTGGGACTTCAGACACCAAATTAAGAAATATTGAGGATATGGGTGCAAAAAAATGAAGAATGGGGATAAAAGTGCCAAAAGTTTAAAGGTTAGGGATTTCAGCCACTAAATTAAGAAAGGTTGATAACATGGGTGCAAAAAAATGAAGAATGAGGATAAAAGTGCCAAAAGTTCAAAGGTTATGGACGGCGGCTGCAAATTACCCTAAAATTGATCTTCATTTTTGCTTAAATTATTATTCAGATAAAAGTTTATCGAGATATCACTTTTGCACAAATCGAATAAGACAAATTTTATGTTGGTAAGGCTTGAGGTGACGTGGGGAGAAATCATCCGACAACGCATGTTCGATTCCCATGTGGAGCAGATTTTCATTGAAATATTGTGGGGGTCTGTCCTGGGGGTTGGCATGTTGGCTCTCTCCCTCAAGTCCCTGTCACTCGTGCACATTCTTCGATTTATAACCTGCCTGGTCAATGGGCCTCTGACACAGGAGGGGAGTTTCGCCTTCGAGACTTTCCCCTTAACAAAAGAATAAGACAAATTTTATGTATTATCTTTAACCTTTGTCCATAAATTAAACATTTCATTAGAGAATATATCAAACGGGTCATTAGAGAATAGTATTAAACAGTTCAATTTTTTTTTTTTGAGACTCTGGTTTAAGATTGGTGAAAATATGTTTTGTTGTCATTATGAAAAACTATTTCTCAAAACAAAAAACTAGTTTTTTACGTCAATAATCTGTTTTGAGTTTTATGTTATAAGTTTTCCCTTGTTTTTATAAAATACATTTTAAAAAACACCATGTTAAACAAGTTTTATGTATTTTATGGAAATGGGCAAAAAGAGCAAAACTTTATCTTTTCATTCATCTAGAAAAGCTTTAATGCCCGTTTGGTAGAGATTATCACTACAAGAAAAATGAGCTATAGGGACGACATCTATAGGGACGATACAAAATTCGTCTCTATATATGGCATATATAGGGACGACAATAAAATGTCGTCTCTAAAAATTGTAATAAATATAGAAAGGACAAAAGTCGTTTCAACACACTTATTTGTCGTCCCTATAAATCCAGAATCTATAGAGACGACTTATTTGTCGTCCCTATAGGTCCAAAATCTATAGAGACGACTTATTTGTCGTCCCTATAGGTCCAATATCTATAGAGACGACTTATTTGTCGTCCCTATAGAGTACATAAGAAATAAAGTCGACTAATATCGTCCTTATAGCCTAAACAATTCGTCCATGTAGGTCATAAGAAATGGCGCCAATTTTTCCCGCTTTGTAAGCTACTGGGACGACTAAAGTCGTCCCAATAGTGCTAAAGTACGTTCCTACATGTCCAAAATCTATAGGGACGACTTATTTGTCGTCCCTATAGGCCCAGACTCTATAGAGACGACTTATTTGTCGTCGCTATAGGTCTAGAATCTATAGAGACGACTTATTCGTCGTCCCTATAGAGTACATACCTATAGCAACAACACGGAACATCGTCTCTAAAGAAATAAAGTCGACTAATATCGTCCTTATAGCCTAAAAAAATCGTCCCCATAGGTCATAAGAAATGGCGTCAATTTTTCCCACTTTGTAAGCTACTGGGACGACTAAAGTCGTCCTAATAGTGTTAAATTACGTTCCTATAGGTCCAGAATCTATAGGGACGACTTATTTGTCGTCCCTATAGTGACAGACCTGTAGAGACGACGGAGTATGTCGTCCCTACAGAATCAAAGGCGACTATTGTCGTCTCCATAACTTAAATATTCGTCCCTGTAAGTCCTAATACTCTCAGCATATTGGCGGGATATTCTCGCACCCAACTCTAGCAATTGGGACGACATTATGTCGCCCCAATAGATGTTCTAGCAATTGGGACGACATAATGTCGTCCCAATAGCTCCAGTCTACAAATTCCCATCAGAAGCAATATTTCTTCAAAGTCTCTTTCAAGCTTAATCCACAAATTCTACCATTTTGAATCTCTCTTTCTCTATTGCAGTCCCCCAGTTTAAAGGTCTTAGTTGCAGTCTTCAAGAGATCATTGGTTAGTCAAATTTACGTATTTCACTTATATATTTAAGATTTAGTTTTCTGTTTTATTTTTACATTTTATTTTATTTTCACAATACATTGCACTTTCATAAACCTTAGAATGCCGTTTGAAGATTAGTTTATTAAGCACACACAACCTCATTTTGGGTTGTTTGATGTTTACAAACTAATCTTTGAATTGTCCTGTTTCAGACAGTTTGACATTGATTTGTAAGTTACGAGTTGTGTTATCATACATTTTTCCTATAATTGCCTCGACTATTGCGTATGATTTTTGGTATTGTCTCCATTTTATTCTCCGGGTGTGGACTGTGTTTAAAATAGTGCGCACACTTAGGAGAATAGAAGGGAGATGCTGTCGAAATTTACACGTGAAACATAGGCAATCATAGAAAAAATTAACACAACTCGTAAATTACAAATCAATGTCGAATGGCTAGGGCCCACACCTAAAATTAGTATTGGAGCGACAAGGAGTTTGGACATTCTCACATCACTTGTATACTACACTTAATTATTGTTATTTTTTTGGTGTTGCAGCAACTCTAAAGTGGAAATGGAAATCAATAAGAGTTGGATAAAGTTGAATAGAAGACAGGCAAAGTCTGCGGAGTTTTGGCATGGTCTGAAAGCGTTCATAAATATGGCGAGGCCATTAGCAAATGATAGGGGAATGATTCAATGTCCATGCAAAAGATGTATAAACATGATGATGCAATTGGTAGATGATGTTGAGTCTCACATATTTCGTCACGGTTTTTACGAGAACTACGAGAGGTGGATTTATCACGGGGAGAGTGAGGAAGGGCCTGTGAATATGCAAGGACAGAACGAAGGGCTTGTTGCAGAAGATGAGATGGCGGATGTTCTTACCGATGTGGTCGGGGATGACTCAGCTGCTGGCAAATCTTCTGATTTAGGTTACGACGCTTTGTTCGATGCTCTGCATTCAGAGTTGTATCTAGGAGTATCTTCTTACTCGTCCCTAAATTTTTTAACTAAGCTGATGCATTTGAAGGTGGTCAATAAGTGGACAAATAAATCTGTAGATGGGCTATTGAAGTTGTTAAAATCGGCCTTCTCCAAAATCAATCTTGTCGACTCTCACTACGAGGCTAAAAAATTAATGTCAAAGTTGGGATTGGGGTACGAATCTATTCATGTTTGTAGGAATGATTGTGCGTTATTTTGGAAGGAAAATACTGATAAAGAAATTTGTCCAGTTTGCTATGAAGTCGTTGGGTGCAAATAGCTGGCAAATCCTCTAGGAAGAATGTCCCGCATAAAGTGTTGCGTTATTTTCCATTGACCCCTAGACTGAAGCGTTTGTTTGCAACAACACATACTGTGAGACTAATGAGGTGGCATAATACAGGTCGCTCGAGGGACGAGGATGATATGGGTCATCTCGTGGATGGAAAATCATGGCGGGCCTTTGACAAAAATCACCCTAATTTTGCGTGTGAGATAAGAAATGTTCGGCTGGGATTGTCGTTAGATGGTTTCAATCATTTTGGTAATATGAGTCAGTCTTACAGCATGTGGCCGGTAGTTTTGGTAACTTATAATCTACCACCTTGGCTGTGTATGAAAGAAGAAAATTTAATGCTAACCTTTTGGATCCCAGGTCCCCAATCACCAGGCAAAGATATGGATGTATTCTTACGGCCATTAGTGGATGAGCTGAAGGAATTGTGGACATCTGGAATCGATACGCGTGATGTATCAAGTAATAACTGTATACTTAGAATGCGAGCAGCGATGTTATGGACAGTTAGTGATTTTCCTGCTCGTATTAGTTTATCAGGGTGGAGCGGTCAGGGTTACGACGCATGTCCAACTTGTAATGAAGAGACACCTTCGACGCGTGTCATCGGTAAGACAGCTTATGTGGGTCATCGACGTTTCTTACCAAGTACTCATCATTGGCGAAATGACCGTACTGTCAACGGACAAACAGAGAGACGTGGGCCACCACCTCAATTGACTAGTGCAGATATCCTACATCAACTTAGTCGTGTGAAAATTAGAACACCAGGAAAACACCCAAGCTATGGGGGTGTTAAAAGAAAAAGGGATAAGAATGAGCTAAACTGGAGAAAGAAGAGCATTTTCTTTGAGTTGTCCTATTGGTCGACAAATGAGTTGAAACACAATTTCGATGTCATGCATGTAGAAAAGAATGTATGTGATAGTTTGTTGGGTACATTATTGGGCGATCCTCATAAATCTAAGGATACAGAAAAAGCGAGACGTGATTTGATGAAATTAAAAATCAGACATGAGCTGCACTTGTACGAAGATAAGGAGAGATTGATGAAGCCTGCAGCAGAGTACACATTTATTAATGCAGATCGTCAAAATTTTTGCAATTTTATACGGAAAGTCAAATTTCTCGATGGTTTTGCATCGAATCTGAGAAAGAACGTTGCGCCTAATGAAAACCGAATAATTGGTTTGAAGTCACACGATTGTCATATCCTCATGCAAAGATTGTTGCCCGTCGGGTGTCGAGCATTTCTAAACAAGACAATTTCATCCACTATTATTGAACTTTGTACATTTTTCAAAAAATTGTGTGCAAGGTCGATAAAGGTTAGCGACATAGTTAATGCTCAACAACAACTCATCCTCATATTGTGCAAGCTTGAACGAATCTTTCCACCGGCTTTTTTTGACATTATGATTCACCTTGTGATGCATTTGTCTGAAGAGGCAATTCTTGGTGGGCCCGTTTACATGAGGTGGATGTATCCTTTTGAGAGATATCTTAAGAAACTAAAGGACTATGTGCGAAATCAATCGAAGCCTGAGGGTTCCATAGCCGAGGGATATGTTGTTGATGAAGCATTGACTTTTTGTTGACGGTATTTCGACGACGTTGAGACACGATTCAACCGACCAGAGAGAAATGACGATCTATGCGTTCCCAAAAAGTAGCTATCTATTTTTGAATCCCAATGTCGTCCTATAGGAAAGAGAAGTTTAGTTGTCCTCGAAAGTGATCTTCGAGCTCAAGCTGAGTTTTATATACTTAACAACTGTCCTGAGATTGAAATGTACTTAAAGTGAGTGTGTACATATTTGTTGTAGTATCTTTAACATTAAACGGTTTTATTATTATAACAATTGCTCAATGTAATTTTTACTTCAACAGTGAGCACAAGGATCAGTTGTAGACTCGTGGAGTTACCAATGTTAACCAGTTTCATAGATCCGATTTTCCTGCTTGGTTTCATACGAAGGTAGAACAATAATACTGTTGCATTTATAATTAGTATAATGTTTGATTAGTTAATGACTTCACATCTTATTATGATAGATTTATGCTCTACATCGGATAAACGCTGATGATGTGTCTCCGGAATTGCTATCTTTGGCGTCTCAGACAAATGCTGTTGTGCATTCCTACCCAGCATGTATCGTTAACAGAGTTCGATTTCTAACTTATGATCGTGATATCCGACGTAAAACACAAAATAGTGGTGTGAGTATTGCAGGGACCGGTGATGAAATATTTTACGACCAGCTTCAGGATATATTGGAGCTTTCATACATAAACAGTTTCTCAATTGTGGTGTTTCGGTATAGATGGTTTAAGTGTGACGGAAAAAGAAAGGTCACAGAGAACAACATCACAAGTATTGACACCAGCAGAGAGGCTTACAAAGATGACCAGTTCATACTTGCTTCACAAGCGAGGCAAGTGTTCTATATTGATGACCCATCACGTAGTCATAACTGGCGAGTGGTTCAAGAAGTCAATCATCGTACTATGTGGGATACGCCAGCGACGGTTCTGACTGAGATAGATTTGCTGCACGATGATAGCTCATCAAACTTCTCGCTGTTTGTTGATCTTGGCAATTTTGAACACATTACTATGCAGCGGGTCGACAATGATGCCATTCAATTGGATCATCCTGCAGTGAGAGCATCGTCGTCGAATGTTAGTGGAGATGAATATAATTTTATTAACGATGAAGAGGTGGATAATGAGGACGAGGACGATAACGATGAGGGCGATGATGGAGGTGAGGTTGAGGCATCTGACACGGAGACAGACTGTGACACTGTCGAATATGACGATAATGCTGATAGAAGCAATGATAGTGACGACGATTGATCAAACAACACTTTGTAATCTTGTACTCTATTTTTAGTAGAATTTTCGTTATTAAATAAAAAATGACCAATCATTTATCTATTTTTTTTAATTAAATTAAACAAATAATAATGATAACGTAATTTATTTAGTTCTTTGTTATTAAATAAAAATTTAGACATCAATTATCTAATTTTGTTATTTTAATTAAAGAAAATATTACAATAACGTCATTTAATTTTGAACAATTTCATACTAATTGTCTGTATTAAACATTAATTGAAAATGAAATTGTGGCGCCATCTAAAGAGGTGAAATTAGTGTTCTCTATAGATAAGAAAAAATTGAAATTCACGCATTTACAATTCAGCACTTTAGATAACCTGGAAATTGGTTTAAGAATTCGAGAAATTGACAACTCAAGTGACTCCGTGTCAACTTGGCCAAATATATAAGACCCGACCCAATCCGTTTAGACAAATTTGTTTGCCATTTCGACGCTTCGGGAGCAACGCCCCCGGAACGGGGATCGACCTGCCCGGTCAGGTCGCGGGGGTCGATGGAGCAGCGCCCCTCGTGGGGGTTCGGGGGCAACGCCCCCGAAACGGGGATCGACCTGCCTGGTCAGGTCGCGGGGTTCGAGGGGGCAGCGCCCCTCGTGGGGACTCGGGGGCAACGCCCCCGAAAGAGAATTCAAATTTCTCTGCATGTGTTGAAGGGCATCCCGAAACCAAATCGAATGAATGAGAAATTATGAAAAATGTGGAATTCGGGTCAAATATTTTACCATGCGATCGCATGGTTTTATTATCATGCGATCGCAAATGGCT
Organism: Forsythia viridissima; assembly: GCA_030279155.1. NCBI lineage: Eukaryota > Viridiplantae > Streptophyta > Magnoliopsida > Lamiales > Oleaceae > Forsythia > Forsythia viridissima. The sequence continues at coordinate 38,429,284 of CM059040.1, forward strand.
GAATTTTTCAGCAGAATGTTTTTCCTTCATACCATGCGATCGCAGGTAACAAATCCATGCGATCGCATGGCTTTACGAACAGATGCCCCCAACAATTTTTTTGACCTTGCGATCGCATGGTTTTATTATCATGAGATCGTAAATGGCTGAATTTTTCAGCAGAATGTTTTTCCTTCATACCATGCGATCGCAGGTAACAAATCCATGCGATCGCATGGCTTTACGAACAGATGCCCCCAACAATTTTTTTGACCTTGCGATCGCATGGTTTTATTATCACGCGATCGCAAATGGCTGAATTTTTCAGCATAATGTTTTTCCTTCATAACATGCAATCGCAGGTAACAAATCCATGCGATCGCATGGCTTTACGAACAGATGCCCCCAACAATTTTTTTGACCTTGCGATCGCATGGTTTTATTATCATGCGATCGCAAATGGCTGAATTTTTCAGCAGAATGTTTTTCCTTCATACCATGCGATCGCAGGTAACAAATCCATGCGATCGCATGGCTTTACGAACAGATGCTCCCAACAATTTTTTTGACCTTGCGATCGCATGGTTTTATTATCATGCGATCGCAAATGGCTGAATTTTTCAGCAGAATGTTTTTCCTTCATACCATGCGATCGCAGGTAACAAATCTATGCGATCGCATGGCTTTACGAACAGATGCCCCCAACAATTTTTTTGACCTTGCGATCGCATGCTTTTATTATCATGCGATCGCAAATGGCTGAATTTTTCAGCAGAATATTTTTCCTTCATACCATGCGATCGCAGGTAACAAATCCATGCGATCGCATGGCTTTACGAACAGATGCCCCAACTTTTTTTTTCGTGTTTTTAATGTATAGGGACGACTGCAGTCGTCCCTTTAGAACCCTAAAATTTACAAAATGTAAACATTCCGCATAATCCTCATATATCATTATTTCCCCCCAATTTCTCACTCTTTTGCACCAGCTGAACTTTTGGCTCCGAAACCCCAAAATAATCTCTGCAATCTTGTCCCTCAAACCAAACCCTCCCTCAACAATCATCTCCAATCTCTACTCACCACCTCAATCTATCACCCTAAAACCATATAAAAGACGTAGGTTCATGATTTCATGCCAAACATTTGATGGGCAGAAAATATTGCAGCCTCCCGACGTTTGGATTCCAGTAACACGTTAGTTTCTCATCGGACTTCTCGTGAGGAAGAATTCATGCTTTTGGTTCATGTTTATTTTGGATATTGTTCAATAACTAATGCAATTAATGAAGTTAGTTTTTGTGACTAATTTTATAGGATATGTTTCTTCCCTACTGCTGTACTTGATGAATTTATTATCCGTTACAATTCTCAGACATTTTCTCTTCTTCTCTGTTATAGAAGCAGTCTTTTTATCATTCATTTTCATTAGTGTTCAATATGCAATTAACATATTAATAGTTGAAAGATGTTCATTGGTTGGTTTAAATGAATTTTTATGCATTTTTGCCTTCTCTTCGCTCTGAGCCCGTGCCCTATTTTGCTTCTTTGTTGGACCGCAAACATCCTTGTATAGTTTGGAGTATTCAGAACTGGACAAAGTTTTGACATGTTTATTTATTATTAAGTTCAGATTTAGGCTGTATTGGATAGTGGCACAAGTAAGTTCGATTTTGAACAACTAAATACATATATCATCTTTGCAACAAATGTTCAGAAATGTATGTCATTTCAGTACGTTTATTTTGGTACATTATTAAATATTTAAGTATACTATGTCATATGTTAGAATTAATTTCCATTGTTGTTCTGCTTTTGTTTGTGTAATGATGTTTTGTTTGTGTGATTTTTATGTCTTTTTGGAATGTTTGTATAATGTAATATGTTGTTAAGTGGTTTGTAATAAATAAAAGTTGAATTACTTCTTAAACAATTTTAACATTGTATGAAATGAGGTAGGCTCGACTCGATGGTGTTATTTCTCTGTACATCATACTTTTAATTTCACTTTCTTAAATGAGAAAGAAGTTAAAAGATTTGGTCAAATTACACTATTGTGTCAGTCATATTAGCTATTTAACTTATATTAACTACAAAAATAGGCTTGAGTTTTATGGAAAAGGAAGTGCATTATTGGTAACAAAGTTTAAAATTTTACTATGAAGATAGAACTATGAAGATAGAAATAATTTGTTTATATTCAATGGAGAAGAAAATACTGGATTCCCTTATTAGGACACGTGATGCTTCAACATCAGTATTTTTAAAATTTGTAGTTGTATATTAAAAGCATAATTGTATTAAGTGATCAACAAAGGGATCATAGTGAATTAGTAAAATTTCATGATAGAGATGCATGTCTTAATTGAGAAAATTCCTTCTATGGAAATACAAAAATCTGATATACATTTCAGCATTTAATTATAGGGATATAATTTTTTCTAGGAGCTTAAGCAAGAAAAATATTGAGGCCCCATAGGAACAACTAAATTTTGGTATTATTAATTTGAGTTCATTATAGTTTAAGAATCTTTGTTTTGAACATTGAGGCCCCATAGGAACAACTAAGAACACTTTTTCACGTTGTTTATTAATTGCCTGGGAGTGCATTGTGCTGAAAATGCTAACTCATCTAATTTACTCACATATGCCATCTATTCTAAAGATGGTTAAATTTTGTACATGCATTTTGAAGCTATGATAGTTGCCTGATCATTTTTTTGTTGTATTGAGACATTGAGACAGGAGATTTCAAAGCTTCTTGTTAAGTAGGACTTATTGAAGCTAAGGACGTGATACAATGGCCGATGTATTAAACCATGGAGGGGATGGTGGAGATGAGCCTCCACATCAGCATGCAAATAGGCTACAAGCGGACTGCCAGACAGGTAAGATAATTTTTTTGGCAGTAAATAGTGTGTATTCTAAGTGATTTACATATTAATCCATTTTTTTTGTGAATTCGTAGCGCCTGCAGCTAAAAAACGGGGCCCTTCAAGATCGTTACATCTTGTTAAACTATTCCAGTCTAACGGGAAAAAACCACTCCCCATAGATTTTGATACACAAGAGGGGACCTATTTACCTACAGGAGAGAATCAAAAATACGTATCGAGGGTTGTGGGGACACATGTGAGACAATTTGTGCACCCCTACTTCGATAGATGGGCAAATGTTCCAGAGGAACAAAAAGCCCGTGCCACGGGCTGCGTATACGTAAGTGAATTAGTTGTCATTTTATACCTTAAGTACTTTTAATAAAGTCTAACTTCAATGACTTAAACAAGATTGATTTGCTATAGGAATTCTTCGACGTCAATCCAAGGCGTTACTCCAAGGCTGATTACAAACTCATTGTAGACGGTATCGAAGATACAGCGGCCCTATGATTTCGTCAGTACAAGGCCAATGTGAATGCATACATAAGAGATAAGGGTACTGCCGTACCTTACCGTGGCCTGACGGCGGATGTATGGGAAAAGTGCATAGAGCGCTCATTGAGTCAAAAATTTAAGGTAAGCACAATTCATTGAATTTAATTAAATGAATTTCCATTAAATATTAATATTAACATTGTATTCATTTCAATTAATTTTTTATAGGATATTTCAATGACGAACAAAGTGAACAGGGAAAAAATAAATTATACTAGCCTGCAGGGATCAAAAACTATAGTTGCTACGCGTTTTGATATGGTAACATATATTATTTTTCATCCATAATTTCATTTTCAAATTATGGAATACGTTTGAGTTATTCATTTAATACTGCATACTTATACAGCGGGACCACCAGACACAGGAGTGGCCGAGTGTCATTGAAACTTTCAAAGTCAACCATCAAAGAAATGGCGAGTGGGTGAACGAAAGGGCTGCGCAAGATTATGTACGTAAAAGTTATTACAAAGTGATGTATTGTTGTTAAATTTTTGAGTTTCACATTTAATTGACAAATATTTGAAATTTGATTATTTAAGGAAAAAATGGTGGAGGAACGGGAAGAGCAAACGCAGCAAGCTAGCTCAAGCGGCGTGGCAGTTAACGAGCACGACGTTGTTCTTAAGGTCCTGGGAGAGAGGAGGGGACACCGACGCGCAATTGGACGGGTTCTGAGGGGCACTTCCCCCTCTCACTCGTCCACTACGACATTGCGGGACCAACCCAGTTCCAGTCAATCTACTCAGGCAACCAATGCATTGAAGTACAAAATGGAGACATACATGCATCAAATGAATGAATTTATGACACTTTTAACGAGTAATCTGCAAGCTGTCATGCCGGGAATTCAGCTGCCGACACCGCCACCACCACCTCCCCTGTCGCCTATGCATGAAGAAGAGTTAGATTCTTTGAACGACGAAGATTATTTATCTGATCTTTAGTCTTCATTTGACTATCTATTTTTAGTTGTACATACTTTTGTTTTGTACATTATGGTTATTTTGTGTTGGAAGTTTTTGTTTTTGTGCATAAACAAATTATCAGTACTCTTTTTATTCTACAGATAACTACTTTTTATTATAAGTACTTCAACTGTACTTATATTCTGAGTTTATCTTTAGTTCTAGGTATAGATATTAACTCTTTTCCCCCCTTCTTGTCATAAAATTGAAATGATTGAAGTTTTTGTGTTTATTGGTTTATCTTTTAGCAAAGCAACTAGAGATTAGATGTAGCAAAAGCTCTGAACCTGAGATTTTATGAGAAACTATTTTTCACATGATCGTAGTTTAGCAGATTTAGGACTAAGACAACCTAGACTGGAAGGAGAAGAATATTTGTCAATTGTTGACGAATTCATGGAAGCTGTTCATGCACGTTGGTCGAAGGCTATTGTGCAGGTCCATTTGTTTTTAAATATGGCTTTAGTTCATATATTTGACAAATACCGTACTGATAATTTGTTGGTTGGAACAATCTTGTCAGTTTGAGGATTTCCAAATGAAGTGGGCTTTTGAAACACTAGAACGCTACCATAAAAGGTTTTGCATGTTCAATGATGACATACAGGTAAATAATGCGGTCAGATCCTGCTATTCCTTTGCTAGGATAGAATATGCTTATTCAATAAAAAGTTCTGGTGGTATTATTGTGCATGGCATTACCGTAACTATCTTTACCTATTATAGGGAACAGCTGGTGTTGCATTGGCTGGGCTACTTGGTATAGTTAGAGCACAGGGACGGCCATTAACGGATTTTGCAAACCAAAAGATAGTTGTGGTTAGAGTTTGTTCCTTGATAAAAATATTACAGTTTGGCTGTAGTTTGTCCTCTTCCCTCCAACTGGCAGGGGGAGGGGAGGGGAGGGGAGGGGAGGGGAGACAGAGAGAGGGTCATTTGTACTGTATGAATATGAAGTCTATTGCTTTATTACATTCGGTTCTCATGGGGTTTTCCTTGGAATTTGGTCCTTTATATTTTGAGCATGTATGACTGCAGGGTCTTATCACGAAAGAGAGAAAAGATATTGATCCTGCAGCTACACCTTTTGCCAAAACCCAAAGAGAAACTGAAGGACTAGGACTTAGTGAGAGAGCCAGTCTTATTGAAGTAGTAAGTTTTCTTTTTATGCAACATCTGATAGTTAGAGTTGTGGAGGGTGATGTGCTTTGGAAAGGAATTAAGCATTGGCGAAGCTTGTTAACATGACTATGAAGGTTGCTCAGCAATATGGTGTAAAGATGATTTTATCTTCATTAATAGTAATGGATCCTATGTGTTAGACAATAATTGCAGAAAATTAACTTCTATGCAGGTCAAGAAGGTTAAGCCGCATGTGCTTCTTGGCTTGTCTGGAGTCGGTGGTATCTTTAATGAGGAGGTTTTCATTGCATAAAAGTTTACGTCACTGTATAATTTGTATTACTGAAAGTTATAAAATGTACAAAAGGGCATGAGTTTTTTATTTGCTTATTTCTTGGTGTTTTAATCAGGTCCTTAAGGCTATGCGAGAGTCGGACTCCACTAAACCTGCTATTTTTGCAATGTCAAATCCCACAGCAAATGGTTTGTCTAGAAGCTTTCTTACTCATGAATATTTCATTGGTGGCATTCACGATACTTCTATTGAACATTTGAATTTTATTTGTACATGCTTTATTATACAGCCGAATGTACTGCTTTGGAGGCTTTCAAACATGCTGGTGAAGATATAGTATTCGCAAGTGGGAGCCCCTTTGCAGATGTTAATCTTTGTACATTATGGCTATTTATAGTTTTTTATGATGTTTTAGGAACAATTTGTTTTTGTGTAAAAATATGATAATATAATTAATATTATTTCAGTTGTTTTTAAAGATTTTATTTAATGTTTCTATTAAGTCATTGTTAATAAATAATTTGAATTAGTATTGAAAGTGTGATAATTACTAGAATTAATAAATTTGAAAAAAAAAATAATTAATATTTTTCTATAGATATTGGGACGATAATAGTCGTCCCAATAGTTTGTCCCCGTAGATATTTTTCTATTGAGACGACAACAGTCGTCTCAATAGTTTAACATATTGGGACGATAATAGTCGTCCCAATAGTTTAACCTATAGAAACGACATAGTGTCGTCCCAATAATTTAACCTATTGGGACGACTAGTGTCGTCCCAATAGTTTAACCTATTGAAACGACTATTGTCGTCCCAATAGATTAACCTATAGAGACGACACTATTGTCGTCTCTATAGGTTAAACTATTGGGATGATGTCGTCCCAATAGTTTAACCTATAGAGACGACAATAGTGTCGTCTCAATAGTTTAATCTATTGGGACGACAATAGTCGTCTCAATAGTTTTTTGAGACCTACTATTCACTTTGGAAATGTGACATAAAGGGACGACAAATGTCGTCCCTATAAATTAAACATATATTGGGACGACAATTTGTCGTCTCAATAAATAAGTTGAAACGAATATTTAGACGAAAGTAAGGGCTATAGGGATGATAAATGTCGTCGTTATAAATCGTGAATATATTGGGACGACTATTATCGTCTCTGTTGACTTACTAGGACGGGCTTATTGGGACGATCATTAGGGACGACTATGTCGTCTCTGTAGCCCTTTAGCGACGACATATCCACCTATAGGGATGACAAAAGTCGTCCCTATAGCTCCTTTTTCTTGTAGTGTATAAATTAGTTTATTTCATCAAAACAGTTTATTTGATCAAAAATAATAAAAAATGACGGCTACCAAGGCACATTTTTTAGTCAAATAAACTATATTTGGTCAAATAAACCATTTTAGTCAAATAAACTGGTTTATAAACTCTACCAAACGGGCTCTATTAGAATAGATTCAATGCTAATGTGAAAACTCATATTTCGTACTTAAATGGATATCTAGGTTGTGAACAGTAAAACTGATTTTGATCTTTGATTTGTCCATTAAAAAAAAGTTGTCTAATTCCTCGTAACATGTTTGGTACTTATAAACACTTATAAGTTAGTCAAATATCATTTTTATTATTATGATAATCATAATAATTAATTATACTGTTCTTTAGTCGAACATATGTCACTACTTTTACATTCTGTATGCTTAAATATGTAACATAAATTTCCATTTCTGAAGTTCATAAATCTGATGCCCTAAATAGGGTTCACATTGTTGTGGTACAAGTAGGATAGTTTCCCATCAAATTTCGACGTCAACAGATGCGAAATGAATCCACTGTAACGATTTTCATACGTTGCCATACAAATCTCGATTACCCTTTTCAACATCTGATCTTCTTTGTAAAATTGCTGACTTAGGAGTTCCTCTAGAGTTATCCACTGAACGTACATAACATTTTCGCAAACAAAAATTGTCATTTTCACACCAAAATAAATAAATAAATAAATTCTTGCAAGCTATAATCTATATAAATCAGTTACCTTGGCATCCTGTATTTCGTTTTCATCAATCTTGATATCGAAGGATAATGGCTCAAGCATGCACACGAACAGCAAGTCTGATTTCTCAAAAGCCACTCGGTGCACATGTCTGTGATATTTGCAACAAGTGGAAAAATGTCACACCAGACGAAATAGAAAAATCTCTATTTTTTATCAAATATATTTCTTTCTTAATATTGTTCAGTACTTATAAAAATAGAAACTAAAAAAAAAAAAAAGGATTATTTACCTGAAAGCAACCAGTTCCAGGAATGTTGTGTCTATCTGTAATGGGAAACAGATGAAGAAAAATTGGAATTATTATTACCTTGAAGCTGTAATGTCATGGAACCTTGATCATATTGAAAATGGAAATAAATTTTTTTGTCCTTACACCAGTTTCTTCCTTCACTTCTCTTACAGCTCCTGAGAACAATTCTTCAGACTAAGATCAAACAAAAGTGAAAAAATAAATAAATTATTACTTGCACCACTGTGAAGAAGGAAATGCAGAAAGAGACTATAAACTTTTTTAATCTTTTGTAAGTTCAAGTCTCGTTGCTACTCATTAATAAATATTGATTATGATGTGTTGATTAAAACAGATGGATTGTATTAAAGACAAAATTTAATAATAAATAAATTCGATCCCACTATAGAAGTTGACACTTTTAGATTTAGATGTAGTAGTTTGATAGGTAGCCTTGTCTAGGCATTTACTTATTACCTTAAAGTAGAGTACAAATACCTTGTTGATAAAACCAGTTGGCAACTTCCACACTCCAGAGCAACTACAAGAGCATTTTTCTTTCACTACTAGGATCTGATGCCATAAATATTTCAAACAATGATAGAAAATATTAGAGCCAAGAAAAAAAAAATTATAATTCATTCGTGTGCATATACCTCCTTGTTGTCGTTGATCACGAATCCTGCAATGCCGATCTGATGGGACGGACCAGAAGGGAGCATGCAGGGCTCATCAGGAATCCAGTAGGTAAGCATAACATATCCAGGTTCAGCATGGTGGTAGATAAAACCTTCCTGCAATTATGAACTTATTGATGCATATATATAACAAGAAGATCAGTTTGATTCATATAATGTATATGGAACAACCTTAATAGCTAGTGGAACAAGATCTGCTTGCTCTTCCAACAATTTCAGCCATATCCCTCTTTTCCCCTGTGCAGTAGGAGAACACAATTTGAAATTAAAATGATTACAAAAAGTATAAATTGCAGCTACCGTCCTCAATTTCTAATTCTTACTATATATACCCTTCTATTTTTAGGCGACCTAGTCACAGTTTCGGTCCAAAAATTCTGCTAACACGCATACTACTTAAAATTGGAAGGTTGGTGATAACAACGTCAAGAAACAAACCTTAAGACAAAAGTGCAAAAGGATAAAGGCCTTACGATAGTGATATTTTGGTTCAAAAATTGTTTGTTTCGATTCTTCCAAACACATAAGGGCTACCAGTATCGTGTTTTCAGCATATTCATGTTTATTTATTCCCCAAACCCGCAATCCAAGGGAAGGCCTCATTTGAACAGATATTCTAGCCAACAATTATTTACAAAATTTGTGCATGATTTAGGTCCTTTGATGAAAAAAAATTCACTCCGCACGCATTCAAATAAATATTTTTGGCCTTCTAGATGAGTTGATTCGATTCGTGTATAAAACCTTGTACTTCCAGGTGGACAAAGATGCCCTAAGTGCAGATGCAAAAGCATTTGCAGTTGAGGGTAAGCTTGTGGGTTCAATCACAACCCCATTGTATTCATCATTCCATACATCCAGTAATTCAACTGATGACTCTGGAGCCACCATATCTGGAGACAAAACTTGAACTTTTTGCTTTCGAGAAAAACCGAGCTTAAAACTAGCTGTTTTAACAAGAATCTGCTTCGATTTCAAACCTGATACAGAGGGAAGAAAGTGTCATATATCAACTGTGATTTATAATTCACATTTATGTAAAAAAAGCAGTAAAAATATGAAAACATCATCTCCTGATCAATTAATAACTCACTACTGGAAAATCCAGTAGCACTGTCATTTTTGCACCATGTAATTTTTGGGCCAAAAGAACCTGGAAATTGGCAGATTGTTACTTTTGATGCCATCACTACTGAGTTTTTGGACAAATAGCTAAACAAAATTGCAGGTTGCTTTTTGTGAATGTGTTGCATTTATGTATATAACCTCTAGAATGGTATGCACATTACATCAGCTGATGAAAAAGGAGAATATTAGGCAAATAGCATCCAGTAGTGACGTAGGAGGAAAGATGCTGTGGTAAGCCCACTGGGTTTTTAAGGCTATGTTAAAAATCTTTTCCACCTTTTGTTGTTTGATTGTACAAGGAAAATGAAAATGATTTTCAAGGTACAATCCTAAAGCACACTTTTGGCCACTTTCTTGGAAAATATTTTCTCACCTATTTGGTGGATATTTTTTTCCACCTTACATGAAAAATGTTTTTATTTTCCACCATTTTCCATGGAAACCAATCAAACACACCCTAAATATAAAAACTTAAGATGTCAAAGAGAGGACACGTCCTCCTAAGTACAAGTCGGATTCAATTTTTCTTCAAGGTCAGACACGTGCACAACTTTAATAAATAGGTGCTGAAGAAGCTTGAATATATCTAATCACATTTTCTGAACACTATAGATGTCAGCATATTTATTTACATAATTTTTTTCTCAACACGTTTTGCTATACATTTACTAGACACATCCAGAAGATTTATTTGAACATGCTTCCAGAATTGATTGATGAGATATTCCCTCGTTTATCCACATTATATACTGAATGCTTAATCCATTACAAATTACAGGTAGCTTTTCAAGTAGTGAAATATTCTTATATAACAGGAATATATGTATATTTCTACATCAAATGGAACTATACTTATTCCTTACTGAATAAGTTATCCGTCCATTAACCTTCTAGTGTTCTCTCTATTTTCTTCTTGAAGATATAGAAATGGAGATATCCGAACAAGTTGTGTAGGAAGGTAGAAATCCTACATCAACTAAATATCTAATTTATAAATATCATATAAAGGCCTTTTAAGATAGAACTCCAAAACTAAATTATTAAGAATTAACTATACATGCACATCGAAAATTTAAAATTAATTCCCTTCACCAGAATTTGATGGAAGTATTTGGTTGTGAATTTTTGAACGAGGTGGTTCCACGTTCTAATATTGTCGACAGGATTAGAGTCTAATCACTCTCTCGCCTCATCTCTCAGCGTATGCGGAAAGAGTCTCGTTATGATGGCATCATTCCCTTGTTAAGTGAAATTACTATAAAGCTCCAAAAAATGGGAAATATTGTTGTGTGGATTTTTGTTCAATTTCTTATAGAACTGCAGATGATTATGTATAGATTTATCACATATGGGCGTAGTTGAAAATTCGGCTGTCTATTTGGCAGATATTCTATGGTTGATTGATTCTGAACGACTGTTGGGTCATGAATCTCCCAACTAGTAGGTCTTCTTCATCAACCACAACTGGTTGTGGAAATTGAATATGGGCATCTGCCATTGTATTTTCTTGCTCTTTATTTCGTTTATTCTTCTCTTCTCTTCTCTTCGGTGTTTTCTGAAAGTCTTCTCGATATCGGGCTCAAATGGGACGAGATCAAAGTCCTCCAAGTTTTGCATATACCAAATGCAACCGCCTGAAAAGATCAAACTAAGTGAGGTAAAATAATCACAAAAATATTAAAAGAAATATAAGAAGCAAAAAAAAAAAAATCAAACTTAAGCTAAAATTTGAGCTAATTATCTCGATCCCTGGCAACGGCGCCAAAAACTTGTTCGATCAAATCATGTAAGCATACATGATCTTGACAAGTAATAGTGAGATAAGTTAAGGAATGTCGTTCCCACAAAGACTTCAATTTCTTTTCATTTAAATTAAATCAATTCTAGCTTTCATTGAATAAACACGTGATCAATTGGTGATTTTATAAAATTAAACTAACTTAACTAGTTGAGTGAAATGCACATACTGATTATTGATGAAAAATTCAAATAGACAAATTATACTAGAAATCCGACCACAATCAATATTCATTTTAATCCCCAAGTCTCCACTTTCTAATCCAATTTGTGTTAACAATTATCTAGTAATCTCTTTTGAGTAGAAGTAAAATATCCTATTTTTTATTTCGAATATACAAACATGCTTTCAACCTCAAGATTATCTACTTTGATTGCACCAAGCATATGAAATTATTTTTAATTTCTATTGGACTTGGCGTTTAAAACCATAGTGAGCTCACTTATTTTGAAGTTCCCGGAAACACAAAAAACAAGTCTCATACACACTCAAACATTGATCAATAATTATGTTGACCTTGAAATATGCACTATCCACGTGTCAACAGATCTCCAATCAATCTTCTGCTAGCATGTATGTTACTTGCACACTTGAACAACCGTTAGTACCAAGATCACCAGGAAAAAGGGGCCGGTGATCATAGGTACTCCGACGATCAAGTCAACAGCCGGTACAAAGTATATAGAGAATATTTGGATGTAGCAGAGACAAACAAGCAGAGATTTGAGTAGAGTTCAGGGTAGAGAATAATGCGTACCTTGCAATGATGAGAGATCTTGTATTTATAAGGGGGAGTTCTAATTGATTTAGGGAAGCGATCAATTAGACCCCTGGTGAGATTCTCCTTCCTTATAGGATACGGAATAATTGAGTGTGAACACAATCTCTTACATTTTAGTCCTAATCTAAGTTGATTTCCAGTATTACGTTGCTAATTATTAGGAGATATAAGAGTCTATATGATAATCAAATACAATATTTCTTGAAATATCTCTTTAGCTGTCCCAAAATTTCAGATTGATTGCTTATGAGATTCCGCGGGTGTGAGTAGTTGGCGAGGGACCCCGTTTTAGTCAGGATGTACGAACCTCTTTATGGGCTTCGTTTTGACAAGGCGTTAGTGTGCGAAGACCTTTTATCATAATTTGGAATTTTGAATGCCATGGAAGGTTGAGGTGATCCGTCTCGAATCGCCCTAGTGGACCCAAGAGGTGCCGTGCGCCGATGATAGATGTCAACTGGATGTCGGACCCACCATTAAGGCTACTTAGACTTTTCTATAACTTATTGACTTTTCTTGAACTAAAAGGATTTTATACAACTTTTGGCAGAACTTCCCTTATAAAATTGACTAAACCAAACCTGAAAAGCAACAAATTTCCAAAACACATTATATGCAATATCAACTAGGGTCCACCTGTCCCCTCCAAAATAGATATAACCACTGTTCAAAATAAAACAAAATAAAACAATCCTAACTACTGAAATATACCGTCTATAAATTGAAGTAAAATGCAATAAGTCTATCTAACTTCTATATGTGATATAAAATGACTTATATATAAATAAAACGAACATATACTCCAAAATTAACAACTACATAGCCTAAAGAATGAATCATATAAACTAATGGATCGTGTGGCTCTGACTCAGCTCAACAGATTCTCCAATCTGCTCAAAACTAAACTACGTGATTAAAAATATAGAAAATCTGTGAGCTGATAGCTCAGTGAGTGGAGAGTTCGTAATTAATCATAATTTTCAAGAAACTGATTTCTCATATTATATATATATATATATACATATTGAGTAAATACAAACTCTAAATCATAAAGAAACTGGATAATATGATAATTCAGTAAATCTGCAAAGAAGTGCCATCTTATAGCAACATATGCAAACATGTGATTCTGCAAACTAAATAAAGTGTCATATACAAACTCTATATATATATATATATATATATATAGAGTAAATACAAACTCTAAATCATAAAGAAACTGGATAATATGATAATTCAGTAAATCTGCAAAGAAGTGCCATCTTATAGCAACATATGCAAACATGTGATTCTGCAAACTAAATAAAGTGTCATATACTCAAAAATTACACCAGAAAGTATCATGAATCACTGATAATCTGTAATCTGGTCATATGCGCGTAGATTAGCTGAGCACTCCCATACACGGCCCAAAGCCCCTCTGTGTACGAAAGTGGGTCACAAAGACCTCTGAAATAAGCACCCTTATACATGGCCCAAAGCTCCTCTGTGCATAAGAGTGGATCATAAAGACATCTCATAATACACCCTAGTACATGGCACAACGCCCCTTTGTACACTAGAGTAGATAACAGCATCATCAAACACTTTCTGGTGGATTTATAAATTGTATCTAAATAATGGCATTTCTCATAATAAAACATAATAATAATTTGAACTGATAGAACTGAATTTATTTATAAAATCTATTTTATTCTGAAAATCATGCTCGTCTTCATAATAATTTTATAGCTAATACATATGGTATTTAAAGTCTTATATTTTGAAAAATAAGTTTTTCCACTCACAGAACTTTTGGTTAGGACTAAGTTGGTCGGTACGCAGCACCAACTTCTTCGTGACCTCCTGAAATAACATATAATTGCTCGAATAAATAAATAATCATCTCAAGTAACACTAATTATCAAAGACAAGACAAAGCTTAACTTCCTGTACTTAAGCAAAACTTATTCAAAATTCATTTATCCACTTGGATCTAATTCTCATTCTAATTCACCACTTTTCACCTCTATCAATTATATGTGACCAAGAATAATTTCCTTAAATTTCGTAGTAAAGTCACCTAGCTAGAATCCTATTTCCATTTACTCAATAACCTATGATTCTCCTTTACAACACATCCACTTAAAGGGCTCAAATAGAAATTCTAGAGTTTGCTAAAATCATCATTCTAAGCTTTTAACATAAATAAACCAATACAAATCTTAAAATGCTTAAAATAGCTTGAATCTCTAATTAAATCCACTAAGTCAAGAGCCCTAAAAATTTATCAATTAATTCCATTACTAAACTTGAATAATTAGCCCATTAAACTCAAAACAATCATTTAACCTTCGTAAATTTCACATTTAAGTCAATAAGCGTAAACCTTAAAATTTAACCTCATTTTTAAAATAAGTGGGTTCTTGCTTACCTCTTGAAAATGGAGAAGTTGAAGAACCCAAGCCTTAATTTTCCGACTACCTGGCGATTCGGTTGACACCTTTCTTCATCTTCTTCTTTCTACTTTTTCTTCCTTTTCTTTCTTTTCTTTTTTCCCTGGCCACGTTTCTCTCTTCTCTGTGCGTTTTCCCCTAAAAGAAAATGGGTCAAAATTCATTTTCAACTTATGCCTTATTGCATACTTAGTCCCCAACTTACATACATAGTGATATTTAAATTCTTAACTATCCATATTTTATAAAATAGCCCCAAATAATTTATTTACTTAATTTAAGTCCCACTTTGACTATTCAATTTGGACTTGACCAAAATCTCATTGACTTTGACTAAATAAATTTTGACTTTGACTAATTTAAAACGAGTTATAACAAGGTGAGGGCCTACGAAGCCCTCACTAGGTCTCTCTTTGCTAACCTGAAAGCCTTACCAAATTTAGGTGGAAACAATAGTCTCCCAAGTCCAAGTTTAATATTTACCCTAAGCGTGGGACTTAAGAAAGTGTGTTTATGTTTGTTTTATTTTTATTTTTTGCGAGGACGAAGTTGTTATGTTCTTCCACTTGCGAACCTTTGCCGAAACTTGACTAGTATGGGAGGCCTTCGCATTGTTTCATATGGGTGTATGAGCAGAAACTTGTCGAAGCTATTATGCCGAGGAAGTCCTTCGTAGATATATTAAGTTCTCCAAGTCCAATGCTTGTTTATTCATAACAGGCAAGGGCTTTGACTTGTGAATTTTTAAAATTGGGTGGGGTCCACGTAGCTTGATTGGAGTTGAGTAATTATGGCACTATTGGTTCAGAATTACAAAAGGTGGTATGCAACGGCACTGTTGTTTTGAAATCGAAAAAGGGAGAGTTTCATGACTTGGATACCTCTAATCGGGATCTCACCCTCAACCGTACTCATCTATACTATCTACTTTGAGAGAGCCTAGGCTCATCTTACACTCTCACATATTTCTTTCACGTCCATAGCGATTCGAACCCAAGACCTCTACCTTTCGTATCCATAGATTACCCAATTGGTACAAGCATTCAATTTAAGTGCCTCATAACGTAGGGGTCTTGGGTTCGAATCATTGTGGATGCAAAAGAAATCTGTGAGGGAGTAAAATGGGCCTAGGCTCTCCTAAAATAGACAATATGGATGAGTATAGCTGGGGGTAAGATCCCAATTAGAGGGATCCTGGTCGTTATAGAGAGTCATCATTGTAGCAGCCATTTGGGTGATGTGCTTGGGAGGTGCATGGAGCATGTCAGCCTCTTGAATTTAATGTTTGTGTGTTTTCATCTCCCGCCTTCCAACCTTTGAATGCCATGTGTTTCTGCCTGCAACAGACCTGATCTGAGGATTTAAAATCAACGGTCTAGATTCAAGGGGCTTTATCTGTTCAAGCCATTGCCATATTTGGGGTTTCTTTTACTTTTGGAAAAAGCAAACTATTCTCTAGCAACTTTTAGAGTTTTTTGGTGATCTTCTAAGCATTTTCAGTGTCGGTTTTCATTTGAAGTCCATATTTTCACTTTAGGCCACAATTCTTAGGTAAAGAAGAGAAATTTCATTTGTATTTTTCTTGAGCGTTTTGTGTTGATTTGTGTTTAGCGTCATCCGGCCTACTAAAGTCCCTTAGTGAACCACTATTTACCTTAGATGAAGTTAGGAAAAATGTCTTATAAAAATGACGATTCTCAAAACCAATCTGGCCTCCGTACTGGCCCAGAGGTTAGAGGGGATGCCCTATCTTAGTCAGAGGGGCAAGATGTGGTTGGGCATGAACCGACGGTTTTTTATTACTCTTTTGCATCTACTAGTGGGAAAGAAACAAATCCAAGGGCCACAGCGAAGGCCAAAAAGAAACAACGAGATACTGGGGTCCAGAAATGAGGACCTCGTTAGACAGGCGAGATACCTCAGCAGCCCGGCAGTAAAATGAGGAGTTAGCTACCTCTGCCACTATTGCCTCATTGGTTCACTCCAAAATTAGATAGGCAGATCTGGAGATGATTAGCTTAGCGTACGTTGTCCTGGACTCTATTATGTTCCAGGCTCCTACCTTAAATGAACGAGATGACGATTCTTCTGATGGGTTTGTTGTGATCTATGAGCCGATAATGCAGTAAGGCCTTCGACTACCCATTCACCCTTTCTTCCATGAGGTTTTACATGATTTCAACCTGGCCCATGCCAAATTACACCTAACGGATGGGGTCAGATAGTGGCCGCGTTTCTCTTGTTGAGGATTGCTAGGGTTGGTGGTGACTTTTCGACGAGGGATTTTGAGACAATTTACCGACCATGTAGGTCTAGAGAGCTAGTTTAACATGTCCCCTAGGCCGGGTAAAAAATGGAGAACCGCTATCGATAGCCCAAACAAAGTCCACAACTAGAAGGAGGCCTTCTTTTTTGTTTGGAATGACTGAGAGTTTAGGCTGGAGGATATTCCCAATGTTTTCGTACCTTGTTGCTTTGGAGAACTTGGTATACTTTGTTTCTGTTCGTCCATTTCATTCCTGACTTAATCCTTTTATTGCCTTTGCAATTTACGAGAAGCCACCTATTTCGAAGAAGGAGCACGTAGATTTGAGGTCGATGTGGGCCAGGGTTCGCGAGCTCGAAAGTGACTTTAGAAGCCTCGACAACCTATTTTGGGACGACATCCTTTTAATTTGTTTTGGTTTGATAGGTGATTTTACCTTTTGAAGATGTTCACCTAACCTTTAGGAATGTTGTATAAATTTTCCTTTGTATTGATCTTTCTACTGTTGTGTAACCAAATATACCTTTAAGAGTATTCTCGTCTTCAATGTTGACGAGGACGAAAATGAGGCGAGTGTCGCTGCCCATTCTTCATCACCAACTGAGATTCATGTCGCGGTGCCTCTTCAGGTGGTACCGTCCTTATCTCCAGCTCTAGCTCTGGCCCTACTCAAGTCCCAAGTGTGACCGTCTCACCTTCACCTGCACCTGTACCTCCACTTCCTCGAGGCCCTTCGCCATCTTTCTCTCAGAATACTAGCAAGACAAAGACAATGAGTCACAGACGAGGCAGGCGAGACTCGGGGTCAGAAAAGAAGAGCAGCCTTGACAACTAGGGAAGGCCTAATGAGAGATGCTCGTCAAGACAGGCGAACTAAGAAGACTCACTGCTCTGGGTCTAACTCTTTCCAAGGCACATCGACCGCGAGGCCTTCTACCACATCTTTCGGTAGAACTGAGTATGTCAACATCGGGTTGCGCTGTGATGAGTTATACCAGAGAAAGGGTTGTCAAATAGGCCAATTCAGCAGATGCTCACATCATTCTCTGTAGTGGCGGTGGCCAAAGTGTACAAGTATTGGACATCGACTAGGGAGAGGGGTGTAAAATAGGCCAATTTGGCAGAGTTGATTAAAATGGCGGTGATAAACACCGCCCGGGGCCTAGTTCTAAACAACGAACTCTACATCGTTTTAACCTGCTTCGAGTGGAAGTTCGACAAGGCTGAGGCCAAGTCAAAGAAGTTTACTGAGGATTTTAAGGCAATGGACTTCGTGAACAAATGGTTGGGCTCGAGGCTCTCTGGTCCAAGGTGAAGACTTTAGCTTTGGCCGAAGCTATCTTGAAAACAAAGCTGGAGGTTATTGCCGAGGATGTTCGGCAAGCAGAGAAAAGGGTATTAGCAGCCCAAAGTCTTAAGAAGGCTGTTGAGAGTGCCCTGAAGGCGGGCCGATGAGAGGATTGCTACGGTTAAGAGCACTATTGTCGGTCAACTGTGATTTTGATGCTATGGTCCATGAAAAGGACAAGTAGTTCACCGAGGCTAGGACAGAGGTAGAAAGCGCTAAAGAGGAGTTGGCCGCTGTGAGGGCCTCTATTATGGAGGCCAAGGTGAACGCTGTGAGACTCTACTAGAATAATTTTGCCTTGACTCTGGAGTATGCTCGCCTTGCTACCCACTTTATGGAAGTTGGCAGGGATCAACTCACATAAAGGATTCGGGAGGTTTATCTTGAATGGGATATTTCCTTTCTTCTTTCCAAGGCTACTCCACCTTCCGAGGCTACTGCTCGTGCTCCCTCATCCCCAGCTGGAGTTGTTTCATCTAATCTCCTAGCAAAGCCCCTTCTTGTGCCGACCCTAAAGAGACAGCAGGGTCGTATGATGCCTTTTGTATTTTCTTTTCTTCCTTTTGTGTAATGAAAATTTCATTAATCAAGATGATCTTTTTTTTTTGTTTAAGTATTAGTACTTCATTTCTATACTTGCTATCTTTGTTTTCGGTAAGCCTGTTTCTATGCTCACTATCTATGCAAATGATCTGAAACGTCGTGAACTAGACTGCTAAGTTTGACAATAATTCAGCGAAATAAGTGTTTTAGCTTCGTTGTGTGCCGTTACTTGTGCAACAAATTAGGAAATGTATGCATTTAGTTATTTACCCAACATTCGTCCATCTTGAACCTCTTCGCGTTAAGTAATTTATCTGGTGAGTTGAGGATTTAGTTATGAACCACACTCTCACGCGGCTTCGTTTGTTTGACTTGTGATTATACGTGTTAGGCAATTTACCCAGTGAGTTAGGGAGTTGGCTACGAACCACACTCTCTCGCTGATTCGTTTGTCTGATTGGTAATTTGTACTCGTTAAGTAGTTTAACCAGTGAGTTAAAGTGTTGGCAGCAAACTACACTCCTTGTTTGTTTGACTTGTCATTTGAACTCGTTAAGTAGATTATCCAGCGAGTTAAGGAGTTGGTCACAAACCATTCCCATCGCTGCTTTGTTTGTTTGACTTGTAATTTGTACGCATTAAGTAGATTACCTAATGAGTTAAAGAGTTGGCTGCAAACCATACCCCATCACTGCTTTGTTTGTTGAAGACTGTAATCTTGATGAGAGAACTTTGATTTGAAACCAGCTAAACTTTGAACATGATTATCCATGAATTTCAAAAATGAATAAAAACCAATTGATAGACTACTTGGCACTTATTAATAAGAACTACTGATAGTACGAACCTAGTGTGTGATGTTCCACATGTGTTTTGTTTTCTTTCCGTTAAAGTATTCTAACTTGTAAGTTCCATGCCGAAGTACTTCGATGACCTTATACGGTCCTTCCCAAGTGGGCCCAAGGGTTCGGTTCCGATCTCTCTGTTAGCAAGGAAAACCTTTTTTAACCCAATCATTAACTTGGAAGCTCATGTTCCTGATTTTGGAGTTGTAGTATCTAGCCATCTTCATTTGATAAACAACTAAGAGAAGCTGTGAACTCATATGCCTTTTTTCTATAAGTCAAAGCTTGCCTTATGTAGATCTTTGTTGGCTATTTCATCAAAATGCAAGCGCCTTGGGAAAGGTATCCCAACTTCGAAAAGGATCATCATCTCTGCCCTGTATGCCATAGCGAATGGGGTTTCACCAATTGCAGTTCATGAGGTAGTCCAATATGACCAGAGGACCTCAGAAAGTTCGTCTGTCCATCCTCCTTTTGCAGATTTCATCTTCCTCTTTAGAGTGTGTTTGATAATTTTGTTGACGGCCTACATCTAACAGTTAGATTGTGGTTAGTAGGGGGTGGAAAAATCTCTCCTAACTCCAAGCTCTTCACAGTTCGAGTTCTTTCCTACAAAATGGGTCTCATTATCTGAGACTAGGGAATACAGGATCCCAAAACAGCAAATTATATTCTTCCACATGAACTTCCACGTGTTTTCCTCTATGATCTTGGCTAAGGGCTCAGCTTTGCATCATTTGGTGAAGTAGTCTACAGCCATTATCGCAAATTTGGCACCACCCCTGCCCAACGAGAGGAGATCGATGAAGTCAATCCCCCCGTTTGGCGAAAGGTCATGGGCTGGTAACTGGTGTGATATCTTGAGTTGGGAGCTTTAGAAGAATGACGAACCTTTGACACTTGTCACATTTCTTTTCAAAGTTGTGGGAGTTTTTCTTCATGGTTGGCCAATAGTATTATTACTTCAAGGCCTTTTGTGCCAGGACCATTCCCCAAGCATGATTGCTACAAACTCCTTCGTGGATTTCCTGCATAATACAGTCAGCTTCATCATTGGTAACACATTGTAGAAGCGGCGAATTGAATCCCCGCTTATATAGAATTCCACTATGTAGAATGAACTTCGCGGCCCTTCTACGAAGCTTTCGAGCTTCATTCCTATTATCTGGCTGACATGACCCATCCTAGGCAATATTTATATACCCGAGATGTGACATGCGCCGATGATACCAACTAAAGGTTGGACCCACCATCAAGGCTACTACAGTTACACTCATTATGACTTATTTTTATGAAAATTTCGGCATAATCTCTCATGTAATTTGGACTAGCCAACCTGGATTAAAATACCACAAATACCTTAATCACAACTAAATGGGACTATTTGCCCATCCAATAACCACAACAAAACAACGCGGTAAAGACTAGCTGAATCATAAAACTTTTATTATTCAATTAACATAAACTATACATATGGATACAAAAAACTTAGTGAGCCCACCTAACTATTTACAAGTGATGTAAAATGATATCCAAAAATGAACATGTGTCTCCAAAATAATGACTACATGTGTAACCACCAACTTTTTTTTTGCATTTTTAATTTAAAGTAAATATTTTATATTACACTTGGCGTCGCTTCGAACCTTATTGTTCATTTTAAATATTTTTGCCACGCTAAATGTTGCACGCGTTTGCTTTAAATTTTAATTGACAAAAATGAAGTATATTTTATCACCGAGCTTCGTTAATTTTTCTTACATTGAATAAATGTTCTTGGTTTAATTTCAATTCAAGCCAACCGATTAAATTAAAAAATAAGAAAAATATTTAACTTTTATTTCGACCTATGCTAGTCCAGTTTTCAGCAAAGAAAACTGCACCCCTGTTATGCCGAAATTAGTAAACTTTTAGCACAAAAAGTTTTACCCGTAATTAACCCCAAACAGCCCCTTATTCCTACCAGAAAAATGCCTCCAAACATACTATTATTCCTTGCCAGAAAACACTCCCAAACAACCTCTAAACCTTGATGAGAAACTACCCACCATCAGCCATTTCCAGCAGAAACTGCCTTCCATTATCTAGCCAGAATTTGCCCCACCTAGCAACCCATTTACCCTTACTTGTTAACCAATTTTCCCCCCAATAAGGTCTCAAAATTCGGTAATTTCCTCCATCAAAAAGCAGAAGAAATCGTCCAGCTCTGCTGCCATTTTTACATAAAGTTTTCAGCCCTTTATCCTGGTATTTTTCTTTTCTTCCTGTTCCAACAAAGTGCCTTCCACAACTCCCAAATAAAAACGCCCCTCCAACTACAAGAAACCACCCCCATAATCTCCCAAAGTTCTGTCATTTATCAGCCAAATAAAAGGACCTTATTCTTTCCTTTTTCCTTCAGATTTTCGGCTAGCACACAGTAGCCATTTGTTGCCATTTTAGTCACCAATTTTTCCAGCAACTACCTTCATTTCTGTCCAATTTTTGGCCAGCAGAAAAAGCGGTTTAACTTGGTTTTAATCTTCACAAGAGTTCTTTATACACACGTCTATAAAATAGTGTACGGGTTTTGATTTTTGGAAGCTGCAAAAACAAATTTTCTTTATCAAAACTTCAACTGAAAACCCATTTTCGAGGTAGTTTTACTTGTAAATGTAACGGTGATTTTTAAATAAAGTTTGTAAAAATTATGATGTTATATAAATGCCATGCAAACGTATTTAAAAAGGAGCTTATAATAGTGATTGAAGGTAATCACTTTAATATGTTTGTGATTGAAGGTAATCAAGTATGACGTTATGTGGTGCCGGCTACCAATTTTTATGTTCTTATGTACATTTCAAAAATGATGGCATGTCAAATTTATGTTCAAGTATAATTTTTTCACTTGTTGTAAGCATAACTACTGAGTGTTTCTTATAAATACTCACTCCCAAAACGAATAAATTTTCAGATTGAACTGATTGGTGTTGATGCGATGGCGGTAGGCTAACAAGCTTGTCATAGAAATTCTTATTTAGTTTAAGTTTTGACGTCGAGAAGATCAAGTCAATTATGATGTAAGTACTATATTTTAAGTATTTAATTCAGTATTTAATTATGTAATATGTACGGAAACAAGATATTGGTTTAATTGCCGTTCAAATTTTTAAATTTGAAATTTGCCTAGTTTCATTTTCAGAATTTTTAGCTTACTGTCTCCTTTTCGAAAAATCATAACATTTGCTACGGTTGGAGTTTTTGAGTGAAATTAGTGACTATAGAAAGTCCTATATGTGGTCTAATAACAAAAATTAGAATCACTCAAAAATTCCATCGTATAAATTTATTATGTACGTTTGAACGGGCTCTCTTAAGGCACCCATGACAGTTTTCAAGTAACTTCGGCTATCATTTTCACCTACCAAACGTTGTAGTTAATGTTTGAAATTTTAATATATTATAATCTGTAATCCCAAATATCTACAGATAAAATTTTGAAATTTTTGAAATTCGTTTGAATGGTCAAATAAATTGTGGCGACACCTATTGTGGTATAGGCAAACTATAAAATTTTGAAATAAATTCCTCCTCTTGCACACTTGTTTTTTTTTCTGCAAAATTCTAGTTTTTAAAAAACTCCAAGGGCATGGAAAATATTATTTGGAGTCGTCATATATATTTAAAGATTTATTTCAGTGACCCTCCAGATTGAGAAAATCTGGGACATTACAGCTTGGTATCAGAGAGCGATTTTACTTTTCTAGACTCGTGAAATTTTTATTTTTAATTTTATATTATTTTATTTATTATATTTCATTTTGGTCTTTATTTTAATATGTCAAGATGAAATTTTAGAGGTTGAGAATTTTAGAAATTAAGTATCGCTACTCGCCATCGCCGCGCTATGCCAGTTCTGAGTTAAAATGTGGGGTTGATTAAAATTCTATTTTTATGTGGTTAAGTATGATAAATGGAACTCATATTTATAGAAAATTTTAATTGTTTCATTTTACGATGAAATGTTAAGTTAAAATAAAATTTTATGTTAGTCATTTATTTTTAAATTAAAAGATGATAGAAATCCACCTAATCGAACCCTTTATAAATTGTATCTCAAACATGGTTCCTCCAAGTGATGATTTCCTAGAACGTGCCGAAGCGGCAATGAATGATTATATACTTTTTGCTTCGGATCCCGAGTGGTCAATTGGCCATCATATCAGTAACCATATGGCAGCTCGTATCAGGGCGATGAACTATGGTTTAGTAACCACCGATGCCGAGTCTATTGCTCATATAATTGACTTACTGATTGGCCCGGGACAACCGATTATCGAAGAGATTTTAAGAGATTTGGAGGAGATCTACCACTCAGATGTAGGATATGACGTGTATTGTGAAGCGCTCATTATACACTAAAAGGAATACAATTTATATTGTGTAAGTCTCCATCCTATCCCTGAGCCGGCTCTAGTAGTTGAGTCCATCCCCAAGCCTGCTCTAGTAGTCGAGCCAAAGCCAGAGCCAGTGTTATTGTTTGAAGCCGATCCAGTTAACCAGGTCGAGGATGACCAGGATGAGCATCTTGATAAATTCTGAGGTTGAGTCTTATGTTATCTAGGATGACGAAGCTCCACGGCCCAAGAGGCCTAGAGTACACAGAGGATGGATCAGTGACGACGATGCTTAGAGACTTTCTAGTATTCAGATGTTTTCCTTTTAGTATTTCAATTTTTCCATGTACAGTTACTTTACTGCTGTTTAGCGCTAGATGCTTTAACTTATTGTACCTCTTGAAGGATGATTCAAATTTTCGCTCATACTCAGTAATTTCCATTTTTCCTTGAACCAAATGCAGAAACTCTGATTCTTTGTAATCTCGCAGAGCCTGCATAAAATATTTTATCGTTAGCTCAACTTTGAATTGGGCCCACAAGAGATTATTCTATTCATCCTCAGTACGGGTACGGGATGTCGACTCCCACTAGTGACCTACTCTGCCGCTTAGCATGAACTCTAGACAAAGGACTTTCTGATTTTTGGGACAAGCGATGTGCCGAAATTTTTTCTCAATCATCTGCAACCATTCCTCGACTACAAGAGGATCATTCCCACCATCGAAAGTAGGAGGCTGGTATCGACGAAATTGTTCAATCACCGGCACAGCAGGGACCGCGTGATGTGTTGGTGGAGACTGATGCGCTTGGGGCACTTAGGGTGCCTGTGGTGCCATTGGTGGCAACGGAACTGGAGGTGCCGTCGCTCTCCTCATTTCTTCAACCGCTAGTTGTAGATCTCTAATAGCTCTTTCTTGTGTAGTTGGTGCCATTTCCTTTATAATTAACAAAACAAAAAAAGATTGCAATTCATCGAAATAACCACCATACACAAAGCCATGAATATTTGAAAAACTATCAATAAAGGAGAATTTAAATTGCATCTTTTATAAGAACTGTCGTACTATGCCCCATATTTGGTTAGCACTAAATTAATGAAGGCAAGACGTTATGAAAGATAATTGTGCTCAGAGGTCAGACAGATTGTTAGTTCTTCTACACTTTCTAATTTCAGGACAGTGGTCAAGATGGCTCAGACCGTGACCTTCTCGGGTTTAAAGGTCAAAGTTCAGGGATAACAGAATGACTCAGGAAAGAGAAATTGGCAGGATCAGGTAAGAACCAAAATTCAGGCTAGTTCAAGAGATAGAATCAAGGTCCCATCAGTGGTCAGTCAATTAATACTATTCTTCAGTGCCCTGAGTGTAAAAAGAATCACAGTAGTGATTGCCACTTTGGAAAAAATGTCTACTATAGGTGTGGAGAGCCAGGACACTACGTGTCACAATGTCGGGTAGAGCCAGAGAATGTTAATGATCAAGCGAACAAAGGAAAATCTAGAGTATTCGACATGACTCATGAAGAGACCGCCCAGAATCTAGATGTTATTACGGGTATGTTATCTATTTCTAGCATACATGTTTATGTTTTTATTGATTCTGGTGCGACGCATTCGTTTATATCTGAAGCATGTCTAGCTAAAGTTAATATTCTATGTCAAAAAAGTGATAGTATACTAGAGGTTAGTATGCCATCAGGATGAACTATAGAAATAGATAAATTAGCTAGGGCAGTTCAAATAGATTTTGATGGGTTAGTTTTGTCAACAGACCTGCATGCTATAAGTATGAGAGATTTTGACACTATCCTGGGAATTGATTGGTTGGGTAGTAATCGTACTATCATTGTATGTTTTTAGAAGGAAGTAATCTTTCGAAGACCGGGAGAGAATGAGTTCAAACTTTATGAGTCGAAGATTAAAGCACTTCTCCGTCTTATCTCAGCTTTATAGGCAGAAAAGTTTCTTAAAAAGGTAGATTGCCAATGTTTTCCTGTCAATCTCACTGGTACCCCATCTGAGAAAGTATCGTTGGATAACGTACCAATAGTTCAGAAGTACGCTGATGTGTTTTCAGAAGATCTAGTAGGTATATCGCCTAATAGACAAGTGGAATTTACGATCAATCTTATATATGGTGTTGCATCCATATCAAAGGCTCAGTATCGTATGGCACCAAAAGAATTGTAAGAGCTTAAAATGCAATTGGAAGAACTTTTGGATAAATGATTTATCCGACCAAGTGTTTTCCAGTGTGGAGCTTCTGTACTGTTTGTGAAAAAGAAAGATGGATCGATGAGAATGTGCATCGACTACCGAGAGTTGAATAAATTGACGATCAAGAACAAGTATCAACTTCTAAGAATTGAAGATTTGTTTGATCAATTGAAGGATGCTTCTGTGTTTTCGAAGATCGACTTGAGGTCAGGCTGTCATCAACTAAAAATCAGGCCATCGAATATACCAAATTCAGCATTCCGAACTCGCTATAAGCAGTATGAATTCACAGTAATGCCCTTTGGACTGACGAATGCTCCAGCGGTATTTATGGAATTAATGAATCGAGTTTTTTTTATCAACATTTAGATCGGTTCGTCATTGTATTCATCGATAACATCTTGATTTATTCCAATAATCCTAAGAAACATCAAGATCACCTGAGAATAGTATTGAAGACCTTGCAGAGAGAAAAGTTGTATGCCAAATTTTCGAAGTGCGAATTTTGATTGGACCGAATAGGTTTCTTGGACATGTTGTGACGTCCAAGAGAATTAAAGTAGATCCATCCAAGGTTGAAGCTGTGTCAAATTGGCCGGCACCATCAAATGATTGAGAAATAAGAAGTTTTCTGGGTTTAGCCAGCTATTATCAACGTTTCTTAGAAGGGTTTTCCAAAATAGTTGGCCCCATGACGTAATTGACTCGAAATGGAGTTAAGTACCTTTGGTCTGAGAAGTGTGAACAGAGTTTTCAAGAGTTAAAGAACAAGCTACTATCTGCACCAGTAGATACTTGCTTTACCCGAAGGTTCAGAAGACTACGTAATTTACAGTGATGTGGCAAAACTCAGTTTGGGCTGTGTTTTGATGCAAAATGAAAAGATGATAGCTTATGTTTCAAGACAATTGAAGCAGTATGAACAAAATTACCCGTCACATGATCTTGAACTCGTTGTGGTGGTTCACGCTTTAAAAATTTGGCACCACTACCTTTATGGAAGCAAGTGTGAAATTTATACTGACCATAAGAGTCTCAAGTACCTTTTCACCCAAAAAGGGTTAAATATGAGGCAACAACGATGGTTGGAATTAGTAAATGATTACGACTACTCTATCCTTTACCATCCGGGTAAGGCAAATGTAGCCGCAGATGCTCTAAGCAGAAATAATATGGGCCAGTTGTTTGCATTGCAATCGACATAGGATAATTTGATCAATGACTTTGAGATTATGAAAATTGAAGTATTGACTCCACCGATACAAACAACGGTGGTGATAGCAAGTTTGATAGTAAATCCGGCAGTCAGAGATAGAATTATGACAGCTCAAAAGGATGATCATTTCCTGGAAAAGATCAGGACTGAAGTGGGAAGTGAAAGGAGAAAAAAATTCGAAATAGCAGATGACAGAGCTTTGATGTTCAAAAGTTGAATTTGTGTGCATAAGGATGAAGGGTTGAGAAATGAGATTTTATCTGAAGCTCATTCCGCTCCTTACGCAGCACATCCAGGAGGAACTAAAATGTATAAAGATCTACGTAATACATTTTGGTGGAGAAATATGAAAGGAGTTGTAGCTCGTTTCGTGTCAAAATGTTCGGTGTGTCAATAAGTGAAGGCGGAGCATTAAAGGCCATTAGGGCCATTAAATCCAATGGATATACCAGAGTGGAAATGGAAAAAATTTTCAATGGATTTTTTTGTCGATTTTCCTAGATCGCGAGAGGTTATGATGCCATCTGGGTTGTGGTAGACTGTCTAACAAAATCTGCACATTTTCTTCCCATTCAAATGAATTTTTGTCTAGAACAATTAGCACATTTGTATGTCAAAGAAATTGTTAGACTTCATAGGATACCAACATCCATCGTATTAAATAGAGATCCGAGATTTACCTCAAATTTTTGGAAAAGCCTTCAAGAAGCTTTGGGTACTAAGTTGAAATTTAGCACGGTCAGACCGATGGACAATCAGAACGCACTATTCAAATCCTTGAGGTTATGTTGAGAGCATGCATTTTGAATTTAGGTGGTAAATGGGAAGGTCACCTACCGTTGGTGGAATTCACTTACAATAATAGCTTTCAAACTACTATTGGCATGGTACCATATGAGGCAATGTATGGTCGTTGATGTCGTTCGCCAATCTATTGGGATGAAGTCGGTGAAAGAAGAATTTTAGGACCTGAGTTGGTTGAGAAAATAGTAGAGAAAATAGACAAGATCAGGTCCATAATTAAGACAGCACAAGAACATCAAAAGAGTTATGCCGATCAAAGAAGAAAGGATTTAGAATTCGGGGTCGGTGAAATGTTTTTCTAAAGGTGGCTCCTATGAAAGAGATACTACGTTTTGGTAAGAAAGGAAAACAAAGACTGCGTTTCACAGGCCCATTTGAAATTCTTAAAAGGATTGGAAATGTGGCGTATTGTTTGGCATTGCCACCTGGGCTCTCGACAGTGTACGATGTTTTTCACGTTTCGATGTAAAGGAAATACGTACATGATCCTACTCATGTGGTAAAATATGAGTATTTGGATTTAAGAAATGATATGACTTCCGAGAAAGTATCTATACGATGATCCTAGAAAGAAAAGTCCATGTTTTGAGAAATCGGGCGATCCCATTAGTTAAAGTTCAATGGGGTAGACATGAGAAAGATGAGGTCCCTTGGAAAAGAGAAAAAAATATTTTAGGTAAGTACCCGAACCTAGTAAACCATGTAAGTTAAATTTCGAAGACGAAATTATTTTAAGTTGGGAGGGTTGTAACAACCAAAATTTTTTTTTCACATTTTTAATTTCAATTAAATATTTTATATTACACTTAGCGTCGCTTCGAACTTTATAGTTCA
The DNA here is from genome assembly GCA_030279155.1 of Forsythia viridissima. Taxonomy (NCBI): domain Eukaryota; kingdom Viridiplantae; phylum Streptophyta; class Magnoliopsida; order Lamiales; family Oleaceae; genus Forsythia; species Forsythia viridissima. The sequence continues at coordinate 38,458,679 of CM059040.1, forward strand.
TTTTAAATATTTTTGCCACGTTAAATGTTGCGCACGTTTGCTTTAAATTTTAATTGACAAAAATGAAGTATTATTTTATCACCGAGCTTCGTTAATTTTTCTTACATCGAATAAATGTTATTGGTTTAATTTGTTGATTTAATTCAAGCCAACCGATTAAATTAAAAACTAAGCAAAATATTTAACTTTCATTTCAGCCTATGCTAGTCCAGTTTGCAGCAAAGAAAACTGCCCCCTTGTTATGTCGAAATTAGTAAGCTTTTAGCACAAAATGTTTAACCGTAATTAACCCCAAACAGCCTCTTATTCCTACCAGAAAAACACCTCCAAACATACCCTTATTCCTTTCCATAGAACACTCCCAAACAAGCCCTTAACTTTGATGAGAAACTGCCTACCATCAGCCATTTCCAGCAGAAACTGCCTTCCATGATCTAGCCAAAAACTACCCCACCTAGCAGCCCACCTACCCTAACTTGTTAACCAATTTTTCCCCCAATAAGGTCCCAAAATTTGTCCATTTCCTCCATCAAAAAGCAGAAGAAAACGTCCACCTCTGTTGCCATTTTTACATAAAGTTTTCAGCCCTTCATCCTGGTATTTTTCTTCTCTTCATGTTCCAGCAAAGTGCCTCCACAACTCCCAAAGAAAAATGCCCCTCCAACTACAAGAAACCACCCCCATAATATCCTAAAGTTCTGTCCTTTATCAGCCAAATAAAAGGTCCTTATTCTTTCCTTTTTCCTTCAGATTTTCGGCCAGCACACAGTAGCCATTTTAGTCACCATTTTTTCTATCAACTACCTTCATTTCTGTCCAGTTTTCGGCCAGTAGAAAAAGAGGTTTAACTTGGTTTTAATCTTCACAAGAGTTCCTTATACATACATCTATAAAATAGCATGCAGGTTCTGATTTTTGGAAGCTGCAGAAACAAATTTTCTTCATCAAAACTTCAACCGAAAACCCATTTTCAAGGTAGTTTTATTTGTAAATTTTACTTCAATTTTTAAAGAAGTTTGGAAAAATTATGATGTTATATAAATGTCATGCAAACTTATTTATGAAGGAACTTATAATTGTGATTGAAGGTAATCACTTTAATATGCTTGTGATTAAAGGTAATCACGTATAACGTTATGTGGTCGGCTACCAATTTTTATGTTCTTATATATGTTTCAAAAATGATGGCATGTCGAATTTATGTTCAAGTATAATTTTTCTACATGTTGTAAGTATTACTAATGAGTGTTTCTTATGAAATACTCACCCCTAAAACGAATAAATTTTCAGATTGAACTGATTGGTGTTGATGCGATGGTGGTAGGCTAACGAGCTTGTCAAGAAAATTCTTATTTAGTTTAAGTTTTGATGTCGAGAAGATCGAGTCAATTATGATGTAATTACTATATTTTAAGTATTTTATTCAGTATTTAATTATGTAATATGTACGAAAATAAGATATTAGTTTAATTGCCGTTCAAAGTTTTAAATTTGAAATTTGCCTAGTTTCATTTTCAAAATTTTCAGCTTGCGGTCCCCTTTTCGAAAAATCATAACTTTTGCTACGATTGGAGTTTTTAAGTGAAATCAGTGAATATAGAAAGTCCTATATGTGGTCTAATAACAAAAATTGGAATCACTCAAAAATTTTATCATATGAATTTATTATGTACGTTTGAACGGGCTACCTTAAGGCATCTAGAATAGTTTTCAAGTAACTTCGGCTATCATTTTCACCTACCAAACGACGTAGTTAATGTTTGAATTTTAATATGTTGTAGTCTGTAGTCCCATGTATCTATAGTTAAAATTTCAAAATTTTAACTGTATTCGTTTGAATGGTCAAATAAATTGAGGCGATACCTATCGTGGTACAGGCAAACTATGAAATTTTGAAATAAATTCCTCTTCCCTTGCACACTTGTTATTTTTCCGCAAAATTTTAATTTTTAAAAAACTTCAAGGGCATGGAAAATATTATTTGAAGTCGTCATATAAATTTAAAGATTTATTTCAGTGACTCTCCAGATTGAAAAAATCCAGGGCGTTACAACATGCTCTATAAAACGAGTCATACATACTAGCTCTGTCATGTGGCTCTGACTCCAAATTCAAAGCTTTATCTTCAAAGGCTGCCTAAAATCTCAACCGCTGCCTGATAAAAAAAATCATTGTTGAAAAATACATAGTTGATAGGTTCAGTGAGTGAAGAACTTTGAAAATAATTATACTCTTTTCATTTATAGATATTATCGAAAGTGAGCTCACGTCACTTAACAATTCACATTATAACATCTCATAATAATAATAAACATTGAGAGATATTTTCATAAAGTAAATGAGCTCAAAATCTAAACCAACATTTACATCACATTAAATTCAAACAAGTAATATCAGCTCATATTCGTAGAATATTCATCAGCTAAAATATATACCATCACTTCATCATATCACAGTATAATGAAAAATCTCATCAAAATGTACATTCTAATTAAAATATGTACTATAGTCATGCATGTGTAAACTGCCCCAAAAGCTAGGCACCCCCGTACACGGGCTTAAGGCACCCTCAATGTACGAAAGTGGGTCCCAACATCATCTAATAATACATCATAGTACACGGTCAAGACCCCTCAGTATACTAGAATAGATAAAATCATGGGTACTTTTCTGATACTTTTCAATATCACATATTTCTTACATCCATTGTACAAGTAATCAATTTACAATCTTTATATTTTCACAAATACTATATGTGATAAACATTTAATTATTATCACGTAAAATGACAAATAAGTTCTTAAAATTACACGTAATATAATAGTATAATTAATTATCATTCTCTAGAAATATTTAATTTTTTCACTCACTAAGTTATCTATTGGAGATTAAATCGGCCGATAGACTGTCCCGATATTTGAATCGCTTCCTGAGATAACAATAGAATTATCCAAATCAAAACTCACTTATGTAATTCCACTTGGCTGTCTTTATAGAATAATAAAATAATTAAAATAGAAGCCAAACTTGTTGCTCTTTTAATTGTAGTTAATTGATATCACTTATAATTCTCCTTTTCGTAGAATCCAATAATTAAAGTTAGGAATTGAATTGCTAATTCTTAACCCACTATAAGCACACAATTAAACCAATTCTTAAAATCAAAATTTCTCTTCTTACCTCGTATTGTAGCCAAGGAAAAGAATTAATTCCACCAAGTTGGAAGTTTCCTATTACTTTCCCACTTTTCTATTTTTCTCCTTGATTCCAAAATTTGTAATATGAATTAAGGGACGAGTAAAAAAGAAAGAGAGAATGGAACGACTGTTTCTTCCTTTTGTTTGCTCAAATGTTAAAATGAGAAAAAAAAAAATAGATTTGCTTTCCAAATCCATCCACGGCCTGACTCATCATTATCCTTTTCTTTCTTTTTCTTTTTTTAAATTTTGAAACTTAGCATGACAAAATTGACCAAGAAATTTTAGTTTGACTAAACTATTACACTGGCAGCAACTGATTGGTTAAGTATGCGATGATTTTCCTCATCCATTCGAGAGGCTCACTAATCGACATTGATGTTTACTCTGGACCTCCCCGATTGTGGGTCAACTGAGCCGCTCAACTGGTATGGCCTTTATCAAGTTTGAGTCTTTATAGCTTGTCGATTTGAAGAGAGCATGAGCATAACTATTCTCAATCCTGGGAATTTGGAGCAATTCAAACGCTTCGAAATGTAGTAGGAAGTCATTTACCTTCTTCAAGTAGGCTACCATTGTTTGCTCACAAGCCATGAAGTCTCCATTGACTTGACTAACCACCAACTATGAGTCACTAAAGATCTAGATTCTTCTGGCCCTCATCTCTCGTGCTAACATCAAGCATGCGATGAGTATCTTATACTCAACTGCATAGTTTGAGGCTTTGAACTCCAAGCGAAGTCGGGCCTGATTAGTAGGACTTTAGCTCCAGCTCCAGCTCCAGCATCCAGCATCGCCCGAAGATTCGTCAACATATAATTTCCATGTTGGTACTTCTTTGGGCTCAACTTCGAACAGTCTTTATGGGATGTGGGCGAATTTGACTATAAATCTGCTAATGCCTGACCTTTTATCGACGGCCTAAACTTGTAGGAGATCTCAAACTGGCTGAGCTCTACAAACCATTTCATCAACTTCTCAGATGTGTCTGGATTTTGAAGAATTTGTCTCAGTGGGAAGTTTGTCAAGACATCAATGCTATGCACCTGGAAGTATGGCCGAAGCTTCCTTGATGAGACTACCAAGGATAAGACCAGCTTCTCCATACTTGAGTATCTCATTTCTACGTCTTGCTAGGCCTTAAAAACATAGAAGACTTGGAGGTGTATATTCTTCGTGAATTAGTAACGAGCTTATTGTGCTTTCTCAGATACAACTAGGTAGACCAATAGTCTTTCTCCAGACTATAGTTTAGATAATAATAGGGCTTTGCCGAGGAGTTCCTTGAGTTCCCAAAAGGTATCTTAGCATTCATCTATCCATTTAAACTTCTTTTTCCCTTGATGGTCTGGAAGAAAGGTTGGCACTGATCAATTTTCTTTGATATAAATTGGTTTGAAGTCGCCAACCTCCCTGTAAGGCTCTGGACCTCCTTGGACGAGGATGAAGAGCACATGTCGATGAGTTCTCTGATTTTCTTGAGATTAGCCTCTATTCTGCACTGATTCACCATATAGCCCAAGAACTTCTCGTAACTCCAAAAGTGCATTTCAATGGGTTGAGCTTCATCTGGTATTTGCATGATGTGGTCTTCAGCATCCACGCTCTTTACGAGCATGTCGTTGACATAGACCTCCATGGTGCTTCCGATATGTTTTACAAACATACAGTTTGCTAGTTGTTGATAAATAGCTCTGGTATTTTTTAGGCCAAAATAGCATCATCTTGTAACAGTATAAACCTCGATCTGTTGTGATCGAAGTTGCTCCTCATCTCCGGTGAACATGTAGATCTAATTATATCCAGAGTAGGCATCCATAAAGCTAGGTAGTTTATAGTCGGCGGTGGCATTGACCAATTGGTCGATGCAACGCAAGAGAAAGATGTCTTTGGGGTATGCCTGGTTCAAATTGGAGATGTCTATGTACACCCTCCATTTGTTATTGTTTTTCTTCACCAAAACATGGTGGGATACCCATTGCGGATAGACTTCTTCTCTAATGAATCCGTTGGCTAGCAACTTATTCACTTCCTCCTTCTGGGCTCCATACCTTTTGGTGTTCAATAGTCTTCTCTTCTGTATCTTGGGGGCGTATCTTCGAATCCACTTTCAAGTTATGGATGGGCTTTTTCCCACCATATCACAATGCTTCCAAGCAAAAACGTCTATGTTCTCTCGCAAGAACTTTTTAGTTTTTTCTTTATCCCTTCTTCTAGCATTTGTCCCAACTGTTGTACTCGTGAGGAATTTGATGGACTTACTGGGAATGTTTCTAATTCTTCTACTGGCGAAGTTAGAGAATATGAGCCTATGATTCGTGGGTCGAGGCCCTCGTCGAGGACCATATCCTCTTCGCCATTCTCTTGCACAATGTCCATTGCCTCTGTCTGTATCGTCATAACTGAGGGGGTAGCATCATCGCATGTTGCCGCATTAAGAAGTGCGTTCATGTATCATGCCATTGCCTCTGTTTAATTATCTCAAACTTTGGTGACTCCACCTGGTGTTGGTAATTTCATTACTAAGTGGTGGATATAGGTGACTACTTGTAGATCTTTAAGCGTGGGCTGCCGAGGACCCGTGATAAGTAGAACATGTGTCTTTCACTAAGAATTCCATGAACATCTTCAAGTGGAATGGGAGCTCTCCAAAATCTACGACGAGGATAATCCTCCCTTGCGGGATAAGGCTGTTACCCGTAAAATTGAATAGTGGTTCTGAGATGGCTGTTAGCTCATTGTATACTTCCATTTGATCGAATGCGCTACTAAATAGGATATTCATAGCGCTGCCATTGTCGACTAACATTCTTCCTAGTCTGTTTCTAGTGACAATTGTGCATATTACTAGGGCGTCGCAGTGTGGGTAGTGGACACCAACATCATCATCCTCCTCCTTCGTAAATGTGATAGGTAGGGCCCTGGGTCGGTGCCCATAAACCTGTCAGCTTTCTATTTATTTCCTCTTTATCACTTTAGCTTAATTTCATTATGAGTTCATCATGTGGCTTCCGACATTAGGGCCCTCCAATTATGGTGTCGATCTCGCGGACAGGAGGGGCTCTCATTGGTCCATCTTGTCTAAGCGGCTCCATGTTCCTATCATTTCTTCTATCATCACAGTAAGAGTGGTCGTCCTGGTGCCAAGGTAGAGGTCATAGCCCATGATTGGGTGGTTCTCGCCTTCCTCGTGCCGACCAATGTCCCTCCCCATCCTATTGTTGATTTTCTCGATCAATTAGTTCTTGTACCTTCGGGCAATCTTTTGTGTTATGATTCTGAGTTTGATGGATAAGTCAGAACTTGGGAAAAAGAATTGGTGGTGGGAGTATGGCCGCTGGTGATCTGAGAAGGTGTCCTGGGACTATATCAATCTGATTGAACCTTCTGTAGCGATTGTTACAAAGTTCAGAGGAATGATGTCCTTTACAGTAATAGCGTTTTCTTTTTTCCTTCCAGCCTTCTTCCTATTTTCGATGGTCTCTTCAGAACGTATCTCTCACTGGATTAGATCTACCAACTTAGTGTATGACTTGGGCTCTTTGTTCTAGACATTACTCCACAAGAGAGTTTGCATGTGGAGTGATTAGCGCAATTTTAGTGTATATGTTTCCTACTTATCTTATTTTGTTATTAATTATTCATTGATAAAAGTACTAATTAATTTATTATTTGAATTAGGACATATTGTGAACAATTATGAAGATTTGGAGACCAAGATGGAAGTTTTTGAAAGTATGGGACCAAACTTACGGCTTTGGAGCAAAAAGGACTAAACTTGCAAGTAAAACTCGAAGTGGAGACCAAATTATATACATGTCAGAATGTTGAGTACCAAGTGTGCAAATAAAGAATTGAAATACAATTTGTAGCAAAACATATTGTTTTCCGTGGTCAAACCGCGACAATTAAAATTTCTTTGTTTACTGCGTATTGGCAGCGGCAAGCAAACCACGGCCCGTCTGGACATTTTTTGGCTCATTACTTTAAGTCGGAATCTTTTTCGTCTTTTCACGTACACGAGTTTCAAAATTGATAAAACACTATATAAATACCGAATTTAGGTCGAATTAAAGGAGAACGACGACAAGAAACAAGAGAGAAGAATCACATGGTGAAGAAGAGTTTTTGGAAGATTTCTTCTCCGTCAATCCATGCCGGGTTCTATCAAATCTTTTGTTTTTAATTTAATTATGTTTTTCTAATTTTCTTGAGCAAAGGTAGACGATAAAAACTTATTTAAACGAAGTGATTATCTTTTTATCCTTTTAATTCCATTTTCGAGCTTTAACTTTCATGGTTTGTTCTTGTTAGATTAATTAAATAAAATTTATTTCATCTTAAATATCACCGCGGTTGACCGCGGCAATTAAAATTTCTATGTTTGCTGCGGCCAATAAACTGCAGCTAGTCAGGACATTTTTTGGCTTATTTTTAACTCTGAGTCGGGACCTTTTCCATCTATTCACGTACACGAGTTTCAAAATTGATAAAACACTATATAAGACCAAATTTAGGTGGAATTAAATGAAGATGACGGCAAGAAACAAGATAGAAGAATCATGTGGCAAAGAAGAGTTTTTGGATAGAATTAGAAGAAAGAGTGTTTAATTTTAGTCAAAATATATATTAAAAGTTAAATCAAAAGAAATTAAATAAGTGTATAAAATAAACTTATCAAGTATATTTTTTTGTTCTTACATCAGTTCACAATTCACTGATGGAAATATATATTTTTAACATCATTTAGGAGGAAAAAATGGAAAATGTATAACATTTTCTTTAAAGTGATTTGTTATAAAGAGATTTGTTAAACACAAAAGTTCACAACCTTAACTCTCCATGCACAACATTAACTTGTACGGGTAATTTTTTTATATTGCCAATCATGATATCCACTTGCAATAACCAACAGATAAAATGAAAGTTTTTTATTGCAAAATATATTATAGCACATTATAACACTCTTCGTGGTTTACAAAATATAGGAATCAACAACTATTTTCTTTAATGTTAAAATATCTCACCCAAAGACATTAAAGACATTGTTCAAATCAATCTGAACAATACACAAGCAAATGAAAGCCAAAAAATGCAGATTCAATTTTAACGCAACCGAATTAGCTACATAGTTGCAATCACTAAATAAACAAAACATCATGTCCAAAAGAAGATTACCTAATTCACAATACACTAGTATCGCTTCCATTCAAGGTAGAAAAAATGATACAATTAATTCACCATGACAGTCACAGCAAAGATGCGAGCACCATAACACTAACAAGTAGCACCTGTTATTCACCTTTTGAAATACAAAAGAGAAACTTCATATTACATGAACAAGAAACAAAATTAAGGAAATTGCATAATTAAAATTGAAGAAGAAAGTGCAAACCGAGGCCTGTACGTGTACAGTTTCCTTAAAACAGATTTGTCCCCTACCATAGATTATGAACGTCTGTCTCCCAGGATACAACGGTAGAACTTGTTGTACCAGCGAACCGACCTACTGTCCAAACTTTATCACCTCTAAAAGAAAACTTGGATCAACAAAAGAGAAGAGAGGAAAACTTAATTTTTTTATGTGATGAAATGAGGAAAATGACTTGATTATATAGGCACAAGAAAGACCTTTCAATTCCAAACTCACCATTAACATGAGAGTTACAAGAGTTACAAAAAATGAAAAGGTAGAGAGTTGAGAAAATCAAAAGGTGAGCTTTAAATTTTTCATTCACCATATTTATTTTTCCAACAATCCCCTACATGAATGGAAATTTGAAAGAGACACGGAAGACTCAGTGATAAAGTTCAACGTCCGAATCCTGCATAGGATAGGTAGGTGTTACCCTTTGAACCTTTCCTTATGAAAGCATATTTACTTTACTAGCTGATCAGTAGACGCGATGTCTTTGACCTGTTCTGCCTTTTGTGTAAACGATGATATACTTCACACAGAATTCTTCTTGACATAATTTAGTTCTCATTGTTATGTTCATTTATGGCCGTGAACATATGCCTGGTTCTGCGAGAGTTTTTAAGAATTGAGCCTTACACATTCTCTTAGAAGCGGCCCCACTTCTCTCTCACATAGGTGATTTCTTAATTAAGAATAGCCCGTTCTACTCCACTCGTAAGAATCATTAAAAGCCTATTGCTTATCATTTCCTCTACGGGTATCACTGTTTCATCATACGAATGGGTAGGAGAGAACCCCCACAGTAATCTAATTAAGTATTTACAATTAGGTTGTCCCTTTGAACCTAGATCTTGGGATCTCCAGTCAACTAGGTTGGGTTTCCATTGTATTAACTTATTCATCTAAAGGTTTAAGTCCCATTCCTTTCGACGACTTTCCAACTAACTCTCTATTCAAACCTTTAGTTAGCGGATCCGCAATATTATCATTTGACTTCACATAGTCAATAGAGATAACTCCAGTTGAGAGTAGTTGTCTTATGATATTATGTCTACGACGTATGTGTCTAGACTTACCATTATACATGTTATTCTGTGCCCTACCAATTGCAGATTGACTATCACAATGTATGCAAATTGCTGGCACAGGCTTTGACCATCTAGGAATATCCTCTAAGAAGTGACGTAACCACTCAACCTCTTCACCACACTTGTCCAAAGCTATAAACTCAGATTCCATAATGGATCTGGCTATAACCGTCTGTTTAGAGGATTTCCATGATATAGCTGCACCTCCCAATGTGAACACAAATCCACTTGTAAACTTTGAGTCTTTTATATCAGATATCCAATTAGCGTCACTGTATCCTTCAATAACTGCTGGATATCTAGTATAGTGTAGCCCATAATCACGAGTATATCTCAAATACCTTAGTATTCTTATTATTCCTTTCCAGTGGTCAACTCCTGGATTACTCGTGTATCTACTCAGTTTGCTAACTGTGTAGGCTATGTCTGGTCTTGTTCAACTCATTAAGTACATCAGACTTCCAATAATTCTAGAGTATTCTACTTGAGAGATACTCTCGCCTCTGTTCTTTGATAGACTCTGACTGGTATCTATCGGTATTCTAGCCATGCCAGAATCATCCTTGTTAAATTTATCAAGAATTTTGTCCACATAGTGTGATTGACTTAGGACAATTCCCTCTGATGTTCTTGAAATTTTAGTTCCAAGTATCACATCTGCTAAGCCCATATCCTTCATGTCAAATCTTGAATTTAACATGTCTTTAGTAGATTTAATCATCTTATCGTTGCTTCCAACAATAAGCATGTCATCAACGTAAAGACATAAAATGACATAGCCATTTTCAGTGTCTTTGATATTAATGCATTTATCGCACTCATTGATTTTAAATCCACATTCCATCATGACATGATCAAACTTTTCATGCCATTGTTTTGGAGCTTGTTTTAAGCCATACAATGACTTCACCAATTTACAGACTTTGTTCTCTTGCCCTGGAGCAGAAAAACCCTTAGGTTGTTCCATGTAGATTTCTTCATCTAAATCTCCATTTAGAAATGCAGTTTTCACATTCATTTGATGTACTTCGATATTTCTGCAAAACTGCAATTGCAAGTATCATCCTAATGGATGTTATTCTCGTTACTGGAGAATATGTATCAAAGTAATCAAGGCCTTCTTGTTGTCTGTATCCTTTTATAACAAGCCTTGTCTTATACTTTTCGATTGTTCCATCTGCTTTCATTTTCTTCTTGAAAATCCATTTGTAGCCTAGTGGTTTGCTTCCTGGAAGAAGATCCACTAGCTCCCATGTATGGTTTTACAGAATAGAATCTACCTCACTTTTAATTGCCTCTTTCTATTGAAGTCCTTCAGAAGAGTTCACAGCTTCTTTAAAGCTTTGAGGTTCAGTTTCTAGCATATAAGTCAGAAAATCAGGACCATAAGATTTTTCTGTCCTTTCTCGTTTGCTACGTCTTGGTTCAATCTCAACCTCCTCTTCTACTTCTTGGTCCTAACTATTCTCAATCATAGTCTCATATGTCTGTTTAGAAGAGCTCGATTCTTCTTTGGACTTGTATGGAAATACATGTTCAAAGAATGATGCATTTCTCGATTCCATTATCGTGTTTTTGTGTATATCAGAAATTTTTGAATCAAACACAAGAAATCGATAAGCACTACTGTTATGTGCATATCCGATAAATATGCAATCAACAGTTTTTGGTTCTATTTTTACCTTCTTTGGTGTAGGTACCGCCACTTTGGCAAGACACTCCCACACTTGTAAGTATTTGTAGGAAGGTTTTCTTCCTTTCAATAACTCGTAGGGGCTCTTATCTTCTTTCTTCCGAGGCACCTTATTTAAAAGGTAATTAGCTGATAACACAGCTTCTCACCACATGTTCTGGGGTAATCCAGCACTTAACAACATTGCATTCATCATTTCTTTTAATGTTCTATTTTTTCGTTCAGCAACACCATTTTGTTGAGGTGAATAAGGTGCTGTTGTTTCATGTTTAATTCCGTGTTGTGCACAGAATTCAGCAAATGGTGATTCATATTCACCACCTCTATCACTTCTCAACACTTTGATCTTCTTGTTGAGTTGATTTTCAATTTCATTCTTATAGAGAACAAATTTTTCTATAGCTTCGTCTTTACTTTTAAGTAAATACACAAAATAATATTTTGTGCTATCGTCAATAAAAGTAATAAAATATTTGTTGCTTCCCCTTGTTTGTACAGATTTTAAATCACATATATCGGTGTGAATTAAATCAAGTGGTTCGGTTTTTCTTTCAACAGATTGAAATGATGACCTTGTCAATTTTGCCTCAACACAAGTTTCACACTTATGTTTATTATCAATTTGGAATGTAGGTATGCAATTCAAGTTAATTAGTCTACGCAAAGTATCGTAATTAACATGTCCTAGTCTACCATGCCAAAAATTGGAAGACTCAAGCAAGTAAACGGAAGAGTTTTTCATTTTATTCATTTTTTTTTTTGCTTAATAGCCATAACATTGAGCTTAAAGAGCCCATCATTTACATAACCCTTTCCTACAAACATTCCAGACTTAGACAAAATAACTTTGTCTGACTCAAACACCATACGAAATCCATGCTTGTTCAATAGCGAGCCGGATACCAAATTCTTGCGAATCTCTGGCACATAGAGCACGTTGTTTAGAGTTAGCTCTTTCCCAGACGTCATCTTTAGAACCACTTTTCCATGGCCCTTGATTTCAGAGGTTGCTGAATTTTCCATATACAGCTTTTCTCCATCTGTTTATTCAAAACCACTAAACATCTCCTTGTCGGAGCAAACATGTCGGGTAGCTCCAGTGTCAATCCACCATTCTCTTGGATTTGATCCCACCAGATTCACTTCAGAAATGACAGCAGCGAAGTTCATTTCAGACACATCATGAGTGATGTCATCAACCATATTGGCTTCTTTCTTGTTGTTCCTCTTCGGTAACCTGCACTCCAGCGATCTGTGACCTACTCTGTCACAGTTGTAGCATTTTCTAAGAAATTTCTTCTTGGACACACCTCCTTTCGGTCCCATCTTTGGCCCTTTTCCAAACTTGTTTTTGTTCGTCTTAAAACTTTGACCATGCTCCACAACGTTAGCTTTGGCCATTGGAGGATTGAACCCTTTCTTTTGTGAACCTTTGTTGTCTTCTTCAATTCGAAGTCGAACAATCAGTTCTTCAATGTTCATTTCCTTTCGTTTGTGCTTCAGGTTATTCTTGAAATCTTTCCAAGCCGGAGGCAGCTTTTCAATTATTGCTGCCACTTGAAAAGTTTCACTTAAAACCATCCTCTCAGCATGAATCTCATGCAAGATTACTTGAAGTTCTTGTACTTGACTGATTATAGTTTTTGAGTCCACCATTTTATAATCCAGGAAGCGGCCGACAATAAATTTTTTAGCCCCTGCATCCTCAGTTTTATATTTGCGGTCTAGAGATTCTCACAATTCCTTCACCGTTTTCATTGTACTATACACTTTGTATAGTGAATCTGCCAAGCCATTCATGACATAATTCCGACATAGGAAATCAGAATGTTTCCAAGCTTCAACGGCGCTAACAGCTTGTATGTCTCCCTCTCCCTGTTTGAGTTTCGGAGCATCTTTAGTCAAGAATCTCGCAAGATTCAAGGTGGTCAGATAAAATAGCATTTTCTGCTGCCACCTTTTGAAATTCAATCCATTGAACTTCTCTGATTTTTCTCCATGATTAACTGGAATAGTTACATGACCAGTTGGAGCCATAGTTTGGGTCACAGCAAAACTTGGCACTTGTGCCACAGTCTGGTTTACAGATGGATTTGGCACAGTAGCCACAGTTTGGTTTTCATTAGCCACAACTTGAGTAATTGGATCAATTGTCATTTTCTGAAAGAAGAGAATAATTTTAGTTCCACTTTTAAAATAAACAGAATAAACAAATCTGTTTTTCCGTTTAGTTACACTTGCAAATATGAAATTAACTCATTTCTTTTCGTCTTGTTAATTTGAATAACACGCAACTAAAAGGCTTCCAGGTGAGGAGGGGGGTCACAAGTGGACCACTTAAATCCCAAGCTCTCCTTAGACAGTTTAGGTCCTTTTGACAAAGCCTTCAAGTTTTGCGAATACACAAATCAAGAAAACTCCAACCAAACTAGTTTCATACGTATGTAATTCACTCAGCTTTATAAATCAACTAGTTTCATACGTATGTATTTCACTGTTTTACATGTAATATAAGTTTATCTAGAATCTGTTTTAAGATTGTTATTCACCTTTTGAAATACAAAAGAGAAACTTCATATTACATGAACAAGAAACAAAAATTAAGGAAATTGCAGAATTAAAATTGAAGAAGAAAGTGCAAACAGTTTCCTTAAAACAGATTCGTCCCCTACGGTAGGTTATGAACGTCTGTCTCTCAGGATACAACGGTAGAACTGGTTGTACCAGCGAACCAACCTACTGTTCGAACTTTATCACCTCTAAAAGAAAACTTGGATCAACAAAAGAAAAGAGAGGAAAACTTAATTTTTTAATGTGATGAAATGAGGAAAATGACTTGATTATATAGGCACAAGAAAGACCTTTCAATTCCAAACTCACAATTAACATGAGAGTTACAAGAGTTACAAAAAATGAAAAGGTAGGGAGTTGAGAAAATCAAAAGGGGAGCTTTAAATTTTTCATTCACCATACTTATTTTTCCAACAGCACCAATTCACGAAAACAACATGTCCAAACTAACAATTACTAGAATCACAATACACAAATAACGCATAAATTGAAGGACATCGATATACCTCATGGTGACTGTACTCAGTGGCGGTACAACTCAACAGTTCGTGAAGCTGCTTATGTTCGCGTTGCATCTCATCCCAGTGATTCTTGAGCTGAGTTCAGTTATAGTTCTTCTCCTATTCATGGTTGAAAACGCTAACGAGCCTCTCCCATTCCTACTTTGTGAAACACTTACCATTTTAGTGTCCCTCTATGATAACTAGTTCACACGTGTCAACGAACACTTGATACTCGCAGTCAGTCCACTTTGCATGTTTGCGTGTGATTGTTCTCATGTAGTTCCTTGCACTAATTTTCTTGTGGAGAATTTCCATGGCCAGATCAGAGACAATAAATGGATGGCTGTACTCGAACATCTATCAACGTATAACACAGTACAATAATAATTTAGGTAACAGAAAGTAGTGCAAAAGCTTTAAGAATATTTCACAAAGAAAACGATTTACAAAGTTGGGCCATAGGTAGCGGAGGGCGACATTAGTGGTCTATTAGTTAGCAAAAAAACATATGTATGACCATTTAAACTTATCGAATGGTGTGGTATGGGTAGGTCATTATGCTGCAGACGACCTTGAAGTTGAAGATCTGGCGGTAAACAAATTGAAGAGTAGCTAGGTCATTAGAGGAAGGAGCCAGAATCTCTGGAAGTGACACATAACTACAATCTGCTGGATAGGTGTTAGAGGTTGGGATTCGACAGTGTTGAATGTTAAGAAACTTTTTCATCTACAGTAGAGAACGAAGATGAAAGCTTTGGCAAGAGGAATATGTAATTTGGTCGAATATTTCTACAATGGAAGCTTCAGGCTACTCTAGAAAATGTCCAAACAAAGGAAGATTTTTGTTGAAGGCTTTGGGGAAAAGAGTAATTTGGGAGAAAATGAGGTTGTTCGACTGCAGTAATTGGAGAGACTTCAATGGTAATTTTGCTGTGTAAGGTAAGGGATAGAATGGGAAAAAATCTGGAATATGACAATCTGTCGTGGCCTACTTGCACAAATTTTTTCTGCAAAAGCAGATTCACTTTAGCAGATTTTGCTAAAGTGAACTTTTTTATGCACATTCAAATAAACGCTTATAGTAAAACTTTCAATTTTTAAATTATACTTCTATATAATTGCACTTAATACAAACATATATACTAAAGAGCAAACTTACTTGAGGTTGAGCAGTAGTCAATCAACTCTAACGATTCTAAAAAGTCTAAAGCATTACATGATCTAATTATGTGATACATTTCACGCAACTTTTGACTATTTCAGTATTAATTTCTAATAAATTGCACTTTCTTAAAAAATCAAAATCAATTTGATTTCTTGCTTTAATTTGATTTCATTTCATCACTAAATCCATTAGGGGTCAAAACATTTCGGTTTGGACGATTTTTCACTTATTTTCAAACCAAACTATCTAAAGCAGTTTTAAAAAAATTCCAAACTAAACTAATTTTTAGTCTATCAACAAATAAGATAAAACATCTATAAATTGATCTAAAATTCTCAATACGAGTTTAAACAAGAATTTTTAAACATAAATATTATATTACATTAATATTTGTCTCAATTGTGATATTACATTATATTTAATCGTATAGGGAAATGAGATTGAGGAGAAAATTGACAGAAATTAGTAAATAACTAGGTTCAATAATGAACTTGTGGATTATGGGTCAGTGGCTCATAGTTTGGCAAAAATTAAATAAGTCAACTCAATAAATTTAGTATTGCATTATATTTTGCTCACATTGTAATTGTGGAATTAAGTAGAATTAATTTATTTTTAATTATAAAAAATAAAAAACGGTTCGGTTCGATTTAAACAGTTTTTTAAACATTGAAATCTAAATCGAATAATTTTCAAACATTTCAGTTTGGTTTAAAACCAAATTATTGACGGGTCCACATGGACCCGAACCAATGGTTTCAAACCAACAAATTCGATTTGGTTTACATTTTGAAGATTTTTTTGTGCAGCTCTAAAATCTATAACCCAAATATAAATGTAAAATAGAATAAAGAAAGAAAGATGACAAGGCCTTCTTACACATTTGTTTAACTTTCAACATGGCCAGGGTTAATTTTAGCGACGACCACTGAAGTTATAAAAAAATTTCAAAATTGTCACTAAAGTTCTCCCCTTGCACCAATAGTCATTCTGTTAACCACAATGACGGTATCCATCTATGTGTCACCATAAAATGCTACATGGCGTTAGGTGTATGTGCCAAGTCAGAAAATTTCCATTTTATATAAAAAAGCTATTTCTGCCAACCAATATAAAATAAAATAAACCAAACCAAGAAACGCAGAAAAAAAAAGGCTAGCAAAGCTTAACGTGGCTTTGACAACTTACTAAAAGTAAACCAATTTGCAAAACTATCTCTGATAACTCTAATTTTTGCCAAAATCAGTAGGAAAGGCAAACTTAAGCCCAAAAAATTTGAACCTTGAGGGCCATATTTCATCAAATATAGTATAATGTCAATTGTTGGGGAACCAGGTAAATGGACAATGATTGGTTTGGTTTATTTGTCTGTTTAATGAGATTTGAAAAAGATGATTTTGTGACCACTTTGAACTATAATATATGTATTATTTTGTATTGTTATATATGATTTTGGGACTACTAAAACAAATGGATATATTTTTATTGTTTTGATGTAGACACTTTGGGGACGACTCTATACTCCAAAAATTAAATTTTATGTGTTCAACTTTGATCTTGTCATCCATTATGTAATAGGGTTATTTTTTATTGTGTCCGTAGAGCAATAGGGATTTGTTACTATACCAAGCAGTATCACTAATTTTTGTTCTTGTATTTTTTGAATGTTCACTCCAAACAGAGCACGAAAATGATGACGTTGTTGAAGAAAACAAATTCAGTTTCAATGATTCAGATTACAGTATGGGTGAAGATGATGATTTTCTATTCGAACAAAATGTGACTCGTGACATTGAACTCAGCATGAGAATATGGATGGTTTTCTTTATAGATGATCGAATTGAGTCAGATAGCTTGGAATACGCTCTATCGGATGAGCTTCAAAGTGTGCCTTGTGATAGTGAAGAAAAAGTGATTCGATATCCAGAATTTAATGCTGAAACAAGCATGATAGATCCCGACCTTGACATATGTTTGAGATTTAGGCCATGAGAAGAATTCAAGCTCGCTGTTAAAAAGTTCAACATTAATAATAGGTTTGAAGTGATATTTAAGGTCAATGACAAATAGAGAGTCCAAGCTCGTTGTACATGGAGGATTTGGGCTTTGATATTGGCTGAAGAACCTACGCGACAAGTAAAATCTTACGAGGTAAACCATACTTGTAGTAGAGCATTGCAATATAGAAACGTACCCTCTTCATGGTTAGCTAATACATTGAGACTTTTAACATTGCACCAAAATGGGACCTGAAATTATTTATAGCTATAGTAGTGAAGAAGGATTATGGGGACAATTATCATTTTATCTTTAGATGAACATGTGTTTAAGGGTATTTATGTGTGCTTTGAAGATTGCAAAAAAGAGTTCTTGGTGGGTTGTAGGCCAGTTATTTGCATAGACGGGTGCTTTTAAGAGGAGAATTCGGTGGTCAATTACTAGCAACAGTAGGTAATAATGGGAATGATTGTATTTTCCCTATCGTGTATGCGATCATTGAAATTAAAAATAATGCTAGTTGGTCATGGTTTTTGAAACTTTTAGGAGAAGATTTGAACATTGACCACATTTACGGGTTGACATTTATGTCTGATAGACAGAAAGAGTTAGAGAACATTGTGTCTGAGTTGTTTCCATTAGCATAACATTGATTTTGCGTTAGACATAAGTATGCTAACTTCTTTCAAAAGGATTTTAAACAGTCAAGTCAACTTATGTGACAGATTTCAAGTAATGGATGGATAAGTTGGAAAAGGAGAATAAGGAAGCTTGATTGAGTGCAAAACTAGCTGCTCAGTGGTCAAAATTTAATTTCTAAATAATTTTGAAATGTGATATGTTGTTGGACAATATATATGAATGCTTCAATAAATACATACTCGAAATGAGGAAAAATGACATATTGAACATTATTCAGTCTTTTCAAACTATGCTCATAGATTAGATGCACAAAAGGCATGATTCAATGAGAAATGTTGCAAATTACGTTTATCCAAAAAAATTAAAAATTAGAATTAAATAAAAAAGAATTATCATTCAAAGCTTTGTGGAATGGGGAGATGCAATTTCAAGTTACTGGTCCATATTCTGATACATAATTTGTAGTTGATATTCAAATAATAACTTGCGCATGTAAAAAATGGGATGTAACCGGTATACCATGTACACATGCAATATATAGCATTTGAGAGTGGGAGAAGGAGCCATTGCATTTTGTAGCAATTTTTACAAGGTATAAACTTATTTCAAAGCTTACTAGTACTCTATCTATCCTATAAATGGACGATGAATGTGGCCATCCTCTGGTTGTACACAAGTGAAACCACCTAGTTGGATTGCACAAAAGAAGAGGTAGGAAATAGACATTGCATAGGAAAGGCCCTGCAGAAGGTATGGCTGTCAAAGAGAAAAAGAAAAAAAACTACCCAAACAAGCTTTTGGTGGACTGAAAATGAGGTGCAGTTTATGTGGACAAAAAGGGCACAATAAGAGATCTCATTCAAACTTGTCGTCACAACCATAATCGACACTTAATGAGGTATGTAATATGTAGTTAAGATGATTTGTTTTATGGTACTGGTGGATGATGTATCGACCCTTCTTTACATGCATTCATAAATGGCCGATGTCAAATGCTTGTTGTCATACGCATGGGCGACAATCAGAGCTAGTGCAGGATCACATTCCTTTCAATCTCAGCCTGAAACTACGACATGAACTTTGCATTTAGAAGGAACAATTTTTTATTCACAATTTGGCTGGCATGCATCTGATCAAAATTGTGAAGCTTCTACCTTGCTCAGTATGAAAAGTAAACTTAAGATAAAAGGATCCACGTTGCAAAGAAGGAAAAATACAGCAAATATTCCATGTCTACGCCAACTATTCATGCTAGGTAGAAGAACATGCTTGATGAGAATGTCTTCAAGAATAACCTGTCAATTTTATTGCAGATGGAACTTATGATGTAGACACTTCTGATAAAACTATGAAATGTTATGTAATTGCTTATATCAAGGGGATGAAGCTTGTATGCACTTATTTCTTTTTTTGTTCAAATTAGTATCAAAACTTATTTAACCTTAGTGTTGCTTTTGAAACTGGGATGTGTGTCGACTTGCTTAATGGTATTACTGCTTGTTTGTATCAAGTGAATGTAGAACATATCAAGTTATGCTTGCTGGTATATATCTATAGTAATTGCTCGCTGGTATAGATTGCTTATTTGCTGGTATCAAGTTGATTGCTTGCTCGTATAATAAAATGCTTACATTGCTTACTGAATATTACAAAGCTTACAACCAATTCACTACCAATGCTTGCTAGTATATCAAGTTATGTTTGTTGGTGTATTACAATGTTTATAACCAATTCACCAATTCACAACCAATTTAGAGACAGCTCCACCAATTCACCACATTTCCAAGTCCACAATCAACACAACCATATGCACATTCATAACACGGTCACATGCAATGGAAGAGTGCAAATTTGGATAAGTTTGATTTCATTCCAAAACACCTTCGAATCATGCAACTATCCTACCACAAAATTAAATGCCAACTACTAATAAAACTATAGATTTTAATTACTACAAATGATTATAATAATATACGACACAATTGCAACCAACAAATAAAGTACAATTTTATATTTTCTTTCAAAACGTAAAAGTGTTATTCAATCCTTTGTTTTTCAGCTTCAATCCTATGCTTTTCATCTTCAATCACTTGCTATTCATTGAGAACTGTATGTCGTTCCTTTTCAATCTATCCATCCTGTCTAAGCAAGCTAAGGATCACTGACTTCCATCTTGCTGGCATTGGCAGATCAAACCAAACAAAGAAATTACAAATTCCGACTCCAACAAGATTAATGAAACCAATTTATATAAGCAGAAAATAATTAAATTAGAACAACTATGCAACATCCCGAATTTTTTGCGTAATTTTTAAGAATATTAGGAGCTTTCTAGGAATTTTTAGGAATTTTATTTGAAAGATTAATTTTTAAAGATTATTCTTAATCAAGGGAAAATTAAGAATTTAATAATTGTAATTTTTACCCTATTTCAAAAATATAGTTACGAAAAATTTATTATTGCGATCACGTCCCTATTTCCTCCTATAAAATAGGAGATAGATTAATTCATTTTGAAAAAGTTAGAAGCTAACTCTTACTTCAGAAAAATGTACTTTTGTCCCTTTTAAGTATTTTTATTTTAATAAAATAGTAGAAAATGACCATTGAATAATAAAATATCACCCTCAGCACATTTTACCAAGCTAGATGACCCTCTTAGGCTTTTTTTGTTCAAGGGGTCGACTCCCTCTTCAAACAACCTTAGGGGGTCGACCCCTATCTAAGAGAGGGTCGACCCCCTTCCAATCCCCCTTAGGGGGTGGGGAGGGGTCGACCCCCCATCTCTTTCACCATTTGTTGGAGTCGGTTCCTAGGTAAAGATGGTTGACACCACACATCGTTTTACCTCACGAGCTCTGTTTTTGAGTTGTTAAACTTTTGTGGGCTCTAATTGAGGCATATGAGTCGAAATTAATTTTTTGTTGAGGTTGACTAACAAATAAACATTTTCTTTAGAAACAGATCCAAACGCCATAACCTTCCGTCAATATAAGTATAACGATTTCACCTACAATGCAAAGGACAATGATATGCATTATATTTGTCAATGATGATTTGTTACAATTATATGTTATCACCGTGAAACTTGGTGATCTCTTATGAGTATTGATGGGAGTCAGTCGAACTCTCTAACCTGAGTAATACGCATTGGTATTCATATTGTGCACATTGATATTATAACAAGTGTGAATCATGTTATAGTTGTAATGTACTTAACTTTGCTCTGGATATATACACTTGCTGGAGGCCCTCGACAGTCATTAAAGACGGCCGACGAAATAGTGTTGGAGGTCCAAAGCTAAAATATACGGACGGTGTCGTAGATCCCTTGGTGGCCTAGGTATGGTAGGCCAGGCTTAATTGTGATAATCCTACCAGTTTAGCCTCTTGAGTCGTGTTTGAGACCATAACGGACGCATAGACATTAGTAGATGGTGCACGTTTATTATTGGTCATGTTGTTATTAAGCTCATACAATACACTATATTGTGGGATTTGGGTCCGTGTATGATTGGCATTCCATTAGACATTATCATATCGTCAAAATTACGCATTCCAATAGACATTATCATATCATCAAATTTACTGAACATTGTTGTTCACATATTGTATTTTGTACTGTAGATGTTAATAAGATACACTGTAGAGATGCGTACACATAGGCGTGCTGAGCTTTTGACCGATGGTACGACCATATGTGTGATTTGGTCCAGCGAGCACTACACTCGATTCTATACACTTTTGGACGAGGAAGAAGAATTAGAGACTTACATAGATGTTTTGGACTATATTTACACTGTGGTAGAAATATTCGACTCCTTTACCGACCACTCCATCCATTATGTGAAGGAAGTCGAATGATTTTCTTTTTTTGTTTACTATCAATATAGTAACTCTGTAGATGATGTAACTGGTTTGAAAATGATTCAACGCCAGTTGCCCGTAAACCTACCTATTACAAGACTGAAAATGAGGACAATGAGAATTAATTGACCCAAGTTCTATTGGAGTTACGTACATATTTGAGAATAATAACTTATAAATCAGATGAAAAAAGAAGATTTGGAGAGATGAAGAAATCGGTTTGGGAGAAGAACATATCGATTACGACTACTTGTGGAAGAGGACTAAATTTGGGGACTAATTGCAACAAATTGTGAAAATTAATCACTTGTTATCAAGTGTGCTTTTCTTTGGCTGAAATGTGTTTCTTGGTTTGGTTTTTTTTTTCTTTTTCTTTTCTTTTTTTGGCTTGTAGATGCATGATTTTATTTTTTTTAAATAAAAAAGGCAATTTTTTAATGTGGCACAGACCCGATGTAACATTTCACAATACGACATTGATGACTATTGTTGTTATGATTAATAAAATGACTATTGATTTAAGCATATAAAATTTAAATCACTATTGCTAACCACGTTAATAACAATTTGAATTTGTTTTGAAACTTTATCTTTGCTGAAATTAACCCATCCTGCCGGCTGCCACACTAGGCCCGACCCAACGGCTATAGACTGCATTGAGCTCGCACGTGTAAAACGCATCACAAGAGTCGGGATCCCCTGTTCGCCGTTGTCATCCCTGAAATACGCGAAAACAACACAAAATCAGTTTATCCTCTTCTCATTTTTGCAGTCTCCGGTCTGCAGCTATTTACAATACCTAACCCTCGCAATCTCCTCGCAAAATCGCTATTTATTTTCAGTTACCCATCGATTATCGCCTTCTCAGCATGTATAGAACCGCCGCTTCTCGCCTTAGGGCTCTTAAGGTCAGATTCTCCGCTCTTAATCGTAGCTCCAAGTACTTGCACGCACGATTTACCTCGCTTTCTCACTAAGTACTTATATATGTATGTGTTTGTATGTTTGTCGTGTCTATATGTGATTTAGTGCTTAGATCCGATTCTTGATCAGACATGGCTGGTGTAGTTCGAGTATTTGGTGATTGATGCATTGTGTATTGTAAACATAAAAAATAAGTATTTATTCTGGTGGATTTATTTGCATTGATAGAATATGATGCTTTTTGTGATAAAAGTTGATTCTTTATTACCTTAATGCTTATTTAAGAACTGGGAAGCTGGTTAAAATGATAAATATCTAATTTTATCTTTTATTGGGGTTAATTTTCCTCTGACATTCTTGGACCCTTTTCTTTGGTTTAGTTGCACGAAACTAATTCATCCTTATTGACTTGTCCGTCTGCATCAATAAATGGAAAATTTAGGCATGGTGTTCAAAAGGTGTACCTATGCTACTAGTAAGTTGGAAGATGGAAGATGGAAGTGTAATTTGGATTTGTCTGTTTTAATATGAATGTAGAATCTTCCAGTTCCATCTATGAGAATGGAGTCACGTGCTTTCAAATCATGACAGTGATTACAGTTGGTAATACATTTATGGCCATAAAATAGTCAATGGTTTTTTCACTCTGATCATAAAGTATTGTGTTCCAACGGTACTCTGAGAGAAGTTTTTGTCACATTGTAAAAATCACTGATTGGAAAAAATTTTCCACATCAAATCACATAACAGGGCAGAACTGGGTATAGAGGATTGGCTAGATTTGCGAGTACAAGTGCTGTTGCAACCAAATCAACATCAGGCGGTTTCTTTAGCTGGTTGACGGGTGAACGGTCCTCTTCTGTTCCACCTCTAGACTTCCCTCTTAAGGATGTTGCACTTCCCCCGTCACTACCTGACTATGTTGAGCCAGGAAAGACTAGGATAACCACTCTTCCGAATGGTCTCAAGATTGCCTCCGAAACAGCAGTGGTATCAAGATTATGCCGTTTTTCTCTTTTTACTTGGGTAAAGTTTGGTATCTTTGTTATTGCAAAGTGGTGATTAATTGGGTTTGTTGATCAGAACCCTGCAGCTTCAATTGGGTTATATGTTGATTGTGGCTCAATCTATGAAACTCCGGCTTCATTTGGAGCCACACACCTATTGGAACGCATGGCCTTCAAGTCTACAAATAACCGGAGCCACTTGCGTATTGTGCGTGAAGTTGAGGCAATTGGTGGCAATGTGACTGCTTCAGTCTCTCGGGAGCATATGAGTTACACCTATGATGCTCTGAAGACTTATGTTCCTCAAATGGTAGAGCTCCTTGTTGACAGTGTGAGGAACCCTGCTTTTTTAGACTGGGAGGTTAGCGAACAGGTATTGTTTGTTTCTTTCATCTTGGAAGTTGCTGTTCAAATTTTCTTGGTTGTTCAGTAAAACATGGTTATGTCATTTACAGCTCCTGAAGGTGAGCTCTGAGGTTAGTGAATACTCAAAAAATCCTCAACACGTACTTTTGGAGGCTATTCATTCAGCAGGTTACTCCGGTCCCTATGCAAATTCTCTTTTGGCTTCAGAATCTGCAGTTAACAGATTGAATAGTACAGTTTTGGAGGAGTTTGTTGCTGTGAGTCTCCGACCCTCCATAAAGCATCCATCCTTGTTTTCCTTCAATTTTTTCTTGTCCCTCTTTACAGATCCTTATAATTATTTAAGGACAATTTTTAGTCCTACTTGTTTTTTACATTGTTTAGGAACATTACACTGCTTCCAGGATGGTCCTTGTCGCATCAGGTGTTGACCATGACGAGCTAATAAAATATGCGGAACCACTTCTATCTGACTTACCCAATGTACCCCGTCCTGCGGAGCCAACGCCGGTTTACACTGGTGGCGATTTTCGTCATCAGGGGGATTCAGGGGTGTGTATCTGAAGTGTACTGTTTTAATTCTCTTCCTGCTCTGAATTTGTATTTTTTATATTGATTTTGAAATAGTTGTAACAATGTTTGTTTTTTCAATTCTGACTAGATGACTCACTTTGCTC
Organism: Forsythia viridissima; assembly: GCA_030279155.1. NCBI lineage: Eukaryota > Viridiplantae > Streptophyta > Magnoliopsida > Lamiales > Oleaceae > Forsythia > Forsythia viridissima. Next base: position 38,483,796 of record CM059040.1, read on the forward strand.
TTGCCTTCGAACTTCCTGGAGGCTGGGCGAAGGAAAAGGATGCCATAATTTTGACCGTTCTTCAGGTTCTTTCTTTTAACTGTTGATTCTTTCTTCCTTTACCTCTTTTCGACTATAAGCCCTCATGAGGTCATGCACATCACTAATCAATAAGTTTCAGAAAGCATCCCATGATTTATTTGCATATACTTCTTCTTTCAATCTAATGCTTATTCCAAATAGAGATAGTGGGAATGGTTGTTTCTTTATCTTTCTTGTTTTCTGCCTTCCGGTTCTCCTTTTCTTTTTGTTTGGGGCGTTATCTTGTGAGGAAATGCTGATGATGTTTGTCTCATAGATGCTAATGGGAGGAGGTGGATCTTTCTCAGCTGGCGGTCCTGGAAAGGGGATGTACTCAAGATTATGTAAGTCATGTTTATTGTATCTGATAAACCTAATGAGGATCTCCACTTATGTGCAATGCACATCTCACCTATAAATGTGTTTGAATACACCTATGTTTACGTTGAACATTATTAGGCCTAAAAAGAAGCACACAAAATTGCACTCAGTTGTGCATCTCAATTAATTAGTTCTTGCGGTCAACTTTTTGTATGTGCTGCGTTTCATTTTGCATTATGGTGTATTTGTTTCTGCATTAATTATTTAAATAGATTTGTCAATTCATTTGTATGTTTGTTCTAATTGGTGAGCAGATGTTCGTGTCCTCAATGAGCATCCCCAGATTCAGTCCTTTTCTGCATTCACTTCCATTTACAATCATACTGGATTATTTGGAATTCAAGCTTCCACTGTAAGGAAGTGCTTTAATTAAGTTTTTGATTTTTTAGTTTCCAAGAAAGTTTGTTTATTGAATTATTTTTGGCCTGTAATGTTGCAGCTCTTATATATTATGTTTGCTGTTTGGATCAATTAAGTTCTATGTTATTTCTTTTTTTTATTTGAGGACAGTTTCATGTTATTTAAATCATGGTAAACTAATCTTTTGTGTTTTTAGCCTTCCATTTGTATCATTTTTGATTAGGGATGTTTATCTAATCCTTTTAAACATTTAGGTTTGGTACTTCAAAAGTGTTTCTGGTTTTGAAAATACTTAACAGCCTCACTTTTTTTAATTAGAAGATGTACTTTAGCGAGAGGGTGGTGGATTGATGAAGAAACCAAGAAACCAAGAAACCAAGTCTTTGTTTAGAGGTTACAGGGCATGCGAGGGATGTGAGCAATGGTGAACCTAGAAAATAAAAATATAATTATACATGCATAACCCAGAGAAAGATGAAATAGATACTGAACCAAGGGACCAAGAACGATTTATATCCTACTCGAAAGTGGAAGAATGTACCAAGTTGGCTTATAGTCAATCAGATTTGACCTATAAATTGATTGCGTGTTGCCTTTCATTATAGCCCATTAATTATATGTTCAATGTTAATATCTTTGACTTATCATTTGATTATGTAGAAATGAAATATTAGTAGGTTGTTGATGGCTTTCTTGGATCGTTTTCTTTTTTTCATTTGGAACCCAGAGGCACTAAAAACCATGTTAGTGGTTTTATAGAATAACCAGTTGCGGTCAACAAGTTCATTTTGTCATAGTAAACAGAAGTTTACAAATACGATAATGTGCTTTTCATTAGGCAAGCGTTGTTGTTTAGGGATATGAATCTGCTCTAAGCATCAATGCTTAAAAAGCTTAATCGGGTATTGAGACATTTTACCTTTGTGACCGAGATGTAAGTCTAGAGGCGCTTTGAAGCGTAATCAGAACACGAAGAATAAAATAATTGAAAAGAACATAAAATTACAAAAATATGCTCGTAATAAGCCATAAACTATTTTAAAAAATTCATAATAAAACTAATTAACAAAATTAAATTATAACAAACATAAAATAAATCAATAAAGCAAATAAAACAGAAAATAATAAGGTCTCAAATTAGTAATGATCTAACAAACTTATAATCTATTACTAGAAGTAGAGACATCTTTGAAATTTCTCATATCATCGCTACTAACATCGTCATCTTTGTCATTATAAGTTTCTTCTTATTCTTTGTCATCATCTTCCATTTGCAATGGTGTATTCTCCTTCCCAATTTTCTTTCGTGTAGGTAGAAAAAAGAATATAAAGGAACCAGTAAAATGTATTAGGTAAATAGACCCTGTGATGCTCGGACTCGGGTACGGGTATGTATCAAATTATCGGATTCTTTTTTTTTTGAACTTAAGGATACGGGGACACGGCTAAAAAGAGTCCAATTTTCGGACATGGGTACGTGGATACGGATTCTAAATTTCTTTTTTTTTTTGAAATTAACATGTAAAAAGTTAAATAAAGATAAAAATATAAATTTGAACTAAATTGAACACATACTATTATTCAAAAAATTATTTTTCATTTGAATCAAATTTATAGCGAAATTGATAATTAATTTGTTAACAAATTTTTTAAAGTGTTTATAATGAGTCTTGAATAATCCACAATATAACTTATAATTTATAAAATACAATCAAATCAATAATAAATGAAAAGTTGATTTTCAACAAATAAAAAATAAATCTGACTTGTGTACATCCCATAACCCGAGGACTGCAGTATACAACCACAATCATGATTTTTTTTTTTTTATTGTACAAATGTTACGAAAAATAATTCACAAAGTCGACTCATTAACAATCAAACTTCCATTTCCTCTTCAAGTTTTCTTCCTTCCACCATTGTTGTCTTCTTCAAGCTCTGTAAGGCAACAAAGCACGTACCAAGGCCCAAATCAAATTCATGCGAAGTATCACTTTCTGGCAAGTATCCCTCCCTTTTCCCTTCTTCTTCACAAATATCAGAGTATCACCCCATTTTTTCTTTTCTACATCCCTATCAAGAGCTTTTCAGTGGTGAACAATGGCGCCTCTTATCTTTTTCCTCCGATTTGATCTTTCCGAAGTTGCCGTGTCCGCTTCAAAATAGACGAATTTGACCCGTATTTCATACCAGTACCCGTGTCGTGTCGTGTCGTGTCGTGTCGTGTCAACACGAGTACTCCGGCTAGAATTCCATGTCCGAGCATCACAGAATAGACCAAAATGCTAAGGCCAATGATTAAATGTCAGGAAAATGCAAATCAAATGGGCGAACAATGTGATTGCCTTGAGACCTAGGCACTTAAGGTGGAGATTTCGAGGTATTTAATGAAAACCTCAAGTGAGGTAGGGTTTGAGGTCTAAGCCTCAAATAGTTTTTTTAAACAATGCATTGAGCATTCTATTGTCACTACTTTTAGCATGCTTGGCATGCAAAATTGGTGTCCTTGGGCATTAAATTTGGCGACTTTTGAACGAGTTCTGAGGTTGGACCGAAAATTCATGCATGTTGCTGTAAGTTAATTTTGGTTGATGTGCATGTATATCTTACAATCTAGTTTCTTTAAATCTTTGAGTAGATCTAGTAACAAACAAAAGGGAATGGCGAAGGATTTCTTAGCCGATCCCAAATTTATTGGGAGTAAGGCATAATTTGTTGTGCATATATATCTTAAAGGACCTTTATAATGCCTGTGTATCAGAGTATATCAATTTTTTACGTATAATTAAAAAGGATTCTGGATTCTACCAAAAGATGTTCCAAATGTTCTCCACCCAAAACCAATTAAGTTCTCTCTATGTGGAGGGATTAGATTAATTACTATGAAGCAAACCAAGGTGTATTGATTTTTATGCTCCTGATTTCTTAGTAATATATACCATCATTTCTGGGGATAAAAAAATTCGTTATTTTTTCGGACAATCGATGGAAAAATAAAAGCAAAATCTAGTCCACATTGCATGACCAGGCGTCATTGCCCTTTTTACTTGACCACTTTATGGATTTTTTTTATCCTTCGGGATTTAAATTGGAAATTAATAAACCACTTTTTTGGGTTCAGGGATCTGATTTTGCAACGAATGCCATTGATATAGCAGTTAAAGAACTCATTGCAGTTGCTACTCCAGGAGAAGGTTGGCCGTGGACTTCATTGAGTATTGTTTTCTTTGATTTGATAGTTTTTACACATTTTTCATGAACCTACAGTTTCATGATTATTAATTCTGAATGGATGCTGTTATATAGTCTCCTAAACTTTCTTGAATGAGTAAAAACCCGCATTTCTCTTCCCCCACAATTCAATTTATGCTAATGGTAAATTTGGTAATCTCATTCCTATAATATTTTTGCTGAACCAACTTGTTTTCTTCTTCTTAAATGCAGTTGACCAAGTACAGCTAGACCGTGCAAAACAATCGACAAAGTCTGCCATTTTGATGAACCTGGAATCCAGGGTACCCAACATTTTCTCGCATCAATTTAAATCTAAATCTTGTTGACTAAAGTCACAGAACATCAATTAACTTTGGGTTTCCTTCCACTTAAAGTGAATTTATTTTGTTTTCTGCAAATGTTTTTGTATAATCTATTTACTGTTCATATGAAATATTGCAGATGGTTGCATCAGAGGATATAGGTAAACAAATTTTGACATATGGAGAGAGGTATGTCCAGTAATGACTCTGCACCAAAGAATTTATTGTTAATGATAATTGAATTGAAGTGCATGGGGGTTGAGAAAATTGGATGTCTTGTTTCTCTTTGAAGACTCCACTTCATTAAAATAGTTATTCTTGTTTTCCATGTGCTTCTCTTTGAAATAACAATGCAATTTTGTAAGACAATTTGATTTTGGCGTGAATAGTAGTTCATTTAGAGTTGAATCTCTGATATTAATTTCTGAGGTGAAAAATTTATTTCACTTATAGTTATTGATTGTTCAGTTACTTGTATGGGAAAAGATAATCGACATCCCTAACCACCTCCCAAGAAACCCCCCCAAATAAAAAATAAAAAAGGAGAAAGAAAAAGGAACTTCCCTTTTTACTTGATAATATTTTCCTCCATAAAGAAACTGGCATGATATAATAAATCCAAACCTTGAAGGACTCTCAGTAACCTTTTGAGCTAAAACTGATTTGACCTTCTTTTCCTTGCTGGACTCTCCATTCCTTGGTAATTTTCTTAAGTGAACAGTAATTGTATGAAGAAGCTCAGTAGGAAAAAATGAGAGTGAAGCATATAATTTTTATCAAGGCTGAAAGAGCCTCAGCACTTGGCATGACACTCAAAAATTGTTTTAGTATAGAAATTATTCATTACGATTGAAATGAAAGGAAAATTAAATAGGCTGAGGTTCTTAACTGTATAGAAAGTGTAACTGTATCTATTAAATTTTCCTAAGAAACAGAGTGACATTTTGATTTATTGAGTAATATAGGGGTGGGGTGGTTAAATAAGCAAGAACTATATAGCGTCGCCCACTGAAACTTTCTAGATTTCTACTTTGTAGTCAATATAATTTGTTAAAATTTAATAGATACAAATTATTATAGTATATGTATATAATGTAAGCTATAGTAAGTTAAAGAAAGATAAGTGAAATAAATTTAGCCAATCTTTCTTTTTGTCCTCTAAATATCAAAAACCATCTTAAAAAAAAATCCTAATAAAAAACTTATATACATGATATCAACTAATATTCTTAGATAAATCCCATTTCAGTAAACATACCTTAGTACAGTTTCAGCAAACAAATAATTCATATGTAGAACATTTGTTCTCGGATGAATCAATAATAATTGATTTATTATATATATATATATATATATAAAGTTTGTTGAAAACAATAATATTTGATCGACTTAAAGAAGAAGGAAAAAAAATAACAAATAGGCCAAGGCCCATTTATTGGTTCCCATTATTTTTGTCATTATTAATGACACAAATGTTCCTATTATTTGTGGACAATGTTGTGTTGACATTTTAAAATGAAACAATTATACAGTAAAAAAGGAAAAAACCATTTACAAAAATTAGTCTATTTTAGCTAATTTAAATAGTGAAAGGAAGAATATTTAAGAATGATGGTGAAAGAGTAGTAACTTGATCTAATGTTTGGAAATTTGATGTTTAGCTTTGGGAATGGATTAGTGGGTCTTTAGCGCATGAAAATGTATTTGTGGATATTTAGCGTGTGGGACTGGATTGGTGTTCTACAAAAGTAGATGATTTGGGGAAAAAATTGCATGTGGGGACCTACCTCAGATTAAAAAAATAAAAAAGATTAGTGAAAAAATTGAATAAATAAGCTATTGTCGAAAACAACAATATTTGATTGATATCACTTAAATTCTTCAAAAAGAAGGAAAAAAAAAAAGAAATGAATAATTATAGTTGTAATAATGGGAACCAATTGGTTCCCATTTATTGTCTTATTTGTCGACAATGTCGACAACATTTTGTCAACATTTTAAAATGGAACAATTATACAATAAAAGCTAAGTATTAATGAACTGTGTACATAATTTGCTTGTTACATGATCAAATATATAAAAAAAAGATTGGCGAAAAAATTGAATAAAGAAATAATAATCTGTTCGTAGGAAGAAAAAAACTTGGAAAATGGGCAAATGGGACCTGGCATATGAATTGGGAATTGGTTCCCAATTGTGTCGATATTTTAAAATGGTACAAAATTGAACAATTATACAGTCAAAAGAAAACGAAAAAATCATTTATAAAAATTCCTCAGATACAAACAAAAAATGATTAGTGAAAAAATCGAATAAAGGAGCTATAATATAATATGGGGGGAAAAAAAAAGCTTGCAAAATGGCAAATGGGCCAATACATGAGAACTGAGAACCAAAATGTGGCGTGTCCCGTCCATACTTTTAATAATTTTTAAAAAAATTTGAAGGACGAAATGGTGCATTTTGGACGATGGTGTGAATAGTAAAAGACCCATATATACTATTAAGGATATATCTTAGTAATCCATTAATGAACTTGTATAGTAACATAATGAACATTAGTATAATCTATAGACCTTTTCTCTGAAAATGTATGAATTTTCCACTCCATTAATTAAAACAGTGCACTGAGGATAGAGATTCCATCAAATATTACCAGAACATCCTCAACCAATAAATCCACCTGCCAGCACTCCTATTTGTGAGATACATGTTGGGCAGTTTTCAAGTGTTGAAGCATTTTCCTTCAATAAAGCTTTAGGTGCAAGAAAGCATGACACGCATAAAGGAAAACAAAGGGATGCAGATATTTGAACCTTTTTTTTGGTGAAGGTGGAGGCAATGCCGACAATGTCAGCTTCTCAGGTCTGATGTACCTCACAAATAGGCGTGTTGGGAGGTGGATTTATTGGTTGAGGATGTTCTGGTAATCCATATATTTGAACATTTTTTTGGTGAAGGTGGAGGCAATGCCAACAGTATCAGCTTCACAGGTCTGGGAGAAAATTGGCTATAACATCTGTGTTATAAGACTGATGCATAATTTGTGCTAAGGGTTTATCTAATAAAAACATCTGGGTGTTTGTCTCACCTAAAAATATTAGGGTGTGTTTGATTGAATTCTATAGAAAAGAAAAGATTTTCCATGTAAGTAGGAAAAAAAAAAAAAACCACCTATTTTGGCAAGAAAATATTTTCCAACTTTTCCTTCTTAACCATGCTTTAACTGATTGTACCTTGGAAATCATTTTCATTTTCCATGTGCAATCAAACAGCCAAAGATGGAAAATATTTTCTACTGATGTGACAAGATTTTCCATGGATTAGACATTTTCCATGGAAAATCTTCCAATCAAACACACCATTATGTCTAGTAAAACATAGGCGAATAAACTTGTGATGGGTGGAGTACAATATATTCTTGAACTCTTGAGAACTATTAATGCATTGGAGTTGTTTCTTTTTGATTTGGCAAAATATCTTAATCTAGAATTGTCAATGCATAATAATTAATATTGGTCAATTATTGACCCTGCTTTGATTGGAAAAGTCCTTACTGATTGAAGAGTTGTTTACTCTTTTTCGTCATAAATTTGATCAATAACACTAGATGTATATATTGATGTTCAATTTTGATCAATAACACTAGATGTATGTATTGATGTTCGATTCTGTTCAGCAGAAATTCTGAAGTTTTAGGTCATTAATCTAACCATAAAATATCTATATTTGCTTTTCCATCTACAGGAAACCCATCGAGCATTTCTTGAAAGCTGTAGATGAAGTTACTGCAAAGGATATTTCTTCCACAGTACAGAAGCTTTTGTCATCTCCCCTCACGATGTCATCTTATGGAGACGGTAAATACATTTTCCCCAATGATAATGTTCGGTCTCATCAGCCATTTCGTATTTCTGATTTTACCCTTCATCTGGCAGTTCTTTACTTGCCAAGCTATGATGCGGTCAGCAGCAGGTTCCATTCAAAATGAAATCGTAGTGTGGCACTGGTGAGGCACCTTTTCAAGTCTCAAGATCGTCTTTTTCTTTTTGGGGCAATTTGAAATGTTTGCACATCCCTTCTGACTAATAGTTATTAAAAGTACAAACATTAGACGCAGTACATGAAAAATAATCTGGCAGATCCCCGCTGATAGCATTTTGATGCCTGATTCATTCCTGTATGCTTTGTAATTTATGATTCAATGTCTGGTTCATGCTCTTCTTTTAATTTGTTATTGCAAAATTATCAGAACTAGTTTTATTTTTTGCCATGCCATGTGGTTGGAATAATGCTTTTCACTCCTTTCCTCTACTACTAGAGAGCCATGTTTGTCAGTTTGTAGACTCTGCGCCCTGGTGAGAGACCAATGCTAAAATCACAACGCCCTATTGCTTAATGTATCAATGAAATAAAGTCCATTCACCATTTATTGTTAGGTTTCTCAATGGCAAATTGAAATGTATAAATAATCTTTGCATCTCTAATTTTCCTTTTTAAATATGATGATTTGGACAATTTAAGGTAATCATTATATTTATTTTAGTGTTTAATTGTTCAACACAATATAACGATTCAACTACAACCAAAATTTGATACATGTTTGACGAAAATGGTAAAATAAGGGCTATGGCAATGTCTTTAGATTAAAAAGTGAAAATGTATGTTTTTTTTGTTCTAATAATTTTATGAATTGGCAGTGGTTAGTTAATATGTTACACAGTGATTACGTAGAAGATTTGTTGCACGATGATTGTCAATTAAGTATTTTTAATCAATTTGGGAGATGGTAGGTGACCTGGTGAAGTCCAGTCATCCAATTTGAAATTAAATTAAAATTTAATGGTCCAATTAAGATAAATTATAATTTAGTGATTCAATTAAAATTTCATTTAAGTACTGTGGCGACATTAAATTTACCCTCAAGAGAGTATAAGAGTTCACCTAGCAAAAATTAATGACACAGTAGCAGCACCAACCTCAGGTAATAGAGGAAATAGCTCAATAAAACTAAGTCAATCAGCGTTAGATCTTGATTCCACAGTACAGATTGAACATGAACAAAAATGTGTCATGAACCAAATGTTCAATTTTCGCCTCGGTTATATCCCTGATTGCACTATTTATAAATCTACAAAAAAAATTTATTAAGCACAAAGTATCACAATTAGATAAAATCTGTATAATTGTCTCTTGTTTGTGCGAATTCTTGCCTCTCCCTTTTCGACTTTGACCATCAAACACTCGTACCTAGAAAGTGGAGAGATGACCCTGAACTTAATATTGTCAAAACCGTATAAGCATAGATGTGAAACCCAACCAATAAACAACATTAACATTTGTGTCCATACCACTACCGTAAAATCTTAATGATTATCCTACTTAAAAATAGTAATATTATTGCTAGTCGTTGATTACTGTAATCAATTTACGTGACATTACTTAATTGAAATAATTATTTACTCTAATTGAGTAATATTATTCATAGTCAGTAAATATAAATAAGTATTACTATATAAATAAGTACTACTATGAATAATATTATTTACTTAAAAAAATACGTTTCATAACTATATTTATTTATTTATTGACGTATTTACTTTTTTTTTTTTTTTTGGGCTTAACTCAACATCAAGTAGTAAAGTGCAGTGTGACCACATATCGAACTCATATACTTTATTGGATGGCATAAATATTTAATATGAAATAAATTTAAAGATTGTATCTAGTGTTGAATTCTTTTCATTTAAAAGAAAAAGAAAAATGTTGAATTGACTTATAATTGAAGAGTAGTGAACTAGGGAGGGGCCTATTTTCACGTGACTTTTTGCGTAATGATGAAGGCATTACCATGCCTTATTCGTAACAATATTTAACCATTAGCAGAATGACACAACAACACACACACACACACACACGTACTTGCATGAAATTGAAAATTGTTGATAAAAATACATTGCAGAAAATGAATTACAAAAAAATTGTAACTCATGAAGATTATGGAATATTTAATATTTAGAAGTATGCCTCACTAAAACCTTATTAAGAAAATAAAATTAAGTGGGAAAAATCTTAGTTAAAAAAAAAAAAAGTACATTATTCTTATTAAAACACAATGACTGAAACATCTTATTAGAAACTTTGCCTCTTAATTTTAGTAGGACAAAACTTTGATTTAGAAAAATAGATATAGATGGGTGTATTTAATTCTATCGTGATAATATCATTTGAGATCTCTAAATAGGAGCATTCCAATATTGTGTGGCAACATCTCAAAGATTAGTAGGTGCCTTTGTGAATAAGTCTTTGTGAAGGAGACGAACTATATTTTGCAAATAAATTTATTGAGTGTTAGGCTTGGGGATTTGTTCAATCACAATTCTTGATATTTCACCAAACATATCTCTCAAAACAATAAAGAACACAAGAGTTTCTTTACAAAGTTTGGCTCGCCTCTTGGAGCTTATATCCTCGGAGCTCCACAATTTATGAGTGCTCGTCTATGCATTTATCACTTATAATTATATTACACCACAATACTATTAGATCACCCACGAAATGGTGATCAAATATTCAATCTCAAATCCTAACTCTAAATTACTCTCCGTAACCACATAGGACTCACTTGACCTCATGATCTACAAAAATCCACCAAGAACACTCTGAGAACCACTCAGACTATGAGTTATAGATAGAATCGTAAGAAGAACAGAAGAGCTTTCCAAAGCGTATATGTCGAACCTTAGGGCATAACTGCCCTTTTATATAATTGGTGTCCAAGAACACATCCTGGCCTTTGATCTCAATGACCCATACAATTCCATGTAAAAAAGTTGTTATTTAGGCAGCCAATTAATTGACACAACTAAAGTTGCATTTACCAAATGCGACTTTAGCTCTGCTTGACACTTTCTGTGTTAACAGACTTTGCATTCTCCACCTTGACACAAAGTTGACTTTTGTGCAAACCAGTAATCATCCAACTTTTTCCTAGCTCAAATACCTGTAAAAATAAAAATTATCCTTCATCAATATTCAACAGACTCAAACATGACTTGAACTTGTTTAAGGGTAAAATCTTTGTTTCCATTTCAGATAGGTTGATCTGTGATGGAATTTTATCTAAGTTAACCAACATTTCGATACACTAGCCCCGATAAATTGTAGTTTTACATCTACATGCTTTATACGTCATGAAATACAAGATTTTTATATAAATGAATTGCAGATTTTTAGAATGTACAACAACGTATTCTTGTTAATAACCTCTTTCAACATATATTTTAGCTGTAAGGCTGCTTTAACAACTTAAGTAGATGCAATGAATTCTGATTCCGTAGTAGATAAATTAACAATATGTTGTAGTTGTGATTTCCATCTCACACATGATGATAAACTCATAAGAAATTATTAATTTTCTATTATCTCTATCACTAGCATAATCTGCATCTAAGTATCCTTTTAGTCTAATTCCTTCATTGCTATGTTTAAAAGTTAATCCTAATTCAACTGATCCTTTAAATATCTAATTATCCACTTCAAAGTTTTCCAATGAGTTGGTCCAGGATTGGACATATATCTTCTCAACACACTAATTGAGTGAGCAACATTAGGTTTGGTGCAAACCATAGTATACATTAGAGATCCTACATCATTTGACTAAGGCACTATACTCATATATATCTATTCTATTTCTTCATCATTTTTAGGGCATTCATCTTTAACTTACTGAATTTATATTCAGCATTGAGAACCTCTAAACAGCTTTAGAGCCTATCTGGAATCCTGGAAATGCAAATTTTGCTATTTCTTGTTGACTATTTTGAACCGTGGGACCCACTAGCATCTGCAAATGCAAAATTTGAAAGAGAAAATGCCATTCAAAATATCTCTCCAAAATTACCTTACGGTCCCTTATATTGCTTCCAATTGTTGTCTTTTATTTTCTTCACACAGTTGGCCGCGGATTGAAGCATTAACCCTGCAACTACTTCCCAAATTTTGTTTTTCAAAAAATATTCACCAATTCCAAATCAATCTATAGGTTCGATTGTCCGATGCCGGTGCAAAATTTTTGTAAAAGCACTCCGTCGATCTGTGCCGTAAATCAGATTTTGACTTCAAATCGATTTTGTGCTCCAAAACTTCATTTCAAGATGTTTAATCCAAGAGGAGAGGTACCATTTTTTCAATACGTGAAGTGAGCGTTTGCCTTGGAAAAAATGTTGTTGTTGCCGTTTTAGTTTTTGTCAACTCTTTCTGGTATAATGTTTGGGCCGTTTTGAGAATTTTTGTCGTGTTTATTACATTTCCATTTCTGTTCTTTCTTTTTCCAGCACTGCACTGATGAAGATTCCACTCACAATATGAGGACTGGAAAGTTGACTCCTGTGAAACCAGCCTCGCCTGCCAGGAAAAATGCGAAATGGGCCGATCAAGAACATCAAATATTTCTTACCGCTTGCAAAACTGTTATTGCGGAGGGTCACCGTAGAGGAAAGTGCTTCAGCAAACACGGTTGGGAGAGGTTTGTGAACTTGTTCAACAGCTCCGTTGCCAAAAGTTGGAGCTGTATCCAGCTTAAGAATCATTGTGATTCAATGAGGCGGGAACACAAACACCTTCACTAGCTTCTGCGCTGTACGGGCATTGAATACAACCAACGTGACAACGTCATTGTTTCCGAAGACGAGTGGTGGGAGGGAAAAATCAAGGTTCGTTTCATTCACAATTGTAACGGTTCTTATCTGCTTGATTCAGGCTTCTGTTCCAATATTCTCCTGATGCTACTTAGGTTTGTGATGATGAGATTGATGAATTTGTACTTCTGCCTATGTTGTAATTTCAGATAATTTGCACTTGTGCTTAGAGTAATATCAAATGATAAATGTTGATATGTTCGAAGTTCAAGCAATGTGAATTTGTCTTTACAAATGATTTTTATGCACATACTGATGAAAAATACATTCACTGGAATTTTGATGCAATCCAATGGAGGTGAATTTTCAATAGTTATTTCGTATTGGGATTTTGTAATGTTTTAAACCGGTGCAGGGAAAGGTGGAGTACACCAAATTCAGAAATCGTGATGTGCGTGAAATATACCACAGGTACCCCCAGTTGTTTGGACATGCTTTCAACTCAGGCAAGTACGCAATGACGCCAACAAAGTTATCGCAATGTAGATTTGACGGGGTTATTAACAGTGGCAGTGATAGTCCCCACAACACCTTGTCCATCTTCGTAGAGACATGAGACTCAAGTGATGAAGGTCCGGTTGAATTGGGATCTAGTTCGAGAATGGATATCTTTGGTTGCCAAAAAAGTGGAGAGAAGCGGAAATGATCAGCTCGTAGATCAAAGGAGAAAGCCAAAAAAATAGGAAGTGTCGACCTTTCTTATTCAGTAGAGCATCTTGCAAGTGTGGGCGAAGCATTAACTGCCAGTTGTCAAAACTGTCAAGACGATGTCTTGAGCTATCGCTAGTGCATTAACGAACTCATGGCAACGGGTAAAGTGCCGAAGGATAGTGCACTGTATAATTTTGCTTTGACATTCCTAGTTAATCGCAAGAATAGAGAAGGGTTTGCAGCAGCAAAAGAACCCGAGTACAAGTTGGATTGGATTAGTACAACTTCGATTAGTTCAATAAGTAGAAATTATCAATATAATACAACTTTTATAAATGTTGAATTTTCAATCGGTTTGTAAGTATAATTTTATTGCATTTATCGGATATTGCACTCCAGGTAGGCAGTACTCGTGATTTTAAATGGGATCCTCATCTTAGTACAATCAATCTTACTATCTAATATGACCGACTGTAGGTATATGAATGAGTACTATTTTTGTCAAACATGTCTTATTTCATACCGTGTGACATGTAATTGGGTAGCTGCATGTTTAAAAGGTACTATTTTGTCAGGTAGTTGTATTCTTTAATGTGTACTTATTTTTTTCAACGCTGGAACAATGCTAACAAATGCTTTTGAAAGATGGTAGTTTCGTAAATATTACCTACAGGTTCTATAAATTGCAATTGCATTTCTCCATTTGCATACATACCAAATATAGGACATTTATGTACTGCTTGAATGTTTACTTAATACATTGGCCAATATGAACCTTGAATTTGATTGTGTACTGAGATCATATTCAGACGATGAGGATTAGTACAAAGACCAATTACAAGAAGATATTAGCATATGGCTCGAGTTCTGTCGAATGACTGATCGTGTCGTTCGTGACTATATACGTAACAATAGACGAAGAATTCGTAGAAATCCAAGAGCACGAAATGGACATATCTTCATGATCGAAGCATTGGACGGTGACGACCAAATATCATATCAGGAATTTTGAATGTATCTTGATGCTTTCATTCGTTTCACACATGTTCTTCGTGATGAGTATGGCTTACATGATGGTACTGAACAGGTTGGCATGTTTTTATGTATCCTAGCACATGGTAAAGGGTATAGACAGGTGTAGAACATGTTTGGACACTCGTTGGAAACCATAGTTCACTATTTCAAATTATTGTTACGTGCCGTTGTGCAATTTGGTGGTCGACTAATCAAACCAGACCCAAACTACAACCTTAGTCCGCCCCACCATCGGCCAAAAGCGAACAAACATCCTATGTTCCAAGTGAGTTGAACGTAAACTGCTTGAATAGTTGTTATTTGTCATTCTTGAAGATATCTATTTATACTATCTTCTATGTACATCGTATTCATGCAGGACTGTTTTAGTGCAATCGATGGAACACACGTTAAGGCTAACCTACCTCAAGAAGAACGACTTAATTTCATTGGGCGGAAGGGTATCCCAACGCAGAATGTTCTAGCTGCATGTGACTCCAACCTTTGCTTCACATTCGTACTTCATGGCAGTACGGAAAACACACACGATAGTCGTATTCTCGCTAGAGCAATATATAGTCCAGATATAAATTTTTCAGAGCTGGGACCGGGTAAGTATTATCTGGTTGATTCTGGCTTCGTGAACATGCCATGTTATCTCGCCCCATATAAAGGCTTCGACATTATATATTACTTTCAAGAATTCATGGAGCCTATGGGCGGTCGCAATAGACGGTTCAGAAATGCGAATGAGCATTTGAACTTTAATTACTCATCGTGTCGAAATGTGATCGAGAGAGCTTTCGGTGTTTTGAAGATTCGTTGGAAGGTACTTGACCGTATGCCTAGTTATTCATTTCCTGCACAAATAGCTATCGTAGTTGCGACAATGACGGTCCACAACTTTCTTAGACGATTAGGTCAAATTGACTAGGGATTTGATTCATTGGAATCTAATCGTAATCACGATGTGATTGAGATGCCAGACGAACAAGATGAAATAGCAGCTAAAATGAATGCGCCTCAAAACTAAAATATGACATGGGTCGAAATACGAGACTACATGGCACAAAGGATGTGTTAATAATATATGGCAACTAATATGCACGTTAAGGCTTGTATCTTTCAAAAATTGTTGTATTTTTATTATGAACCAACAATATAATTTTCGGGACTGTATTACAAATGATAATTTTGTCGTATTTATGATCAAATATTTTTTTGCATTTCAGTTTATACAAATTTTTACACTTGTTTAGAAAATGTAGTCTTATGCCTCCTCAACTTGTTTTAATTTAAGAAGTCTGAAAACGCTCATTTTGTATATGTTAGAAAAGAAAAAATAAAATAAATAAAAATTTGAAGTTTGCCGCGGCCAAACTGCTGCTTGCAAACTGCGTTTGGACCGTGGCAAACAGCAACTGTTTGCCGCGGTCGAACCGCGATATGCAAAACCGCAATTTTGGACCGCACTTCAACACATGATATATGAAGAAAGCTGGGTGCACATTGGTCTTTCAACGGTTATAAGGTCAGGGGTAATTTTGTCCATTAAATACCTATTATAGTCAACAATAACGGTACACTCTTCTTCCAAATGGCAGCCTTACTTACAAATGTTAGAATCAAATGGAATATAATAATACATTTTGCTGTTGGTCAAAAAATTTAATTTGGCACACAGTGATTCCAGACACACCCTTAAGTATATAAGGAGTTTGGCTTAATCTTAGCAAAGACTTGGACCTATCTCTTATTATTTTCATGCCTAAGATTATTTTAGCATTTCTTATATGCTTCATATCAAATTAGAAAATAACTTATATTTTATTTGCTTAATCAATTTCATACAATAACTAATTAACAACATATCATTGATATAAAGAAGCAGGTAGGCATTCACATTGTTTTTATTTTTAGATTTATACTACACAAAGCAATGATCATTACTTTTCCTCTTAAAATCTAAAGACAACAAAAGTATCAAATCTTTTTTACCACTGTCTAGGAAATTATTATAACCCAAACAAAGATGACTTTAAGAGACACAAATTTTGGTTTATCTTTATCAATAAAACCTAGTGGTTGGTTCATGTAAATCTTTTCATCTAGCTCACCATGCAACAAGACAATTTTTACATCAACCCGTTCAACTTCCCAATCAAAATGAGTAACTAAAGCTAGAATTAGTTTTAATGTAGTATATTTAACTGCATAGGAAAAGATTTCATTGTAATCAATTCTTTCTTTTTGTGTAAATCCTTCGGAGCCTTAAATCTTAATGGTTCAATTTCTAAATTTTCTTCTTTCACCTTAAGACTCCATTTGTAGTCAACAATTGACTTAATTTTAGGTTTATGAATTATCCCAAAGTCTTGTTTGGTTTAAGTGAGTTCATCTCTTCTTCCATGGCAATTTTCCACTCTTTTGCATATTTATTACTAAATCATATGTCTTTGGTTCTTGACCACACAAGTCTTGATAATTCAAGAGTGCAAATGAAACATTATCTACAAACTCTGATCTTGGTGGTTATCTAATGTTTCTTCTTATTCTATCTCTAGCCAATTGATAGTCACTTAAGTCGTTATTTGGTAATGTCTCAGCTTCAAGTCTACATTTTCAGGTTCAATTACCTTAGTATTAGATTCAATCTGATTGTGGTTGTTGTTATGCCCGCTTTACCTCAATTTGACCGGGTGCATTTATTTCACTTCTCTCACTTGTGCCTATTTTTAAGTTTCTTTATCTACAATTTGACTTTATTCTTGTGGTTTTAAGTCTAAACAAGACATTTCTATTTTTATTAACAGTGACATCTCTACTTATTATAATTTTGACTCCACCTTGATTCCTAGCCCATAACATATAGCTTTTAACACCTTGTGGATATCTTAGAAAGACACATTTTTGTGTTCTAAGTTCTAATTTTCCTTCATTTTGATGCAAGTATGCATCACACTCAAAAGTCTTTAAGTGTGAGTATTTAAGACAACTGAAGTAGTTAAATTCACAAGGGTTGTCATAATAGCTTTACCCCAAAAGGATTTATGTAAGTTTGAACTCAACATCATATATCTAACTTTGCCTAAAAAGGTCATATTCAACATCTTTGCCGCCCCATTTTGTTGGAGGCGCATAAGGAACTTTTTTGTATTTAAGAATTCCATGTGCCATACAAAAATTCTCAAAATTAGAATTACGATACTTTAAGCCATTATTAGTCATTAGGGCCTTTATTTTCTTACTAGTTTGATTTTCAATTTGGATTTTCCACTGTTTAGATTTATCAAAAGTTTCAAACTTCTGCTTTAACATATAAATATATATTTTTCTCAAATAATCATCAATTATTGAAGGAAAATACTTATTTCCTCTTATAGTAGGTGTACTTGATGGTCTCCACCAATGTGAATGTATATAATGTTTAAGTTTTATTTGTTCAATTTATATGAACAATAACATTAACATAAGTTTCAAGATCTTACACTTCATGATTTTCACAAACAAATATGGAGTAAACGGTCTTTATTTCACAATCATACCTTGATTTCTAGCAAATAGTATCTAATTCTGTATCTTAAATATCTTGAATTTCCGTTATGTGATTTACTTGCATATCTCTAATCTCTAAACATACTTTAATATATATAGTTTAATTGTCTAAAAATTGTGTTTCTCTCCCTTTGCCACTCACATAATGACATGAATAAATTGATGGAATTATCGTTTTATAGGTAGAGAGATGACCAATTTCTTAGTTAGACTATAATTCTATTTCTCATCAAAATAGAGTTCTTAAGAGAAATCAACTTCTTCAATAATTATCTAATTATTTAATTAATTAGATATATCTATAAGACATATTATCAAATCTAATAATTGATCATTTGTGCCATATAAAGTCTCCCACTTGGCCCATATGACAATATACCTTTATGATTTAATATTATATTATCATTATGCACCCATTCATATGGATAATCATCATAATCACCAAAAATTGAGTAAACTACCAATTCGAGTCAGCAGTTCTATTTTATTAGATCGATATAGTTCCTTCTATGTACCAAAATATTAACAACTTACTCAACTTAGTCAATAAGTGAAAAGTGTTCGTGATGACCCCGTAATGTTTTTGTCAAAAACTATTCCTATTATTATCATTATCCAATCTCATACATGTACATAAATATTGGTAAAGAGGAAATAAATTATAAACAATTCAATTATCATTAATGAGCTCAGAATGTCAATGAACCATCATAAGAAAAATATTAACCACTACTATCAAGATTCAAGCTGATCTCATGTCCATTAATAACATTAGGTGGTAGCCCTTTAGTAATGGATCCATAGTCATAAGTTGGTGTTTGTTTGTTCAATTTACATTCTTTATTCTGAACTCCCATATTAATGACAATGTATTTTACTTTCATAATATAACACATTTAGAATACTTTTCGTTCTTAGAGAAAGTAACAATTGCATAATCAAAATAATTTTCAGCTATTTGGCATGAGAGTCGACAATTCCAAATCCTAAAATAAAATTTTACAACCATAATGTTTATTTAACGTCCATAATGAATGAAATAATGACAGACTATTATCCACTTCTACAAAAGATTATTCCTTTCACATAATCACTATATATTAAAAGAATGACTTCATAGTGATAATATTCATAGAAATGCGTGTCTAATTACTATTCAATTTTTTTTTTTTTAACTTTTTCATGTTTCCATATCCTTTCTTTCATTTTCATTTTATTTTTTCAATTGTAGATATTTTTCAGCCCCAATTTTTTCCAATGTTTTGCCATTTTTCTTGTCTTCATTTGGTTGTCGTATTCGTTTTCCTTCTGACTTTAATCATGTCTTTCGAAAAATCGTCCAAAATTTTTACATATATATATATATTGATTATTTTAGATACTCAATCAAATAATTTTTTTATTTTTCTCCAAATAGAAACTATCTAAATGCATAATAACTTAAACTATTGAAAGAAGATTCAGCCCCACCCCACCCCACCCCACCCCACCCCACACACACACACACATATATATATATTAGGCTCTAGATTCGACCTCTTAGGCCGAGCCACAGTAACATATACCAAGCAATCTACTTTAAACTTTAAAATCATTTACAATCCAAACAACTTTCATTCAATTAATTACTTATATTAAGTTAGCAACACAATTATCAATATTACAAGAAATACATAGTTTTAAGTCATTTTTTTCTAGTGATTACTGAATTAAATTATAATTAAGTCCCATAAAATTTACCCACAAGCTCAAAATCTTGCACTATGCAAGAAAAAAGAGAAAGAGATTACTACTATCAAGATAGAAAGTTACATTAGTAGAGAAAAAAATATATCTATGAGTACAATTATGTCCAATATACAAATAAAATAAAATCATTAATTAACAACTTATGCTAATCTATAATAAGTATTTTTACTACTTATTACTGCGGTTCATAAGAAATCTTTAGAACGAACAAAATTAAATTGAAAAATTAAAATAATTTTTAAAGTTGGGTCATAATGAGGAGAAATGTAGAAAAAATTTAAACTTTAAAGTAGCATAATAATTTTGTGAGATGATAATTGAAGTATTCAGTTCTAGAATTTGTAGTAATCAATTATGTTAGTGAACGACACACCATTCATTACATCATCTAAAATAAAAAACGTTTCTGTTAAAGATCAATTGAAGCTATATCGCCCACCTTTAAATAATACGTACTTTTCTCAATAAATTTTAATACATATTTTACTTAGTCCTTCATAAGTGAAAAAATAATTAAGAAACTCATTAACAATAATCACACTATTAAATACTTATTTAAGCTGCAACAAGTGCCTTGCACGTGAATTTCACTAGTAGAAATAAATAGCTAAATATGAGTAATCTATTGTCAAGCAATTCACCATAATAAATCTAATATAATAAAATTTTTAGCATACATTAAGCTTTCTACAACAAATGCATATAAACCGTTTCTCTATATATTTTCACTCAATTGCATAAGACTATATTTATCCCCTATCTTACATAGGACAAATCGAGATCACTAGCAAGCAAAATATCAACATATAGAAGCAAAATATGAACTTGCTCCCGACAGTGTTTTCTTTAAATGTAAATGAAGTTATACTATCATTGAAATTAAACTACTATTGTCTAGAAGCTTGTTTATGTGAACCACGAACCGACTAGAAATGGCACGTTATATATTTTGGTGGGACTAATAACAAGATCAAGAGCTAAGAAGATCAAAAACACCATATAAAGTCTTATCCAAGCTACGTGGGTCGAAACCGACACCCAAAGTGCAACAAGTAAGACACCAACCTTCAAATGAGTATAACAAAGAAAGAACAAACTTTAGTACTTTTGATTAAAACTAAAGACCATATTAAAGGCATATTGGAGGCTAGTGGAAGATTGGAGGGCCAAAATGAGCATAATTCAAAGTTTGGAGAGCAAAACGCAGAGGGCTGAGAATTAGATTGTCCATGCCAAATATGGGACAATCGCCACCACCTTATAATTAAAAATCCGAGGCTAATTTTTAAGCCTGGGCGTTAGCTCATATTTGTACTGGGCGTTCGCCCAAGCAAAAAATCTGGCAATTCAGAAATTTTCGGGATTTTGTTTCATTTTCCATTTAAAACTCTATTTTATTAAGTTTCTTGTTATTTTTTGAATTATATTAGATTTTCATTGATTTTTGCCTATATAAACACTTCTCATTGTAAACAAAATATAATTGATTATTGAGAGTTTATATTAAAGTGAGATTTAATTTTCTTCCTTGTTCTTAATTGAACTAACCAAACTTATCAAAGACTTTGCAAATCTTTGTGGTGTTCATTCTAACTTAGTTCTTTGATTCAAAAACTCACCAGGTCAAGGTATTGCAGCTTGATTTTAACTTTCTTTGGGTTCATTATCAATCTTTGTTGTAGGTTTCGAGATTTAATCTTCGTATGTTCACATTAATTGGTATCAGAGCTTTGACTCTAAAATCAGGTTCTATATTTTCTTTTTGTTTCTATCAAATTCCATCTTGATTCTTTTCTTGTTGGTCTTTCATCTTAGTCATATATAAAATAAAAAAAAATCTATTTCGTAATTCATCATATTTCATAAAGTGTATTTTATTTTCTTGTTTGGATTCATCATATCTTAAAGTCATTCAAAAAAAAAAAAAAAAAAAAACTTTTACAAAGCATTCAAGAATTGTTTTGGGCACGATCCATTAAGGCACTAAAGCTAATTCTTTTCTAATTCTTGCCTTGTGATATTTCTTTTGTTAGATTTTGTATTACGTCAAAAAGTCAAAAAAAAATTTAAAAAAAACGAAAAATCAAGAAAGTCAAGAAATGTATCTCTTTGAAATTCTTGTGTTATATTTGGCAAGAAAAACACACTCTATATTATCATCCGGTTCTTAAATCCTTAAATCTTATTCTTCTTGTGATTTTCTTCTTGAGTCCTTCTCGTTGTCTATTTTTTTTTATTGTCCTTTTTATTCTTGTTCTTGAATGTTGGGAATACCGAATTCTTGATTGAATTTAGTTAGTTCCTTAAAAATCTTGGCTAGAAAAACAAAGAGAGGTAAAATGCAAGAGTGATGAGATTATTATCGGGAAAAAGCGAAATAAAGTGAAACACGAGAGAATAATTTTTTCTGTCAATACTAAAATTTATATTTTTTTCATCCCAAAATGTCTAATCACTAATAAATAACATCTAAGAAAGAGAACAACCAATTCTTTTTGTTAAAAGTCATGCAACAACAATTTGAACAAATGAACATAATGTTTGATGAGATGAGGGAAAGCAATAACGCATCACCTATGGCACCTTTGTCAAGAGTTTCTTTTAACATCCTATTTTCAAATTTTCCTGAGTAACTTACATCATCTAAGGCACCTAGAAAAATTAGATTTCTTTTCATTTCTTGAATATATCTTACTTTATTCAGTATACATATATAGCCATTATTAAATTTTAGTGAGATATTACATATTCTAGCAATTTTACTTGAAAAATCATGCTCATTGTGACATACCCCCATTTCTTTTTCAAGCAAATTCATAAACCACTCAATTTTAGAAGTCATATACATCATGAATCTGACATTCATTCTCTTTCATAGTTATTATTTTCTGTTAAATTTGCTTCAACAATTTCTGAAATGTCTTATGTTACTACATAGACTTTAACAATGTAACTGTTTTATAAGAAAGCTACATTAGCTCCTTTGTTTGTTCTCTTTTAACTTATTTTTCCTTTTGTAGAATCTTTAATAAAAAGTTTCTTAATTTCCACGATTGTAACACTTTTTTTCTCTTGTCCTAGATTTAGATCTTGACTTACCTCTATACTCCTTTCTATTTTTACTGTAATTACTTTATTGACTTCTAGTTTGCTTAGTCATTAATCTTCCTATCACATTTAGCATATTTAAGACTGTTGTTAAATGTCTAAATTTTTGTTTCTTATTGAATTTATTACTATATCAGTTGTTAGGGAATCTAATAAGTGCATTTTGTGCACTTATTAGGACCTTTAAACTAAGCTTTTATTCTGTCATTTTATTAAATTTTTACTTAATTTGGTAATTTATTCTTCATATTTCAGTTTTGGACCTGTTTAATAGTAATTGGAGAAAAGTGGATGAAAAGAGCAATAAATTGGAAGATATTTCAAAAATATGAAGATCAAATTATATTCAATTGAAGCTTGAAGGACCATTTTGGAAGTTATTAAAAGTGTTGAGAACTAAAGAAGATAAAATTCAAAGTTCAAGGATAAAAGTCGCAAAAATAGAAAGACCAAGCTGGGCAAGCGCCCAGCAGCCAAATCTAAAAGCAGAATGTAAAATCATGAACCTGGGCGATCACCCGAGAATGGCCTGGGCGATCGCCCAAGCTAAATTTTGGCTGCAGGAATTTTGTTTCCTTTTCGAATTCTAATTCGATTAGGAAACCTTTTTTGACACAATTTTCATGATATTTTGAGATATTTCTGGGCTTTAATTAGGGAACTATATATAGGAATTATTAACTCATAATAGGGTGTGGAGATTTGGGGAGAAAAATACAAGACGGAAACAAGAAACGAAGATCAAGAATTAATCTTTGAAGAATTGAACGAAGATCAAGATCAAGATTTCTTCTCTTTCAAGTTTTTTCATGTCCGGGTGATGAACTCCATGTTTTCTTCTTCTCTTTATTTCCTTATCATTAGTATGCTATGCTAGAATTAAATAGTGCTAGGATCGTGATGAAACTTGTATCATGAATCTTTAATTCTTCGAACCTAGTTTTTGATATTTAAGCATATTTTAATTTTTGAATAATTGATATTGATTTTCTCTTCATCTACAATTATATGCGCAATAGTTGTATGATTCTTGTGGCTTGTTTTACTTTCGAGAGATGGAAAATATGTTATACATATATCAATTATCGTAGAATCCGATAGGGGATAGAGATATACCGCTATACTTTACATGATTTCTAAGTATTTACAAATTCTAATGCAATTTTGTATGTTTGCATTCGTTATAAAAATATAATCTAGTCGCATATAGGAATATGTTTAATTCTACTCGAGAGAGATTGTTAAATTAAATTAGGAATATTGATCTTCATAAGTAAATTATGTTATCAAATTTAATGGTTCGAGTTAAAGGTAATTGATATAAGTGGATTCGAGATCCTAGTACACTTTTATTTTCTAAAGTTAAATTAATCTTTCATCAATTTCATCTCTAAATTGTTTGATAATTAATTAGTTAATTGCTCTTAATTTATAATTTAATTAGTTTTCAATCACAAAATTTTCAAAAGTTCATTAGATTCGGTTAAGGTTAGTATAATTAAACTGAACTATCTAAATCTTCGTGAAAACGATACTTGGACTCAACATCCACTTTATTACTTGTGCGATCCGTGCACTGCTATGTGGACATCAGATAGAGTCATACCCATGAAAACTGCAGGGGTACATGAAATAGACACTATAACGGTGTTTGAACCCAATTTTTGATATTTAAGCATGTTTTTAATTCTGAATAATTGATAAATATTTCTCTTCATCTACAATTATGTGCGCAATGGTTGTATGATTCTTGTATCTTGTTTTACCTTCGAGAGATGGAAAATAGGTTATACATAGTATCAATTATTGTAGACTCCGATAGGAGATGGAGATATACTATTATGCTTTACGTGATCTTTAAGTATTTACAAATTCTAATGCATTATTGTATGTTCGCATCCGTCATAGAGATATAGTCGGGTCACATATAGGGATATGTTTAATTCTACTTGAGATTGATTGTTAAATAAATTAAGAATATTGATCTTCATAATTAAATCATGTTATCAAATTCAACAATTCGGGGTTAAAGGAAATTGATATAAGTGGATTCGGGATCCTAGTACGCTTTTTTTTCTTTTTTTTTCTAATTTTAAAGTAATTCTTCTTTAATTTAATCTCTTATTTGTTTGACTTATAATTATTTATTATTTTTAGTTAAGAATTAATTAGTTTAAGGAACCAAAAGTTTATTTGATTCGGTTAACGTTAATTTAATTGAAATTGAACTATCTAAATCTCTGTGGGTACGATACTTGGACTCATAATCCACTTTATTACTCGAGCAATCCGTGCACTTGTGAAATTATTAAAGATACAAAATCGCTGACAAGTTTTTGACGTCGTTGCTGGGGATTTAGTTTTAGTTCTTTTTCAATTATTTTAACACTAATTTGAACTTATTTATTTGCTTTGATTTCTTATTATTATTTTTTGTAGTTATTTCAGTGTTTGCTTTGTCCCTTTTCAGACCATTGCATGCGAAGTGTGAGACACAAGTTTCTAATTCTATTTGATCCAGAGATTGAACACACTTTTCATCGAAAAAGAATAATACACAAAAAAAGACAAAAAACAGCAAGCCAAAATGCAGAACAACGAAATTGCTCGAGCAAGACAGGAGATTGATGAATACAATATGTTAGTTGGAGACTTTTTGACTCCACCGATCATTCAGAATCAATCTAGCATTGTCTACCCACCTTTTGGACAGTCGAACTTTCAGTTGAAGATTAACTTCATTCATCTATTCCAGAATGGACATCAATTTTATGGCAGGGCCGAAGAGAATCCACATACACACGTTTCGCGATTCTTAGAAATGTACCAACTCTTCAAATATCAAGGTATCTCAGACGACGCCATCCAACTACGTTTGTTCCCACATACTCTCCGGGAAAAAGCTCTTGAATGGTAGGACTCATTGCCAATTGATAGTATAACCACCTGGAATGATCTAGCCCAAAAGTTTTGGACAAAATTCTTCCCACCAGCCAAGGTTTCAAAGTTGAAGCATAATATATCTATATTTCAACAATCAGAAATAGAATCTTTTGATTAAGCGTGGAACAGATTCAAAAACATGCTAAGGAAGTATCCTCATCATGTCATTGGTAAGGGTCAACAAATTCAGTATTTTTATGTTGGACTACTCCCTTCATTTAAAATTATGATCGATTCTTCATCTAACGGATCTTTATCTACCAAAACCATTGTTGAAGCTGTAGAGTTGTTTGAAATGGTAGCTACCACAACTGCTATGTGGGCAACAGATAGAGTCATATACACGAAAACTGCAGGGGTACATGAAATAGACACTATCACGGTGTTATTTGCAAAAATAGATTATTTGGCACACAAAGTGGAGAACATGTCATAATCAGCTTATGTGATGCAAACGAAGAAGTCAACTTGTGAAAAGTGTAGAGAAAATCACAGTACATCAGAATGCCCGATTATATCACAGCAACACGAGCAAGCCGAATATGTTCAAGGTGGTCAATACCCACAAAGTAATCCATTCTCCAATACATTTAATCCATGATGGCGTAATCATCCAAATTTTCCTGGAAGGATAATCAGAATAACAACAGACTACAATATTCTCATTTTTAGCAACCAGAAAAGAGAGTTTCATTAGAAGATACACTCGGTAAATTCATTGAGAGAACTGATAAATTCATAGAAAAAACTGATCAGTTCATGAGACAAACAAAGATCAATTTTCAAAATCAAGACGCTTCAATCAAAAATTTGAAAACACAGATGGGTCAGATAGCAGTTGTTATATCAAGTAGACCACAGGGTACCTTGCCAAGCAATATCGAGGTCAATCTCAGAGAGCAAGTACATGCAATAACTATCAGAAATGGGGTTCAGTTACCAGAAATCCATATAAAAAGACTAGTTGCAGATAAAGAAAATGTACCTTCCACTGATGAGGAGTACGTGGAACAGACTGAGTAAGTAGTAGATATTGAAGAAAGTTCAGTTACACCACATGTTTAGGCAGCCGTTCCTATCAAACCATATGAACCTCCTATTCCTTATCCACAAAGGTTAATTCCAAAGAAGAAGAAGCAGGATCAGCAATGTGCAGAATTTCTAGTTCATCTGAGGAAGCTTCATATCAACATACCATTTGTGTAGGCCCTAACTCAAATGTCCAAATACGCCAAGTATATGAGACAACTACTTTCAAATAAAAAAAATTGGCAGAAGGGAATATAATACAACTTACAGGAGAAGTAATACTATAATGGATAGGCAACTACTAGACAAAAGACATGATCCAGGCTGCTTCACAATTCCAATTACCATCGGTAATCTCGTGATTGACAAGGCATTATGTGATCTTGGTACAAGTATCAATTTAATGTCTCTTTCTATTTTTAGGCGATTAGGAATTGTGAAGTTAAACCTATAAAATTCAATTTTTAGTTGGTTGAACGATCTGTTAAAAAACCGTTTGGAATAGTGGAAAATGTGGTAATGAGAGTGGGAAAGTTATTATTTTCCATTGATTTTGTTGTTCTTAATATGCTTGAGGATGCTGAAATCCCTGTCATCTTGGGTCGTCCCTTCTTAGCTACTTCAGATGCTATCATTGATGTTTCACGAGGTGTATTGACATTGAGAGTTCAGCATGAATGGAAAGTATTTTATATGTTGGGTAGAGATGTTACCCCACCACCACTTCTTTCTTATTGGACAGGTTATCAAGTTGAGACCTTGAAGAAATTTAAGAATAACTTCTTTAAAAAGTTTTGGGACACCAAGCCAATAGTAAAGGTGAAAGACAAAGGTAAACAGACTATTCAGATGTAAGAAGCTGCCGTTGGTAAACATAAGGTTGAAGCTGAAGAAGTCATCCCTGAAGCACAAGTTGGAGCTGTTAAATGGAAGATGAAGGACAAGCTACAAAGTATGGAGAAGAAAAACAAGAGAATATTGGAGAGTGACACATTCGTTAATCTCGAGTTCCCTTCCTTTTCTCCTTGAGTAATTAGATAATAAGTCAAGCTAATGACTATAAATAAGTGCTTAATGGGAGGCAACCTATTTTCTAACCCTTTTATTTACTTATTTTACATGTAGTAATTTTAGTTAGTTTAAATAACTAATTAGTTTTTATTTTATTTATTATTTAGTGCACTTATTAGGCCTCCCATATCAATCTCAGGATGTCACACTTTGCTAGCCGCTTGGATAATATATATGACACCATCTTTTGACCAATAGTCGTAGCACTACATCTGAGTCTACTTCAACCGGACTTTCAGCCAGCCAGATCCATCTTCTCCATATTTATCTATAGGGAGTAACTAATATTTTCCCTCCTTTATATGCTTTATTTTGTTATTACATTGTGGACAATGTAATGTTTTAGTTTGGGGGTGGGTTAAGTATCAGGATACTTAATTATTTTGAATTTGCTTATTTTTTTGGTCTAAGTAACTGCAAAAGTTCATTTTTTTGTTTTTTTATTAAGTTAAAAATAAAAAAATAAAAAATAAAATTATTATTATTTCATTTTAGAAAAAAAAAAAAGATGAAAAATTTAGTTATTGTTGAATATCTTACTGCTAATGATGAGATTTGTTTGAAGTCGAGTGCATTTTTAGTAGAATATTAGACAACACTTGAACTCATGCTTTTATCTAAATACTTATCCATGTTAAACCTGATTAATGAAGCACACAACCACTATTGACTTATCACTAATATGGAAATATGATTTGAGTGTTTATGTTGATATTATTGACCTTAAGATTATTGTGAAAATCTCGTTCCTAAATCCTTAAGCCAGTAACCAAACTGTTTTGAGAACAGTTTGGGGTGTTAAAGTTACTATTTGTGTTCTGTGAATTTTGATGGTTTGGATTTTCTGGGTCTTATCTTTGGTTGAATATGTTATAGTCAAGTAATTTAAATCGAGCACTACTCGCATCTAATAAAATAAAATAAAATAAAATATCTGACTCAAGCAATTAAGTCTGTTAGGGTATCTTAAAATCTGGTGCCCTATGGTCATCTGACTTGAGAGTCATCGGTACAAAGCTCGCTAAATGGGTAATAAAAAAAATTATTTTACATCTTCACTTCTCTATTAGCCTGTGGGACTCGAGCAATTAGGTATGTTAGGGTATCTTAAAACTTGGTGCCCTATGGTTATCTTGTTGGGAATTGAGACAAATTCTTTTATTGTCCACAAGATCCTTGTTCAGAAAAAAATAACGAAACAGAAAAAATACAAATATAGAAAAAGATTTACGGACTATCAAAGCTTTCACTATATGAAAAATTGTTACAATCATATAGATTTCACCTACTTAAATTCCCAAGTATCTCAAGAAAAATAATATCCTAATCTTTACCGCACCCACCAATTTCTACTCTTTGTACAATCCACAAAGAAAACAACTAGAATGTTAGGCTTACAATTTTTCTCTCAAAAACCCTCAAGTTACAACTACAAAAAAGAATAAATCACGTCAATTTATAGTTAACGTATTACCTAATTTTCTTCCAAGTTTTGTCTACCAAGGTGTCCAAGATTTGGAAACTTGTCCAATTTTAGCCACCAAATATAATATAATATAATATTATATTATATCATATTTTTTCCTTTTCAACAATTGGTGCATCTTTTGATTTTGACAAGTTTTGAGAAAATATTCCAACAATCTCTACTTTGACGAAAAACGAGTCAAAAATCAATCATCTCTTATGTAGTTCTTCATCTCGATACATAAAAAAATTGGTAAACTTTGACAATTTCAATTCTCAAACAGAGAATTAACATACTCCACCATATAAGTATAATCACTTAGAATCAACGAATTCTAAGAATTTTATCGGCTCATGTCGAATAAATTTGCTGAAATATTATGGTACAACTCCATTGCTTGACTTACTTGGAAGTTCATCAGCTATCGACATCAATTCCACCACACACTTTGCATTAATATCAAGCCAATGTCCATGTGCAAATGTGGACCCGCTATTAGTAACACACCCTCCATTATGGCAACTAGCGCATGCCACGAGGATGTAAATATTTACTCAAGCGACATCATTATCTCCTATAAAGAGAGACATATTGTCCATATATGATGTCGAGCAGTTAGCCGAGACTGTTCTACCTTTTGGACAATTTTTCTTCACGTGACTAGGTTTTTCAGTATTTCTGTCGGAAATAGAGGTTGGTTTTTCTTTCAAAACCTTGTGCAGTCTAGATTGAATTAAAACATCATTTACTTGTACTTGCACAAACCAGAATTGATTCTTCCGTCAAATTTCTCTACGTCATATTTGATAGACATATCTTCTCTATGCGCCAACACTTTGAATGACATGATGCTCTGATACCACTGTTGGGAATTGAGACCAATTCTTTTATTGCCCATAAGATCATTGTTCAGAGAAAAATAACGTAACAGAAAAAAATACAAAAATAGAAAAAGATTTACAGACTGTCAAAGCTTTCACTATATGAAAAATTGTTACAATCATTTAGATTTCACCCACCCAAATTTCCAAGTATCTCAAGAAAAATAATATCCTAAACTTTACCGCACCCACCAATTTCTACTCTTTGTACAAACTACAAAGAAAACAAGAAAAACAACTATGGTGTTAAGCTTACAATTTTTCTCTAAAAACCCCTCAAGTGACAACTACAAAAGAGAATAAACCACGCCAATTTATAGTTAACGTATGACCTAATTTTCTTCCAAGTTTCGTCTACCAAAGTGTCCAAGATTTAGAAACTTGTCCAATTTTAGCCACCAAATATAATATAATATAATATTTTTTTTTCTTTTCAACAATTGGTGCATTTTTTGATTTTGGCAAGTTTTGAGAAAATATCCCACCACATCTGACTTGGGAATCATCAGCCCAAAGCTCGATACAAGAGTCACATAGAAAGCTAGTGAGAGAGAAGTATTGCACATGATGTGGGATCATTTATTTTGGTTAAATAAAATAAGAAGAGTTAAAGTGCTCGATAATGATTGCTAGGTTACACTCTCAAAGACTGAAGATGAGAATTTAGAAATCACTCACCATCCTAATTCTAAGAATATAAATTCTAATTTCTACCAAAAAGCATTGTGTTGATCATTAGGAACCAAATTCGCTAGAACACCTCGGGATTGGAGAGAAAGTTTTTAGAAGTGTGATAATTTACGAGATGTGTACGGAATAAATGACTACAAAGGGTTGGAGATTGTGAAAATATCAACAACACAATATTTGTCGTGGTCTCAATATCTGGCTATTAACACACTTACAACAGATTGAGCATTGGATAAGTAAAAAAAAAATTTAATTGTTGTGTTGTTTAATATATTTCTAAAAGTGTTGTTTTATTTTCGAACTTGAGGCAGATGATAAGAAATTTAACATCAACTATATTTCTAATTATTTTTTTAGCTTAGTTTAAATTTGTAATTTATTTTTATTTTTGTTCGAGGACGAACAAATATTTAGTTTGGGGGTGTTTGATAAGTGTATTTTGTGCACTTATTAGTAGCTTTAAACTAAGATTTTATTCCGTCATTTTATTGAATTTTTACTTAATTTGATATTTTATTCTTCATATTTCAGTTTTGGACCTGTTTAATAGCAATTGAAGAAAAGTGGATGAAAAGAGCAATAAATTAGAAGATATTTCTAAAGTATGAGGACCAAATTATATTCAATTGAAGCTTGAAGGACCATTTTGAAAGTTATTAAAATTGTTGATGACTAAAGAAGACAAAATTCAAAGTTCGAGGACAAAAGCCGTAAAAATAGAAAAACCAAATTGGGCGAGCGCCCAGCAGCCAAATCCAAAAGAAGAATGTAAAACCATGAACTTGGGCGATCACCCGGGAATGGCCCGGGCGATCGCCCAAGCTAAATTTTGGTTGCGGGAATTTTGTTTCCTTTTCGAATTCTAATTCGATTAGAAAATCTTTTTGGACGCGATTTTCATGATATTTTGAGATATTTTTGTGCTGTAATTAGGGAACTATATATAGGAATTATTAACTCATGATACAGTATGGAGATTTGGGGAGAAAAACACAAAACGGAAAGAAGAATAAAAGAGCTCCGCAAAGTGTATATGTCGAACCCTAGGGCATTACTGCACATTTATATGATTGGTGACCAATAAAACATCCTGACCCTTGGTCTCCACGGCCATATGACTCCACATGGCAAAGTTGTTATTTACGCAGCCATTTCAATGACACAACTAAAGTTGCATTTACCAAATGCAACTTTAGCTTTCCTTGACACTTTCTTTACGTCACAGATTTAACATTGATGGCCCGTTTGAGATTGATTTTGAAATTCAACTTCTGATTGTTTATAAGTTGTTTTAGGGGTTTGGTAAGTTTTTAATAAGTGATTCTAAAAGAATCTGTATGATCTGGCAACAGATTTTGATAAGCAACAAAATGGTACTTTTTCAGATTCTGTTTTTAGTTTTTCTATCTATCTATTATTAAAATACCAATTTGACCTTAATTAATTAAAGTCATTCCTTTTATATCACATATTTCTTAGTATTCTAATTATAAAGTATCTCCACAAATAATTTAAATTTAAATTTAATTAATTTTTGTACAATATTAGTATGTTTTTATTTTTTAATAATTTAAAATTTTAAGGTTTAATAGATATATATTATTTTATTTTAAGTTTTAATAGATATATATTATTTTATTTTAAAATAATTATGGTAAATGCATTGTCTTAAATTTTTTTTTGATAAATTACATATTATTATAAAAGTTAAAATAAATTTTACAATACTACTCATAATAATAATAATACAAAATAATATTATTATAATCAATGTCCATTTTAGTAATTTTATACAATCACAAAAATAAATCACTTTTGTTTATCAAACGCTTAAATATTGATTTTAAAATATACAACAATTATGAAACA
The DNA here is from genome assembly GCA_030279155.1 of Forsythia viridissima. Classification (NCBI taxonomy): domain Eukaryota; kingdom Viridiplantae; phylum Streptophyta; class Magnoliopsida; order Lamiales; family Oleaceae; genus Forsythia; species Forsythia viridissima. The sequence goes on from CM059040.1 coordinate 38,516,860, forward strand.
AGAGTTTACCAAACAATTATCTGATTCTTTTCATAGCTGATTCTCTTAAAAGCACAACAATACCAAACAAAGCCTGAGAATGCTATATTGGTTCGTGTACTCTTAGAGTATTCAATAGATGTGTTTTTTTCATATGAAATAGTTTAAGGACACTTTCTATATAATAAATGCTCGACATAAAAATTGAGGAAAATTTTGTTTTTTACCAACATTTTCGACATCTTTCATCTTGAATTCTTTCGTTAAGTTATTAACTACATTCTAAGCTCTAATAAAGTTCCAATAATATTCAAGTTATCAATGCATACAGCAATAATGGCAACCGGGTCCAATTCTATATATATCTATGATTCACCATAAAAAAAAAAAAAAAAAAAAGAGAGTTACCAGTAAATAAATAATTAATAAGCATGTTTTAATACAAATAATATTTTCTTAGTCAAAGTTGAAATTAAGTAAATTATTTATTTTAAATATAACATTCTCTCTCTGGAAAACAGTGTAATTATGCATGTCTGGTTGATGAGAGAATGAGAAACTCTTATTTGTTTATAAAGGAAATTAATGTGTGTAATGGGATTGGTCACTCTTTGTCTCCTTCAATTTCATTATAATAAGATATCAACTTTTGGCATATCTTGCTTCAATCATTACTTCTACAATCTCATCTGTTTTCCAAGAAATTATATTTTTCCTAAGTCAATGTTTCTTTTCCTTATCTAAACATTTTTAATGAATTATAAATATTTAATAAGTAAAGTTTAGTTATTTATCTTATAACAATACTTGAGATAGTGCTAATCAATTAACTATTTTGGAAGATACTTTAAAATGGTATTAAAAAATAATAATGTTTAAAAATCGGGTCCAAGCATTTCGAAGAAGATAAATGTTTAAGATCAAGTGGTTCAACCGCGGTTAAACTGAGATTCAATCGTAGGTCACAAATAATTATTTAATCTCACACACACACTATAAAAGGATTACATGCAAAAATAAATTTTCATCAATTAATGTTCTAAGATGTTAATTATATTCATAACATGAAACGATATATGTCAAGACTCAATCACTCAATAATTTTTTCTTATTTTTGAAAAATGAAAACTCGAAACTGGGTTGCTTAATTGATTAATCAGTTTATCTAGTTTTCTTTCGATTTTGTAATTCCTGATATTTAACAATAATAATACTGATTTTCAAATCGATTCCTAATTTTTCAAGCAACTCAGTCAAGCCTGTCTAGACAACGACTCGAGCAACTTGAGAGCTTTAGAAAAAATTGCTCTAGGACCTTTTAGAGAATAATAATACAAAAAATTAATAGAATAACTAATCACTGATTCAAATTATATTGTTGATGGAAAATTGTTGGTTATGGAAAATTGCTGAAGGCCTTTTAGAAAATATAATGATACAAAATTAATAGAGCAATTGAAGTGACAAAAATTATATATGTTAGCAATGGCAGACGATATTATTGTCAGAAATTCTTCCATAAATCAATATGTGGGTGATTTTCACATAATTATTGACAATGATCAACGCAACTCTAACAATGATTATCAACGAAACTATTGTCAGTCATGTCAGCAACGACCGACGATGTTGCAGCCTGTGGGATAATGTGGTGCAAAGTTTACATTAAGTTGATAAACACGCCTTTAACATTTCCAAACCACGAGTCTGATTACGTGAAAGGTTGCTTTCATCAGATGAAGACAAGTGGCACCATCCTCCACGTCCATTGTGGTTTTCTGGCAGACGGTTGGAAAACCAAGATAAAGGCAATACACCCTCCATCCGTGGTATTGTACCCCTTTGGAACTGAACTCTCTCTCTCTCTCGCACTTCTTCTGTTCTTCATCTCATTCTGGGTTTTCTTTTGGGGATCTTTGATCTTGGGTGATCATTGATCAAGTTTTGAAAACATAATCACTCTCTGAGTGATTGATCTAGTTTATGGAGTGAATTGGTTTGTGGTAACCCTCCGTGAACAGTAACTGGTTTTTGGGTAAACTAGGGTTAGAGAGAATCTGATTTGGTCCAGGGGTTGGCATGATACTTTCGGTTGGAAGTAGGTGTATTATGCCTGACAGAACCAAGTCCTGAATCCGATGAATTTGTGCTGTGAATGGTTCTTGAGTTGAAGCATTGAAATCTCTGTCGTTTTTATAATACTTCATTTCTGTTATCTTTTAGCATTTTGTTAAGTTCATTTTTGTTGCTAATCTTTGTTTTTTTCTTAGAGTTGGTTTTGTAACAGTGGTATCAGAGCCAAGGAAGAAAGAAAAACCAAAGATCGAACCAGATCTGTTCGTACTCTTTAGTCTCTGTTCTCGTCTGGTAAAAATACTGTAAGAGATCCTTCGAGATCTACTCTCTTCCTGAGGTTTAAATCCTCAAAATCTGGTATAAAATACTAACCCTAGTTCTTTACACTATCACTACATATATTACAAATGAAAATCTCTGAGACTTTCTGTTTGTCCTTTGTCTAGGCCCCTTCAGAGGACCTAGAATCTGAGGTGAACAGTTAGTTCTTCGTGTGTTGAGTGAATTTTCTTTGTTTTCTTGATATATATAGTGACTGTTTAGTTGTAGAACTAGAACTAGGTTTACAAATTTATGAAAATTGTTCTTGTGTGAATAATTTCTTTTGTTTGTGTTTTATATCTTTTGTGGTCTTGCATATTAAGTGGTGTTCTCTGTTCTTTTGTTTTCTTGAAAAATAAAATGGGAACTAAAGTTGAGCTTAATGTGTATAATGGTAAAGGAGACTTTAGTCTCTGGCGCCAAAAGATGAGAGCAGTGTTGTTACAACAAAAATGTGCAAAAGCTATTGATAATAGTTGGCCTACTGATTTTGATGATAATAAAAGGGTGGAACTGGATGAAATTGCATGGAGTTCAATTTTCTTGCATTTGTCTAACAATGTGTTAAGAGAAATTGGTGAAACATCTTCTGCCATGGAATTGTGGACAAAATTGGAAACAACTTATTTGACTAGTACCATGCCAAATAAGATTTACTTGTTAAAGCAATTCTTTACTTTTAAACTTGATCCCACAGTAGACCTAGAGGCAAATCTAGATAGATTTAATAGGCTTACTGCGGATTTAGCTAACTGTAAAGAAGAAATTTCTAATGACCAACTTGCTGTAGTTCTTCTTAGCTCAATTAGTGACAAGTATAAGGATGTAAAAGTTGCCTTAGAGTATGGTAGAGATAGGCTCACCCCTGAAATTATAGTTAGTGCCCTTAGAAATAAGGAGTTAGAACTCAAGTCTGAGATAGGGGGTAAGAATCCAGTGTTTCATGATCGAACCAAACACATAGATGTGAAATTTCATTTTGTTAGAGATATCTTTTCTAAAGGACAAATCAAACTTGAAAAGATCTCTACACTTGAAAATCCTGCAGATATGGGAACAAAAGTTCTTCCAGTAAGTAAATTTAATAATTATTTGAAATTGTTAAATATTGATGAAGTTTAAATTGTCTTCTCTGCAGGAAAGGAGCTGAAGAAGAACCCTGCTAATGATACTCTGAACTTCTATTCACAGCAATGAGGATAATGATGATGAAAACTTGCCCCAAGGTGGAGATTGTGGGATAATGTGGTGCAAAGTTTACATTAAGTTGATAAACACGCCTTTAACATTTCCAAACCACGAGTCTGATTACGTGAAAGGTTGCTTTCATCAGATGAAGACAAGTGGCACCATCCTCCACGTCCATTGTGGTTTTCTGGCAGACGGTTGGAAAACCAAGATAAAGGCAATACACCCTCCATCCGTGGTATTGTACCCCTCTGGAACTGAACTCTCTCTCTCTCTCTCGCACTTCTTCTGTTCTTCATCTCATTCTGGGTTTTCTTTTGGGGATCTTTGATCTTGGGTGATCATTAATCAAGTTTTGAAAACATAATCACTCTCTGAGTGATTGATCTGGTTTATGGAGTGAATTGGTTTGTGGTAACCCTCCGTGAACAGTAACTGGTTTTTGGGTAAACTAGGGTTAGAGAGAATCTGATTTGGTCTAGGGGTTGGCATGATACTTTCGGTTGGAAGTGGGTGTATTATGCCTGACAGAACCAAGTCCTGAATCCGATGAATTTGTGCTGTGAATGGTTCTTGAGTTGAAGCATTGAAATCTCTGTCGTTTTTATAATACTTCATTTCTGTTATCTTTTAGCATTTTGTTAAGTTCATTTTTGTTGCTAATCTTTGTTTTTTCTTAGAGTTGGTTTTGTAACACAGCCGTTGGTCAAAGTCGTCGGTATCATCAACGAAATTTTATTATTTCTATATATTTTTTAACTTTTATAAGTCATCGATGATTAAATTCAAATATCTTCTATTATTTTTATAATATCAACGACAAATAAATTATTTTGTAAGCTTATATATTTTTTCCAATAGAATTTTTTGTTAATATTTATATTTTGATTACTTGTACAAATAATCCGTCAAGCCCTCCAAATTTACATAAGGCAAAAATGGCAAGGGATAGAAAGCTAGTTGTAGATTTCATAAGAGCATTTTCAATACTACTTTCTATTTTAAATGTCCAGCTGACGTGGCGATAAGATAGTAGGGACAAAACTCATGTAGCAGTATTTATTGTAGAAGGCAGTTTAACAGGTCGTCTAGTTTTAGAAATCAGGTTAGACGACTTTTCACCTATTTTTTCATTAAATTGTGTCTATCTCTCTCATCTATTTTCTATTTCTCTTTCCTCATTCCATTATCTCTCTCCTCATTTCTTTTCTTTCTCTTGTCACATAAATTTTTTTAAATGGTATCTAGCATTGTAGATGCTCTAAGAACATATACAATGCAACCGTGGATTGCACTAAAAAGTGTGCCACGTCACCTTAAATTGATTACATAGCAAAAATAAAAGTGGAGGATGTCTAGCACACCGTCTACATTTGGACGGTGTGCTAGACATCCTCCATTGATTTACTGTCTATAGAAATATGTGTTAAACCTATTTTATTTTAACATTTTATAATTTATTTCCAACAAAATGTGTGTTAATAATTTTTTAAATTTTTCTATCAATATCTCTTATACATGTGGAGCACAATTTTTTCAATCCACGTATCTATTGGAGATGTTATTCTCTTTATCTCTATTTTATTTGCCACATAAATAACAATTCACATTGTTGTATTAGAGATGCTTTAAGTGCCCCAAAGCAACTTCCTTCCAACGGATCCCCATGAATAGTCCAATCCTCATGCAATACTTGAGTATTAGGGCTAGTGAAAACCAATCGAAACAAAGGGTCAAGGCATGGCTTGTTAAGATAATAAATAAATATATTAAATTTGAGGGTCACCAAACATCGTAAGTCAAGAGGGCTTATGGGTGGAACATTAAGATATTAAATAAATGCATTACATTAAGATATTAAATAAAATATTAAAAATCACAACTTGAAGATTTATGCAAAATCTTTAAATTTGAATTAAAAAACAATCATCAATAAAATCATTAATGGTATTTGAGGAAAATCAATATCTATAGAAATTTAGATGGAAGTACGGATAACAATCTCTCAGTGTTCACCGTTCATCAGTGATTACAACAATGTCGGTTGTGATATCGTCGACAATCTCTTAGTGATCACGATGCTTTCGTCATTGATTGACACTGATGAAACATTTTTCTTTCTACACTTTTTTTTTTCCTAATATTTTGTCACTTAAGATTTAAAAAAAAAAATTAAAAATGTTAAATGCTTCTTTATTGGCGATAAACGACCAAATCACCATAAGTGATTGTCGATAACATCATGTACGATATTACTATCGATAATCGTTGACGGATGTTTGTCACTAATTACTGATGGTATTGTTATCGGTAATTTTATTCGAATCACCGATAGATATTGCTTTCCTTCACGTATCATTAGTGATATTTTTTCTATTTTAATTATTTTTTTATATTCACATTTTTTAATTATCTAGAATGAAATTTCGTAAAATTTAAGCCTTCTCAAAATGTGGGCCTTAGACGACTACTTTACTTGTTTAAATTTTGAGCCGACTCAACTTAAAACTTCCGATAAAATAAAAATAAAAAATAAAACTCACTCCCTCCGTCCCAAATATATAGGCTGATTGGGTTTTTCACACGGATTAAGAATGTTATTGAAAAAGTAAATTTTACCAATAATTTTCCTAATTTATCCTTATTTAATGAGTATTATTTAAAAATAATAATTATTCCTAATTAACCTTTAATTCCCAAATATCTATGAATTGAGTGAATACATTAATTAATTCCCCATTAACTTCATGCTTATACCAGAAACCAAAACTCCTAATGTGTAGAAACCATTAAATATTTGAAATTTTCAAACATTGAATAATAAATATGGGTAAATTATGAATGTAAAATTTCAAGATTAAGTTGGAAAAAATGGTTATAAATAAGTAAATTAAATAAAAGTATTTTAGTAAAAGAAAAAAAAAATACTTCAAAATAGAAATAAGTCTATTTATTTGGGATGAGAAAAAAAAAAAGAAAGGTGGTATAGACATTTGGGAAAGAGTGAGTATAAGACAACATGAGAGGAAAGCCTACAGGTCAAAAAGATGGTGAGTTCGTATGTCCCTAGTTGGTGGAACAAAATTCTTGAATACAGGAAGAATTGAATATTATTGGCATGCACAGAATGCCAAGATGATTATAGGGACAAGAGAAAAATCAAGGCTACCAACATAAACAATGTAATGATATGTGGGCTCCACTAATGGATTAGTCAACATTAAATTTTGTGGATATATTTCTTACCTAAATTTTGAATCTGCATTTGTTTTTGTTTTGTACAAAAAGAAAGATGTAATCATGGGATGTTCATAATTAGTTGACTAGTTTTTCCCATTGGATTCATAAATAAAAATCCATTTTACTCGGATATTTTAAGAATAATGGGCCAGTCAAATCTGTTCAAGAACTTCATGTTAACATCTTATAATTTGGTTTTTGTAATTAGCTTAACAGAAATAATCTGATTTGATTAAATTCCAATATGAGTTAGAGACATTGATTTGAGTAACTATATATAATCACATGATTTAAGAATTAGACAAACCATAAGATTATTGATTTTCAAATAATCTTAGGATAGGACCCATTTGTTATATAATCGATGGTTAAATATAACGAATAAAATTTGTCTCAAACTGTTTGGACGGAATTGATGTTCAGATACACTTTTATCCGTATAATAATTTAAGCAAAAAATGAAGAAAAGTTTTATCCCCGAATTAAAGAGAAAAGGACAATTTTTTTTTTTTTAAATCCGGATACAGATTCACACAATTTTTTTAAAAGACGAACGCACCCTTTATAATATAGAACAAATTTATTTTTGGATATCAATATTCTAGGATAATCGCCACCATATCTCCGCCACCTCCCTCTGCTGCTCCACCTATTTTTTTTTTTCTCTTTTTTTATTTACTTTTTTCTGTTTAATTAAGAATAAGGGTAAAATTATATTTCTTACGAAAAAATGGCTTCTTAACAATGACCTAGTCTATTCTTATACTTAACTGAACCAAATAGGATAATGATAAACATGTTATCCAGAAAAGTATTATTCAAATAAACAGTTTTATCTACAAATCAAACAGGACGTTAGAGCATAAATTGATATGGAACATAATTTATTTTTCCATTTTCACATATCTCTACATGGTGGTCCCAATTAATTTTTATGCAAAGTTTGACACGTATTTATGAATCTAAATATTTTTACCATATGTTCCAAGTCAACTCTTGAACTGAAATTTATGATCTTAAATAATTTAAAATGGAAGGTACGAAGGAATCCACCATACCAATTAGCACCTCCAATCGACTCCTACTATGGTACCATTTGAATAGATCTCACCCAACACCGTAATCTTATAATTAATCGACCCTACAAGCATGTTCGCTCAATTCATGCATACGTGTGTACAAACTCATTGGACTGTTACCAAACGATTACTCAAGATCTCAAACATACAATTTCGTATGTTTCCATTGCCTTTGTGTGGTTGTTTACTTCACGAGAAATCTTGATGACCCATCCATCTATCTACCTATGACATATTTCTTAGCTCTAACCCTATATCTCCGTCCTTTGAAATGTAACACCACCTTAGATTTCATTTGTACGGGTTACAATAGAAAATGGTTCACTAATTGTCTCTCAGGACTTGTAATACACACAAATTATTTAATTGACAAATTAAAATCTGACAACCTAATTGAAATTTCACTAAAAATTGAGTGATTGCGGATAAAAATTACCTTGACATAACATTTCCTATAAAGTTCATCAATCATTTATTTTTGACCATAAGAATGCTTAATATATGCACATGAATACATGCATGCTTAAACATCATCCAACGAGGGCAAATAGTAAAATCTTTCAAAAAGGACCACAATTGTAGTGGTGGGGTCTAACTCTTTCATGTGTAGCAACTTGATATTGTTATATGATTGACAAGTGCATAAAATTGTCCCCAAATTAATTACCAAAAAAAAAATGACTTTATCAATTTATAAAGAAACAAAATTAAACCCATCAATCAATATTTTTGTCTCTATAATTTAGGTAAGTTAATTTAATTAATTTGAGTGCTTAGTGTTGAAGTCTTGTTTTAATATATATTTAAATGAAAAAGATGATATATAATGGATCTAAATAGAAGGGGTGGTGGTGGTCCATCAAGTATACGACTGCTCATTTGCCTTGCATATCAAGCGACGTTGTAAAAGAATCATGATCACCACTACAGCTTTTTTTTTTTTTTTTTAGGTTTATTTATTGTTTATGTTTTCATTACGATTTTTTTGCACATTCATATGAAAATAGTGAACGTGTCAATTAAGCCCTCGTTTTACGTGAAAAATTTATGCTTGTAAGTACCAAGACAAGAAATTTCTAATTTCATTATGCCAAGCATTTTTTTTTATGTTCGATCGAGAATATATTTTGAACTTAATTATAATGCTTTTCTTATGTGTTAAAATGAAAGATTCTTTTAAAAACACATTTTTTACTACTCAATTACTGAAAATTCCAGGTTCAATATATGTGGTACATGTCAAATCAACCTCACATTTATTAAATACAGATTGTTGATATTGATAATTGATATATCAACCTTTTGAAATGGAAATATTAAAAATATAATATATAGTTATGTATTATATGATATGGGGTTGGATGGATTAATTAATTAATTAATTATGATACTTGTATACAGTGGGGTTAGTAGCTTTTGAGTGTGTTTGTAAGTAATTGTCGTGAAGGCCGTTTTTTAGCTTTTGCTTTACCAGTCAAGAAGACCTTAAGGGAGAGCTTTACACAAGAAAATAACTCCCTCTCTCTCTCTCTCTCTCTCTCTCTCTCTCTCTCTCTCTCTCTCTCTATATATGTATATATATATATATATATATATATATATATATATATATATATATATGTCTCTCTCTCTCACACAGACACAGACACACAGAGAAACCGGCTACATGAATTAGCAAAGAGATTTAAAGGCGGTATATAGGGTATGAGGTACCTTTTCCTTTATCTCACTGGTTTCAGTTAAAGTGGAGGGAATTCTGGTGTTTTTCATGGTTAAAGCAGGTTTTATAGCTCAATCCCACCTTCACAGTTTCTTCTTTTTCCTCTCTCTCTCTTCAAGAATATTTTCTCTTTCAGGCTTAATCTCTCTTGGATTTTTTTGTTTGTTCTTGGATTGAAGATTTAGTCTTCATATGATTATATAGAGCTATTGATTTTATTTTATTTTAATTTCGAATTCATTATATTGTTTCTTTCAGTCCACATAATATCTGTATATATCAAGCTTATCAAGGGGAATTGCTTAACATCAAAGTTTCATCTGCAGACAACTCAACTTGGGAAAAAACAAGAAATTAAAGGGTTCTTATAGAAAGGTAGGATTCTTAAAAAGAAATCATTGTTGATACGCGGGAAGAGTGATGAATAAGAATACTCAGTTGGGATCTGTCAACAGTTCTGATCTTATTGATGCAAAGCTTGAAGAGCATCAATTGTGTGGATCCAAGCAGTGTCCTGGTTGTGGACATAGACTTGAAGGGAAGCCGGTACGTACGGATAATAGCAGATAATATTCTTGGCTTCAATTGAAAGATTTTTTTTGGGCAAATAAGAATCAGTACAATATTAAGAAGTATTCTTAGTTTCTTGATTATTTTTGTACTGATCTTATTCTTGGAATATTACTTTTTTTCAAAGGAAAAATTATGAGTTTTATACTTATTATTGGATTTTTTGCTTTTGCTTTTCCTTTTTCCATGTAATTTTGTTTACAATTTGTTATCATTTTTATTGAACTTGACTGGAGCTTGCAGGATTGGGTAGGGCTACCGGCCGGAGTTAAATTTGATCCGACTGATCAAGAATTGATAGAACATCTTGAAGCAAAAGTAGAAGGAAAAGAATCAAAATCCCATCCTTTGATAGATGAATTCATTCCTACTATTGAAGGTGAAGATGGAATTTGCTACACTCATCCTGAAAAACTTCCAGGTCACAACTACTCTCACCTTCTCTCTCTAACTCTCTCTGTGTATGGATGGATTGTTACTTCTACCATAATTTTATTCAACAAGTTAGGTTTTGGTATTATTGTATCTCTCTCTCTCTCTCTCTCTCTCTCTCTCTCTCGCTATATATATATATATATATATATATATATTGCTTGTTTATATATATATATAGAAGTAAAAGTTGGAAGGATTTTTAGGGTTTGAGAAATGTTTAGTCTCTTTTGTTCCAACTAAGTAAACCTAACTTTGATTAATTTCTTTTCAGGAGTGACAAGAGATGGATTGAGTAGGCACTTCTTCCATAGACCATCAAAGGCATACACTACTGGCACAAGAAAGAGAAGAAAAATACAAACAGAATGCGACTTACAAGGAGGCGAAACCCGGTGGCACAAGACAGGAAAAACAAGGCCAGTAATGGTGAATGGGAAGCAAAAGGGATGCAAGAAAATCTTAGTTTTGTACACAAACTTTGGTAAAAATCGAAAACCCGAAAAAACAAATTGGGTGATGCATCAATACCATTTAGGCCAACATGAAGAAGAGAAAGAAGGGGAGCTTGTTGTTTCAAAGATATTCTATCAAACTCAGCCAAGGCAATGCAATTGGTCTGAAAAAACTAGTAATTTCAGTAGTGGTGCTGCTGCTGACAGTGAACCTGGAAATAGTGATCCAAATATCAGAAAAGATAGTGGGAATTGGTCTTCTAAGGATATAATTCTTCATAGAGATGAATTTGCAGCTGCTGCTGGGGCTTCTATGTCAACTTACAGTGCAATTGATATTCAGCATTTGAAAGCAGCAGACCATTTCACCAATATTCTACCATTTAGAAAAACCTTTGATGAGGTATGTCTATATATTCCATTTGTTGTAGTATTTTGTGATAAATTCCGATATTATTCTTTTTTTCATTTTACACTTTTAAGCGACGTAGTTCAACCCGACAAAAGTTATGGTCGAGTTCATATCTTGCTGCTGTCCATTTGTCAAATTTTGCAGCTTTGATTTGAATGGATGTGTTGAAATTACTTGCGATTTTAAATTAATGAGATTATTCGAGACACTATATTCAATACTTATAAATAATTAAAGAATATTCTTGTCAAAAATAAAATGTATAATCATACATTCTTGTCATATTTGAATATATATATGTTTTGTAAATAAAACAACATCAAGTGCAAGGGCTGCTTTCACATTCAGATTGCTTGAACATGAAAGATGAAAATAATAGCAGACTTTCTTGATTATTACAGTACTAAAGAAATATTAGCAGTTCACCAACCACACTTGTAAAGAATATTACTATAATTAGAAAATTAAAGAACATTTAGGAGCTTGAAAACTGACTAGCCAGCTGCTAGCAAAAATTGATCAACTAATCTGATTTAGTTTTGTGCAGGCTGGAATTGGAGAGGCTTCAATATCAAGGGAAGCTCCAGCCGCACCGGTGGCCGCCATAGGCACGTGCGAAGAGCGTGACATACCGCAGCATCACGTGACTCATGAACCACAAGAACACCACCAACAGCATCATCATCAGCAGCATCAGCATCATCATCATCATCAGATTGCAACTACAGCATACCACATCAGCAGGCCTTCACACTCAATTTCCACCATTATTCCTCCACCTTCCCTCCATCACACCTCCATTAATATTCTTGATGACAACTCCTTCCATGTCCCCAGAATCATGCTCCCAACCGAAAGTTTCCAGGTAAATCAAGAAAATAAGCCACATTTTCTTGAAACTTTAGAACTAATAAGACAAATTAATCAAGAAAAAAAAAAGCCACATTTTCTTGGAATCTGACTACATTAAATCGAGGGAGAAAAGCCTCATTTTCTTGAAACCTACAATAAATAGAGAATAAAAAGCCTCATTTTCCTGAAACTAAGTGCATGTTTGGATATGATTTAAAAATTAACTTAGAAGTACCCTTACTTATAAGTAAGTTTAAGAGAGAAAGCCCCATTCTCTTGAAAATCAGAAATATGAAATAAATCAAGAAAAAATAACCCATTTTCTTGAAAGTTATGAATAAATTAGCTAGTAAGGCCATATTAATTTAGTCACATGATTATAAGGCATGCTTAGTCTTGCCATGATGGCTAGTCAAATAACTGATCAGGGCTGGCCATTTTATGCTAGCTAAACTGCAAGCAAGGAATTATATTTTCACTTCACATTTCTTGTCTTTTTTCAGACAATACATGATCCTATAGATGATTATGTTTTCTGGTTGGTTTTAAATGAGTATATTACACACACACACACACACACACACACATATTTATATATATACATATTTTTTTGGCATGCAGCAACATCAACAGCAGCAGCCGCAACAGGATCATAAACTAGGAGGAAGGTCTGCATCAGGATTAGAGGAACTCATAATGGGCTGCACTTCAGCTGACATGAAAGAAGTAAGTATTACAACTTTTTGACTCTGAAATGCATGGTTCTTATGTGTCGAACTGGCAACTAAACGGTGCAAAAAGAAAAAGTTTAAAAAGATAAATATAATGAAAGGTACTTATATGCATTATATGTCATTATTATAAAACTAAATAAAAAGATTCATGAAAACAGAAAAAATATATATATAAAGAGAGGAAATAGAAGTCTTTTTCTTTTTTACTTTCTCCTTTTTCTTTACCAATTTAGTTTTTTAGAAGGTTTTTCATTGCCTTAAGCTTGATTTAAAAACTGTCAAAAGAAAACAATTATATATATTTCCCTGCTATATGTGGATAATGTGAATAAAAAATTGTTATAGGAGAAATATTTTTTTAATCTCTTACCTCATAATTTGATGAAAGTTATAAGCATTTTTTGTATTTTTACCAAAAGGACTCGTCTCTATTACGTTGAATATGTCATTTAAAAGTTTAAACCGTTCATTTTTATTAAAGACGTAACACAAGCAAAGTGTTTACATTTACTTATTTAAATTTAGTCTTCAACAAACTCTCGTCTCTCTCTATCTCCTCCATGCATGTTCTTCTTTTGCTTTCTTGTGGAAAGTTTTCTTGTTTCTGCCATGCATGTTGGCAAGAACCTCGTAATTATGCAACTGATAATAGCACCCAATGTGAATATAAAAGCCGTCAATCGTGGAAGCTGCAACAAGAATCCTCCTTTCCCCTACTTTTGAACAATAAAAGTTATAAAAATGGAGTTGTAACCTTTTCTAAGGCTGTTTTCAAGATTTAATTCTTTTACTAATACTAATTAAGAGAAGAGTCCCAACAATTAGTACAAATTAAGAATATAATAAGCGCATATTTGGTAGTGTTGAAATTATTTTTTAAGTGTCTATATTATAAGTTAGTGAATGTGTGGATAAAAAGTACGTTGTAAGTTGTGGGTCTTATGAAATGTTTGAATAAAAAGTATATTTGACCAGTTTGACCAACTCAAATTATAATTTAAGCATTCTCAAACATGTGCTAAAGACCACAAAAATTAAGCTATCTCCCTTCAATATATATGTTCTTTAGGATAATATAAAACAATATTCATATACATAAAGAAACTCCCCAAGAAAATGAAAAAGAAGAAAGAGAGTGGTCCTAAACTTTTTTCCAATGTGGCATCCTAGGAAAGAAAGAAATAAGATTTAATGTAACAATTTGATTTCGTAGAGAAAAAGAAAGAGACAGTTTTTTCAGTTGAGGTTCTTTCGAAAATATATATTAAACAAAAATTGTCTTCACGTACTAATTGTTGAACTACATCGTCTAAAAAGCTAGTTGTTAGAGAGTTTTTAGAGGAGGTGATTGGTAATAGGCTCAAGTTCGTCACCGCTTACTTTGAAAAATGTGCTTGTGTTTGGCCTTTAATGAAAAATGAATCCGAACAGCATGTTCTCATACCCTCATTTTCTATTTCACAGCAGGAATCATCGATAAACGCACAAGAAGCAGAATGGCTGAAGTACTCGACCTTCTGGCCCGACCCGGACAACCCGGATCATCATCACGGGTAGGAGCAACTGTACTACATATAAGAGGAAGCATAACAGACAAAATCATTGGCTTGATCATTTCTAGTTACTTGAAGCATTCCTCAAGTTCTTTTCCAAACAAGTGCAGATAGGGACCATTCACATATCCATATATTTGTCCCTTTATCCATCTTTTTCTCCTCTAATTCATGGCTGCAGGGGTCCTAAGTTCTGATGCATCAACTGAACTAACTGTTCAACAAATCCTTGTTGGAAAAGAAAAGCAAAGAATAGAAAAGAGAAAAAAAAGAGAGAGAAAGGGAATTAAAGAAATCAAGAAAGGCTGCACAAATATAACAAGGAACAAAGACTTAAAGCAAATATTCATCCTGCATGAAAATCATCACCATGATGATTACAATATTATCTTTATCCTTGTAATTCTTATTATTTTGTTCTTTTCTTTTTTTGGGGTTATTTGTATAATTTGTTTTTACTGAATTTACAAGAAAATGGTCAAATACAGCAAAGAAATTATATATAACTTTGTATATTTTGAGTAGTGGAATCCCTTATAGAAATGGATTTGTATTCATATGATTAATTAAATTCATAAATTGTATGATGCCTTCTACTGTCACACTTCTTTTGAGATTTGGAGAAAATCTTTAATGGCTTTCAAAGTTTCAATAGTAAAGTGGCTCTGCTGATATTACTCTTGGTTTAAGAATTAGACTGAATCCACTTTTCTTTTTCTTCATGAGAAGGGATATATTTAATTTAAATTCCTAAGAAAACTGTATTTTTCGTTTATAATTCTTTGTGTTTCTGTAGGAAAATGGCACTCAGGCACACAAAATAACATGAGAAGTTCGTCGTTGAAAATGCACCGAAGTTTAACTGGTTTGACGACTTGTGAAATAATCTCACCAAAGTCGACTATTGGATTGTCACAAATGAACTCTTTTTAGTGTAATCGAGTTTCTAATGCAACCTAGGCTTGGTTTATTGACACGTGGGGTCATCCGAAGAGGGATAGGGCTTGACAAGAGTTGGCACTCACCAGAAGGTAGCTAGGCGTTCATAGTCCAGGGACATTGGAGAGGGACTTTGTTTATTTATTTATTTATTGTCTTTTTATTTTATTTCATGATATTATTTTAATTAATTAGGGCTTAGTAAATTATTTTGTTAGGAGATGAAGTTCTACTTTTTTGCAATTTCGTTTAAGTATGCTACTAGGGTTTTATTGAAACATAGCTATGTTTTCGGTGTGAACCATTTGGTTAATTTGTTTCGATTATTAATATTATTGTGAGGGTTTCTCCGTATTTTGTTCAAATTCTCAATATTCAGTTGAATCAACAAAGTTTTGAAGTGTTAATCATGTTTCGTATTGATTTCCAAAGTGCATAAACATAAGAATTTGAGTGAAAAAGCAAGTGACTCAATAAAAATTCTATTAGAAAATTCAATAAATAAAATCCCTAATTAATCCTCTAATTGAGGATAATACAATTTTGCTTGTGAATTTTAACAAGTAATTGAAAAGTTTGCTATCATACTTCATATTTGTCAATTTCGTAAACTAGTTGTATAGCAATTGTTGATAACATATGGATATCTTATCAAGTAAGTACTGACTATAAGTACTAAGCTCTAGCCTTGTGTAAATGAAGATGAGTAATATACGCTCCATTTTAAAATTTGGTTGTGTAGTATTTTTTGGTTGTATCGGTTAATTATTGTAAGCAAGAACAGAGTTAAAATTTTTTGGAGGGGGAGATTACTTCCAAAAAAAAAAGTAATAATAATTGTACTACAAGATCGGACTGCTACTGAAACAAAAAATTTACACTACAAAATTTGGTTTTTTCAAAGCGGGACCGAACTACAGTCCGATTCTACCCCCCTCTACCTCCGCCGGCGATCGTAAGACTATTACAGAAATAATCTATTACACTTTAAAAAAAATGATCAAGAAAGAAAACAAAATTGTGGGATATCTTTAATCAAAAGAGAATCATTTGATCATGTTTTATTTTCTAATTAATATTTGTTTAAGCCATCTTAGAAAACATTCTAATACCTAGGTAACATTTATAACATTTATCTAACCTCGTAATTAACTGTCGTTTTCTTGATTTGATATTTAGAGAAAATATATCAACACATGCATGCAGGCTCAGATGATACATGCAAACCGTAGTATACCTTTTAAATTAATTATTTTTTTATATAAAAATAAATATTATTCGATATTTTAAGACAGTGCCCAATTGTTTTTTGTTACTATTAAAATTTCTTTATTGCTTTATTCTATTCCATATGCGAGATGTTCCTGATATGCTTGATTCCTAGAGAGAGAAAGAGAGGAGAGAGAAAGAGATGTGAGGGTGACGTGCATGGTGTTTTTTTTCTACTGGGACGTGCATGTAAATATGTAATATGTAATAAAAGCTAATCTACATGGAAATAAAGCAGCTTCGTCGTAGTTTCTCAAGGGAATAAAGCCGCCTCAACAAGGAATCGGTTGATATGAATTAAAATTTCCAAAAATTAATTTAAAAAACTAAGAAACGCGACAAGAATAATCTTTAGACCTTAAAATGACCAAAATCTCCCGAGTCACTGGATTAGGTTTCATACAAGTTATAAATTTCTCGTCTCTAATGATTTTAAAAAATCAGAATAGCTGATTTAAACTACTTTTTCCGTCTCATAAAAATAAGGCTACTTCTATTTTCACACAGATTATGAAAATTTAATTATTATAATTGGAACAGTTAAATTTACTTACGTTTTTCCAAATATACTCCTACGTATATTAATATAATAGTAGTTCGTACTCCATCCGTCCCATAAAAATAGACTTATTTTTATTTTTTTCAAAGATTACGAAAATTTAATTATTATAGTTGAAACTTACGTTTTTTCTAATATATTCCTACATTAATATAATGGTAGTTGATATTTGTTGATAACAATGTACATTAAATATGGGCATATTAAAAAATTAAGAAAGTAATTATACTATCACCAAGAAAAGTGAACTATCATAATTAGAACAAATAAAGAAAGAAAGAAAGTAAGATTGACGGAGGAAATATTTGTTTATAACAAAGCAAAGCACGTTAAATAAGAGTATATTAGAAAAGTAAGAAATTAATTATATCAACAAGGGAAGTGAACTAACTATAATTCAGGACAGATGAATAAAAAAATATATCTTTATGAGACAGAATAGTATCGAAGTCACAAAGGTGATTTGTGTCATTTTGCTTAGATAAATATTGTGAGGGAACAAAAATGAAATAAAATGTTGGAAGGTGAGAAGAAAATGTCACTTTCCACATGCAATATTAAAAAAAAAAAAATGGAATTAATGAGATGTCCTGTCAACATGTATATAAAAGTTGATATTCAATTCTTTCACTTTATGGAAGATTTTGGATGCTTTTAAAAGGAGAGTAAGGAGGATTATCAAGATTTAGGGTTTGGGTAGTGCATTCAGGAATATCACATGGCCTAATTTACCTTTTTTGGATTCTTCATTAATATATTATTTCTCTTTGACCGCAACTATCACAAAATTAAATTTTTTATTTTATTTTTTTCTTTTCTAAAACTTTAAGGTATATATTGAAGTAGATTTTAAGATAATCAATTTTAATTGTGCTAGAGAAATAATCGATTAAGTATTTTTAGAATTGATGTATATTTCAGAATTAACATTTGAGAATTTGTTAAGTGTTTTAATGTTGTGTCGGTATACAATTACTAAAAAGATAATTATATATATTCACACTATAATTTTTCTTTGTAGCACCACATTTTAATTTCAATGAATATATCCTCAACTTCTGTACATTATTTCACTTATGTGTCCACTTTTTTGCACGTTATTAACCTCAACATTGTATTAATTCTCAAATCTTGTTCCTGGCTACGATTTCAGTCCAAAAAATCCACTAGAGAAAGTCATAAAAAGACTCATTTGCCCCTTATATTTTTAAATAAACAAAAAATATAAGAAATACAAAATTTCAATAAAATATTTGCCATCATCTCAAAGCATGCTAACGGAATGTTTAGACAGAAAACATCATCGGTGAGAAGATGTGCAAATTAATTGAAAGTTGGAGATAACAATGCAAGAAAAAAAAAAGTTGGGGGTCTTCATTGCAATTCTATTGTGGTATAGACAAAAAAAAAAAAAAAAAACAGTTGCGTGAATATAATTATCCTTATTAAAATAAATATTAATTATAATGATCTCCTTATTTATCACTATTAATGTAAAATTATACTTTTATAACAATATATAATATTATTAAATATTTATCTAAGTCAATATATTTGCCATAATTATTTTAATAGAAAAAAATATCTTTTAACTCTCAAAATTTATAAAATTAGAAAATAATTTAATTTGTCGATAGCCAAGAAGGAAAAAAAAAATAGAAAAATACTTCTAACGTGAAAGAATGTACGAAACTTTATTATTGTAGAATAGCAACAAATTTTGAACAAAAAAGAAATTAATTTTATTCATTGTGAGTTAAAAGTGACATTTTAATTATTAATAATTAGAAAAGCTAAAAGTAGAATTTGAATAACTACTATTTTGTTTCTCAAAATTTACTAAAAATACTTAAAATAATTGTGATTGTCTGATAATAAAAAATTGAAAACTCTAAAAGCAATTTTAAACAGAGACTACATTAGTTTTGACCTATATTTAAATTATGTAATTCATTTTGTTTGAATCATGTCATTCTTGTAAATTTCTACGAAATATATATTTTGACTATTTAAGTCGACTTTTCTTTAATTATCGTTTCTTATTTTATTTGCTTCTATAACTTTAAAATTAATAGGTAGGTTCCAATCAACACTCCATATAAAATACCTTTGAGAAAGTGAAAAATAAAGGGATGGGCTGCTTTACCAGAATGCCACAGCATAACTGTTCAGTCGAGTGATTAATTTCCACAAAATTAGATTATTTGCACAATTAATAATTTGTATTAAGCTATCTTTTTATTACGTGCATTAATCTATTAAGACTTATCAAGTAAGCCCTTCAGGAGTTCTCTCAAAATTATCCTGCTTCTGTTCCAATAGTTTGAACAAAAAAATAAATATATAAATAAAACTTTGTGCATGTTTAACACGCACTACTCGACCACACTGGACAGTAAAATGGTTAAAATTATAATATGCCGTCTTCTTAATATCGTAGAATGCTATAGAGTCCACTTTACCAAACGAGCCTTGTGTTTCTTTATAGAACTGAAATGAAAGATGCGTTGTGCATATCCTAAATCATTCAGGCTTTGCAAAAGCTAAAACTATGAAGTTATAAGCCCACTGCAAATGGACAACAAATCCCATGCAAATATACACAAAAGGTACTAATAGTTATATACAACATTTTGAAAATTTCAAAAGTATTTCCTTCATCTTTATTCCTTGTTTTTCCTTTTAGATACAAGGGTTTGGAACTGTAAAGCTTAATTAAACTTACATGCACCATGCTCCACTGTACAATTCTAGCATCTCGTAAAATGGTCGGAATTAGCAAGCACGTGCTTCTGTCATCTGCCTTGTGACGGATCCACAACCACCTGAAACTTTTAGAGATGCAAAGAGGCAGGACAACCTAGCCATCATGGGAATAGTCCTCGGCATTCTGGGTACAATTGCAAGCTCCTTACCAGAATCATCGTAACAAGGGTTAGGATACCCTTCCAGATCTGCTTTTGTAATCAATACAGCATCTCCCGAGGGACAGATTAAACGAGACAACATCCGCTGCTGCTTATATTCTTGCACTGCCTGGAAAGAAGATGAAGTCATGCTCAGAATCCTCGAAAAATAAATCTTTATCCAGTAGACAAATAGGTTGGAATTAAGTAGTTAGATACTAAATGCAACTTTAATTTGTAGCAGGGCAGACTTTTTCTATCCTCACCTTCCACTGGGAAGGAGCTAATAGGACCCTGGGTCTTCTAGAGCGAACATATTCAAATGCAGCAGCAGGGCTCATATTCTTATATTCAACCTGCATATCAACCCAGTTCACCAATTGTGCCAAACCTAAAATAGATGGAAGTGAAAAATGCTGCATAAAAGAATTAAGTCCTTTTCAGAAAGAGGAACACCACCAGATAGCAGAGCACAACGGTTGTGCTCCGTCCCCTCCCAGCTTTGCAGTGGACATATGTTGTTCGACCACTACAAGAATTATCTGTAACCATAAAGAAAAGCAAATAATCAATAAAGATAAGTACCAGAACAACATCATACTCTACAAATATAACACAAGAAAACATTGACGAAGATCACATACCGTGGATAAAATCTACCGCTCGGTTGATATCCACAAATGAAGGAGCAAAGAGATAATCCCGAGTCGGAATCACTAGATGATCTATCTCATGAGCCTGTCATCGATAATAAAGCAAGAGTAATGTGAGTGTAACAAAAGAAAATACATCAATCCTCTATATATATTTTTTTTTGGGTGAAATACGTAATAATCTTTTCAATGTACAAATTCATTTGTTCAAGGAAACAGAAGTACAGCCTCAAAGAGAACCATTGGTTTTCCAAATAAGTTCAGTCTATAAAGCACGAAGGTAACAGTATTTATCATTAATTCCTTCGATTTAGTTTTGCACAACTTCCTCGTGACATATCACTGCAGAATATTTCATTTCTCCAAAGCACCTCAAACATGACTTCAACATGAACCAATAGGTACAGAATCATAATTATTTATTGTCCATTCAATTAACTTGAGAGA
Source organism: Forsythia viridissima (assembly GCA_030279155.1). Lineage (NCBI taxonomy): Eukaryota > Viridiplantae > Streptophyta > Magnoliopsida > Lamiales > Oleaceae > Forsythia > Forsythia viridissima. The sequence continues at coordinate 38,538,244 of CM059040.1, forward strand.
TAAAGATAAGTAGAATGAAGTCTACAGAGGAATAATCACAATCTCAACAACACTATAGTTAGAAATGATATAGCTATATGGATATAGATGCCTGGACATAGAAAATGAGAATAACATGATTAAAATAACACAATGGTGTGCCAAAAGTAAATTGACTCTAGAAAGCTTAAACAGTCAGGAATAGGTCCCAGCATGCCATCTAACAGTTTGAGCTTGAAAGGCACATTAAAATACCCACAAAGAAAGCCAGCCTTTGCAGATATATGTTGCCTGATTATTCCTAAGAATCTAACCAAGGGGCATGGATTTAGATCACAAGTTGATGCCAGAAGCCACAGTATAGAGATTTTTAAAAAAATATATTGATACCAAGCTTCGGTTAAACTAGTCAGTCATCTAGGAAAAATACAGCATGCACCACTAAGTCCACATATCTTTTACAATCAATAAAAACAACAAACTTATTACTATAAGAACCACAAGAAGAGAACACTAATTTATTGATTGTTCACAAAAATGATATGTGAAGCATGGTGCACCAAGAGAAAATACCAAGGACAGTGTAGACCATAAGTGATAACATACTGAAAAATTTTGGGCATACAAAAATGCAGTTTAAATTCAGAAAAAATAAAAATAAAAATAAAAAATAAAAAATTGTAGAGGAAACAAATCCCACACCAGGAAGATATGTCTAGTATCTAAAAAGCACTTACATGGTACAACGATGTCGACACCAAAGTTTCATAGGGCTCATTAAGAGTAATAACACCTCCAACTCCAAGCTGCTTCAGCCGAGGTACATCCTTTGGGAATGGAACAGCCCCCAACAAGAGAAACTGCATCAAAATGAAAACAATATATTAAGAATCCATTCTTCAGTAAAACTTATAGTAGAAAAGAGCAGCAATCAAACCCTTTCCTCACCTCTACAACATAGTCCAGAAAACAAGGTTATGATCAGATTAAGAAGCATATCCTAACATCCACTATAAATTAATTGCTTGTTTGGTAGACTTTAAAATAAATTCTTTTTTTCTCAAACTCATTTTCAACAACATATTTTATGGGACCATGGTTTAAAAAGTTCTGGCGCACCTTGAGGCTCGCCTCAGTCTGAAGCGCAGTCATAGTGTCTTGAGGCGCTAATTGTGGTGCTTTTTTTAGTTTCAGACGTCTTATCCTGTGAGAAGTACGCCTAACGGGCGTGAGGTGTGTGACTCACATGTCACTGAAAATTTGTTATTTTTTTTTAAAAAAATGAATATTTAATTGGGCTTTAATTGGATCCATTTTTCCAAACTTAAACAAAAGTCAAAAGTTTGGACCCAAAAATATAAAATATAAAAACAAACATTTTGGCCCTCTTTACAAATAAAAAATACAAAAATATCTACCATCATCCACATCAATAATGCACCCTCTTTGCAATTAGTAGATGAGAAAGAAGATTAGACAAATTGTCAGATGAAGAAGATGAAAAAGAAATTAGATATGACGATGATTACATGGGAGATGCTACTAACAATGATAGTGATGATGATAATCAGAGCACAACCTTCTAAACTTTGTTAGTTTAAGTTTTTTTTTTTCATTAAAAAATGAGTAAAAATTGTCGACAAACAAATCATATTTTTGATAGTCTAATTAAGTAAAAAATTTCAATTGAAGTTCTGATTTTTATAGGTGAAATAGACCAATTTTATATTAATTTACAGTTTTTGGCTAATTTTTTAGTTTATAGTGAGGCTTACACCTCGCCTCACAAACAAAAATCGCCTCAGTACCTATTTCCACCTTTTTAAGACTCACAATTTTTATCAACTTTTCAACAACACATTTTGTTAACTTTTTTCAAAATCTCCTAAAAAACTACTTGTAAACTCTACCAAGCAAACACTAAACTTGACTAGACTAATTTGCAAGATCCAACAATAAATTCCACACTTTGATAATCTTTTCCAAATTATAGATCAAAAGTGGTACTTTCTTGGATGATATATTACATTTACTTGACATCGGTGTTGGGTGCCATTGAAATTGACAATGAGGGGACACTGAATATATTAATACTACAAAAATGTAGAATATGACATGATTGGTTTCAAGTTTTTTCATTTAAAAAAAAATAAAAATTAATTTCTTCTGCAAGCAGTTTTCCGAGTTCAACAAATCCAAACTACAATCTAATTTATGCTAACTTTGCCCCTTTCATCATGAAAGAATTTTGTTTACAAGCTTTCCCTTTTTTTTCTTCAAAAACATAATTAAGATACATTTTAGTTTTTCCACCATCAGTCAAATACCATTTAGTAGCCAAATTTGAATCCATGCAAGTATACAACAGGTGTAATAGGCCAATTATTCTGCCTTCGATAACAGACTATACTTTATTGCATATACAGCAGCGCGAGCACAAAAGAAGAATCTCATGGTAAACTTTCCCCCTTGTAGGAATAACTCCACTTTATTTGTTCAACATTTTGATTGGCATGCAACAGAATAACAAAAAAGGACAAATTTTAAACCCACACTACAACCACAAAAAAATTAAAAATAAAAATAAAATAAAATAAAAAATAATAAAAATAAATAAATAAAATTAGAGAAGCCCAGATGAATAAAACTAAGATTAATACAGTATAGGTATTCTCTATACCTGATCGATCTGATCCCACCATCTGAACTCAGCTTGGATCTTATTGCGAAAGACGTTGTACAAAAGGGTCGGGTAGAATAAGATCCGAGCCCCAGCTCCGACTAGAGCTCTTTTAGCATCCACCCGAACCGTGATCAGCCTTCTTTCTTGATCATCATCATTCTTATCACTCCAATTGTTATCAACACTACTCTCAATCGGTTCATCCAGTTGCTCAATCTTCATCGCGATCAATATCAATAATCCCAAATACTAAGAAACCCTAGTGAACTGATTTGATTAAGTCAAATCCACTAAAAAATTGGGGAAAATAAAATGAAAAACCTAATTGGTATAAACGATGAACCCCCGCCTGAAATTTTCATTGGATACTGTAAAAACTGAATCGATCTATGTAATGATTGGTAAAATTATTGACTATATATGGGTGATTAACGAAAATTAAGTGAAGCGGGAATTATGCGAAACGGTATTGACATTCAGGAGAATTAACTATCATCGAGAACGTAAATTGAGGATTCTCAGGAGTGAAATTGAGAGCATAAACATGAGCTTGATGAATGGAGATGAGGAAAGAGAAGGCGAAGGGAATCAAAAGTCAAATACTTGCCTTTCCTTTCCGTTTATCTTCTCTTTTTTTGTTCTTTTTTTGTTTTTTGTTGAAAGCTTGTAGCATGTTTTTGGGTGTAATTAGCATTATCTTTAGATCTATTATGCAAATCATCTCTATCGTTTAAATTTTGATATTTGGATCCTTAAATCAACCATTATTTGCACAAAACGTCCTTACCGTCTAATTTTATCAACTGAAGCCGTTAAATCAGCGCGTCATCTGCAATCTTTCATTATTTGAAGGACATTTTCGTCATCGGTTTATCCACCGGCAATGTACCTGAGTTCTTGCCATCATTCGGCTTCTTCATCTTCTACTTGCGCCTCTAGTTTTGCCATTTCTTACTAAAAACTGAGGCCGCAGCCCATAACCCCCTTCCCGAACTCTTATTAACCTGTGTATCAAGATCTATATGATCCTTCATTGGCTTCAAATTGATGACATTCGCAACTTCTTCATCTATAATCTCAGTATTATTCACCTCTATTTCAAGGGAGATTCCAAGATTCTCCAAATGGGTATCTCGAACTAGAATAATTTCATCACCATCGTCTTCATTGTCCTCGTCAACATTAAAAACAGAAGCAAAAGCAAAATCTTCTATATTTTCGAGTTCTATAAACTCCTCGTCATCAACATTTTCGGGTTCTTTGATAACGGGTTTATTGACAACAAAAGACTCGAATTGCTTGCTGTTCTGAGAATATTGCAGGTGGTTTTGAGAAGAAGAAAAATATTATTATTAGCGGTTTTAGACGGGATAATAGTCAACGCTGTAGTGTACGACTGAGGAGAAATGAGGAGAGGGGACGGTGGAGGTGTCGGAAGGGACGACATTGAACAATGTGAAAAGTTAGAAACAATGGAATAATTTGCAAGCATGGCTTAAAGGGGTTCTTAAACACTTGGGGAAAAATTGTTGAGTCATCGGCACCGGTGCCGGCGACGAATCCGCCGATGAACATGTCGTCAAGTTGGCAAGATGACTCGCTTTTGCAGCAGCATGATGAGATTCAAGGTGCCATTTTACATTGCAAACGATCATTCAATACCTCCAGAGGTAATTACATGCCCGTTTAGTGATTTAATGAAAATGCCCTTCAAATAATGAAAGATTACAGATGACGCACTAATTTGATGGCTTCAGTTGACAGAATTAGACAGTAAGGACGTTTTACGCAAAGAATGGGCTATTTAAGGATCCAAATGTTAAAATTCAAACGATAAAGACGATTTGCATAATAGTGATAGGGACGAAATGTGCTAATTACCTCACATTTTTGTACTTTTTTTACAAATTTATAACGTGGTTAAATATTATTTTTATCTACACTTTCAAAAAGATCTATCACTTCTTCTTTTTTCACTTTTTATACACATTTTGTAGAATCCAATACTTATAATATACAAAAAAAATTACCTAACAATTTTAATAAATTTTTATAAATAAATATATCTAGAGGAGCAATGTCCACTAAGAGTATCTTATAAATAAAACCGTAAGTTTTAATTTTAATTATGGAACAAAATCTTTTGGTTCAGTTCCATAGTTAAATTTTTATAATTCCGACAACTATTTTCATTCTCCTAATGTTTGAAACAATACAATAATCTAACAAATTATAACTTTCAAACTTTAATCTATTCACATAAGAACAACATATCGAGTTTTGAATACAATGTCTCATCTTAATACAAAATAGCAAGTCTAGTCCAAATTTAAAAACATAAAGACAAGTTTTCTTATAAAAATCATTCACCAACGTATACAAATGGTCGGTTCCTAGTTCGGTTCTTCGGTTCTGGGCGTAGAACCATTAACCGAGCCATAAATAGTCAGTTTTCACTTTTAATACCTACTACCCATTTTCCACCCGTAATGTCCACTTTTAAATCTATGGATTGAGTCACTCAAGAGATGATTGTCGAAACTCGAATGTCATACAAAGTTTGTTTGTCCTCACTCAATACCAATTAATTTTTAGATGAGATGATTAAGGGCCTGCTTGGGAGTTTTTTTTTTTTTTTTGACCGATTTTGACCGGTTTTGGATAGTACCATTTATGAAGGGTTGAAAAAACCGGTACTTGTTAGTTTTTTGGAACACCGTTTTTGGGTGGTTCGAGTGTCTCCCAACCCCCAAAATCGATGGTTTTTTGCCATTCTTCAAAATTTCTAGCAATTTTATCCTCTCTCAAACAATTATTTTCAAACTTCTCTAAACTTAATATTTGTAAAAATAAAAGAACATATGCAAGCACAAAAAAAATATATATATTCAAGAACATAAATTTAATTTTATATTTTCAATGATAGGTCGATATATAAAAATTTTTAAATTAATTTTTTTCTAATATATGAGCATATATGTAATTTGCTTTTAAAATTTTTTTAGAACTGCTGAATAATAAACTCCCAAACATGAGTTGGACTGTTTTAAAAACCGTTACTAATAACCACCCAAAGTCGCTCCACTTATAAACGCTAAAAAAACCAATACTTTAAAAATCATCATAACAGGTACTCCAAAACTCCTAAGCAGACCTTAAGGGTGTATTTGATTTTGATTAAAATCATATTTTTTGAAAAAAATGATAAAAATTGATGAAATGTGTGGTTTAAAAATTGTAAAAAGTTGTGGGTCCATTAAATATGTGGTTAAAATTAATTGTTGATTTTGACTTCAACTTTTTAGCAAAATTTTAATTGAAAACAAACAAACATTAAAACTCAATCATATAGGTGGTATTAGAGATAGGGTCACGATGGTTAAGGTTTGATACGACATTATCTTATTGTCGAATTTGAAAATAAGTTACTTATTTTTATAATAACTTAAAATTTGTTTTTAAAACTCAACGTCCATTTTAGTTATCTTAAAAAGTTGTTAAATAATTAAGGTCAAAGTCAAAAATCTATTTTAACCCAACATTTTATAGAATTCATAATTTTTATTAATTTTCAACCACACATTTTATTAACTTTTATCAAAATCTATTAAATTTTTTACCAAATTTTTTTGTCAAACAAATCCTATATAATCTTATTATTTAAAATAAATAAAAATAAGTCCACATTTAGTCTTAATTTTTTAAAACTCATTTTCAATTGAGCATTCCATGACAACCACAATTTTTATAAAATTTTAACCAAACATTTTGATAACTTTTAGATATTTTTCCACCATAAGTGTGTGTTTCTTCTTCAATGATTGACGATTAGTTTCTTCTCACATTCTACATTGATCTTCATGCTACTAGAGGAATTATTACAATTTGAAACTCCGCTTATTGATTCGGATTCCAATTTTATTATCATAAATTCGGATGAACACTATTGACTCTGCGTTAAACTAAGTCTGCTTGGGAGTTTTTTTTTCTACCAATTTTAGGTAGTACCATTTATGAAAGGTTGGAAAAATCAATGCTTCTTATTTTTTTGGGCACCAATTTTAGGTAGTTTGTAGTGTAATTTGGGATATATTTTTCAACCCCAAATCGGTAGTATTTGTCCGTTCTTCAAATTATCTTTAAATTTTATTCTCTCTAAAATAATTATTTATAAATCTATCCTAAACATAAAATACAATCTTCGTTATTCTCCTTCTCCTCAAACTCACATTTTGCATATTCTCTCCCAAAAATAATTTTTACGTGTTATTAAATTATTTTTAAAATTTTTTACAGAAGAATATATATTTATATTTAAATTTTTATATATTTCGTATTGTTTACACATACCCACCTTTTTAAATATATGATTATATATGTAATTTTTTTTAAACTTTCAAAAATTGCTGGATATTAAATTTTCAAACATGGGTTCGATTGTTCTAAAAACCGCTAATAAAACTACCCAAAGCTGATAGTTAAAAAACAGTCATTAGTGCTACTCCAAAACTCCCAAACACGCCCTAAAGTTAGATGAAGATAATGGGCCGATTAAATGTATGAGTTCCGAAAATTTGAAACAGGTTTAGAGAAGATATATGCAACCCTGTTAGATGGGCAAAGTCTTGGGAAGCATTCAGTAAACAAAGATGGATCGGAAGGAGTTATCAAGTTGATTTGGAAGACAACCTATGGTGTTCGGGTGGAGGCGATGAGCACCACCAACATTTTTTCATTTCACTTTGGTAGCAATGAGGATTGATAGAGATAGTATTCTGGAGGCCCTTGGTTATTTATCTGGTGAAACGTACTAGATTTGGGGAGGTATTATCAATAGATTTCTCTTATGTCTCTTTCTAGGTACAAATCCACAATGTACCATTAATCTGCGAGAGGGAAAAATGTGTTATTGGGGAAATCTTATGGGGTTGGTGGAGGAACTTGATTTGGATGGCCTGTTATGCGGATTCGAATTCGGATGGACATTACAACACTATTAAGGAGGAAAATCTTAGTACACATGGGAAGATACGAAAAGATTTCAATTTGGTTACCCAATATGAATGGTTTCCAAACTTCTGTTACAATTGTCGCGTAACAGGACACCGGGTCGGGGAATACACCTTTGACGTAGGGTGGAGAGTGTGAAACCCCCCACTCCCACCCCGGTATGGTGAATGGTTGCGTGCCTCAATTTCAGGTCCTAAAAATCAATTGGGACTGAACAACCTGCTTGGGAGTTTTTTTCACTGATTTTAACTGGTTTTAGGTGGTACTGTTTATGAATGGTTTGAAAAATCGATGCTTGTTAGTTTTTTAGAGCACCAATTTTTGATGATTTTTAAACCGTCCAAACCCAGTATAGTGTAATTTGAAATGTATCTTACAACCTTCCCACCCCCCTCTCATCTCTCTCTCCAAATCGATGATTTTTTGTCATTTTTTATTTTTTATTTTCCAATTTTACCCTATCTCAAACAATTATTTTTAAAACTACCATAAACTTAATATTTGTAAAACTAAAAGAACATATGCAAAAGAAAAAAAACATATACAAGAACATAAATTTAACTTTATATTTTTAATGATAAGTGAATATATAAAATTATTAACATTAATTTTTTATAGGGTACATTTAATTAATGGCCACCGAACTTTGTTTAGGTTACTACTTATTCACCCAACTGAAAATAGTTACCAATCGCTCATCCAACTTTTCAAACGGTTTACCATCCATCACCCATTTGCAGAACCCTATCTAAAATAGACGAAAATTGCCACATGTCTAACGGAAAGTCCACATGGCGCTATGATGACATTAAAAATATCCACGTAAGACTAAACCCCAAATCCAAACACACCTTTGCTGGAAAGAAGAAAACGTTTTCTACATTTGAAAAATCATAAATCATCTTCAACCCTAATTTTCATCTATTGTCTCCGATTTTACCATCAAAGTTTTTCGACAAGAATTGCCCATTACTCTTGTCTTCGAATTTTTGGACAAGGGTGACCCACAATATATCTAAATGGACAACACATTAGTTGATGAAGAATGTTTATTGGAGGAAGAAGACAAGGATGGCGGAAGTGGAGGTAATGTGTACATTAAAAATTACAATGGTGTTCTGCATTCCTTATTGTTCTTTTGAAGCTGCAATATTTAAATTAAAAGTTGTATTTCATTAAAATGTATATACATTACAGGAGCAAATAATGACAGAGACAACGACGAAGACGAACTCGATGTTCTTAGTTTGCATTTCAGTGATTCTGAGAAAGATGTCAATGATGGTGAATTTATTTTTGACAAAAATGCACCGGAACGCATAGCAGTGGGTCTAAATTCAGACCCCGCAGTTGAGGAAGCACATATAGCAGTTGCTGAAGAGGGGGTAGAGTCAGATGAATCATATAACTCGTCGTCTGAGGAATTACACACTGACTATTCATCAAGTGAAGAAAACAACTATAGGTTTCCAAATTTTGTTCCTGACAAAGAGTTGTTTGATCCCAAGTTCGAGGTTGGAAAATTATTTTTAGATATGGAGTTGTTTAGGAAAGTTGTAAGAAACCATGGTGTTGTCGATGTTGTCATTTGGTGTAACTTGAGGTTCAGACCAAATGACAATAGAATGGCTCAGGCAATGTGCAAGTTAGGTTGTAAGTGAAGGATTTGGGCACCAGTGAACAAGAAGTTGGGTTGTGTACAAGTAAAGTCATACACTCCTACCCACACATACAGTAGAGATAGTATGAATAGGTATTGCACAGCTAAGTATGTTGCCGAGAGGTATATAGAAACATTTAAGGTAGACCCAGAATAGAAATCAAAACTAATTAGGAAGGTCGTGAAAGATGACTTGAAGTTGAACATTAATAAAGTCACTACTAGGAGGGCTAAGAGATGGGCTGGGATTTTAATTCGCGGGGGGAGGGGGGGTTAATGAATATCAGTTTGGTATACTTTAGTCATAAGCCTCAGAATTGGTTGATGAAGAGGCATGCAAAACAATTGATTAAGTCCCACTTTATGACTAAGGTTAAGAGTGATATTGTGCTCAACAATTTGTGTGAGTGCTTCAACAAGATTGTGTTGGAGGACAGGGAGAAGTCCATTATTACTTTGTTAATTGACGTGCATATTGGCTTCATTTCATGAGGATACACTAAGGAAGGAATAAGATGAAGAGAGTTGCTAGAGATTTGTGTACAAAAATAGAGACAAAGCTATTGCATAATATTGACATGGGTGCAAAGAACAAAGTTGATTGGAACGGTGGATCCTAGTGGTATGTTAAGAGTGTAGATGGTGAGTTTGTTGTTGACATACACGCTCGAACATGTGATTGTAGATGATGGGACCTTACTGGAATTCCATATGGACATGCATGTGCCACTATAATAGACTATAGAGTCGATCCATCAAAGTATGTGCACGATTGTTGCAATGTCAACACTTATTTGAATTGCTATGAAAACATTGTGATGCCAATCAATGGTCAAAAATTGTGTCCTATAGTGGAGAAAGATCGAATAAATCCCCTGGTTAGATTGTGTGTAAGAGGGATAGGTGGCAAAAGAAAAGGCAGAGGAAAATAGAAGAACTTGTGATCAATCAAACCATCTGGTACTTCAAAGATCAAAAAGAATAAAAGTGTTTCGATGACATGCAGTGTTTGTGGATTGACAGGCCATAATAAGAGATACCATGAGTAGGATGACGCACCACGTGAGGTTAAGTTTACAACTAGTTCATAACTTGTTGATGTTTCTTTTAATTGCATTTCAAACTATTAATTATGAATGATAATTGTTGTTCCATTGATCAGGATTGGTATGGTGACATTCCTGATAGTCAAATGGATAATATCGACAATCAACCGCAAACAATGGTATGTTATATTTCTTATTACCAATTGTATCTTCAGCAACATTATATTTTCCAATTCCAAATACATCTTGTGTAAGTTAAAACTAATTGCTTGATATTAGTCCAAGCTGCAGCCGAGGAGGAAAAAAAGAACTCAAGTACAGATCCTGATCAAGAACCACCACCATCTTCATTCCAATTTATGCCTACTCTAGGTGTTGGGTTGTCGAAAACTACTCTCTACAACAAAAGTGGACCGTCCTTCGGCAAAGAGAGAGCGATGGCTTCAATTGACGTTATCGAAGAAGACATAGTTATGTAAACTAGAAAATCATATTTTTGTTTTATGTACATCAGTTTCCAAGTTGTCTATATGGATTCTAGAAGCTGTTATTGTGTTTTTGACATGTCTAGATGAATTGGAATGGTATGCAAACAGCAATTCACTTGTACTTCAGTTTCTGTAGGGATTAAAATAGAGCTTTTTTGTAATGGAAATATGATTCTATTTTGGAGCAATTCATGTTTCTGTTTTTCTATTTGTTTGTCTAAAGGGAAATTGGCCAAAAACGTCCCTAACGTATGGACCTAGTACCCAAATCATCCTTACCTTTCAAATTTTGGCAATTACATCACTTACCTATCCATGTAGTGCCCAAATCATCCTTTTGAACGGAATCCATCCAAAATTCAGTTAAACTTTTGGGATTTTGGCGCAAATGGTCCCTAACTTTTGTCCTTATGGTGGAATTGGTCCCTAGCGTTTATGTTTTGACAAACAAGTCCCTAACCTATGTGTTTTGGTGCGAAATTGGTCCTTATGGAATGAAAAAGATAAATATACCCTTAGTTTAATTAGAAGAAATTGTATGTGTATTCCTAATCATTACAAAATATGCAAATAAGTCCAATACTTTTATTTTTTTATAAAAAAATTTGAAAAAACTAATGAGTATTTTTTTTGAATTAACACTTTAGTAATAAACATATCAAATAAATTTATTATTTTTATTATGAAGTAATAAATATATTATTTAAAATTAAAACATTTATTTTATTGTTATAAAAAAAATAACTTTGTCACAAACTTGATGTTCAAATACTTTTATTTAATTGAGTTATATGTTTATTAACTACAAATATTAGAAATTCAACTATATTCTTTATATTTTAGTTTATCGTTTTATTTTCATTCAAAAATAAAACACATAATGTGTAAATTAATTTTTATTAGTATTTTTATGTTAAATAAAAATGTAATAAGATTAGTTCAATGCCATAAAATTATATACGTCATTTTGTTATTTATTTAACTTAATTTTTAATGTAAAGAGGGAGAAAAAAATTTATAAGTAAAGAGAGAGAAAAATGATTTCTTACAATGATTTCTCTTTATTACTTAATAATAAAAATAATAAATTTATTTGACATGTTTATTACTAAAGTGTTAATTCAAAAAAAAAAAATACTCATTAGTTTTTTTAAATTTTTTTATAAAAAATAAAAGTATTGGACTTATTTGCACATTTTGTAATGATTAGGAATCCACATACAATTTATTCTAATTAAACTAAGGGTATATTTATATTTTTTATTCCATAAGGACCAATTTCGTACCAAAACACATAGGTTAACGACTTGTTTACCAAAACATAAACGTTAGGGACCAATTCCACTATAAGGACAAAAGTTAGGGAACATTTGCACCAAAATCCCGAAGGTTTAACGGAATTTTGGATGGATTCCGTTCAAAAGGATGATTTGGGCACTACATAGATAGGTAGAGGATGTAATTGCCAAAATTTGAAAGGTATGGATGATTTGGGCACTAGGTCCATACATTAGGGACGTTTTTGGCCAATTTCTCTTTGTCTAAATGCCAAAGAATTGGTTCATTTTTTGGAACATAGAATGTGATATGTAAACAACCATCAACAACACACACTCAGCAACACGCTAATTTCCATTGAATTGGCATTCAAGCAACTATATTGTGCTCAACTCCAATACCAACAACCATTAGCAACACACAATCAGCAACCCACAAACACCATCAACATCGCACAATACCACATTGAAGAGAGAAATGTAATCGGACAAAATAAATTAGGCCATGACAGATAACATAATGTTTGAAATAAGTGTAAACAAACCATACTGATTCAAAGAAGTGTCTTAGACTATAATTCACAATAAACCGATCAAAGTACATCATTTGTTTGGAGCATTTTCACAAACACAAAAAATATACACTTCAACCACATTGCCTTCTTCAATTACAGCACCAAAATCCCTCAATTTTCTCCACCAATTTACAACTACCAGATGACCATCTCTTATTTCTTCACAAATACCACACCAACTAAGTTATATGGGACAATTCACAACCACATTTTCTGGATGATTGCACCCAACACAAACACTCCCAGTGCAATTTGATGGCACTTCACCAATCTTCGTAGCTTCTACTCCTCATTGCCTTTGTTGTTCCCCTTCCTTAAAAGTCCATTGATTATTGCTTTGTAATATGGGTGGGTGGGTGTGTGGGTGGGGGAGGTGGATCAACCCAGGAAAAATAATCACAAGCATCTGGTCGTCCGTAGAAGTTGCAACCCCAGAACCTCCTTCCTGGATTGTTTTCAGTCCACGTGGTCCTTGTAACAGATGATTGCCCGCAAAAATACACTGTCTCGTGTGAGATTTGGAAAGTGGCTGATGAAGATTCCATTGATGCTGCCTTCACTTCCTATTTCGATTTGTAGATATTTCCTTTTGTTGGCTGTTGAAAAAGAACAAGAACAAGAATTAGGGTTGTGAAAATTAGGAGAAATTGTTTTCTTCATTTGCAATATGAATTGTAGAAAATGTTTTCTTCTTTCCAGCAAAGGCGTGTTTGGATTTGGGGTTTAGTCTTACGTGGATATTTTTAACGTTTTCATAGCGCCATGTGGATTTCCCGTCAAACATGTGGCAATTTTCGTCTATTTTAGATAGGGTTTTGCAAATGGGTGATGGATGGTAAACTGTTTGAAAAGTTGGATGAGCGATTGGTAGCCATTTTCATTTGAATGAGTAAGTAGTAACCCAAACAAAGTTCGGTGGCCATTAATTAAATTTACCTTTTTTTATATATGGACATATTTAATTTGATTCTTTTAAAAAAAATTTAGAACCATTGGATAATAAACTCTTAAGCATGTGTTGGACCATTTCAAAAACTGTTACTAAAAACTACTAAAAACCGCTCTCCTCGTAAATGTCCAAAATCAATACTTTAAAAAACTATTGTAATCGGTACTCCAAAATTCTCTAGCAGACCCTAAGGAGGGAATAGTGAGCTCATCATCAAATAATAGTCAAGGGCCGAACAATCGTCGTAAGTCTCCTAAATCAAATAAAGCTAGAAATAGTTTACACCATTCAGGAAAGGGTATACTCATGCAAATTGAATCAGTAATGGTTGAAATTCTGGTAACTAATCGGTCACCTGAGTGCAAATAAATTACACTGGAGAATGTAATGTATGTTTGTGTTATAGTAAATTCCTGCAATGTGACCGATAATATTGACATAGTTGAATGTCTGAAGGTAATGAAGAAAACAGTGATGTAATCCAAACATAAACTAAAAGAGTGGAATGTAGAGGATTCCAAAATCAATAAGAAAGACAAAATCGTGAGGGCAGGTAGATGATGTTGTGGATATATTGGCAAGTTCTATGTTGCAGAACCACCAAGATCAATGAAGTGTCTTAGTTGGAACGTACAAGAGACGAAGAACCCTTGTATGATGTTTGTTCTACGGGCTGTTATCCGTAGTAATTCTCATAACCTAGTTTTTTTTATTCGAGACTAGGTTATTGTAGAAATATAAAAGAGATGAAGAAATATAAAAGACAATATGTGTGGAGAAATAATTCTCTGTATTGATTCAATTGAATGAATAATTGAATAAGAGTACAATGCATATATATACTAATAATGAAAGGATCCTACCTAAAATAGGAATATTACATACATATATTTTTCTATATACAATTCTACTAACAATGTAAATATATGGAATATGGTAAGTAAATATATTTGTTTTAATACTCCCCCTCAAGTTGGAGCATGTATGTCAAAAGTGCCCAACTTGCGAGTGAAACTGTGAAATGCCTCTTTGCCTAGTGCTTTAGTAAATAAATTTGCAATCTGATTGCTGCTTGGAACATAGGCAGTCTTGATCTATCCCTTGATGATTCGTTCACGAACAATGCATATATATACTAATAATGAAAGGATCCTACCTAAAATAGGAATATTACATACATATATTTTCCTATATACAATTCTACTAACAAGGTAAATATATGGAATATGGTAAGTAAATATATTTGTTTTAATACTCACCCTCAAGTTGGAGCATGTATGTCAAAAGTGCCCAACTTGCGAGTGAAACTGTGAAATGCCTCTTTGCCTAGTGCTTTAGTAAATAAATCTGCAATCTGATTGCTGCTTGGAACATAGGCAGTCTTGATCTCTCCCTTGATGATTCGTTCACGAACAATATGACAATCTATTTCAATGTGTTTTGTCCTCTCATGATAAACTGGATTAGCTGCAATATGTATTGCTGCTTGATTGTCACAATATAAGGTTGCTGCTTGTGGGTGATCCACACATAAATCTGTCAGCAACTGCCTCAACCATGTAAGCTCACAAGTAATGGAAGCCATTGCCCTATATTCTGCTTCTGCTGAAGATTTGGATACAGTTGTTTGCTTCTTGCTTCTCCATAATATAAGTGCATTTCCCAAAAATACACAATATCCCGTAACTGACCGTCGTGTAGTAATATCTCCAGCCCAATCTGCATCACAAAATCCCGCTAGCTGCAATTCTCCACTTGATGGGAAATATAATCCTCGGCCCGGGGCTCCTTTCAAGTATCGGAGCAATCGGTGAACTGCATCAAGGTGGGGTTGTCTAGGTGCCTGCATGAACTGACTGAGTGTATTGACCGAATATGAGATTTCCGGTCTAGTGATGGTGAGATAAATGAGCTTCCTTACCAATCGTCGATAATATGTGGGATCTTTCAACAATTGTCCATCTGTCGAATTAAATTTTGATGACTGCTCCATAGAAAATGCTGCAGGTTTTGCTCCAAGTAATCCGGCCTCTTGAAGAATGTCAAGAGTATACTTTCTTTGATTTATCGAGATCCCTGATCTCGAGCGAGCAATTTCTACTCCAAGAAAGTATTTTAGTCTGCCAAGGTCCTTCAACTTGAATTGAGATGCAAGAAACGTCTTCGTGGAAGAAATCGCTTCTTTATCGTTTCCTGTGACAATCATATCATCCACATATAATAGAACAGCTGTAAATGAATCACCACTGGCCTTGGTAAAGAGTGAATAATCTGCATGTGACTGTTTGAACCCAAACTGAATAATAGCAGATACAAATTTTTGAAACCAAGAACGAGATGCCTGTTTCAATCTATATAGAGATTTATAAAGTCGACATACAACTGGTGTCTCCCCCTGTCGACGAAATCCAGGTGGAGGAGTCATATAGACTTCTTCATCAAGGGCACCGTGAAGAAAGGCATTGTGGACATCCATCTGATGAAGCGTCCAGTTGCGAATAGAGGCGACAGCGAGTAAGCATCTGACTGTTGTTAACTTTGCAACTGGAGCGAAAGTTTCATTATAATCAATCCCTTCTCGTTGTGTAAACTCCTTTGCCACCAGCCGTGCTTTGTAACGTTCAACAGTACCGTCAGAATTAAATTTGACCTTAAACACCCACTTACAACCAATAGGACGAGAACCTAGAGGAAGTGGGACAAGGGACCAAGTGTTGTTTTCTTCCAAGGCACGGATTTCATCATTCATAGCAGCTACCCACTTGGGATCCTGACATGCTGCCTCAAATGTTGCTGGCTCAACAATATGAGAAATATTGTATGTAAGGGCACGATGAACAGAAGAAAGATTGCTATATGATACATACCTTGAAATAGGATGTTGAGTGCTGGACTTGACCGGAAGAGACCCGGTTTGAGTAGGCAGAGCATGATTGATATAGTAATCTTTCAGGTGAATTGGGGTTTGAATTGATCTTGTGGATCGTCAAATTTGGTCAATGGGTATGACAGGAGGTTGGTGTGGCTGTCTGTCAGGTGAAGGTGAGGAAAACTGCTCAACCGGTCGACCGATATGTGGAGACGGTCGACCGTCTGAGCTCTCTGCAGAAACAGATGAGGGAAAAAGTTGACCAGACGGTCGACCGAGTGAACTCTCTGTTGAAACGGATGAGGGAACCGGTTGACCAGACAGTTGACCGTGTGAACTTTCTGTTAAAACAGATGAGGGAACCGGTCGATCGGTAGGTCGACCGTTTGAACAGTGTGTGGGACTCTCAGGCAAGAAATCTGTTTTTGCTATATGTTGGTCCTCAGGGTCAGGTAAATGTGGCAAGTCAACATCCAGATGCATAGATTGTAGTAATGGGATGTAGTTGGTTTCATCATTTTGTTGGGAGGCGTATGGAAATATGGTTTCATGGAATACGACGTCTCGGGATATTATTAATTTTCTGTCGATAAGGTCATATAAAGTGTATCATTTTTGTCCTGAGGAGTATCCAAGAAACACACACCGTCTGGCTCGTGTGTCAAATTTATGGCTGGGTTTAAGGTTGGTGGCAAAACATAGACAACCATAGACACGCAAATGAGAATAAGGTGGTAATTTCTTGTGTAATCTTTCATATGGTGATTTGTGTGAAAGCAATGGAGAAGGTATACGGTTGATAAGATAACAAGCCGTTTTGATATGTTCCCCCCAAAATTTTAATGGAAGGTTAGCTTGAAATCTGATGGCACGGGCTACATTAAGGAGGTGACGGTGTTTTCTCTCTACCACTCTATTTTGTTGAGGGGTATAAGGACATGACCTATGAAAATTGGTGCCATTTTGATCTAAAAATGCTTGCAAGGATAAAAACTCTTAGCCATTATCAGATCTTAGGGCTTTTATAGTCAGATTGTGTTGTGTTTTAACCCAAGCAAAGAAATTCTTAATTATGTTTTGAGTTTCAGACTTGTGACGCATGAGGTGTACCCAAGTATAACGAAAAAAATCATCGACAATTGTAAGAAAATATTTAGCACCAGAATAAGAATAAATCCTATGAGGTCCCCAAATATCACAATGAATCATATCAAATGGTTTATTGCTAGAGATTTGACTAACTTTAAAGGGTAGTCTAGATTGTTTAGCCAAATGACAAACGTCACAAATATCGTGAGAATCAAAACTAATATCCGAAATACTTTGTGCTAGGAATTGAAGAGGTGAGACAGAAGGGTGACCAAGACGTCTATGCCATAGGTTGGTTGACCCACTAGTAGTATGATATATTTGTGGTTTTTGTGAAAGGTAATATAGCCCGTTACTCTGCCTTCCCAAGCCAATCGTCTTCTTCGTAGTCAAATCCTTCATGACACAAAAATCAGGGTAAAATATCACATAGCAACCTAATCCTCTGGTAAGTTTACTGATAGATAATAGATTAACTTTGAAGTTGGGAACATAAAGCACATTATCAACAGTCATATTATTTCCCAAGTTAACTGCACCAATAGATTTAATAAGAGCATGACCCCCATCCGGTAATTGAACAGTTTTGTGCTTTGGCATAGATGTATTCTCAATGATCTCATCCTTCGTCACATGGTCAGTGGCCCCGCTATCAATAATCCATGAATTTCTTAAAGAAGTAGTAGAAGAATTGATACCTGGTGTGTTAACATAAGACTTATCATTACCCGTCTTGTTGTTTAAAAGTGTCATGATCTGTTCGTATTCCTTGGCTGTGAGCGTTCTTCCTTCTTTTGGGTTAAGTGCAGAAGCAGCAACAGTGTTTGTGAAGCGTTTGTTTCGTGGCTTCACGTTCTTCCCATGAAACTTGTGCCATAGAGGAAAGCCATGTATGAAATAGCAGGTATCAACAATGTGGCCAGTCATCATACAGTAGGTGCATTGTCGCTGTCCAGTTTCCGTCGAAACGGTCGACCGATAAGATGAAACGGTCGACCGAATAGGCCGATCTTTACTTTTCCAGTTCTGTCTCCAATTGATTGAATGTTGTCCTGGTGTTTTGATTTTCTCATTAAGTAGTTTAGAAACAGGGATTAAGCCGGGATGATCGGATTGCTGTATAGCCATGAGATCCGATTGGGCAATCGTCGCTTCTATGATTTTTCTATCATCGTTTGTGCGAAGCATCGTCGCTCAGAATCGTCGCTTTGATACCATGTAGAAATATAAAAGAGATGAAGAAATATAAAAGACAATATGTGTGGAGAAATAATTCTCTGTATTGATTCAATTGAATGAATAATTGAATAAGAGTACAATGCATATATATACTAATAATGAAAGGATCCTACCTAAAATAGGAATATTATATACATATATTTTTCTATATACAATTCTACTAACAAGGTAAATATATGGAATATGGTAAGTAAATATATTTGTTTTAATAGTTATAAAGAAAATAGCTTCGTGGTTGATAATGCTAAACGGGGTGGTGGTCTTATGCTCATATAGGCGCATGGTTGAGGTCCATAGAGGCTATAGATGGAGATTTATAGGATTTTATGGTTTCCAAAAATAGCTAACAGTTGGGCTTTATGGGAATTATTAAGTAGATTAATGGGGTTGAGTTCTCTTCCATGGTTATGAGGGTATGGTTTCAACAAAATTATGTAATATTCAATAAAATTGAGAGGAAATGACATATATTTTACTACAATTTTAGACTTTCGTACTATACTCTCTAATTGTGCGCTTGTTGATATGGGTTTCTCGGGTCCTATGTTTACTTGAAAAAACAAAAGGTCAAGTGCAGCCAACAATCAAGCATGGTTAGACATATTCTTTTCTTTTTTTAGTGAAAAATGGCATGAACTACGATTGAGCACCTTGACTTCTCAAAATCTGATCATCGACAACTGATGGTGCACTTAACTCGTAATAATAGTCCATTGCAATGGTGAAAGGTTGTTAGGCCTTTTAAATTTGAGTCATTTTGGTTAACGGAACATGACAATGTGGATGTGGTGGAATGTGCTTAGGGACAACAAGCTGATAACCAAAGAGACTTGGACCCTTTCCAGTGTATCCAGTCGAATTTTGAGGTGTGTAGTTGTTGACCTCCAAAAATGGTTGTCAACAGGATCCCCACGCCTCCTCTTCCTACGTGTCTTCCTTTTCTTATTTGGACCGTCACGTGGTTTATTCAACCACGTAGGTATATCTAGGCCCAGGTGGGTAGGTAATCAAGAACAAGGAGCAACACGCTATGAGAGAGGTGGTGGCTTGAGGGCCTCTCACTCACAAACTCTCAGGTGGTCAAGGCACTTAAGAATTGTTAAGAGTGAAGGACTTAATATGTGTGTAGTGAGTAATATTTTTCAACCTCCTTATCTTGTGAAGTGAGTTTGGTATTTATAGACAAATTTCATGGGAACGATCTTCCTCGATGTGCGACACGTGGCTCCATCTGAGGGGTTCCCAAGTCACATCCTTGCTGTCCCGTCGTTAGCATTTAATGGGAGTCACTTTCAGCCGCAAACTAAGGGGCTATGATCATGACAAGCCGCATTGGCAGGTTGTCCCATCAATCCATTCCAAAGTTGGGTTGTAGGGTGGCTTTCTGGACACGCAAACAGGGTCGGCCCCTTAAGCTGTTCCGACCTGTGGGCCTCGGGAACCTGCCTCCTCGGTTCAAAACCGCCTCAGAAAAGAGTGATGAGGGTGTGTTTGTTTCGACTGTGCTTACGTGGCACGTGAATGGGACTATCTTGCCCTCGTGGGCGGCCATATGTAACAATAGTCCCCCAAGTTCAGAATCTGTCATTTATGTGGGATGCTGGACTTGGATATACGCTGGTTTCGTTTTTGAAGTTTGAGCGTGTTTCAGTCCCCCAAGGCTCGGAATGCTCATTAATGTGGATGGGGAGCCTTGGAATCATTAGCGCGGTCGATTGCGACCTAAATAGATATCTGGGAGTGGCTTGTTTGGAGTAGAGCCGAGATAGAGCCGAGTCCCATTTTGGGATAGGCTCTTTCGAGTAGAGCCGAGTCCCAAGTTGGGAGAGGCTCTTTGGGGTAGAGCCGAGTCCCAGGTTGGGAGAGGCTCTTTGAGATAGAGCCGAGTCCCACGTGGGAGAGGCTCTTTGGGGTAGAGCCGAGTCCCACGTTGGGAGAGGCTCTTTGGAGTAGAGCCGAGTCCCAGGTTGGGAGAGGCTCTTTGAGATAGAGCCGAGTCCCACGTGGGAGAGGCTCTTTGGGGTAGAGCCGAGTCCCACGTTGGGAGAGGCTCTTTGGGGTAGAGCCGAGTCCCATTTTGGGAGAGGCTCTTTCGAGTAGAGCCGAGTCTCAGGTTGGGAGAGGCTCTTTGGGGTAGAGCCGAGATAGAGCCGAGTCCCATTTTGGGATAGGCTCTTTCGAGTAGAGCCGAGTCCCAAGTTGGGAGAGGCTCTTTGCAATAGAGCCGAGTCCCAATTTGGGAGAGGCTCTTTCGAGTAGAGCCGAGTCCCAGGTTGGGAGAGGCTCTTTGGGGTAGAGCCGAGTCCCAGGTTGGGAGAGGCTCTTTGAGATAGAGCCAAGTCCCACGTGGGAGAGGCTCTTTGGGGTAGAGCCGAGTCCCACGTTGGGAGAGGCTCTTTGGGGTAGAGCTGAGTCCCAGGTTGGGAGAGGCTCTTTGAGATAGAGCCGAGTCCCACGTGGGAGAGGCTCTTTGGGGTAGAGCCGAGTCCGACGTTGGGAGAGGCTCTTTGGGGTAGAGCCGAGTCCCATTTTGGGAGAGGCTCTTTCGAGTAGAGCCGAGTCCCACGTCGGGATGGCGTGTCACCAGAGCACTGTGTCGCTTGGAATTCCCGCCGCACGTCTGTTCGGGCGTGATGAAAGGACAGCTGCATGTAATTATTATTTTTGCATTTAATTTTGAGGGCTTTGGCGTTGCCAAGGAGACGCGAGCCACGCGCGTGTGGAGTACACGCAGGAATGCTGGCCTTTGATTTGAACGACCGTTGGGTTCGAACGGTTCGGATGTTCTCAGAGGTTTGTACGGTGGGGATGGATCTTGGCAAGATCTGAGGGTGGGGGATTAACGGCCATTGCCTATATATAGCCAAGTGGAAGTGTCATTCGTACGTTTGTGCTTTTTGAGAGTTTTTGAGAGATCTTCAGACGAACAATTCCGGCGAACACTTCCGGTGAAGAGATAGTGTTAGGTAACCGTCTCTCCCTGAAATCTTTTCTTTACTAAAAAAGAACAAATATTTTCATTTTACTGTCATGTTTGTAAGGGGCAACTCTTCTCCCCCTGTTTCTCCGTCTATGGAGGGGGTTCTGCCTATCCGAGGCGTACCTGTCGGCACCGGTGAGTTGCTGACAATAGCTTCGGCTCCGAGCTTGAGGGAAGCCGAGGATCCGTCTAAAGCTGACCCCGCAAGATGGGCCGCCGGGAGTGTTCAATCCATTATGAATGAAAAGGACTTAGACTTACTGAGGGAGGCTTACCGAGTCCCCTCAGGTATTGAGTTGTTGTTGTCGGAGCCTCACGAGAGAGCGTGTGCCCCGAGGGAAGGGTGCACCGCTTTGCATCTGAATGCATTTGTTAGCGGGATGCGCCTGCCTCTACACCCGTTTTTTCGGAGGATTCTATGGGCCTATGGTCTTTCACCGACCCAGGTGGCCCCAAACGGGTGGAGCCAGATGGTTGGGAGTCTGTATCTCTGGTTCCGACATTCATTTGGCAGAGAGATGCCTTTGCACGTTTTCCAGACGGTCTATCAGCTGAGGAAACTGCCGAGGAAGAAAGGCGGACAAGAGGAGCCGGGGTGGTACTACTTCTGCCCTTGGGGGTCTCACAAGCCACTGGTGATGGACTGTCCGTCGTCAATCAAGCAGTGGAAAGAGTCGTGGTTCTAGGTAGCGGGAGATTGGCAGAGGGTCGTCAATGACCCGGAGCCCGATCTGGACGTACCCCGTTTCTATGGGATAGCCAGTGAGTAGGACTGGTATAAGCAATTGTTTACGTATTTTCCCGTATATCCTAATGACGTTTTTATTTTGTATTGCAGACGCTCTTCCCCGTTGCGAGCTGTCCAGCGAGGACGTTGATTTGCTCGAGTCCATATACCAAGCCTCTCCAGCAACCCGCCGATACGGATTTCTATTGAATCGGCATAACTGCTTGGTGGAATTGGGCTTGATGACGTCAAAAGGTAATAAAGCTTGACCTTTCTTTACCTCGGGAACCAGTTACTAATAGTTACTTGTTTCTGTGGCAGAAGCGGTTAAAGGAGCGCGTCCTCGACCTTCTCTCGCAACATTGGCGAAGAAGAAACCCCGGACCCTGGCCCCCGGGTCCACCGAGGAGGTGAGGCAGAGGAAAGTGATTGAGGACCTAAGCCGGGAGGGCGCCTGGGAGGATGCTGAAACTCCTGTGGAGGTAGGAGATTCAGCCCCCACCGAGGCTGAGGTTCCTTTGCCAAAAAAGAGGAAAGCCCCCTCGCAGTCGAAGGGCAAGAGCGCTGAGGTGGTGGAGGACCACGTGGTCTGCAATGTGCCGACCGCCCAGCGGACTCTTGCGATAAACACCTCAGGGGAGGTGGTTCTTGAAGACCCGCCCCGATCGGCCCATGATCCTCCCCGGTCTGCCCAGGAGCCCTATGACTCCAAGAAGAAACTGAAGGAGCTGATCGGTGCCCCGGGGTCGAAGATCTTGGACGAGGCTCTTCAGAATGTGCCCTTCTACCCCTCTCTGGGCGCCCAGGCAGTTAAAAAGTACTTTACCCCCAAGTGGGAGGAGTTCGCTTCCCACAGAGGCTTGGGGGACGTCCTGGAAGCCGGTCTGGCCTCGACAATAAGGGCTGCTGGGATGCAACTGAAGGCGCTTGGAGAATTCCGTACTCGCATGAAAGAGCATGAGGAGCTCGTTGCGAAGGCGTCAAAATCTGATAAGGAGCACCAGCAGGCTTTAGAAGGGTTGAAGGCCGCGGCTGACAGTGCTCGGTTGGCTTACGAACAGATCCAGGCGGACCTGAGGGAGTCGGAGTCCAACATCCTGCAGCTGACCAAGCGCCTCGATAATGCCAACGTCGCCCAAGCGGTGGCTGCCGAGGCGTTGGAAGCGGCCAATAAGGAGAAACGGCGGCTGCAGGATGTGTGCAGCGCTTATGAGCTGGAGGTCAAGAGCCTGCGGGGGAGCCTTGAGGCCGCTGAGCAGGGAAGGAAGGATGCCGAATCTGAAGCTGCCAGATCACTTGGTGAGAAGGATGAGGCGTTGGCTAGGTTGGGGAATTTGGAGGCGGACTTTGTAGCCAACTTCCACAATACTGAGGCCTACACCAATTTCTCCGACTACTTTGCTAAAGTCGGTCACCAGGAGGTCCTGAGCGTGCTGAGGACGGAGTATCCAGACTTTGATATCGGGCCTCTGGAGGCCAGGTTCCCCCCGGCCGATGCGGAGGAGGATGACTAGCTAGGGAGTAGTTTGTAATAGTTGGCGCTTATTTTGACATGATTGTTTCTTGTAATTCTTTGTAATGGAGCTTCGTTTTGTTTTTAATGAAGTTATTTTCCGAAGCGTGTTAGGTGTTTTGTATATACTATTATGACAATGACAGCGCATCGATCTAAGCGAAACACATAATTTATAACTAAAAGAAAACTGAACAAAATACCGGCAAACATTATATTCGTGCTGACTCCCCTTCTACGCTATTGGTAATACCGACGTAAGTGTTCCGCGTTCCATACATGGGGCTGCCGTTTGTTACATAAGTCTTCTAGGCTATAGGTGCCAGGCCGTGTCTCGCCAATAACCCGGTAGAGGCCCTCCCAGTTGGGGCCTAGGGTCCCCACACCCGGTTCTTTAGATGATAAGAACACTCTTCTTAGGACAAGATCTCCAAGGCGGAACGACCGCTTTTTCACCCTCTTGTTGAAGTATTTTACCATCTTTCTTTGGTAGGAGGCTAGTCGGACTTGGGAGTCGTCCCTTTTCTCGCTGATTAGGTCTAGGCTCGCTCTCATTGCATCGTCGTTGGTTTGTTCGTTGAACAATAGCCGACGGGGGGAGGGTATGCCGATTTCGACGGGGCACACGGCTTCTGACCCGTAGGCCATAGAAAAAGGGGTCTCCCCGGTAGGGGTCCTGGCCGTGGTTCTTATGGCCCATAAAACATGGGGGAGTTCATCGACCCACGCTCCCTTAGAGGCCTCCAGTTTCCGCTTGAGGGTGTACTTGATGGTTTTGTTGACAGCTTCGACTTGGCCATTCGCCTGAGGGTGGTGGGGGCTCGAGAAGTGCTTTGCGATCCCCAACTCCTCGCACAAATTCTTGACCTTCATATTATCGAACTGCCTCCCATTGTCCGAGACCAGGGAATGGGGAATTCTGAACCTGCAAATAATGTTTTTCCACAAGAATTTGGAAGTGTTTGCCTCGGTGATTTTTGCCATTGGCTCCGCCTCCACCCATTTCGTGAAGTAGTCGATGGCGACTAGGGCGTGGCAAGCATTTCCTCTTCCCCTAGGCATCGGGCCTATGAAGTCTATTCCCCACTTGGCGAAAGGCCAAGGACTAGATACGGTAGTAAGCTCTTGGTGGGGCTGCCTCGGGATCGTGGCGAAGCGCTGACATTTGTCGCATCTCCTTACATGAAGCATGGCGTCTCTCCTCAAGGTAGGCCAGAAGTACCCCTGCTTGAGAATCTTCTGAGCCAGGGCCATTCCACCGGTGTGGTTGCCGCATATTCCCTCATGGATTTCTCTGAGGATATATCCAGTTTCGCTGGTGTTTACACATCTGAGGAGGGGCAATGAATAGCCTCGTTTGTACAGTACGTCGTCTGATAAGACGAAGTGGGCTGCCCTCCTCCTCAGCCTTCTTGCCTCTTCTCTGTCAGTGGGGAGTGTTTGGTCTTTCAAGAAGGCGAGGATGGGATCCATCCAGGTGGTGGTCTCCTCGACCCACATTATTTCCGTGACCGCCTCTATGGAGGGTCGGCTGAGGTGTTCAATGGAAACCATTTTGAGGAGCTCAGAGTCCTTGCTACTCGCAAGTTTAGAGAGAGCGTCTGCGTTGGCGTTATCAGCTCTCGGCACCTGAACCAGTTCGAACTTCTCAAAGCTAGGGATGAGATTTCTCACCAGTTTTAGGTAGGAGGCCATGTTTTTCTCCCTGGCGACGAAACTTCCCTTTACTTGGCTTACCACTAGCTGGGAGTCACTCGCAGCGGAGAGCCTCTGAATTTTCATTTCTTTGGCTAGGCGCATGCCTGACAGCAAAGCTTCGTATTCCGCGACATTGTTTGAAGCTTTAAAGTCGAACCGGATTGCGCAGTTCAGTCTATGGCCTTCAGGGCTCGCGAGGACCACTCCGGCACCTGACCCCGCATCTCCTGATGAGCCGTCCACGAAGAGGTACCAAGTGGGTGGCTCCGCGGGATCCATCGGGGTATCTATCACGGGTGCGTTAGTAAATTCTGCTACGAAATCTGCCAAGGCCTGCCCTTTGATGGATGGCCGGGGTTTGAATGTGATGTCGAACTGGCTTATTTCGACTGCCCATTTCAGTAGCCTCCCCGAGGCGTCAGGTTTCTGCATAACCTGCCTCAGAGGAAAGTTGGTCAGGACGTGAATGCTATGGGCCAAGAAATATGGCCTCAGCTTCCGAGAAGCGGTGATGAGTGATAATGCTAGCTTTTCCATGTCTGGATAACGGGCTTCTGCCCCTAGCAGAGCCTTGCTTACATAGTAAACCGGCAGCTGATGTCCCTCTTCCCTGACCAGGACCGAGCTTACCGATTCGGCCGAGACGGCGAGATAGAGCAGTAGCGCCTCTCCTAGTTTGGGTTTCGATAGCAGAGGAGCCTTGCCAAGGTGTTCCTTCAAGGCTCGGAATGCACCCTCGCATTCTTCTGTCCATTCGAACCGGTTACCTCCCTTTAGGATCTTAAAGAAGGGAAGGCACTTATCGGTAGCTTTTGAGACAAATCGGCCGAGGGCCGCCATTCTCCCCGTGAGGCATTGCACATCCTTGGGCTTCTTGGGAGACTTCATTTCTATTAGTGCTCTAATCTTTTCAGGGTTGGCCTCGATACCCCTCTGATTCACCATGTAGCCCAGGAATTTCCCCGAGGCAACTCCGAAGGCACACTTCTGAGGGTTGAGCCTCATCTTGTAAGCCCTGAGTATTTCGAAGGTCTTTTCCAAGTGCCGTATGTGATCCTCGGCTCTTAGACTCTTCACATGCATATCGTCCACGTAGACTTCCATGGTCGAACCCAGCTGTTCGGCGAACATCCTGTTAACGAGCCTCTGGTAGGTCGCCCCAGCGTTTTTCAGGCCGAACGGCATGACCTTGTAATAATAGAGGCCTTTGTCTGTTATAAACGATGTGTGCTCCTCGTCCGGTGGGTACATCGAAATTTGATTGTACCCCGAGTAGGCATCCATGAAACTTAGGAGTTCGTGTCCAGCCGTGGCGTCAACCAGCTGATCAATCCGAGGCAGTGG
This sequence comes from Forsythia viridissima, assembly GCA_030279155.1. Classification (NCBI taxonomy): domain Eukaryota; kingdom Viridiplantae; phylum Streptophyta; class Magnoliopsida; order Lamiales; family Oleaceae; genus Forsythia; species Forsythia viridissima. The sequence goes on from CM059040.1 coordinate 38,565,370, forward strand.
AAAACTGTCCTTGGGACACGCCTGGTTGAGGTTGGAGAAATCTATGCAGGTTCTCACCTTCCCATTCGGTTTCTTGACCAATACGGGATTGGATACCCACTTCGGATACCTGGCTTCCCGTATAAAGTTATTTTGCAGGAGCATGTTTACCTCTTCTTTCAAGGCTTCGTATTTTTCAGCGTTCAGTGGCCTCCTCTTTTGCCTGTGTGACGGGAACCTGGGGTCGACATTGAGGTGGTGGCAACTTATCCTTGTGTCGACCCCAACCATGTCTTCGTGTTTCCACGCGAAGACATCCAGATTTCCTTTGAAGAATTCTTTCAGGGCCATTTTGGGTCCTTCAGGGAGGCCTTTCCCTATCTGGAGCCTTCTCGCGGGGTCGTTACCATCTACCTGAAAATGCTCCAACTCCCCGCTGGAGGAGACTTGGGAATCAGCCCCCATCATTCTCGGATCAATGTCATCGGGGGCCACAGCTTCCCCCATCGGGATATCACCCGGCTCTTCTGACGTAGTTTCTGCCATTGCCACGTCTAGTGAAACTATGTTAACTTCTTTTTTCTCAGCCTTCCTTAAGGCATTACGATAGCATTTCCGAGCCTCGGGTTGATTGCCTCGTACTGTTGCTATTCCCCCTTCGGTGGGGAATTTCATGCAGAGGTGGTGGATGGAAGTTATTGCCCAGAGCTCTTCAAGGGCCGATAAGCCGACCTCCTGTCAACTACCAGGAACTCCATGAAGGTATGGGACGCGAGCGGCTCTTCTCCCATGCTAACGGGGAGGCGCACTATCCCTTTCGGGGTCACGCAATCCCCGGTGAACCTGTAGAGGGGCTCAGTTGATGGTTCCAGTTGCACATCCACGTTCATTTGCTCATAAGTGCTTAGGAAGATGACATTAACGGAGCTGCCGTTGTCAACCAGCATTCTCCCCAGCCCATTCCGAGCCACCACTGCTCTTACAACCAGGGCGTCGCAGTGGGGGTAATGCACGCCCCTCATGTCTTCCTCCGTGAAGGTGATAGGATCGGCCCTTTTCGACCCTAGGGGCCTGCTATTGATAAGCCAGTTAGTCATTTGGACCCCTTTGGCCTCTTTGGCGTAACTCTTCTGGGCATTCCGGGTCTGCCCTCCAATATAGGGTCCCCCGTGAATGGTATCTATCTCCCGAATCGGAGCCTTTTCAGGCCCTTTGATTAGACGGGGTTCTGAGTTACGCTCTAGTCGAGGCTGTCTGTTCGGGCTCCTTGAATTACGCCTCGATCGCTGCTCATGTCCCGGAGGTCTTCCATCCCATTGCTGGGAGTGCCTATCTTGGAAACTGTTTCCACGTCCCCTTGCCGGGACTTGATTTCCTCGTCTGGTGTTCGTTCCGCGCCTGGGCCCCTGGTTCGCCGTTCTTCTATTGGCAAGTTCTTCCACCTCTCGGCACTCGTCCGTGCTGTGTCCATAGCTCCGATGGACGCAGCAGTACTTCTGCTGAGCCCCCTGGGGATGAATTACTGGAGGCGAGCTGGTTCCTGCCTCATAATAGGTGGACAGGGGCGTGCCATAGTTGTAAAGTCCTACCGCGGGGACCGGGGGCACGGGAGCCGTGTAAGGGGGGAGTAGACCCTCTTACGCAGAGGCCACATAACTCATCCCGACGTTCGGGTCGGATGGGTAGTTTCTCCGTCGCGGGTTGTGTTGGGGAGCTGCCCTGTTGGGATTTTGAATATACCCGGCTCTTGACGCCGGGTTGGCTCCCAACCTGCCTCGATTCTGGTGGAGGATCATATTCTCGTTGGTAATCTCCTCAGTTATCATTTCCACTAGTTGATCAAAGGTGGCCGGGTTCTTGTTGCGGACATCCCTCCAGAACGGGTGGTTCATGTCCAGTCCCGCCTTTAGGGCGGACAGGGCCTCGGCGTCTGTTATTCTTTCACAGAACAGCATCTCCTCATTAAAACGGCCCAGGTAACTTTGCAGAGGTTCGCTCGGAGCTTGCCTTACGTCGTGGAGGCGTTGGACCGGGGCTGATGCGGGCATCTGAGAAGAGAAGTAATTTATGAACGTCTTTTTAAGTTCTGGCCAGCTGGAGATACTTCCGGCGACTAGTTTGTTGTACCACCGCTTCGCTCCTCCTGACAATGTCAGGTGAAAGGCCCTACATTTTAAGGCCGGAGTGGCTCCCCGGAGGCTCATCTCCGTTTTGTATGTGTTCACGTGATCCAAGGGATCACCTCTGCCTGTGTAGGGGGTAATTTTGGGTACGCGAAACTCATGGGGGATGGACGCGTTCCTGATTCCGGCAGAAAAAGGGAGGTTCTCGTCATCGTCGTCCACCTCGAATGATCTCGTGGGCCTCGGATATTCTGCCCCGGTGTTTACTTCCGGAGGCAATGGGGCGTGGTATTGGGTATGTGGTCCACCTGCATAGTTCTGCTGTGGTGGCATGGTTGGCTGGGGTTCGTATGGCCGGCCATCCGACTCTCTCCTAGCCTCGGCTTCCTTTGCCCTCCTTTCCCGCCTATTTCTAGGGGGACTTTGAGGCATTTCTCTCCTTTACGGGTTCTCTTGTGGCCACCTCCTGTTTCCCTGTTCGCCTAGTCTTTCAAACACACTGGCGGATATCGTTGGCTGGGGCCTTCTTTCCGAAGCTGAGGTTTCGGCTTTTGCACGAGATGCTTCTCCTCCGGCTTTCTGATCACGGGGGTGCCTGCTGTTTACTTCCTGCTCTTCCTCGGGCTCGTCTGGATCAGACTCTTGAGGGCGGTTCTCATCCCTTGCATGCATCATTTGGATGTACCCCTGCATTTGTGCGTGGTGCTGAGCCAACTGCCTCACGCTGGCGGCCATAGTTCTCATTTCTCGTTCGAGGTTTGTGGTAGGCCTCCTTCCTCGCCTCCTTCGAGGGGCTTCTTCAGCCCTGACTCCGTCGTTTCCTACGGGCCTCGTTCTTCTTGGGTTCTCTTCTTCGCCGCTTCCACTCATTTCGTGGGTCAGCTGGTCCCTTGTTCAGGGAGATTCCTTTATTCAAGGAAAAAAAAAAACTTTTTGTCGCGTTTCCCACAGACGGCGCCAATCTGTTGACCTCCAAAAATGGTTGCCAACAGGATCCCCACGCCTCCTCTTCCTACGTGTCTTCCTTTTCTTATTTGGACCGCCACGTGGTTTATTCAACCACGTAGGTATATCTAGGCCCAGGTGGGTAGGTAATCAAGAACAAGGAGCAACACGCTATGAGAGAGGTGGTGGCTTGAGGGCCTCTCACTCACAAACTCTCAGGTGGTCAAGGCATTTAAGAATTGTTAAGAGTGAAGGACTTAATATGTGTGTAGTGAGTAATATTTTTCAACCTCCTTATCTTGTGAAGTGAGTTTGGTATTTATAGACAAATTTCATGGGAACGATCTTCCTCGATGTGCGACACGTGGCTCCATCTGAGGGGTTCCCAAGTCACATTCTTTCTGTCCCGTCGTTAGCATTTAATGGGAGTCACTTTCAGCCGCAAACTAAGGGGCTATGATCATGACAAGCCGCATTGGCAGGTTGTCCCATCAATCTATTCCAAAGTTGGGTTGTAGGGTGGCTTTCTGGACACGCAAACAGGGTCGGCCCCTTAAGCTGTTCCGACCCTTGGGCCTCGGGAACCTGCCTCCTCGGTTCAAAACCGCCTCGGAAAAGAGTGATGAGGGTGTGTTTGTTTCGACTGTGCTTACGTGGCACGTGAATGGGACTATCTTGCCCTCGTGGGCGGCCATATGTAACAGTAGTCATTCCTTCAAAGATTGGAGAAGATCGCAATTTGGGGGTTGGCAGTGGAAATTAAAAGCTAAACGAAACAGGATAGCAAAATTCTATGCTTTAATAAATTTGGTACAATTTAAGATTGAAATAAAACAATATGTGAACAAGAAAACCCATTCTTGTGGTACCACTGCTCCACCTCTGCCGTCGTCGGAATTGAATTCACTGAAGGAGGTTTGTGGATGTGGAAGAAGGCGCCGATGAAAAATATGGATCACATGGGTAATTTTGGGATTAATTTGAAATATTGCTAAAAAGTGATTTAATCACAATTTTGAAAAATATTTTGACCTAATTTAGAACAAGTCACCTACATGTGACTTATAGAAAAATTTTCCCTATAAACAATCTACTAATAATCTTCATTAAAAATACAATAGTATTTAGTTTTTGTTATTTCGCAAAATTAACAAAATAGCAATCAAAAGAACTTCGATCAACTTTCTTTTGATACTTCATCTTTTGATTTGTTGATGAAGTAGAATCAAACCCACTGACCTTAACTTTATCGTCACTTTCCTATTGCACTTGGCCACAACCACCACTTGGATTAAGAACTTAACTTCACGCCAAATAGGTTAATCAAAATATGAAATCGTTCCTTGAACACCAATTGTTTTTCATTCTTCAGTGAGTTTGAAGAAACCTTTTGCTTTGAAAAATTAATCAATGAACCATTGAGTCTTGTTCCTCTTGAATTCGGCTGACTATGAAGTTTATAGAATAAGAACACAATTTATGATTTCTAAGCTTAATTCCTTACTGGTTTTTACACTTACTTATAGGTAAAACAACAATCAAATTAAGAATTATGTCTTATCTAAAAATCTACAATAAGAGTGGTAAGAATATAAGAAAAGATATACAAAGATTTCCAGGATTTGTAGAAGGAAAGTATTAGAAAAATCAAGGTTATCCCTAAATATTTTCTTCCTAAACAAATCTAAGAAAATAAAAGAATGTATACGATGGGTGTTTCTATTAATCACGAGATCAGATTATATCATTTTAGGAAATATGATAAAAAAAAAATGCAGCCCACATATTTGAATAATATTTTGCTTACCATCTCAGCTAATTAGAACTAGTAACAGCGTGTACAGTCAAAACACGCTAACATTCTTTTACAACATTAAAAATCAGTAATATCAATTAAGTGAGTCAATAAAAAATATAAGAAAAAATCTATAATTTTCCAACAAGATGTTCCTCGACGGAAGACATCGAAGCTATCGCATTAAGAACATGTCTTCTCTTCGCCACACTGAATTACATCCAAATTGGTGTAGCTGAATTTAATTCATTAAGTCTTGTCCAGAATCTGCAGTCGACTAATCCACTATCTTGTAATGCTCTTGTTCTCCTTGATATTATATGCTTGGTTTGGTATTGCTGTACTTTTAAGAGAATCAGCTTATGCTGTACTGCATAAAGAATCAGTTGTGGGAAGAATTAGATAAGTATTTGGTAAACTCTTGTTTCAAAATTGATGTATGTTTCAAAAGCAATATTTGAGTGTTTGGTAAACAAATGTGATTTATTATTGTAACAGTATTAAATTACTAAAAAGGACATTGATTATAATAATATTATTTTGTATTATTATTATTATCACGAGTGATAAAATTCATTTTTTTCTTAGTCAAATATTTTTTAACAAGACAATGTATTCACTATTATTATTTTAAAATAAAAATAATAACCACCTAATAAATTTCAAATTTTATAAAAATTACAAAATAAAAGTATAGTCATATAGTACAAAAATTAATTAAATTTATATTATTTTTTATGCATTCAACTTGCATCAATTCGATTTCTCAATTGGATATTAAAGGAATTAGTTTCATTAATTAGGGGTAAAATGAGTATTTCAATAATATATAAATAAAAAGTTAAAAGTACAATCTGAAAAACTATCCTTTTGCTGTTTTTCAAAATCTGCTGCCAGGTGAGTCAGATTATTTTATAATTACTTTTCAAAATTTTGCCAAACGCCTAAATCAACTTCTGATTGTTTGAGAATCAAAAATTTGACTTCAAAATCAATCTCAAACGGGCCATAGTATTGTTTCATGATATGAGTTGTTGTTTTTGACACTTTATACCTAGAGATGCAAATAGACAAATAGTGTAGTTCAAAGTCTAGCCTCTTTTGCTATCACTTTTCCAGTTTATCATAATTGGGTTATTGTAGTCTAATGTTAATTGCGTAGTTTATTGGCGGCAATATTTCATAATATATATTTGATTGGTTTTCAAAAATGAATATTACTACAAAAAATCGTTTATTTGCGGCAATATTTGATTGCGTCAATTTACTTTGTTATTAATTAAATACTAAAAAATGTTTGTAAAAAAAATATTTTACCATTTAATTAAAAAAAAAAAGGAATAGTAAAGAATAAAACCGAAACCAAATCTACCAAACATCTTGTCTATCCTGACACAACAAGGGCGTCGAGAAGAATATAAACCCAAAATCAACTAACTCGTTGGTTCGTGATAAATACTAAAAAATTATCATCAATTAGAAGAACAATCCAATGTACTTTTAATTTTAATAAAATAAAAAAACCAAATATTACAATCGCATAACCATTTCTTAAATACTAAATAAAGTGCAAACAATAAGTGGAATGACAATAATTTGAAAATGACAAAAGGTAATTACTAATTCCAAGCTTGTGATTTAGCTGCAGTTTCCACAGTGCTGTGATTTATGTGTATGATTCTCTCCATCATTTTATTCATTGCATAAGTTCATATTTCACTATGATTTTGGATGCTTAATTATCTCCATGAATTTATCCACCACATGCCTATTTGCATCATTCTCTCGAGACTCGGAAGATTTATCCTCAAATCTTAAATGTCTATTTGAGAGTTTTAGAGTACTGATTATAAAGATTTTTTAAAGTATCAATTTGAGGCTTATAAAAGGGTTCGGTTTTTTTATGGTTTTAGTAGCTATTTTTAAAAAGTCAAATTCATGCTTGAGAGTTTACTATTCAACGGTTCTTAAAAAATTTCAAAAGAATAAAATTACATAGAAAACCATATATTAAAAAATGTAAGTATTTGTAAACAATATGAAACATATAAAAATTTAAGTGTAAATATATATTCGACTACAAAAAAATTTAAAAATAATTTAATAACACAAAATAATTATTGTTTAGAGATAAGAGACAAAATGTGCGTTTGAAGAGAATGGGAAGATGAAGTATGTATTTTAAGTTTAAAGTTGATTTAGAAATAATTATTTTAGAAAATGTAAAATTAGAAGATAATTTGAAGAACGGCAAAAAATATCAATTTGGAGGGTTGAGAAATACGCTCCAAATTACACTACACCATTTTTTTGAATAGTTTTTAAACCAACCAAAACCATTGTCCTAAAAAACTAACAAGCACTGATTTTTTCAACTCCTCATCAATAGTACTACCCAAAACCGATCAAAAAAATCCCAAACAGACCCTAAGTATCTTTAATTTCTTTCACATAATGAAAATTTTCTATCTCACACGTCTTTTATTGTTAACTTTGGCGTCTAATTAATTCCACGCCAACATTAAACCTCCAAGTTGAACCAAGCACAATATTTGCCCCTAACTCATCCAGAGGCTTCAACATTATAAAAGACAACAAAATAGAAACCATCACATTTTGTAGGAAATCTACACATTTGATAAGACCCATAATTTATAATATACAAAAAAAAATTTTTTTTACCAAACAAGAACTTAGTAAACTCCAAATAATTTAAGATATCACCCTCTATTCCTAAATATCGAACAAAACCAACATACATCCTAAGATTCATAATCAATTGCAATAACATGAGAGACAATTACATTGACCCCAAATCCATTGGCTTTAGTTTTAAAAATGTCAACAATAAGAGGATCACACTTGCAAACAATGGCTATAGTTCTCTTTTTCCTCTCTTTAGTATTTGGGTTAGAGTAATGCTATTCATAGTCAACGACTACCATAGTCAGTTATGTGATATTAATTGAAATGTAATTTTCACCCAAAAATTCTACATTTTAATTAATGTCACATAATTGTCACATAGACTGACTACGATAGTCGCTGACTATGACTAACATTATTCATGATTCGTGCATAGGCAATGCCTTAGCCAAATCAGTCCATTTATCAAGCAAAAAAACCATTTGAGGCAATCCAGCATGATCCGTAATCATGGTCGAAAATTGAGCAGGGATTAAAGACACCTCTCCAAAACTTTTATATGGTTTGGTGATTTTTGGGCTAAAAGCTATATATGATAAAGTTCTAACAATAATATAAATCAAACTAAGAAGAGTAGAACAAAGAGGAAGAAAGAAAAATGATTTATTATTGGGCAAAACAATATTAGGGTTTTAGAGTTACAATTAGTATATATAATAAAACTAATAAAAATTACTAAACTACCCTATACAATATTATTAATATTCTAACATCCCCCTTCAAACTCATGATGCGAAAACAAGGAGCAGTGAGAGTTTGTCAAGCAAGAAACAAAAATAGTGGATCGGATGTGATTTTGTGAAAAAGTCAGCAAGCTGCAACGATAAAAAAACAAATGGTAAGGAAATAGTGCCATGTTGAAGATGATAACGAATAAGATGACAATCAATTTCAATATGCTTCGGGCATTCATAAAATAGAGTTGTGAGAAATATGAATAGTATTATTATTATCACAATACATAGGGTTTGAAAAGGAAAGAGAAACATTCATATTGGAAAGTAACCAATGTAACTACACAATCTCAGTGGTAGTGGATGCCATAGCACGATACTCTGTTTTAGTAGAAGAATGGAAAAAAAGAGTATACTTCTTACTCTTTCAAGAGATAAGAGAATCACCTAAAAATAAACAAAAATCGGTAATGGACTTAAGATCAATGGGGTTATTGGCCCAATCAACATCAGAGTATGCGCGAAGCTCTAAGAATAAGGTCGATAGAAACAAAAGACTCTAAAAGCAAGTACCATGAAGATAGCGTAGAATGCGAACAACAACTCCCTAATGAACAGTAGTTGGAGCATAGACAAATTGACTAACAATGTGAACATCATAAGCAATATCGAGACGGGTGATGGTGAGATAGACGAGACTTTCAGCAATAATACGATATAAAGTAAGGTTAGTCAAAAGAATACCATCACAAGGTAAATATTGAGCATTGGCTTCAAGAGGAGTATCATCAGTTTCAGTATCAATGAGACGAGCACGCTCAATGACATCAGTAAAAAAATAACCTCTGGGCAAAGAAATAACCTCTATCCCTAAAAAATAAGATAATGGACCTAAGTCCTTCATTTCGAAACAATGAGCCAAGTAATATTTTAAGGCAGCAATCCCATCAATATTATCATCAGTAATAATCATGTCATCAACATATAACAAAAGTAGAATACAACTGACTAAGGTGCATATAAAGAACAATGCATAATCATGATGGCTGGGTGTAAAACCAAGAGTGGAAACAACAATGGAAATTTGCTCAAACCAGGCGTGAGGTGCCTGTTTGAGACCATAAAGTACCTTCTTGAGTTTGCATAATGATGATAAACACCAGGAAGAGGAACCATATAGATATCCTCTTGAAGAGTCTCACTAAAGAAGGCATTTTTAAAATCTAACTGAGTGAGATTCCACCGACAAACAGATTCAATTGCAATTAGTGTACGAACAATAGTCATCATTGCAACCGGAGGAAATGTCTCCTCATAATCCAGACCATACTGCTGAGTAAACTCCTTAACAACTAACCTAGCCTTGTAACACTCAATCGAACTATCAGATTTGGTTTTAATCTTATAAAATTAACAAGAACCAAAAACATGTTTACCTGGAAGTATTAAATCCCAAATGTCTGTCTTGTGTAGAGCAGAGAGTTCATCAGCTATATTCTGTTGATAAAGAAGATCTAGAATAACTTCTTTATAGGAAAAGGGTTCAGAAAGTTTGTGAATAGACATTGTAAAACAACAGAATGATTTTGAATAACAAGAATAAGCAAAATTGGTTAACTCTTATGAATACATAGAGGATATCGAGGAGAATTAGAGGATCGAAAATCTCAAATGGTGCATGGGAGGCCATAGAAGGAGTTAAGACATCATGATTCGGTGCATATATGCCTATAGTGCATGAAGGATCAATAGCAAGAGGAGAATGGAAAGGTATGTTGTCTCTATCATCAGAAAAATGATCAATACGAATGAGATCAGTATTAGTCACGTCATGAGTATTATCAGAAATAGAAAAGAATAGAATGAGCTCAAGAAACACAGCAAGACGGAAACATATAATCTTTGATAGGATCAAATCATTGATAACCCTTCTATCCCTCTCCATATTCTAAAAAGACACAAATAGTAGAACGTCAAAATAACGTACTACGTTCTACTTTAGACGTAAGACCAAGCAAGTGCACACAAAAGCTCTTAGAAGGGAATAATAAGGATGATGCCCAAACAATATTTCAAAGGTGACAAACCCGAAGTGTGAGAAGATGGGGTCTTATTAATTAAGTAAACAGCGGTTAGAAAGACTTCTCTCCAAAATTCACTAGCAACCTTGACAGATAAGAAAAGAGAACGAAAGTTTCAACAATGTGCCTATGCTTTTGTTTAGCAACACCATTTTGTTGTGGAGTGTCAATACACGAGAAATGTGTCATTAAAAGCAAGTAATGTAGAAAAATCTACATAGGTATACTCTCCACCTAAGTTACATCTAAAGCACTTAATCACAATAGAATGTTGAGTTTTAATAAGTGCTCTAAAATAAAAATAAATAGAAAGAAAATCATAGGTTGTTTCATAAAATAAACCCAACAACAAAAACTATAATCATCAATAAAAGAGACATGATACCTAGACCCTCCTTTTGTAGCAATAGGAGGAGATCCCACACATCAGAATGAACAAGATTAAAATAGTGCAACCGAATGAGAAATACTTCAAGGAAAAGGTAGAGTAGAAAATTTAGCTAATTTGCGACTACTACAATCAGAAATATCATGAGTTCGCAAATCTTTCAATTGACATATAGAAACTAAAAATTTTGAACAAATAGTAGAAACATGTCCAAGACAAGAATGCCACAAATAAAAACTAGATAAAGAGGAATTCAAATAGAATGATAACAAATCAACACTAGAGGCTGCATCATGCGGTGGTCTTAGATTATCCAAAATAGAAGCACCTGAGTCAAAAATTCATGAAGAATAAATACTTGAGGGGCTCTGGGATGACAATCCTACATGAGTAGAGGCTGACATGACATGTGGATGAGTGTGGCAAGGAACTTCTGAAATTTCTCAACTAAAGTAGTAGGCGGAGGACTAGAGAAAAGTGGTGATCCAAGAATAGATGAGTCGCAAGGTAGCATGGCTTCTGTTGTGTCAACATTGGGACAATAGAATCGTTGTTGTGACTACTACTAACTCTGTAGGGGTTGCTATTTCTTCGATAACCTAGGACATTGAAATTTCTGATGCCCATTTTGTTTCCAAAAACTATACTCATCATTAGCAACCCTCTCATAACATTTGTTCAAATTCTGCATAGATGATCGAGAAGGGACAACCAAAATTGAATTACTAGATGTAGGAAGATATGCCTCACCTGCTAGAAATTTAAAGCATGTTTCCTCTGCCACAAGTTCACTAACCACTGAATCAACAAAAGGAAGTAGAGTACAGTGCAAGATGGAGCCGCTAAACCCTTCAAAATCACTGCAAAGTGCCATAAAAAACTGAACTAATCGTTGCTCCTCTATAAATAATATAGTCCTCACACTCTTCATTCTTATCAATTATGTAAGAGCTAACCCATCCCAAATCGATTTCATAGCAGTGTAAAACTCTAGAATACCCATATTTTTCTGTTGTAAAGCCCGTATATCAATCTCCAACTGATACCGTTTTGCAAAGTTAGACTTAGTGTATATCTTCTACAAATGATCTTAAACTTCATTTTCCATTTCAAATTTTGCCAACTGTGCACCAATAGAATATTCAACAGAATTGTGAATCGAAGTAAGAATTTTTGCATTGTTTGATTCTCATGTATCTATCTCTGTTCCATAATTATCATTGGTACTCTTAGGTATCACAACAGTTCTACTAACATATCTCTACAATTTTTTACCCTTAAGAAAAATTTTCATCACAGTATTCCAATATGAATAATTCTTATCAATTAATCTTACACTAATAGATTGAAGTAAATCATTCATTTCAATTGTCATTATGGAGTCAAACAATACAACTACGAATAAAAGAAAATCAAGAGTATACAACTCCAGAAAATCAACAACACAAAAAGAAACAAAACAATCTATACTTATACACGTACCTCCACCAAAAAAACCAAACCAACACCACCAAACGATTAGAAATAACCTTATGAACAATCTGTCTCAAATAAGCAAGCCAAACGGAGCTCACACGCACCTTCATGAGTCACCACCGTCACTACACGTGGACCCTCATGCGCCAGATAATCTGGACCGCCTCGTCGCCGTGAATCCAAATTTGGTCACCAACCTCCAAATCGACGTCGCGTTCAACAAGAACTATTAAATTTCAGTTGCAGCTCAAAAAATTAGGGTATTTTAATTCAAAAAAAGTTGAGGAGAAAAGGAAAAAGAATGAACCAAAAATCAATACACAAATTAGGCTATAATACCATGTGAAAGTTATAAAAATAATGTAAATCAAATTAAGAAGAAAACAACAAAGAGGGAGAATGAATAACGACTTATTATTGAGCAAAACAATATTAGAATTTTAGAGTTACAATTAGTATATTTAATAAAACTAATAGAAAGTAACTAAACTACCATATACAATATTATTAATATTTTAACAATGCACGCCCATCTTCCTTTGATGAACGGAATATTTTTGAGAATACAAGACGTGGCAATTATTGAGTCCTGAATGTAAAGCTCCAAAAATTCGTACCCTTTTTATATTTAATTTTAAATCTAATATATTTTTTTATGACATCAAATAATAATTGATTTAAATTGACGTCGAGTGCAACGGTTACAAAATAGGACGGATTAAGTTATTTCAAGTGACTATCTTTAACCAGATCTTTCAACCTTATTGCTTTTCATGTCATTGAAACGCCACAAAATATGCCACAAACTCTTTGAAACAGTGTCAAGAAGCCTCATCTTCCGATTAAGAAACATGTCTCCAAATCAAGCCGTAATGTGTGATGGCAATATGAAAAATTAGTCATGTGAATTTAAGCAGCTGTTTTTAGCTTAGTATTTCGAATGCACCATTTAATGTTTTCTCATTCTGAAAGAAGCGTTGCAAAGTACGCCGTGAGTATTTGAAACAGTACCAAGAACTCTCTTCGACCTTTGATAACTATAATTTGAAAACGAATCGCAAAGTGACAAGTTGAAACTAGAATTTCATTTTATGGTTTCGAGCAGCTATTGAATCGGCTATATTTTAAATCTCGGTGAATGGTTTGTCATTCAAATTAAACCCACTACATGATTTCCACATGTTAACCATTCAGCAAGCCCAGCACCTACTTACTTCTCCTTACTTTCCAAGGCTATTGAATAGCTTTAATGAGTCACCCAAACACGCACCAGCTTGGAACAATCCAAACTGGGTTTCAAATTCTCTAACAAGAGAATTGAGATCCATCCCTATCTCTTTATTTTTCTTCCTATAATTACAGTTCCATTCTTCTACTCTTATCACCGGCAAGAATATCATAACTTATGTACACAAACCATGCATACACACATAAATCAGAAAGAGAAGAAGAAGAAAAAGAAAAAGAAAAAGAAAAGAAGATAGGATCAATAATAGAGATTTTGAAAAAGGTTATTACCAATGACGGAGGAGTTGAGATCTGCTATCCCAATTCCGTGTCTCCTGCCCCTCCAATGAAAACATTACACATAATTAATGTGAATGCATTAAATGTTGTTCTCTTACTTATTTAATGTATTCACATTGATTATGTGTAATGTTTTTATTGGAGGGACAGCCAAGGGGACACGGAATTGGGACAGCAGATCTCAACTCATGACGGAGTCGGATATTTTTTCATTGTAGAGTCAACAATGTAGATGCAATTTTTTTTTTAAATAATACAACATTAATGAAAATAAAGTCAATACGTACATTACTACAATTGTAACCTACGCGTTTTTCATACTTTGAAAAATATATTTTATAATTACGTCGTTATCAATATTATCAAACGACTTAGAGCATCTACAACAGCTTAGCTATAATTAAAGAGCATCTTTAGCATTTTAAAGAACATTATTAAATTTAAAAAGTAATTTTTTAAACATTCCAACCGCCCCTTTATTTATATTCTTCATTTTACTTCTTCCAAGAAGTATTTAATATATTTTCATCTCCTCTTTTTTTTTTTTTCATTTGCTTCTCTCCTAATTTGTATATATATTATTTAATTAAAATCAATATATCATATATTGAAACTTGAAACTATTTGAATGCATTTAATAATAAAGAGTGAGTTTGGCTCTCCAAAATTTGGAGAGTCAAACCCACTCTCTAAATTAAAATGTTAAATTAGAAAGTTTATTGAAGCATATTTTTAAGTGTTGGATCTTTAAATTAAAGAGCGTTATATGTTTAAAGAGCTTGTTGGAGTTGCTCTTAGTTGTTTGTCTATGAATTAAGAAAGAAAAAAAGAGTTTACGAGGTAGATGAGAAAATATTGAAGCCACGATAAATTATATCAAAATTTCCAATTCTGAAGATGAAGAAAGTGGTAAAATTATTGATGCTAGCTAAACTATTGACTAATATAACGTCTATGAAATCATAAATAAAGTTCAAACAAATAAGAAAAATAAATCAGCACCGAACACATAATTTAAAAAATGAATAAAGAGAATTGGCCTAATTCAGTACATAGTAAACTTTGAAATAATTAGGATAGTTAGTAGAAACGAAAGACTATCCAATACTTTCTGCAAATAAAACATAAATGAAGCTAATCTAAATCAGTCAATCAGATACAAGTTAAAGAACTTTAAGCATTATACGCCTTCAGCCTTTCCACCACAATTGTATAATTTATATAGAAACTAGATTGATAATATTAAAGCTTATTAAATTAAATTTTCTCCATTTTTCTTATCGTTCCCGTAAAAATTTAGTAATTTCATTTGTTGATATTACTACAATTTACAATTATAGTATTAGCTATCATATCTTCCTAACTGCACCAAACAAAAATTACAAGTTTCAACAAACAATTTTCCAAATGAATTCAACAAAAAAGTTTCATAACAACTCAAACATGTACAAAGACCAGTGAAATACCTCTCAATTTGACAAATAATTGAACTAATTTTATTCTAAACCCTAAATTAGTTTTTAAGTATGTAAAAGGATACAAAGAAATCAGTATAGAGCTAGGCTTCTATATAAAAATCGATTCAATTGTTAACTTACCTCAAATGTTGTGACTGGAGTTGGAAGTAGAAAGAAATCGGCAAACCAATCAACAAATTTGAAAGAGGAAGAAAGGAATTGGAGAAGATCAGAGTGAAGAGATGAGATTAAATAAAGAAATCGGCTGGACATAGAGTGAAATATTTGTCTCGATTGGACATTTTTAATAGTGGATTGACTCATTTTCATGAATTGGCCAATTTTTAATAGGAGATTTTTAATTAAATCTATTTTTATTTTCATTAGACCTGGGGTAATGAAACATTGGAGAAAATCTATAAAAAAAATTTGTGAAAAATTTGTGGAGTCAGTTGACCCCATGTGAGTCTGCCATTGTTAACAACCTTGGAATGCTCCTTGATTATACCATCGAACTTTATATTATGTTTCATTTATATTATCGAACTTTAATTTATTTCATTTGTACCACCAAACTTTAAAATTAGTTTTAGTTAAACTATTTTGTTAATCAGTCGTTTATTGTTTTCTGACGTGATAGTACCAAATCATTAATTGGTTGATATATCTCACAACGTGTGAAAGTGTTGTTCACGTGTATGGAGTTTAAAATGAAAATACGTTTTTGACATCAATTAAACGACTTTGGGCCCAATAATTTTCAAAATGTTTGATACAAAAATATATTTTCAAACACGACTTTGACAACAAAGACGTATTTTCATTTTGAATTTCATACACGTTGACAATACTTTTACACGTGGCGAGATACATCAGCAATTAACGGTCCGTTAATATCACATTAGAATTTTCGTCAAATAATGATCGACTGATTAACGAAGTGATTTAATTAAAAGTAATTTTAAAATTCAGTAGTGTAAATGAAATAAAGTATAAAATTATGTCGTATATAATATAATTTAACTCTCCCTATATCATTCTTTGAAGCTTTGTAGAATTTAAGAGAATCAAACCCATCATAAAGAAAGCTTGAATATCAGAATTATCATAGCAGTTGCACAAGTGTCAACACTCGTGGACCATTTTCTTCCAAAATAGCTTTCTGCAACTAAAATGTCGATACATGCTTTCACAAGTGTTGGCATTTTCTGTTCTCTGGACCCAAAAGTATCAGCCTCTGCTTTACAAGCATCAACATATGTGCACATATTCCCCCAAATACTCAATTAGTCTCGACTGTCATGTGTGAGTAGAATTTGTTTGTTTGAATTATTTTTAGATGAAGTTATGCTTACTTAATTTATAATTTTATGCAGTTAATGATTATATGAAACGAGAGTTCACAATATGAAAAATGGCAATGTTTATATGATTATGCTATGTGACCCCATCGTTACTATTATTTTATTGTACAATGAATATATTATTTTATGATCATGGTTACAATATTGTACACTAATTTGCCAAGGATTTATGTTTGATATTATGATATCGTAATACACGTCTTTATTAAATATCTTATAAATAAGTGCATGTTACTTATACGATGGATGACTGTCTTTAAGATTATACTTATCGATTTATACTAAAAATATGACATTCCACAAGTCCATGTTCACATCATTCATGCATTTATGTAGATGGAACACTCATCGTACACTCCTAAGGTTTATAAGCACCGCACTATATGTCTAGGATGCCGGATGTACCCGATAGGACATTGTCGGTGCGCACCCATAGATGTTTTAGTGCATCGACTGTACCACTACTAGGTGTGCTCATGATGGGTACGGCATGGTTGGATGGCCCACCATTCGACATACTCATTTATTGTTCTAGTCCTCTTCCTGTATAGGCATTGGAGGAAGAAGAAATCTCTTAATTTAGTAGAGTAATAGTGTATTTGATTGAGAAAGGTGGAAAAGGAAAAAAAATTCATGCTACAAGGAAAATAAAAATTATCAAAATGGTAAGAAAATATTTTTCAACAAAGTTGCCAAATCTATGCTTTAAGTGATTGTACCTTAGAATTCATTTTCTTTTTTCACCTTGTATCAAACAGTCCAAGTTGGAAAACATTTTCATCTGATGTGACATTATTTTCTATGAATGTAACATTTTCAATGGAAAATTGTACAATCAAATACAGCCTAAGTAAAATAAATTTATCTCCTAAAAAGGGAAAAAAAATCTCTTAAAAGATTAAGAAAACTAATAACTTACTCTTGATAGAGGTAGAAATCCTATCAACTAAACAATAAAACCAATAGAATTCTGTATGTACCAGAAATTTTAATTTTAATTAATAATTAAATATAAAAACTAGTAGTAATAATTGATTTCTAGTAGGATACACAATCTCTCCCACTTGAAAAAAAAAATTTGTCATGGAGTTTGGTTGAAGAAGAGAAAATTAATCAATTACGAAGAAAATACTCAAAAATTTATGTCATAACAACTATTGAAGAAATGTCCACCTTTTGACTTACTCAATAAACATCGTTATTCTCATTAGTTGCATTATTTGAAATCGTCAATTTTACTCCTACCTTGTTCATTTTATTTTTCTCACAAACACTTTCTACAGTGACATTCCTTCATAAACAAAGCATGTTTCAATTCCTCATCATTGAGTCCACTCTCTATAGAAGCCACTAGTGTTATTTTCAATTATTCATAATTCTATCACTATTTCTCTCATGCTTATGTAATATTTGGCATTGGGATCACAAAAAATATCAACCAACTTTTATTCTCAATTTGACAAACATCACATTTGACTCCTTCGTGATTGGACTTTAACTCAAGTATAAGATCCACAATTGCAACTTGATCTGAATGTTTTCCGACGTCAAACTCATACTTATCGTCAACTTTTACATCTTTGGAATAAAAAAAATTATGGTTTTCAACTTGTACATGTTTTTCTATCTCCATTGTGACATCATGATCGATACTATCTTACTCTTTTTTAATATTCTTTTCAAACTATTTCCAGGCTCGTGGTTTGTCTCAAAAATCCTTTCCACTTTGTTTACTTAGATATTCTTAAATTGCTTCTTAAGCGGCAACAAAACAATAATTTTATTATCCACGAAAACATATACCAATTAAATGGAAATTACATCATAGTATCATGATTGTCTCAAAAAGTATGACAGATCTACTACATTAGCATCTTATAAGAAACAATATGATGTTTTATTCCCTATTTCAGATTTCGTAATGGACTTGGCTAAATCATTGGCAGAATTAGGCAATGCTTCATCAAGAGGAATGTCTATCAACTCTTGGTCTAATCAGAACGCAACTATATTGACAATCTCAAAAATCTTGTCTTTTTTAATACATGTACTTTTTAATATTGATGATTGGGTTATGTTATGTTTGATTAGTTCTTTAATTAGTACATTAACTGTAATTTATTCATAATTAATGTGATTCTATTTCCATAATATAAGACTTAAGAGTTTGTGGCCCATGAGTCGTACGTCTAAGTACAATATGTTGGGTGTTGGGATTTCTTTACATGTTACTGCATGTAAAGAATAAAATTAATAGATGCTTGCTTGAAAAATTAAACCAAAATAAAATCAGTTCAAGGTAAAATTTCGAATTTTTGTCCTTAAAAAGAATTTACCCTACACAGACAGGGGCGGAGCCAAGAATTTTAGCTTGTGGGTTGCATATGATAGTTATCAGTACTATAGTGCTGGCCGACGACACTGCACTGGCTTGTAGCTTTTATAGCAGTAAACAACAAAATATTAGCCGGCAGAGATAGCGTCATTTGAAGAAAACAATAACATCACTTATTTTATTAAAAATTATGTTCTAGTTAAGTACAAAAATTTAAAACTCAACTATATTTTCACAAAATTTGAGGTGTAAAATATTATATTCGATGTTAAGCATAGTGTTTTGTTAATTTTATCATTTTAAAACTTGAGAAAACTAACACTCAAGTTTATAGAATTAAAAAGACGAAATGTGCAAATGGAACTAATTAGAGATTTAAAATTTTTTTAAGATTGAGAATTAATTGCATAAATTTCTCAAAAGAAAATAAAAAGAAAAAATGGTAGTTGGGATTTGAACCCAAATCTGCCAAAAACAAATAATAAGCTTTGCCACTACAATAGAGTACTTCTTTTGTATTTATCAAAATTTAAAGTTCATATTTTTTTATGGAGGCAAAATTATAAAATTAATTAACAAAATTTTTAAAATTGAGAATGGGGGCAGTTGCCCCCACCCCCACCCCTGCCCCTGCCACTGCCACTGCCACAGGTATCTTCAGTCGAATATCAATTGTCTCTCAAAATACAAAAATCTCTCCTTACAATTGTATCACTTCAATCATAGAAAACGACGAACCAAAATTTGTTTTGTACTCTTTTTGTAAATGTAGGGATTAATGCAAAATGATTTATAAGTTCAGAGCACAGTACGAAAGAGACGAAAATATTAAGTGAATTCTACTGAAAAGTTGAAGTCTATTTATAATAAGTCAAAAGTTATGTCCAAAAATACACAACTCAAATGAAAGAATAAGATTGAAAGGACACATCCATTTCTAGATAGATTCTGTCTTGAACAAATGTGTCTGTTTTAGACACATTTTAGAAGCAGGGACACATGACACGTATCGTCTGATTTAGAAAATACGAACATAATTAATAAATGAATAAAATTATTTAGTTTTATTTCACCAAAAAGAATATATAAGCTCGTCCCAACCCTAAGTCCAAGAGCCTATGAGTCCACGACATGACAAGTGGGCAATGCATGTGGACTTTGGATCGAACAATCTATTTCCAAAGACTATTGGTACTCTTTTGAAGTCCAAACACAAGTTTCAAACAATGAGTTTATGTATAATTCTTAAAATTATTCACTTTTCAATTTCATCATCTTTCAATTTTATCTTGTCCAATTTTCAAAATTTTATTTTTGACTTTAATTTCTCATTCATTAGAGTATAATTTTAAAAGACTAAATATACCCCAAATATCTACTTTTAAAACCTATTTCCAACGCAATAGAACCTTGAAGAAACTGCGATATCACGTGGGCAATATCCATGGCGTGGATTTGCCTGTCCGTGACACAAAAGGTGTGCGTACGAGGGCATAAGTTTTGGGTCTGTCTATTGGACACTATTAGTATTTTTGTTATTATAGAAATGATTAGAAATGATTTGACACCACAATGAAAATATATTGAACCTTTTTCTTTGGCTTACATGCACATCCGTGGAAAAAGCATTAGTGTTTTCTTTTTAAGATGTGGAGTCCTTTCAATATAAATTTTCATGGAGCATTCACGTAATTGTAAAATTTACACTTATCTCAACTATTTAATACGATTTTAATTAATGATTGGGATTAAATTCTATTGATTTTTGGTTTGTTTTTATTTCTTTAGGTTGAATCCCAAGAAGTGCATTGAAAAGAAAGAAGATGAAAACGAGAAGAAATCAATATTTTAAAGTGAGTGTGAAAGTTTTGAAGCGAATAGTTGAGTTCTTGAAGGCCAAAAGTGCAAAGAAAACGAGAAGGAAGAAATTTGGAGCTAAGAAGATCTCAATGCAGTTAGATATTTGTTCAAGTGAAGACAATGTAGTTTAAGTCAGACGTTTTACTCGAACAAACTAATACAAGCGAGCCATGATTTTCTATTGAGTTAGGAACTTTAGGGGCATTTTTGTCCACTTTTGCACAGAATTTTGTAACCTACATATATTAGAAGTATGGACATTCATAGGAGAAAATTCGGGGAGTGAAAAATAACACATAGTTCGTCTTGGTGTCCACATCATTCAGAAGATTTCTTGGTTAGCAAGCAAGAAGACACATAGGGAATCGCGAGACATGGAGTTCATCGCTTCACGCTTAGAGTTTTCTTTTCTTTTTCTTCATAAAATCTGGTGATGAATTTGATCTTTATTATTAGTTTTTATAGTTCGAATATGTGCGACTAAGTTTCTACTAATTAGGATGATGATGTAACTTGTACTTTTAAATTTTAAATTCTATAATTTCATCTTTGATGTTAAATATAAATTCATGGATGAGAGCTTATTATTGTTTTTCATATTTTCCTTTTGTCTTGCCAATATTAGAAATTTACAATTGAACTTAACCATATTTCTAATATTTCATCATATTACTCATAAAATTTAAGAAATTAATCATTGATTGATTTTCATTTTGTTTACATTTTTTATACTTCATTTCCTTATTAAATATTATATTTTTAATCCACGCAATTCATTGGGGTTAGTGTCCCTTAAGCCTCGGTAACTATGTATATCTGACCAAATTTACTCGACTCATTATGGACGCATTAATTTAGTCATGTAACGTCCAAAGTCCAACCTGACTAAAAAGAATTTTACAATATTTTCAAATTTACTATTACATTTCAAAATTTGAATAATGGATAATTTAAAACCAATTAAATATAGAAATATCTTTTTTTTTTCCACAGCTAAAATAATGGGACAAAAGTAGATGGCAGCCACTCAAATCCCAATTAGAGGTTAAAATTGCACGCCTTTGATGTCACTATCAACCACTAAAATTAATAATCAATAGAATAACTTTATATTCATTACATTTGCGCATGTTGATGATGAATGCCACAAAAAGGGGACACACATTGGACCTCTTTTGCAATCATTTGCACTTACATTAGTTGAAGAGTAGTATTCTTCTATATATCAGTGGACAATATGTAATTGTTCATTAGTGATGTAAAAATATCTTATCACATATTGTGATAGTGTGTCATTTCATCTTGTGGGCAAGATGTCTCTACATCACCAGTGGGCAATTACATCTTGCCCACTGGTGTGTAGGAGAATACCACTCTTGGTTGAAACTACATACATTTCTCTAAGTTGGGTGACTCATATGAGTAGAGGTGGCAAATGGTTGGCCGGCCCAAAACAGAACACAAGAAATTGGATTAAGATTGCCCCTAGCTCGATTTTACACAGGTCAGCCTAGTTTAAATTTTTAATTTTTTTCTTTTCTTTTTTTATATTTTCAAGACAATTAAAAACAAAAATAAGGGATTTCATCATCTTCCCAACCCACCGCCCAATCCCAACCCCAACCCCAACCACAGAGTCCACCAAATAAGGAGGAATAGGAGAGGGATTTCTCCCCTTGATTTGATCGTATTTTGCAAACAACTAGGGAAAAAGGGGGAAATGAATTCTTCTCCCGGTTTCCGGCATTTTCTCCTTCTAGTTTTCGACAACTGCGGAAAACCAAGGGAAGAATTATCCCCTGGTTGTTGTAGTTTCGACAGGGTGGTGTGGTAGGTGTGGTAGGAGTGAAAACTTGGGCCAAGATTTTTACTGGGTCAGCTCGGCGTTAGTCTGATTGGTCCGGTGGCTAATTGTACTAGGCTAAATAGGTCCGATTTTTTATTTGACCGGCCCAACCCAAAATCTGGGTTATCTTAGCCGACCCACCGGTCCGGCCAATTTTGCCACCTCTATACATGAACCCTAATAATTTTGGGAAGAAAAAAAAACTCAAGCGCTTAGTCAAAGCAACAAGACTTTCGAATCTGTAATTTTCACTTGTCAATAGATAAATGTTCAATTTTGAGAATGCTAACATGAATGATGAGAAGTCTTAGTGAAAAACAACATCTCCTGTCAATAAAAAGTTTTGTGCATTTAGTACATTTACGTAAAATAAAGTGAATTGGTCCTACGAAATTTCCAAAGAGAGCGGAGTCTGATAGCTACACGAAAGTGACGAACGTGCTTTGACTACTAGCTCATGCTTGTCTCTTGTTCTTGAAGCTAATTGAATGATCAGTCAAGTAGTTGAATTTTTTAAAGAAGTTCTTAAATAGGTTATTAGTGGATAAATTTTATCATCGCTCAATTATAAAAATTATCTTCATAAATGGATATATTTTTGCATGCTAATATTTATGTTTTTAAAGGAAATTGCTTGATTTATACTCCAACATAAACAGTACAAACCATTGCATAATTGTATTACTACTAGGTACCATTAACAACGGGGTATAATGATTCACGGTATTCTAGCCCCAAAATAGCCTCTTCTAGGCATCAAATATGGGCCTGACTTTTGGAATCATTAACCTCGTCATAACGGATCGTTTTGATCTGTAGAAACATAGTTCTGATGCAGATGATCCTCAAGGAGGCAATTGCATAGAATACTTTATGCTACTACTAAGAAAATATCCTTACCTTCTATCCAGATATTAACACTGCTTATCCTAAAATTAAGAAAGAACAAGAGAGTGTTTAGAAACTCATGATGAAAGAACACACAAGAAATTTTTTCATAAACTTATGATGCTCTACAAAAGAAAAGAATAATCCTTATATAGGGGTTATCCATCATCAAGACAAACAAGTGTGGGACCTAAAAGTACAACAATAATTTAGTCTCGTAACTGAATAGTACATACTTATGACATAAAGCAACAATAATAATACAGAAACTAACTTAAAGCAATACTGAAAAATAGCAATAGTAAAGACATGTGACATAAAACAACAATAATAATACAGACACTGACTTAAAGCAATGAAAAAAGAGACGCGTGATAAAATATAGAATCTACGGGTCCCAATGTTGACAGCTTGTTCGGGTGTGTCAGAATCATCTGAATCAGATAGAAGCCCATGTTGTTTCTACCATGGCATGTTTTCAATTTTGTGTTTGTTTTCCCAAATCTGTTCTTCAAGTCTTTCAAGATTATCCAGATCATTTGGATCAAAATCATCTGGATTTGGAACAGTGGAGATATTGGGAAATTTATGCATCATGAATTGTGTTACTTCAAGTTGATGTGATGTGATGATTTGCTGTGAATTGGTAACTGATTCCTGTGGAGAGCTAGTCAGTGGGGTATAGTGAATGTTGTCATGGAGTATCTTCCAAAGTTTCTCTGTGTATTGTTGACCATCAGGAGTATTTTCACCGTATCTAGATGTTTGCCCTAAACTTTGGGTAGGTCTGCTCAAATATAATTGACTCCAAGAAACATCAAAATTATCTGAATCTAGTTGGGGAAGATGATAATAATTGTATCTAGGAGAAACTTTCTTAATATGAGTTTCAATATCCTGTTGGAGTTTTTAGCATAGGGCAAAGTCAAGCATTCCCATGGTGCGTCATCATCAATGTTGGGCCAAATTTCTGGGGAATTGTTTGATTAACTTCTGCCATTTTCCTCTAAAATGTTCGGAATTCTTTTGGATATGTTTCCCAATCTTTGTGAAGATTAAAAGGTTGGACAGCATAATCACGAACATGAGAGAAATGGGTGTAGTATCATGTTTCTGTAAAGTAACCATGTCTGTCAAAAATAAGAATGACATAAACATTTTTAACATAAGTGCGAATATCCTTGAACTTGCCTATATAAATATGAAATTTTTCCATCCATTAATGTATGAGATGGAACCATTCAAAAAATATTTTGGCATTGGCATTTGATTCAGGATAAAGCTCAGGATAAGTTTTCCAGGGGTCAAGAGTGAGTTCAAAAAGCCAGGTGGCCATAGCCTGAGCGTATAAACAGATAGCGATTTGGTGAAGTTCAAGGAGGTATCACAAAAATCACAGAAGTTCTTTTGAAAAATAGAATTGTAGGCGAGTAGGATCAAAAGAGAAGAGGTTTAAAAATGGGTAGTCAGGGTGTAAACCTAATCCATCAAGAACATGGATTCCATGGTTTTTGATGGCAATGAAATGGTATTTTAGCATGAGTTCTTTCGAACGGGTTTTGAGTGTTTTGATGGCTATGGGGGTATGGAATTCTGGAGGGAAATTGTCAATGTTTGGGTAATTTTCTTTGGAGGAAGATGGTTTGGAAGATAAAGGTTTCATCATACAAATGATGGAAATAGACTGGGTAACTGGGATTTTGGGTCTGGAGAGTAAATATAGGAGAAGATTATTGTGTCCTTCAATGTGCTTGACTTCAAAATCGAAATTTGAAAACCATTTGGCCCACCTAAGAAGCTGTGAGTTGGAAATTTGTTTTTGCTTGAAATTTAGCATTTTTGGAAATGTGGACATATCCATTTCAATGAAAAATGATGACCAATAAGGTGAAACTGGAATTTTTCAATGCCTCTTTTGACTACCAAAATTTCCTTGAAAGTGGAATGATAATATTTTTCAGCATCAGAAAATGAACCACTTTTATATCCACAGATGTTTCTTTTTCCATTTTTATCATCAAGTAGGACAGCAGCCCAATAGAAGTTACTGGCATCAGTTTGTAAGATATTTTTCCCATCAGTACGAATGAATAAGGCTGAGAGATCATGAACCTTTTGTTTGATTTTCTGGATAGCTTGATTTTGTTCTTCAGACCAAATTGGTGCATTTTTCTTCAACATGTTTTGAAGTGGTTTAATGACTGTGGATAAATGATCAATGAAGTTAGCCATATAATTAACAACTCCAAGAAACTGTTGTACTTTTTTCTTTGAGAGATTTGAATTAGGGAATTTCAATAACCATTGTCCTACATGAGGTTGTAAGGAGTATTGTCTGTCCTTGATATGCATGCCAAGAAAATTGATTTCGGGTATGCCAATAACCATCGTTTTCTGAGAGAGCATTACTCCATACTGCTTGGTGAGATTATGAAAATCAGATAGCAACTGGGAATGAGAAGATTCATTAGGAGAGAACAACAAGATATCATAAATATAAACCAATGCATATTTCATGATAGGATGATATATGCGGATGATGGCCTTCTGGAAGAGAGAATGAGCAGTCTTGAGTCCAAATGACATAATTGTCCACTGATAGTGTGCACTTGTAATACAAAACCCGATTTTGTGTTTCTCTGTAGGAAGAATACCAAGTTGCCAGAAACCTGCTTTCAAATCAAACTTTGAGAAAATTTTAGCAGTAGGAAGATTTGCAAATAAAACTTTTTTGTTGGGTAGATGAAATTAAATGATTCAATGGCTTGTAATCAATGACAAGCCTCATCTTTTCCCTAACTTGTTCAGTCCTTTTGTTAACATAGAATGCTTGGCATGCCCATTGAGAGTTTGTTGGTTCAATCAGTCCTTCAGCCTGTAGCTGGGTGAGTTCTGCAGTTGCAAGTTGGAGGTGTTCTGGACTCATTCCTATATGACTAGACTTCGTGGGATTGATGTCTTCATTGAGTTTAAATGGAAGATTTATGAAAAATTTTGAATTCTTCCATAATGGGTTTGTGCATTTAGAGAGGAAATATGTGTGAGATTATGCACAATAATCTTTAATCAAGAGTTTGGTGAGGGTATGTAGTGTTATCATTGAAAAATAGGTAGTTGGCTGAATGTATGGTAAGAAGTGGGATTTGTATTGAAGACCATTGTGTTTTGGAATGACCTTTTTTGCCCATAGCTGCTAGATAATATCAAATCCAATGACAATATCCTTCTCAAGAAGAGTTGAACCAAGGAGTTTTTTTGAGATGGAACATCTGGGAAGAACTGAATGTTGACGGGTTATTGATGATTTCGGTAGAGAAATATTCGTTGTTTACGGCTTGGAAGATTTGTCTATGGGATTTCCACATGGATGACGGAAGAATTGTTGGATTTAGGATAGAGCGAGCTGCTCCAGTGTCAAACAAACCAGCAACAACTATAGATTTGTCATATTTGCCAGGGAAAATTTTTACTTCAATCATGGGTACTGAAAAACTTAGACTGATGAATAGTATCCCATAGCATTCATCATAATTTTCATAATCATCATCATAATCACTGTGAACAAGAGATTCAAGAGTATCTTTTTCCAGTATGAAAACTGTGTCAGGAGACTGTTCATCCTGTTCGGAGAATATGGATTCAATGTCTGTTCCATCATCAACATGGGTAGTAGCATAAATCTACTGAAGTACTTTAGCTTTCTTCTGTTTTGGACAGTTTTTGGCAAAATTACCTTATTGTCCGCAAATAAAACAACGATCTCCTTTCTTTCTGGAGAATTTGGGTCTGAAAAATCTTCTTTTGCGGGGAAAAGATCTAGGATACTTCTTGCTATGGAATTTGAATTTCTTGACATGACTTTTCTTTTTTCCTAGGCAAGAACATGATTTATGATCGTGGTGACATTTGATTTTCAATTTAGGTCGTTCACATGCCTTTTCAAGTTTTCTGCCAGTGGTATGTATGTCTGTGAGGAAAGCTTTTTGAATACAAAGTTTCTTGAGGATTCTTTGGACCAAATTGTAAAGTTCTCCAAAAGATGTGATGCCTAAAGAATGACCTTTCATTTCAATGATCCACTATGTTTCTTGTCCAAAGGGCTGTGAAATAGATTCTAGATATGCTTGTTTGATGTTGGGATCATCCATTCCTCTAATGAGATAATAGCGTTTTACCGCGTTTTGGAAATGCTTATCAAGATCTTTTTGGTTGTAAGAACAACACTTGAGTTTGAAAGGCTCTTCACGGGCAATATCCTTTAAATGATCTTGTTTTCCACAAAAATCCCAATACAAGGCTACCATGAATCCTTCAACAGTGGGAGCATTAAGATATTGTAATTGGCGATATAAACCAAAAGAATCAAACCAATCTTTCAAAAATCCAGTAAGCCTTGCTAGAAAAGATTTGATAATAGCAGCATGTGTCATGTGTGGTGCTTGCATTTCTTTGAACCTGGTTTTCTATTTATGAGGAGGAACATCATCAAAAGTGAATTTTACTGAAGAATTGCTGGGAGTAGGGATGTTAAAAGATATAGGAGCATGAAGGTTTTCAGCAATATCTTCTTCAGAAATTTCTCCAACAGTGGGATCCTCTTGAACAATTTCTTCAGTAGGTTCTTCGGCAGGACATAGCTAGTTTGGAGAGTATCAGCTATGTAAAAAGGAGATTGTTCTTTACATGAATCATCAGAGGACTCCCAAGACTCGGTAGAGTTGGAATCAGGATATTCGGTTATAGGTAAAATTGAAGGAGTAAAGGGAGTTTGATTTTGAGCTCTCTCAAGAAATTCTGAGATAGGATTTTTGATCATCAGTTGTGGGCATTTTTCTTGGTTTGGAGGAAGATCTTTTGGTACTATAGATTTTGTTTAGGTTTTTGGTGGTTTTGGCTTTTTGAAAGGCCGTTCCCATTCTTCTGGTGTAAAGAAGACTTAGAGAGATCTAGAAGAGTCAGAGATATGCATTGGTCCTACTGTTTGTAGAGGATTGTGGAAATGGAAAGTAGGAATTTATGGAGAAGATGGTGGAACGAGTGTGTTGTTTTCAAGGAAATTGAGTTGGGCTTTTGAACTTTTGAGTTCCTTTTCTTGATCATGAAAAGGGAGTCTTTTGTGTAGGAGATTCATGATTTCATTGGAAAACAACCTCAATTCTTTGTCTGCAAGCTTCAAGAGGTGTAAGCAAGATTTGGGTTTGTTGCTGTAAAGCCTTTTCAATTCGTTATTTACTTTGATCAATTTTTTGTAACAATTTGTTTTGTTGTGCAGCATTTTCAGACTGCCAATTCAGAACTCGTTTCGTGGTAGAAAGCTAGTCAAGATATCCATCAGGTGTTCTGGTAGTAGGATTTTGTATTTTTCAAGAATGAGTAGATTGTTCCTTGTCAAAAGGAACCAAACGAGGAAAATTTCCTAGAGGAGATGGATGATACATGTTGATAGGAGAAATTGTAGAAGGTGGGTTCAGATCATAATTGTCATCCCAATCCCATTTTTTATACCATCTATTGTGGTCCTCATTATTATCATCTGTCCATCCAGTAGGAATAATTGGGCCATCATTAGACGGAGGAGGAGTGTAAGTGACAAAATAGTCAAACTTTCCAAATTGTTCTCCAAGAAGACCAATATGGGGAGAATTTTCTTCATAGGCCATTTGTAGCTTTTGTTGACTGGTTTGTGTGGATGGTTTTACAGGCTTAGATTTCCTTTTGCACTTGCTACATAAACAAACATCCCAATACATATGGCCTTTGTCAGTTTGAATATAAATGGGTTTTCATTCAGAATCAAAAGCATAAATAGGAATATTCGCTTCAGCATTTGTGAAAGCAAACTGAGTTGAAAAACATGGGGGTATTTTCTGAGTGGGTTTTCTTTTAAACATGATTTCAATCTGTCTATTTGACTTTCGTTTGAAATGATGGGTTGAGCATTTTTTGAGGCTTGATGATGTTTTTCATAAGATGTAAGCCAAGTGTCTAGAATCAATTTTAGAAGTTCATTTCTAGGAATCTGTCTTAGAACATAGATGCAACTAGGATGATCTGTCTCCATTTGTAAAAATAGAGCATCTTCTGTGGCCTGAGGTGTAACAAAATCAAGAGACTGATTTTGTATACAATATACCATCTAGTAATGAAGAGTTGCACCATATGTGATTCCAGTGGGAACTGCACCGACAATTTGCACTTGGATTTTAAGAGCAGACAATAGTTGGGGATCTACTATAGGCATGTTGAAATTGGGGAGCATAGTTACCAAAATTGTACCAGTATTTAATGTTGTTTCAAGAGTACCAATACACGCATGTTGATAATCAACATAATGAGTATCTAGAAGTGCTAACCGAGCAACAGTTGGAAGACCTTTTCTACCATGGGCAGTAATAGCAAATCAGATAGCTCCGAAATGGAGATGAGTTTACACTTTTGAAAGCCATACCTACGGTAGATTAAAAGTCAGGCACGTATTTGATGCCCATAAAATACTGTTTTGGGGCTAGAATATCGTGAATCATTATACCTCGTTGTTATGGTATCAGAGCCAAACATTTTTATTTATCATTAGCTATCCAGAGAGATATTATCTTGTTTTGAATAAGATTAAGAAAGAAATTTTGATTATCATGTCTGCAGAACCTCCTATCTACCAAGATAATCAACTTCCGTCTTCTTTTCGTAAATCTAATGCCTCTAAAATTGACGGTCTTTATGAAATCACCCATATACCAAAGACAGAGAAAACCCATGTTACTAGTCTTCCTCTTCTAAATCCTTATCATGCTTATGCAAAACCAAAACAATCCATCTCCAAGATTGTCCGAACTTTAATCACCTCTTCAAAAACTTAGATCAAGGAATATGTTCAATCTTTCAAATTTGATCAGCATCTCTTACCTACAACCGAACAAGAATAGTTTGTTACACTTGAGCTATCTTCTAATCTACTGAAGGTATGGCTTTCAGAAGGGTACACTCATCTCCATTTTTTATGCCATTTGTTGTGGTCCTCATTATCATCATCTGTCCATCCAGTAGGAACAATTGCGCCATCATTAGATGGAGAAGGAGTGTAAGTGACAAAATAGTCAAACTTTCCAGATGGTTCTCCAAGAAGACCAATATGGAGAGAATTTTCTTAATAGTGGCATAGAGTATGCTCTGCAGTTGCCTCCTTGAGGATCCTCTACATCAGAACTATGTTTCTACAGATCAAAATGATTCGTTATTTTTTTAGTGCTTACAAGTCAGTATTCACATGCAAATGCATGTTTGGATAAATTTAGAGAAGTCTAAATTGCATAATTAGTCCCAATCTTTGGTCAAAGTAGCAATCATGTCCTTATCTAATTTTTTGTTTGTGTTTTGTCCCCAACCATTGAGAAATTAGCAAAGTCAATCTCTCTTTATAGCTTTTATCAAATTTTGTCATTAAGTCAAACATATGACTTACACGTGCTCTATAAACAATAATTAAATAAAAAGATAGAATATAAAAAAAGAAAAAGAAAATTCACCTCCTTATCCAAACCAACCCTCTAAAACCATCACCACACTAATGATCACCGTTGTCACCACCATCACCACAATTCTCACCCCAAACAGAACCATTCTTCTTTCATCTAGCCACCACCACCATTGTTGGTGAAAATCCCACAACTATACAAGTTCATGACAAGTAATAGTAGTGATTAAAAAAGTATCATCCCACGAGAATTGAGAATCTAATCTTGATCTAATTAAAACGATCTCAATTAAAAAAAATACACATTTTTAACAATGATTTGATTGATTCTATCTATATATATTCTGTTTAAGTAGTTTAAAAAGGTTGCATAGATGTCTTAAGAGAAAAATTCAAAGGAGAGTTAACACTAGGATTTCGACTCCACTAATGTGATCCATCTTAATTCTCAAATTCCTGTAATTAACTCAAATTATGCTTAACTTGAAAATCAATAATGTTGTTTTGTCTAACAATCTTTCTCAAGTAGGGTTAAACCTATTTTTATATACGATTTAATAATATTTCTATCACGGATTCAAGTATACAAAATGCAATAAGCTCTAAATTATTTAACCACAATTGCAAAAAGCACAGAAGATTCTCTCTATCTCCATGGACTTTTTGTTGTTTGTCAAAAAGTGCTAAAACATAAATTGACCCCTTGAAAGCAAAATAAGTCAAAAAACGTTCAAACGTTGATCATTAATTCAAAAAGGATAAATACTTGACAATAATCAATCAAACATCAATTAAATATAAAAAAAATGAGAATTCTAGAATTAAAAACTTGAAACACAAGGTTTACATCGTCATCCTAGCGTAATTTTATTTAGCCTAACATCGTTGATTGAAAAAAATACAATGACAATTGAAAATACATCAACCGAATTATTTGAAGATGGAAGAACTAGAATAGAAATCCCAAGCCCTGGAAATGTTCAATTGAAGCTTGGACAATCTTCCTTGCCTTCAAGTTTCAAAATCAATGAAATCTGAAGTTGATGTAGATTTTGAGGTGAAAACCGTGTCTTTTCCTCTTTCGTTCTCCAATTTTTCAACCATTTAGAAGTGTAAGAGTTCTCCTGTTTATAATAGTCAAGTTACGGCTGAAATTTCGTGCACAAGAATCCCAAAACGTACCATAAAAGCATGCCTAAAATAGTTGAACTATGCACCCGATGGATGTCTGCTCAATCAGACAAAATAATGTCAAATGTTTTTCACCTGTCCACTCGAGTGAACAAGAACCCTTAACTTTCCATTAAAGCTGGTCATCACCTCCACTCAAGTGCGTGTGCTTCTAGTTCTTTTTTCGTGGCCTTGCCTTTCGATGCTTGAACGGGTCCTTGAACCGTGTCATGCTCTTTTGTCCATTTTCTCATCTTTTTTTTTTTCCACTTTTGACTCAAATGTCATCTAACTTCGGATTTAGTTCTAAAGACAAGAAGCAAAACAAAAATCAATAGAATCTTTATTCCAATTATTCAAAACACAATACAAAAGCCATTTTAAGACGGTCAAAATAAGTGTACAAAATATACTTATCAATCACCAAGACCAAAACTCTAGTTGCCACTCATCCACCATTATTTCTCCCATTTCTCCTCTGACCTGAACCAAAGTAAACAAGTCCTGACACCAACGCCGGTCAGTTTTCTTGCCACCATCATCATCGCCAATCGCAAATGTTCTATCCCAACAGGAAAATTTCACAGATTATTGTATTAATCTTGCCTTTCACGAACACTTTCATTCTCCAGTAATAATCTTTCTTGTCCTGACCCTCATCTTTCTCTCTAATTTTGGCTCCTACTCCCACCTTCACCTAAAAAAATTAATTTACCCAAACAAGTGCAATTTTTTTTTATAGGTTAGAGACCTAAAAAGCTTTGGAAAATTTTTGGGTACATAAAGAATCAAAAAAACGTGGGTGTCATAGACCTAAAACATTTCTTTAGAAGTAGTGGTGACTGATGACGGGTTGTGGTCGAGTTTGTTGGGAGTAGTGTGTGGAGCGAAAATGGGGTGGGTGGTGATGGTGATTCAGTATTTGGGTGAAACTAGATCTAATTTTCGCAGAACCAGTTCCCTTGTTTCTTATCGGGAAGAAAAATGGGAAGTAGTGACGGATAGTGGTGGGAGAATGAGGCGAAATGGCCTCTCTTGACAATAGTTTTGTTCAAAAAGCCTTTAACCAAAGTAAAAATAAAAATAAAAATAAAAAATTTAATAAAAAGTAAAAAGACATTTATATCATTTACCTCTAAACCCAAAACAACCGTATCTTATAATTTTAAAATTGAAATCCACCATCTTGTCCACTCTCTCTTCTCCATTGCCACTACTACATCTTGCTTCCGCTAACAATTAGGAGTTCAATAGAAATCATATTCACTCGACTTTTCCCAATTCTAATAATCTACAACAAAGCTTTCTTCTAAACAAATTCACTTTTTAACGATGATTTCCAATAAACTGTAATTTGTAATTCCTTGAACTATTTTCGTAGTGTTAGATCTGAAGCCCACATCAGATTTTGGCGAGTATCTTTTTTTGCAGCTTATTTTTCTTGATTTCTTGCTTTACCCATGTTTTTATTGCCTTCATTCTTTAGTAAGATCATATTTTGGGAGGGGAGGGGGTTTGTAATATTGTTCATTAAGAAAAGCTAGAATATGAAATTATTTGAATTTATTAGCATTAATCGATGTTTCTTTGGTTTTATTTGTTCTATTTTTTTATTTATAAATTATTAAAAGCACATCAAAGTTTATATGCTAGTCTCTTGTCAAGTAATGATAAGACTTGTTTCCATCTCTTTGGATCCAGCTGAAAATATAAACAATAACAACTAAATGTCCAATAAAATTAGCTGCCCGCAAACTGAATTCATATATTTATACCTTCAAATTCCACGAAACTTGAGTCTAGCAGTTTGTTGCACAGCCTTCATTAAGTATGCATCCACAACCTTATTTGTGGTTATACTATTATATAATGTTTGCCAAATTCAAATTTATTAAGAATAAGATTTAACCACTCAACTTATCAACATATATTTCTTTATGGATTTTAGCTAATCCTATGTATACACATAGTTGTATTGAATGTATGTTCTAACCAGATAGTTAGTTAATCTGTAATAATATGTTGTGCTGATGAAATTACGTGTGAAGTGTGATGACAGTTATAACACGGAGTTGTTCAAATTTATCAAGGTGAAAGACGTTCCTCAACAAAAAAAGGGGTAAGGCTGATAATATATTTGTTTGGTATTGCATTATTTTTTGGGAGACTTAATGTAACTACACAACCAATTTGTAGATCTAACTACGGGATATTCATCGTGAAGTACATTGAATTCTATAAGCAAACATGGATGTAAATGCAATTCGTCTAGATTGTATATCAATGTAAAGGAAGAAATTGGTTGCGGAGCTGTTAGCATGACACTTTCAACCTTAGACTGTCACTTGTATAATTTTGACTCTACAACACATTTAGATGAACAATTTATCACGTAGTTCTAATTTGAATGTCCGAGCATGGGAAGGCCATATGGTCTGTGGGTGTATTTTTTGTTAGTTTTTCGGTTTCTGACATCTTCTTTTATCTTAATTTTATAAATGTTATTGGTTGAATCTTATCATTTTATGTGAATCAATAATGATATTGAAGTGGTTACGTGTCCAAATAACGACATTGAAGTCGTTCTAATACACAACTTGTCACGCATGTATCATTTGACATAACGACATTTGAAGTCTTTATGATAAAAACAACGACATTGAAGTTGTTTTGATAAAAATAACGACATTGAACTCGTTCTAGTATATATAACTAGTCACGCATGTATCGATTTGAGATAATGACATTGAATTCGTTATAATAAAAATAACTACATTGAACTTGTTCAAGTACATATAATTAGTCGTGCATGTATCGATTTAACATAACAACATAGGAAAGGTGATCCACTTATGATCTCCCATGCCAATTTCACGTGAAATATATATATACTTTTAATTAATTTCTTTCCTTTTCATTTTACCAATATTTGAACAATATTACAACACATATAACTTTTCGCGCATGTATCGATTTGACATCACGAAATTGACGTCGTGTTGATAACAATAACAACATTGAAGTCTTTTAAGTTTAGTAACAAGTCGCACATATATCAATTTGACATAATGAGATTGAAGTCGTTATGATAACAACAACGACATTGAAGTCGTTCCGTTACATATAACTTGCCCATTTATTGATTTGACATAACAACATTGATGTTGTTATAGTAACAATAACGATATTTATGTCTTTTCAATACAATATACAGTTATAACTACATTGAAGTCATTTAAGTTAAAAAGTAACGAGATTGATATCGTTCTGGCTAAAGAAGTCGAATGCATACGTCCACGGCCACTCAGCATGCCTCCAACATACATGGAAGGTCCAAAAAAGGTTATCATGTTGGTTGATCCCACTCGGACGACGAAGGAAAGACGAATGGAGTTACTTTATTCCCACTGAAAAACGTCGAAGGTGGTTGACAACACTAGGAACTTATAAGGTAGTTAATATGGGCACGTCTCTCGAATCAATTCGTCGGTTCTCACTTGAAAGTTATGCTTACACTAAGGAATGATGCTTCTAGTTGACCATAGTGCAAAATGATAGTCGAACTCATATGATGACGTTGGGTTCGTTCCAGTTCTAGGGAGATGATATTGATGTCATGCTAGTAAAAAATATAGCTATAACTACATTGAAGTCGTTTTATTTAGAAGGTAACGAGATTGATATTGTTTCGGCTAAAAATGTCGAATCGACCGTCCACGACCACCTGACATGCATCTGACATACTTAGGAGGTCCGAAAAAGGTTATCAAATGGGTTGATCCCATTCGAATAGCGAATGAAAGGTGAATAGAATGACCTTCTTTCCATTAGAGAACTTCGAATGTGGTTGACAACATTGAAAACTTCGAAGCTGGTCGATACGAGAGTGTCCCTTGAGCCGATTCTACGGTTTTTATTTGGGAATGATACTTGCACCCAGTAACGATGTTTCAAATCGACCAAAGTACGAAATGATAGTCGAACTCACATAACAACATCGGGTTTGTTCTAGTTCTATGGTGACGACATTGACATCGTTCCAGTACAAAATACAAATATAACTACATTTAAAGTTGTTTCATTCAGAAGATAACGATATTGATATTGTTCTAGCTAAAAACAACTATAACGTCGTTGAAGTCGTTTCAGTTCACATGTAACGACATTGAACTCGTTCCATTACAAACACAACTATAATGATGCTATAATGACGTTATAATAACGACATTGAAGTCATTTTAGTTTATTCGTAATGGCGTTTATGTCGTTCTAGCTCAAAATGACATTTTAGTCATTTAATATTTCATTTTTTCATTTTGTTGTACCTCTAACTAAGACTCTAACTCACTAGCTCAAACGAAAAGGAACTCCACATAGGACCCTCTTCCAGAGGTTCCTTTACTACAAAAACACAAAAAGCCGATCCATTCTGGTACCCAGAAGGTGGACTTATTCAATTCGTGCTCAAGAATGCCTCTGTTCTCTACTAACATCTTTTTTTTT
Organism: Forsythia viridissima; assembly: GCA_030279155.1. Classification (NCBI taxonomy): domain Eukaryota; kingdom Viridiplantae; phylum Streptophyta; class Magnoliopsida; order Lamiales; family Oleaceae; genus Forsythia; species Forsythia viridissima. The sequence goes on from CM059040.1 coordinate 38,601,958, forward strand.
TTTTTTTGTTTTGGGGAAGGGGGAGTAAGCTTTTCGAATACGAATTTCTAATATAAATAAGGCAAAAAAGATTTACACACGAATGGTTTTAGAATCGTGCATCCTCCTCAACAATTTTTAGGAGGCATCTCGAGATCTCGTGACAAAAGACAATGTGCTATCCTAGAATGTGAATGACTAATTGATCCAAGGGAGCTCAGACTGATGGTTAGATTTTTTTGTTCCTTCAGTCAGAATGTTACTCTCAATGTATCACATACTAACTGCTAGGTATAGTACTACTCTTAGCTCTGTAGGAAGGTTTTCTGTTTGTGTGCCTAGGTTGAGGAATTGAATGTAGGGGGCCCAGACGATTGTTTATAAAAAACACAGGTCTCTACAAAGTCGTAAGACCATGTGTGGGGGCTGACGCCTGCCCAGTGTATGTACATAATGAGAACTTCATTCTCGATTCTACGAGAATTTTTATGAAAGCGTTTCATTTGCTTCTTTTCGATGGAAGTTTGATTTTTCCAAGATGTATCCTAATTTTTGGCCTTGAAAGCGGCTTGGCTTCATATTCTGACAGATTGGACTGAAACCGACCTAAAAGTAAAAGCTTCCGTCGTCAGAGACGAGACTGAACTTCATCTGGACTTATTCCCATTGGAATTTTTTCCTTGACTTTCGAGATGAATTGAAATAGCTCGAATGATGAGGGTTCTTAGAGAAAAAAGACATATTGGAATTTACGGTTACAACCCAACCTTTATCTCCCTTTCGGTCCCCTGTGTGATATGTAGAGTTCTCAATAGTCAAAGAAGTGATTAGGCTTTTTCCATCCGAGAACCTAGATGAGCCAATCAACCGGTCTCCATCTCTTCACGTTGGCATCATTCTTCTCAACCAATCTCCACCAAATCTAAGATCTTTAAAGTATCGACATGAGCGAGCACAAGACCGAGCACTCGATGAACAAGGAAAAGCAACGGAACTCTATGAACAGAGGAATTCTTCTGTCATTGTTGTCCGGTCTTACAATCGTCAAGATTGAAGGAGAGACCTCCGGAGGTAATACCAAGAGAGATATGGGCTACTCCTCCCAATGGTGAATGTATCAGTTTTTTGGAGAATCTGCTATCGATGGAGGATAGGGTCCCCAAGATCTCCTCTGGAAATAATTGGAAGATAAAGATATAAATACAATAATTCTACAGCGGATCCTGCAGAGATCTGGATTGGATTATGACCGTATCGTAGAGAGAGCCACCCGAACCTTTCAATTAAAACAGGTTTTAAAATTCCTGTCTTAATAAGTTAGCAGAGAGGGATTTTGGCTTATGCTTGAAGGAAGTAGGGCATCAACGACCCCAAAAGGAGAGGAGTATCAAATTCCTAATGGAATTTCCTTTCGTAGGCTAAAAAAGTTGTCATTCTTCAAATCCTTGTTGATTGGCCGATGGGATCCTATCGTGAAGAGAGATGATTGCTCTTTTCAATTATCTACTATGCTCCAGAAAGCTATATCAAATCGAAAGAAGGAAGGCCTGGGATAGAATCCGATTATTCTTCATTCAAAGGATATTCGTTAGTCAATTAGTTAGAAAGTAGGTTGGTTGAACGCTTTAGCTAAGGTCAATTATAATTTTTATTTTATTTTAATCCATTATAAACGTTGGATCTCAACACTATACATGTTGGTACTAAACACTGATGCTAAATAGCATTATTTTTCTTGAATACAATAAGAACGCTTCTTCTGTTCTTGATCATTTGATTTTATTAATCCTAGTTTGTTCTTTTTGGCTCATGTTTCAGCCACAAAATCTGCAAATTAATATTTCAAAGAATTTTGGTGTAAATAGTGTCTAATGTAGGCCTCTTGTGCATTTTAAATCTCTAACCTATACCATTGAGTACAAAACCAGTCACTGTACATGGATTCCGTCCAAAATCTTCATTAGTTGTACTCTATCTTTTAATAGCACGGAGAAATTTGTCAATTCTTAAATAAATAACAATAATAATAATTTTAAAAAATAAAAAAAATTGAAAATGATCATCTTTTTCAATTCACTCCACCTCCGTCCACCCATCCCATCTTACCCCACTTACCACACCCATCAACACACACTGCCACCACCTTCACGCCATTGTAGATTTGAGGGGAGAGAACCCCCCCTCCTCTCCTTATTGGGGAGAAATCCCGGGTATTCCAAACCCAACAAAATTTTGATTCTCCATATGTTCGGGGTAAACACCCATTAGACAGTACATCCATATAGATCAAAAGACATTGTAATTAAATAATTTGATTACAAGCCTTCTTTGAATAAGAAACATTTTATGTTTTAAATTCTTTTACTTCTCTATATATATGTTCAAATTGAAATTTGTACGGATCCATACAGTCAGAGTAAAGAAGATAATCATTTTCTATATTTTTATTTATTAAAAATTAACAAATTTGTTCATGTTATATAGAGTGTAAACCATGTGCACAATTAATGGAGGTTTTGGATAGAGTCTGTCCACATGGATCAACTTTGCATCTAAGAGCATATATTAGTGACTTCTTGACCGAAAATAAAAAAGTAGAGACTAAAAACATACGCCACGTAGTCACGTACCATTTATGTCAAAATCCCATATTTTAATAGTAAACTCCTCGTACATAATTACCTGTAAACAAGTTCTACAAGTTCTACCAATGAACTGGTCAAATACCACAGTAAAACTGTAAAAGGCCAAAAGTTGTATTCTACTATCATGACATGTGTAATATTATTTGGATAATAACTTAAATCAAAACTTATATCACTATTAAAAAAATGTCAAATAAATCATTTACAAAGATATAATTAAAAATTTTGATTATTTCTTTATAAATGACGTATTTGATATTTTTTCAATAGTGTTCTGAATTTCAATCTAAGTTGTTCTTCAAGGGAGCAATACTCATCACGGCATACTCTTGGATATTTTTGAACAGCAAAATATATTTTTTTTGTTTTTTTTAAATTTTGTCAAAGAAAAAGAGCCCCACAAAAGGTAAATATCTATATAAACAGTAAAATTTCATTCACGACAAATTAATCCCACCATCAATGCATCGACCTAATTTGCACAACCCTACAAGAAACCCCATGAAATAGGTCGTCCTATCAAGATTTTACAATATAGAACATGGAGAAAATCCTGCTTCTGGCAATATTTTTCCTCCGATTATATGTTACTGAGGCTGCAGTCAGTGTAGGTGGTGGCGTGGGAATTGGTGTTGGCGGAGGAGCCGCCGGAGGCGGCGGCGGTGTTTGGGTGGGTGGAGGAATCAACACGGGTCCAAGTACTCCCTCAGCTGGCGCCCCCCAGGTGTCTAACCTCAATGCTGCATACACTGCTCTCCAGGCCTGGAAATCTGCAATTACTGATGATCCAAATGGGATAGTGAAGACATGGGTTGGCTCAAATGTATGTTCTTATAAAGGGGTTTTTTGCGCAGATTCTCAAGATTTCACGGGGAGTTCCACCGGAACAGTCGTGGCAGCCATAGATCTGAACCATGCAAATCTTCAAGGAATTCTTGTTAAACAGCTATCTTTACTTACAGATTTGTCTCTTCTTCATCTCAACAGTAACAGATTCAGTGGCACTGTCCCTGAATCTTTCAAAGAATTCACATATCTCACCGAATTAGATCTCAGTAACAACAGATTTTCAGGCCCTTTTCCCATTACAACTCTTTACATTCCAAATCTGAAGTATTTAGACCTCAGATTCAACAGTTTTTCAGGGCCCATTCCTGAGGATCTCTTCAACAAACAGCAGCTTGATGCAATTTTCTTGAACAACAATCAATTTGATTCAGAACTTCCACAGAATTTAGGCAACTCACCAGCTTCTGTTATCAACTTGGCTTACAACAAATTTACAGGAAACATCCCTTTCAGTTTAGGCTACATTGGATCCCGAGTAAGGGAAATCTTGTTCCTTAACAATCAACTCACAGGTTGCATTCCAGAAGGGGTTGGATTGTGGAGTGATTTACAAGTTCTTGATGTGAGTTCAAATTCATTGATGGGTCATTTGCCTGATTCCATATCATGTTTGAGTGAAATTGAAGTCTTGAATTTAGCAAACAACAAGCTTTCTGGGGAATTACCAGATTTGGTTTGTGAATTGAAAACCATAATGAATTTGACATTGGCTTCCAATTTCTTTTCTGGGTTCAGCCAAGATTGTGATAAATTGTCGTTTAGGAATGTAGGATTTGATTTCTCCTTCAATTGCATTCCTGGGAAAGAGATGCAAAGACCTCAACCAGATTGTTCTATGATTCCAGGGGGTGGACTCAGTTGCCTTAGAATTCCAGCAAAGCCTCTGGTTTGTGGGGTACTAGGTATTGGGGCACATGAACAGACCACTAATCCAACTCCATGACACTGTGTGTTGTATGTGAGAGAGAGAGAGAGAGAGAGTCTCTCTTTTTTCTTTTTTTCTTTTTTTGGGGCCTAGTCAGATTAGTATTGGCTGTCTATCATTAATTGAAGGAAGTAATGATGCAGACCTTCCTCATTTATTGGTTATGCTTTCACGAAATCTTGTAGGTGTAAACACTAATTATATTAGCCCTCTTTGGATAAGGCGTGCCAGAGAGTATACTATAAATGAATTTATTATTTCAATTAGTTCAGGATGTTGTTGTTGGATATTAATTTATACGGTTTATTTTTTATTTTTTTGACATTTTGACTTTTTAAAAAAGTTTGGGACATGTTAATCGATCATAATATTGAAATAGATGAAAATTTTATTAAAAGTTGAGGATGAATAGTGTTAATAAAACTAAAGGAGACATCGTACTATTTAAAAGGTTGATGATTAAATATGCAAAAAAAAAAAAAAAAAAAAAAAAACTCCTTACTATGTTCCTTCCTCAACACGTGAGAGGCTTGGCCTATCTTTATCTTCGGATTGTGTTTATCTTGATTGCAGAGACTTGCATCTGTTTAGACAAATCCAATCAAGCGTGTATTAGGAAAATTAGAGAGCCATTAGGCTCTTTTTGCTAAGAAGAAAGGCCTAATGCTTGGTTGGGTCTAGTCTGATCGCTCTCTAGGGCAACAAACTTACAAACTTCATTTTAAAATTTAAGAACATGTAAAAGCCTGTAGGAACTACATGAGTCGTGCCAAGCCCATAAAATTTAAGGGGTTCCCGACTAGAACGGCCAAGGGGTGACCTAAGACGAACGGTCTCAAAATCGGCCGACACAATCTAATCTGCAGCTCTAATGATGTGATACGGCTTGATTTGTGTGTGTTCATTTTACACTATAAATTGTAGTTTCTTGTGTCTGGCCTAATCAACTTGACAATTTGGCTTTTGTTTTGTATTTAATGAGTACTGCAGTGACATTGACTTATTGATTATATTTGAATTACTTTAACTTAAGTTTTCGTTAAATGTTTCAATAATCATTAAATTTTTATTCGCGTTTTCAATCATTTATTGTTGTCTACTTACTGAATTTTGAAAAGTTATACTCCATTAACCACTCATCACAATTCTATAACTACCAATTGACAGATATATATACGTGCTTAGGGATAGCAATGGAGCAGGTCCGCCTCCTCCCTGCGAAAATTTTGGCCCTCGCGGGTCGCCCCTTTGACCCGCCAACCGTCCCGCGAAGTTTTTTTTTTTTTTTTTTGAAAAATAATAAAAAAAATACAAATTTTTTAAATATTTGTACCAAACAAAACAAAAAAATTATAAGATTTAAGTTGTGGTGTGGTGGTTAAAGTTGAGAGTTTATAAGTTTCAACCCGGGTTCGATTCTTCTTCAGTCCATTTTTAGTGAAATTTATAATTTCTACTATATTTTATTATTTTTCAAAAAAAAAATTTTTTTTTTTTAAAGGTGAGTCGCGGGGTGGACCCATCCTGAGGCAGAAAAATCTGCCCCAAACCCGCCCCTATTACTTGGCGGGGCAGGGGAGGCAGATTTTTTTTGTCATCCCTACACGTGCTGAACTTTAAAAAGTTACACTCAATTAATCACTCCTCACAATTCTGTAACTACCAATTGACAGAGATATACACGTAGCTGATAGAATACACACATGACTGACGGAATGCCTACGTGGCAAGAGTTAAATGTTTTAATAATCACTGAACTTTTATTCACGTTTTCGATTACTCACTGAATTTTTATTCGCGTTTTCGATTACTCATTGAACTTTCAAATGTTGCTGCGTGCTCACTAAGCTTTAGAAAGTAACGATTTGTTGATCATTCATCATGATTTCATAAGTAACAATGGACGGAAGCGCACACGTTGCTAACAAAAACATCTACATGGCACACATTTGAGGATAAATCCTGCCAACCAATTGAAGTTGTTTATCTATGTCATCAAAGCGGTTTTTCAAAATACGATTTATACATGAGAAACGTATATTTTTTTTCTCTAATTAAAATCCCTCAAAATCTATTCCCTCAAGTTCAATTTTCTCAAATTCTATTCCTAACCCTAACTAATTATAACCCACAACAAAATGACAGCTCTACCCTACAAACCAGTCTAATCGAGAACCATCATTCTGTTTAGAAATCAATAATGTCGCACATGAAGGTTCTGTCAAATTTTTTTTTAATTATGTACCCAAAAATCTATTTGTAATTTGTATTGAGTTATTCTTTAGGAAACATAACCCTAAATGTGAAAGTATATATTTTTTATTTTGTTATGATGAATTTAATGTTTTATGCCATATGTTAGAACATGTATTTCACGTCAAAAAATAATGGAATCTCTTCCCTAAGTGAACTTCCTCTTAGAATCGTCTCTTTCGAGGGTGTGTTTTATGGAATCTCTTGCTGCGGAATTTAAACATTTTCATGTGATTCCTCTTTTTTCCTTGGCAATCATAGGTTTTGAGGTCATGTCGACACTTAATTTTTAAATCAGGGCGTTCACAAGCCTTTTCAAGTTTCTGCCATGTCGTGCTGATTTCTTTGAGAAACTCTTGTTGGTTGCAAAGTTTCTTCAAGATTTTTACGATCCAATTATGTAATTCTCCAAAGGAAGTTGTCCCAGAGATGGTCCTTTGATTTGGATCATCCGCAGTGTCTCTTGACTAAGTGGTTGGGGAATGGATTACAGATAGGCTTGTTTTATGTTGACATCATCTGGTTCTCCAATTATATAATACCGCTTGGCTGCTTCGTGAAAGTGTTCTTCTAAGTCTTTCAGGTCATAAGAGCAGCATCTTAGTTTAAAAACTTTTCTCGAGCAACGTCCTTCAGATGGTCAGTTTTGCCATAGAATTCTCTATACAAGGATTCAATAAATGTATCGATTGTAGGAGCGCCAGAATATTCGATATGTCTGTATTCTCCTAGAGAATCATACCAGTCTTTAAAAAATCTTGTAATTATTGCAAGGAAGGATTTAATTACCAGGGCATGTGTCATAATTGGTCTTTGGAGCTCTTCTAAGCACCATGCCTTTATCTATTGGAATCTTTTTTTCTAAAAGGAATAAGATATGTCATCAAATGTGAACTTGAGTATAGAAGTGTTGTTCTGAGAATAGTAGTTATTAACTACATGAGCTTCTAAGGCATCTAGGATTTCTTCATCAATCACATCACCAGGTTCTTCAACTGTAGGATTTCTTTGCTCCTGGCTTGTTTTAGGATGGTTAGCCATATACAGAGGAGTTTGTTCATATTGAGAGTATTCTTCGAATGATACTGAGTTTTCTGAGGTGCTTGAGCTTGACTCATGTAGAATAGGTAAGATTGGAGGGATAGACTCGGGTTTTGTTTGGGCTTGTTCCAAAAATTTAGAAATTAGATTTCTGATAGTCATTTGTGGCTGTTTTTTGGATTCTTTGGTACTGTTGCCCTATGTTGTTTAGGTGGGAGAGGTTGTAACTTTTGTTTCCATTCTTCTGGGGTAAAAAGTGATGCAGTAGACCCAGAGGTTCCAGAAGAATACATAGGGCCGGATGTTTGGGCATTTGGGGTATATGAGCTTGGATAATATGGAGTAGATGGTGGGACCATAGTGTTATTTTCAAGGAAAGAGAGTTGTGTTTTTACATTTTGGATTTCTCTTTCTTAACTGTCAACGGGTAATCGATTTTGTAAAAGGGCCATGATTTCATTGTGTATGGTCTCAAACTTTTGTTTACAGGCTTGTAACGGGGTAAAGAGGGTTTGTGTTTGCTGTAGTGTCCTCTCAATTCTCTGTTGGCTTTGGTCAATCCTTTGTAAAATAGTGTTTTGGTATCCTGCGTTTTCTGACTACCAGTTCAAGACTATTTCAGCTTGGGAGAGCTGACTTAAAGATCCATCTGGTCTTCTAGTAGTAGGATTCTTTATCTTCCACGTATGTGTTGATTGTTCATTGTCAAATGAATCAAGTGGAGGAAAACCTTCTGGTGGTGGTGGATGGAACATAGATATAGGTATAGTTGTAGGAAGAGATGGTAGACTGTCATCCTAGTCCCATATTTTGTGTATCTGGCTACATCCATCATCATTTTCATCCCACCCTGTAGGGACAATTGGCTTTTCACTCATTGGCGGTAGAGTGTATTTGACATAGTAGTCAAATTTTCTAGAGAGTTCTCCTAGTAGTCCAACACCACTAGATTTGGTTTCATAAGCTATTTGTAGCTTGCGTTGGCTATTACTTCATTTAGGTTTCCTCCTTTGCCAGTGATCATCAGAAAAGTCTTCTGAATTTGTACATTCTGCGCAAAAACATACATCACAATACTGATGGCCAGTCATCAGATCTGGCATAGATCGGTCTTCCCTCTGCGTTAAAACCATATATTGGAACGCTCTCTGTTGTGAAGGCGAATTGTGTTGAGAAGCAATGAGGCTTCTTTTGTATTTGTTCGCTTTTGAACATAATGTCTACTCCACCATTAGTCCTTTTTTTGAAATGGTGAGTAGTTGACTAGATAGGTTTTGAATTCTGGGATGCTTGGTGTTCTTGTTCATAACTAGTAACCCATGTTTTAGGGATCAACTTGAGAAGTTCAGATCTAGGGTTCTGTCTTGGAACATAGGTACAATTGGGTTGGTTTGTCTCCATTTGAAGAAAAAAAGCATCTGTTGAACTCTATAAACCATTTGATAATGAAGAGTGGCTGCATATGTGAATGAAGACGAAACTGCTCCAACAATCTGGACCTGAAGCTTTAGGACAGATAGGAGCTGTGGATCAGATATTGGCATATTGAAATTTGGGAACATAGTGACAAGGATTGTTCATGTGTTTAGAGTCGTCTGAACTATGCCAATACAAGCATGTTGGTATTCAACAAATCTAGTATCTAGGAGTGCGCGATTCTAGATACTGTTGGTAGTCATTTTCAACTGTGAAGGGTGAGGGCGAACCTTACGACTCCAAAGTAGAGGTACGTAAATCCTTCTGATAGGCATACCTTCGGAATATGAGAAGGAAATTCAAAAGTAACAAATTGTTCATTTTCGGTGGCTGGTAGAAGATGTTGGTCGAACTTGGAGACTTGGACATATTCTTTGGTTTGAGATTTGGAAGGGGAAACAAGGGTACATATAGATTTAGAAAGGGAATATCGTAGTTTTGTATATGCAAGATAAGGATTGATAAGAGGTAGATCAGTTACAAGAACTTTATCAGAATCTAAATATGAGACTTCATATAATGAATAAATCTATTTTAGAAGCGCTAGATGTTAGAAATGAAGATGGTGAAGATGTAACGAAAAGCTATTATTGTCAAAACAAAAGTAGGCTCAGATACCATTAGATGTAATATAAGTTCTCTAAATAATATGGTATTTTTTATAAGCATAATAATAACTTGAATACATAAAAGAAAAAATTGCCTATAAGTCACATGTAGGTGACTGTTTCCAAATTGGGTTAAAATATTTTTCAAAATTGTGATTAAGTCATACTCTTCAGCAATATTTCAAATTAATCCCAAAATTACCCATGTGATCCATATTTTCCATCGGCGCCTTCTTCCACCTCCACAAATCTCCTCTGCTACGGCTGAGCAACATACGGAGAGTGCTTTTTCTACGGTGCAGCGGTAGCCTTCTTCCACCTCCACAACCTCATTCGTCGCGGCTGAGCAACACACAAAAAGTACTTCTTCTACGATGGAGGTGAATTACTGGGCTTGTAGTTGGGCTCCTTGTTGGGCTTTCAGCAACTGCACACTATGTAGATAGCAGCTTGAATTTATGTAGAGTGGCCATGATTTGTTGCTGTAAATAGTTTAATTTGATGAATTGCTATAGAGTGGCTATGATTTGTTGCTGTAAATAGCAGCTTGAATTTCTGTAGGAATGAAAAAGTGTGATGTGGGCATGCTCTAACGAAAGTTAGCCATTAGATTATTCTTTATTTTTTAGTCATGTGTGTTGTTTGATACTGTATTATAGAAAATAATATTTTAATAAAGAAGTATTATAATAAAACAGTATCATAGATAATATATCAATATCATAGATTGAAACAATATTATGATAAAACTATATCATAGATAAAACTAAGTAAAAAGATGTTTAAATAGTTGAAGTAATGATATTGTTTTTAAAATGCTCCAGTAGTAGTACAAGATCATTGATACTATTGTCATTCAATATCAATATCGTAAATACAACAGTATCAAAAATAAAAATATGGTATAAGTATACTTATCACATTATCTAAACAAAACAGTATTATTGATAAAACATTATTATAGATTGAAGCATTATCATATATAAAACAATATCAAAGATAAAATCATGACACACTTATACCATCGCACATTATCTAAATAAAATAATATAGTAGATAAAACAATATCATAGATTAAAATAATATTACAATAAAACTGTATCACAGATCATTGAATTAAGTATAAGATGATTTAATGGTTAAAGTAGTGATACTGTTTTCAAAATGTTCCATTCGTAGTACAAGATCATTGATACTGTTTTCATTTAATATCAGTATAATAGATAAAATAACATCATAAATTGAAACATTATCATAGATAAAATAGTATCAAAGATAAAAATATAGTATAAATATATCATAACACATTATCTAAATAAAACAGTATTATAGATAAAACAATATCATAGATTGAAATAGTTGTTACCACCAGATTTCGGTAAGGCCTCCACGTCAGCAAAAGTTCAGTAAAGACCCAAGCTGGCCTAGCTAAAGCCTTATAGGCCTAGCAAAGGCCTTTCAGATTCATAAAGCCTCAGACATCTAGCGATGGCCTCGTGAATATTTTTAAGGCCCAACAGCATGTCAGCATTCATAAATCAGAGTACAGCGAAGCCCATGACAAGCCTCAAATATCATGAATGATCTAGTGAGCTTCGAATCCTTCATAATCCGTGGGCAACTTAATATTTCGGAATGACCGAAGCTATGCTTAAGGAAAGATTGAGTTTGATTGACACATGGATCCTCACAAGGAAACCAAATCCCAATCTCTTAAAGATTAGACAACGTGATTAACTCAAATAATGATTGAAATCTGGAAGGTTGCCTTGACAACCGATTATCCATATCTCACAAGGAATGATGATCCAATCAGATATCTAATTAATTGTTTTCCTAAATCAATTAGAACTCTTGCGCTATAAATATAACGTCTCCGTTATTCTAAGGTACGCACTTTTACGCATTATTCTCATCCCTAAACTCTGCTCAAATCTCTGCATGATTGTCCCTCCCACACCCAATTTGTTATTTTTCTGTGTACTGTTCCATATACCGGTAGTTGACTTGATCGTCAGAGTACCAACGATCGTCAGACCCTTTTTTCCTAGTGATCTTAGTGCCTAACGGTCGTCGTAGTGTGCAGGTAACATACAGAGATGAACGTTTGAGCAAGACATCCTGGACCCAAAGCTGGACAACGCCCGGATGAAGGCAGCACTTGAACTGTTGGGGAAGCAATCTCCTCAACATGGACCCAAGCACAATCGCGCCCGGCGAAGCCCTTCGAGGTCCAGCTTGATTGGAAGCCATCGATTTCAAGATGACCTGTCCATTTCAAATGGTCGGAACTCTCAGAACCCAAATCAGAACTCTCAGAACCCAAATCTGAGGCATTCGCACGATGATGAACGAGAAAAACTCACTTCGTTACGAAGTAGAAAACCCGCCGCATCTATCAGCATATTTGATATGTTGGGTGTCGAGTCCTCTGCCGCACGGCCTCTATCATTGAATATCCAACATAGTAAGCAGAGCAAGGCCCGCTCCAGAAAGAGAGTGAGGAAATCGCAACCATGGAGAAGGACGACGTTCTCCTGAGCCTTGTACCAACCACTACCAGAGGTTCAACTGAATAAAAGTAATCCTGGCATCCCTACTTTGTCTGCCTGTAGTGATTCTCAAGCTAGCAATTTCTCTTCCTAAGTTCTGTCGTATACATCAGAACTGAAATCATAACACGGATGATTGTCCAGATGTGCAAGAACTAATTGATCAAGAGAATCAATAGCAAGAAGATGAGAACCGACCAACTCGAGGACGTAGAGGACCGCCCAACTAAGGACGAAGACCTCTACCTCGGTGCTAGGACGATGGCCCTTGCCACCACAACAGAATGAATGACATGAACTTGTATTCATCTAGATAGGACGGCCAGCAGGAGCTCCCCTCAGTTCAAGATATCAACGTTATCATTGGAAGCCCCTATGTTGGAGGACATACGATGAATTTGCGGTTCATGGACACTAACCCAAAATCCCACAAATCATATTCACCGAAGAGTACGAGGTTGGAATACACTATCTGCATTGCGATGCCTTGGTAATCTGCCTAGTCGTTGCCAGAAATGGGTTAGGACGACTGTTGGTCGATGGCAGAAGTGTCATGAACATCTTGTTTTGTAGTGCCTTTGACACCATGGATGTGAATCATGAACTGACGGCCATTTCAGAACCATTGTTCAGCTTCATGAGAGGTACTTCATCCCAAGAGGAAGAAACATCCTCGCAGTAGATTTCAGAAAGCCCCCGTGCCATTTAAAGAAGTTCATGGAGTTCTCGGTAGTGGATACATGCTCCGCCTATCACAGAGTCCTCGGTAGGCCCGCGCTTAAGGATTTATAGGCGGCCACTTCCATCCATCACTTGGCCATAAAATTCCCAACACCAAAAGAAATTGCCAAGGTCCTAGGCAACCAAATAGAGACGAGAGCATGATATATGAACTTGCTTCGAAAAGTAGCAATGCGCGAAGCGCTTCTCTCGCATCCATGGCTATACCATAGGTTTTTTGTTTATTAACGCTAAGACATATCAGTTTTTTTTCAATTTTGTTCAACAACGGCTGAATTCAAATAAAGCTCAGTTGTTTTCAAGTCAAATCTCTCAATTGCTCTGATAAAAAGGCAAGGCAGTGATGGAGTGTGGTTCGCGACCAACTCCTTAACTCTCTGGATAAATATTCAACGCGTGAAAATATAAGTAACAAAGGCAAGGCATCGATGGAGTGTAGTTCGCAGCCAACTCTTAACTCGCTGGGTAAAAATTCAACACGTGAAAATACAAGTAACAAAGGCAAGGCAGCGAGAGAGTGTGGTTCGCGGCCAACTCTTTAACTCGTTGGGTAAATATTTAACGCGTATTCATGCAAGCAAAGAAAGTACAACAGCGATGGGGTGTGGTTTGCAGCCAACACTTTTAACTCATTGAGTAAATATTTAACGCGTACACAAGCGAGCAAAGAAAGCAATATAGCGAGGGAGTGTGGGTCGCGGTTAACTCTTTAACTCGCTGGGTAAAAATTCAATGCGTAGAAATACAAGTAACAAATGTAAGGCAGAGAAGAAGTGTGGTTCGCGGCCAACTTGTTAACTCGCTTGGAAAATATTCAACGCGTAGAAATACAAGTAACAAAGGCAAGGTAGCGATGGAGTTTTGTTTGTGGCCAACTCTTTAACTCGCTGGGTAAAAATTCAACGCGTGAAAATACAAGTAACAAAGGCAAGGAAGCGAGGGAGTGTTGTTCGCAGCCAACTCCTTAACTCGTTGGGTAAAAATTCAACGCATGAAAATACAAGTAACAAAGGCAAGGCAGCGAGGAAGTGTGGTTTGCGGCCAACTCTTTTAACTCTCTGGGTAAATATTTAACGCGTATTCAAACAAGCAAAGAAAGCACGGCAGCGAGGAGTGTGGTTCACCGCCAAGTGTGGTTCGCCGCCAACTCCTTTCCTTGTTGAGTAAACTACTTAACGCTTACGTATGTAAACAAGGGCAAACGAAGCAATAATACTTAAAGGAAAAACACATTGAATAATAATCTCTTTTCATTACGGTGTTTGCTAGAATTACAGAAGTGACAGAACTACAGGGAGCAAAATACAAGTCCTACTTCCCCGTCGCCTCTTTAGGGTCGGCGCATGAAAGGGTCTATAGTCTGCCTAGTTAACCTTTGATCTTCACAACTATGTGGGCTTCGTCGATGACACAAGTCTGACTTCACAATCATAGGGAGTCTCCCAAATCAATTTGCCGTTGACACCTTTGTCAGATGGTTTTCAACCTTGTCATCCGAATCAGGATCATCGAGACATTTGTCATTGATGTCCATTGTGGAAGTACCATTTGAGAACTTCTCGCTTAGGCTACTAAGCCCACCTCCTTCGACGGTATCCACGGTCCCACATTGATATGAAGTACAATTGGGACACTTGTATAGGCATACTTGGTCATCTGGGCGCTGATTCTTGATCCCGTCTTTTATGAAGAACTTAAGTTGAACACTGAAACCTATTGGGTAAGACACAAAGAAGCCTTCTTTGCATTTTTCACTAGGAAACGTTACAACCACTAGAGTGAATGAACATGATTCATTAAAATTATGGGCGTATGGAAATCGCAATGGAGAACCTTGAGCGTTTATATAGGGATTGCATGGGAAATCTAAGGCGTGAATGCATGGGAAACGCAAAACATTGAATAATACTATTAATAAGTAGCTATTTAATGGGAATTTGGAATGCCACAAGCTACGTACGCCCGCAATCGTCCACCACGCCCCAACATCATTATGGCGCAGACTCTCTCACCATCATTGCCTGACCACTATGACTGATTTGATTGACAGCATGGACAGAATCATACCAACCACAGACACATCACTTGCAGTCAAACTAATCAAAGTCCTCACCTGTCATAAATAAATAGGCTTCAGGCTTGGGAGACTGTACTGAGTAAGCAATTCAAACACACATCTACGAAGAACCACCAAACAATCTCAGACTTCACGAGGGCCCACCACGAAAGCTGATAAAAAAATCATCATCATCATCTTTCTCATTTTACTTCAAAGTCCCACTCCTACTATAAATATTATGCTTGGACTTGGGGGACTATTGTTACTACCAGATTTCGGTAAGACCTACACGTCAGTAAAAGCCCAGTAACGACCCAAACTGGGCCTCGCTAAGGCCTTTCAAATTCATAAAGCCTCAGACATCTAGCAAGGGCCTCGTGAATATTTTTAAGGCCCAGCAGCATGTCAGCACTTATAAATCGGAGTACAGCAAAGTCCATGACAAGCCTCGAATATCATGACTGATCTAGTGAGCTTTGCCGAGCTTCGAATCTTTCTTAATCCGCAGGCAACTTAATATTTTGGAATGACCAGAGATATGCTTAAGGAAAGATTGAGTTCGATTGACACACGGATCCTCACAAGGAAACCAAATCCCAATCTCTTAAAGATTAGGCAACGTGATTAACTCAAATAAGGATTGAAATATAGAAGATTGCCTAGACAACTAATCATCCATATCCCATAAGGAATGAAGATCCAATCAGATATCTAATTGATTGTTTTCCTAAATCAATTAGAACTCTTGCGCTATAAATACAACGTCTCCGATTGTTCTAAGGTACGCACTTTTACGCATTAATCTCACTCTTAAACTCTGCTCAAATCTCTGCCTACTTGTCCCTTCCACAACCAATTTGTTATTCCTCCGTGTACTGTTTCATATACCGGCAGTTGACTTGATCGTCGAACTTTTTTTCTCTAGTGATCTTAGTGCCTAACGATCGTTCTAGTGTGCAGGTAACATACGAGTTGGTAGAGGAGTGACTGGAGATCTGTTGACGTGTGGACAGTGCAGATTCTAACGTCAACAATAATATTATAGATTGAAGCATAAAACAGTATCAAAGATAAAAGCATGACACACTTATACCATTAATACACTTTCTAAATAAAATAGTATCATATATTAAAACAGTATTATAATAAAACAGTATCATAGATCATTGAACTAAGTACAAGATATTTTAATGGTTGAAATAATGCTACTATTTTCAAAATGATCCATTAATAGTACAAGATTATTGGTTTTCATTCAATAACAGTATCATAGATTGAAATATCATCATAATAAAACAAGGGATAATTGTATATTTGATTCTCCAACTTTTCAAAATCGTTGGAGATATGCTCCTAACATAAAAAAAATAGCACCACACATCCCCAACGTATGAAAAACTTGGCATGATAGGTCCATTATGACCAAATTGTCATTCTCTTTAAATAAACAAAAAAAAAACATAATTGAAAACTAACCATATGTACCCCAAAAAATAAAAAATAAAAAATTTACCCCAAAAAATAAAAAGTAACAAATAGATCTTCTCCAAAAATCCTCTCCAATTCGTATTTTTTAGAAAATTCCTAATCCATGGCAGGACAAACAAAGCCAGGAACATAATTTTTGGGGCAAGAAAAGCCAATGCAACCTCAAGAAAATTCACAACTCTCCTATCGGCAGCGCTACAAAACTCCCAATCCTGATTCTTCTAGCTCCAAATCCTTCTATTGAACACCCCGAACACCAAAATCTATGCAGCTGCAACCACACATTTTAAGAACATCCTCATACCCAAAGACTTAGTTTCCCTCGAAACCAAACTGTACTACATTCCATCATCTAATAACGACTGCAAGAACCTCAGTGCACTACAATTTTGGACTTGAGGTTAAGGTAAGATCACCAGTTGAAGTAGTTCTTAAGAAGGGTACGGTGGAAGCGACGGAGAACAGGAGGATAGAGAGTATCAATGTTGTCCAGAGGAGGGAAGAGCTACATCGAGTATTAGACAGATGAAGGACTTTGTGTTCCATCTGGTTCCTTACATTGGAGGATTGAAACCCAAAGAACAATGCAAGCCAGTTGAAGAGGTCGTAGTGGGGCTGCCACATAGAGAACGGAGGCCGCCGGAGGTCTCCTACAGTACGGAGAGCGGCAACAGCGACGCGAACATCTGAGTAACGAATGGAGGGATGGTCAGCTAGAAAATTATGGATCAGAATTATGTTGTTCACATCATCCGCATCCGGGTCATGCGGTGGAGAGGACCAAGTTGTCTCGGTGGTGGAGGTGGCCGTTGACGATGGAATCCAAGAAAATGAGTAGTTTTTTTGGTGAGTCTGTGGCGTTTTCCGGCGAATTTGGTACAAATAAAATTTTAGGACTTTTTGGAGAATATGGCATATTTGTTACATTTTATTTTTTTTATGGTACATTTTTTAATTTTTATTTTTTGAGGTACATATGGTTAGTTTTCAATTATGTTTTTCTTTTTTCTTGTTTTTTATTTTTTTGTTTATTTAAATGGAATGACAATTTGGTCATAAAGGACCTGCCACACCAAGTTTTTCATACGTTGGGGATGTGTGGTGCTATTTTTTTAGGTTAGGGACATATCTCCAATGATTTTGAAAGGTTGAAGACCAAATATGCAATTATCTTATAAAACAATATCAAAGATAAAAGTACGGTATAAGTATACCATAACACGTTATCTAAATAAAATGGTATCATAGATAAAAGTGGCTTAAGATATCAACATATTAAGAAAACAAGTATCATAGATAAATGTATCTTAATATTTTAGTATCATTAAAAACAAGGAGAGTATTACACACACTCAACATAGAAAAGTCCAATCCAATAGAAGAATAGTATCATAGAAGATGAAAATTGTTAAAAATAAATGAAGCGGTTTTTACATAGGTAGTGAGATTAATTAGTGGGTCTTTTCATGCTTGAATGAGTGGGTTTTACAATTGCAGGGGCACATTAATCTTTTAGCAATGAAGTATGACTTTAATTGAATTAAGTTTGAGCCATATGACATCGGAGCCCACTGCCTCATCATCAGTAACGGGATTAGAATTTTCCCTATATAAAATACAACTATTCCACCATAAATTATCTCATAAGTTTACATAGGAGTGGTAATAGGTCGAGTTGAGAAAGCTCAGCCAGTTGCCCATTAGGCTCGGTTTGTCCCAACAAGGGCCACTTGGTTCGACCTTTTGCTCGTGGGCCAAATGAGCCGAGCCGAGTGATCCACAAGCCCGACTCATTTTTTTCACTTTGGACTTTGAATATTGTTTTCGAAAATTTAAAAATAAAAAAGAAATAAAGTATGAGAAATTTTTTCAGTTAAAACTTAAAAGTTTGAAATTGTCCTACTTTTTTCAGGCTTTAGACCAGCTACTTTTGACGTAGGCTGAGTTAAAATTGTACACGAACAAGTTACGTGTACAAGTTTTTATAAAAGTAAGATGGAGGAAAGAAATTTACTCAAACAATACTTATAAATAATTTAAGTATTCAACTATACAAATTCTTCATCCGTCATTCTGTTCACTCTATCTTGGATCCGAAGTTTGGCATCTCCTCAATCCTTCAGACACATTAAACTTTCTAATATATGGACTCCAAGTCTTGACCTAAAAATCAGACAAAACCCTGCTACCTCTACTAAAAGCAGACTCAGATACTAAGTTGATACTAAAGGTGTTAGTAGATCACGTGCCATAATGGAAACAATTGAGAATTGACATTTATTTTGTCTCCAACATCGTAGTATTTAAAAAAAAATTCTTCATCTTCTAAAATACTTAGCATGTTGTGAGTGAAATACCTAGCTAGCTCTAAAGGTAAATTAGTATCACCTAATCTTACTTTCGTAGTACAGAAAAGGGAAGAAGAATAAGAACCACTACTAACATTTTGACTACACCTAATTGAACTAAGATAACTCCATAAGTTATTATCGTTATGTGATGACGAAGCAAGTGTTGGAACATGGGTCGTATGATGTTCCTACCGATCTTTTCAGTGTACAACTTGTACATATCACATAAAGATTTTTCTAAATTATCATATGTTAGTGGGTTTCCGTAAGTTAAGTTTTGTGAAATTATCGTGATTGTTACTTTGGTACCCTCTAAGTTAAGTTTGAAATCCATAATAGACGCTAACGAAAATAACATAGGCAATTCTTCTCGATATTTTCTAAATTTTCTAAATTTAGCATCCATCGCTAATATAATATTAGAAAAATAGGTAAATCCTTATACTTATTAAAATTGTTGTCAATATAATAAAAATGATTGAGAACTAGTGAACTAGTCGGATAATATATACCTACAACGCATTTATTGTGTCGTAAAAAAAAATTTAAAAATCTTCTTGAATGTCATCTAAATCAATCGGATCGGTGCTCCCATAATCATCACCATTTCTTATATCGCTAGAAATTTGAATGTCATTACGACCACTGAAATCATCATCACTACGATTATAAGCCATTTTGAATAAAGATAAAACTAAAATAGGTATTAAAAAAATTAGAAATGTAGAAATAAATTAATTAATATTGAGATTGGACAATAAATGATAAATAAATTAATATTGAGAATTTAAGAGTTGTTGTAAAATTATAGATAATGATAAATGACTATTTAGTTGTATCTAGATGTCTATGTAGTTATCTACTTATTCTAGAATAGTGTATTCTAATCAGGTTGTAACCCCCTTTGGAACCCTATAAATAAGAGTCATTCTTATAATAAATTTACATACTTGAGTTTTGACTCTCTCTATTTTCTTCTATTTTTCTCTCTATTTTTCTAGTTTTATAACACGTTATCAACACGATAGAGCTCATCCAAAATATAGACAAAATCCGATGTTAGTTTAGAAAATTCACAGAATCTGGATAGCCTACACAGCTGTGATTATATATTGATATCTCAACACTCCGCAGTCCAATCATTCTGCAATTAAGACAATAACTTCAAAACACGTTGTTCTTAAAATCCATTGGTTATGATTAGGATCCAACATTTCATTTTTTAGAAATCGTTGTTTGAACATTAACGAATTTTGAATTCATTGGAAGAATTTGAGGAGTCTGCGCAACTGAGATCAAATGTTGATATCTCAATGCTCCACGGTCCAATCGTCATGAAATTTGGAAACAATTTTTAAAATTCGTTGTTCTTGAAATCTAAAGGCTATAATTAAGATCCGACGGTTCATTCATGAAAAATCACTACATGAACAAAGTAAAATTTAAATTGTGTATATGGAAATTAAACCAACTGAGTTAACAAATCGATCTTTATTTTCTGTTTATGAACAAAGGTTAGTATTTTATTTGCTATCATCTTTGATTATATATTTTTCTGTATTGATAAGTAGTAGACAAGTGTTGCTTGAATATTATTAATTATTAATTATTCTTGAAAAATACAATTTATACAAATTAATATTCCAGAAGAATATTTCTTTGGTCTGCTAGAGGAAGCACAACTTTATATTTTAAGTTATTACTCCAGAATAGTGTAATTTTATAAATCTAATATCTTACAAGAATATTATGTTATTACTCTTAAACATTAAATTTTTATATAGTTCAATATTTCAAAATAAGTTGTTGTTGCTCCATTAGAAGCAAACATTACTTTAATATTCTAAAAAAATATAAGAGTGTCTATTGTTCCTAAAGAGCAAATTTTTATAAAGTTTAATATATTTAAATTTATTTGTTGTTGCTCCTGAAAAAGTACAATATTATATTAATATTTTGGCATAATAATATTTGCTCTGAAAGAGTATAATTGTATAAGATCTAACATCTAGTATGATTTTTCTTATGATGAGTAAATATTTAAATAATTTAATATTTTAAATAATAATATATTGATGCTCCTAAAGTAGTACAACATTATATTATATTCCAGTCGAATATTACTTGATCTCGAAGAGTGTAATTTTATAAAATCTATTATTTTATAAAAAATATTGTATTAATACTACTGAAGATGTATAACATTACAAATATCAATATTTTTTAAGAATATTGTGTTGTTACTCTTGAAGAAATACAACTTAAGTAATCGAATATTATATGATTGCTCTTCAAGAAGCATAAATTTGTACATATCAATATTCTAGAAAAAATATTTTGTTGTTGCTTTTGAAGAATCACAACTTTACAATTTTTAGAATATTAATGTGGTGTAATATTAGAGTATTGATATTATTAAAGAAGTATAATAAACTTATGAGACAATTCTCCATTCTTCATTTCTCCATTATTATGAGACAAGAAACATGAACTTGTTTCCCAAATAAATGAAAAATATACTTACTAAATTATATTGAACCAGAAGTTCAATACTTCGAAATTTTATTGATTTGCAATAGCGGTTAAACTATCCCGGATCAATATGATGCGAATTGTTAATGAAAATAACTATTGAAAACCAGAAGATTTTTCAATATAATGAATTCTCACGTGATGTGTATTCTCATGGTATATAAACTTGTAGGTCTTCATTAGCTAAAATTGAGACTGAATTCTCTGTATTTCTGAAAATTATTTATGGTGATCTATGGGGCCCCATCATCCTCTATGTTGACCATCTAAATATTATTTGTATATAATAGATACATCTACTAGATGATTGTATGATGTTATTATTTGTAACTAGAAGTTTGCGAAATTACTTGCTCAATTTTTAAATTATGAGCATATTTTTCAGATTATACAACCAAGACAGTAATGTGTCTTGTCAAGTCTAGTAAGTCTAAATCTCAAACTTTTAATAAATATTAGTTGAGATGATGTTAAATTGTTTAGCAATATTGTTTGTCAACGCCTCCAATTAAATTTTAAACCATTACTATTGATAACAAAGTTCTTCCTATTTTTGTCTAGAGAATGCTATTTTATATGTAGAAATACTTCTACGCAACATGCCAATATCAAAGCTATCCCCCTATAGTTGGCTTATGGTCAGAGCCTAATATTACCTATCTAATGATTTTTGATAGTGTAATATATGTACAATCGGTACACCATAGTGCATTGAGATGGACATTACAAAATGTTGAGAATACATATTTAGTTTGGAACATTATAAAATATCTTAAGTCTTAACGGGTGATATTTTATAACACTGTATTTTTAATGTCATTTTGATAAGACAGTTCTCTCAACATTAGGGGAGAGAAATTAAGTAGTTGGAAATAATACATAAAAATGAAGCATATTATATTTTCTAGATCCTTGTACATGACAATACCAACCAGAAGTTCGATAAATAACTCATTTATAAGTTATACAGGTCAACAAATATGCACTGTACTCTTTTTCTTGACCAAGGTTTTGTCCCATTGGATTTTCCTGGATATTTTTGTAATACGATAACTTTAATGGCACATTAAAAGAATTATGTACTCTTTTTTCTTCACTAGGATTTTTTCCCACAGAGTTTTTTCTAGGAAGGTTTGAACGAGGTATATTCTATGTGTAATTGATATCCAATTGAAAGTGTTATGAATCTTATAGTTATGGATGTCCATAACCTATAAATCATTTGCTCTCATCATAACCATCGTGTGTTATAAATTATATATGAGAATCCTGAAGGGAACAACAACAAGATCTTTTTTTTAATATAATTGTATCAAACCATTATACTGACTACAGTCAACCAGATATAATGTATGAAGATGATATTGCTTGGAGGTTATAACATGGAGCACATTTCACTAGAATTGTTTTATACAAATTTTAAGAAGATGGTGACATTGAAAACATTGACGCATAAGATATAAACAGCTCGAGATACAAGTTTTTTACATTGATTAAAATTAGTGGGAGTAGTTGTATTCTTTTTTGTTCACTCAGGTTTTGTCCCGCTGGATTTTCTTAGACAATGTTTTAATGAGGTGACATTTGATTACTTCAAATTTTTGATAATTTTTTTTATTTGATTAGTATTTTTGTCCTATTGGGTTTTTAACAAATAAAATTTTTAACGAACCAGTTATTATGTAATAAGTCATTCAAAAGGGATTGTTGTAAAATTATAGATAATGATGAATGACTATTTAGTTGTTGTAGACACTAAAAATTAAATTAAATAAATTTATTAAAGCCCAAGTCTATTATGACCCGTTCGTATTAAAACTAACCTACGTAAAAAATCTGTCCTACTTTTATAATTGATAATTATTGGGTGGTTATAAATGGAAAGTGGGTAGTTTGAGATTTCTCTATAAATAGGATATCAAGTCCAAGAAAAATCACAAATTAAAATTTCGGCAGAAGAAAATCTAGTAGTACAGAAGCAAGTCCAGGGAGAAAATCTACAACCCGAAAGAAAATCCTAAACTCGAGAAATCTCAAGAAGATCAAAATCTTCTTCAAACTGAAGCAAGTCCAAGAAGAATCAAGATATTCTTCACAAATCAAATTCAAGTCAGGTCCAAGT
This sequence comes from Forsythia viridissima, assembly GCA_030279155.1. Lineage (NCBI taxonomy): Eukaryota > Viridiplantae > Streptophyta > Magnoliopsida > Lamiales > Oleaceae > Forsythia > Forsythia viridissima. The sequence continues at coordinate 38,625,579 of CM059040.1, forward strand.
ATTGAATGTTCAAACAAATCAAATTTTTGAAGTCCAGGATTCAAGCCACCACGTGGCCCATCGTCTTCAATACTCGGATCGTTAATAAGAGGATTCTGCAGCTACGCAGTCACAAGAAAATCATCCACTTTGTAATTTATCAAAATTATAATTTGCATCAATTTCTGTATTTTAATACACGAAATTTTTTGTACAAATTTCTTGGCACACCCAGTGGGACTTTTTTGTCCTCTCATCTTCCGATTCCGTGAAATCTTCAAGTCAACCACTACATCAACTATGGCAGGCAAAAAATCAAAGGAAATCATGACTCCATTCAAGGAAACACTTGCTGAACTTTTCCATGCAACCAGAGCCCAGACGAAGATTAAGAAAACTCAGTTGGTTTATCCACTGAGAAAGTTTTCTAACAAGGGCAAGGTCAAACTTTTCAAGCACAGGAAGTCCGGTTCCTGTTCTGCAAAAAAATCCAAGAACTTGGTAAAAAGTTCTCATTATGGCTATCATTCCAGTAACGGATCCGTGTCCAGATCCACACATGTCACTTCTCCATGAAAATGGGGTGATTATACCACCTCTAAAGAATTTCTCGAGCCAGTGATGGTAGCAAAAATGATACCTGACTCTGATGACGGAATTTAGCAAATGGCCTTGGCCATTGAAAAGCTAACAAAATCCCTACAAATTTCCACCCTTATGCATTGACTTGAACTGCAAAGTTCATTGACAGAAGATAGTCCACAAAATGCAAGCTCTCCAGGACTAAGGATCTAGAAATCCAAGAGCACCAACAGAAGCAAGATATGTATGACCGGACGATAGTGCAAAATGTGTTGCGTAATACCACTCAACTCTCTATTAGCTATCCGTCTGTCCGACAACTCCAACGATTGCTGACACAATCCGTGCCCAGTATGGTGGTTCACCACAATCTTCAATGGTTTAAGCTGAACCCTACATCCGTCAGATTGAAGAAATGAAGATGTCGCTTGGTTACCAACCTCCGAAGTTCTAATGTTTCGATGAAAAAAGAAACCTAAACCAACATGTTGCTCATTTCATTGAAACATGTAACAACATTGGGACCTACAATGACACAATGGCGAAGCAGTTTGTACGCTCCCTCAGAGACGTAACATTTGAATGGTATACAGACTTACCGGATGGATCAATTGATAGTTGGGATCAACTTGAACGGAAGTTCCTAACACGCTTCTATAGTACTAGGCGGACAGTTATCCTTCTGGAACTTACCCGAACAAAATAGAGTAAGGAGGAGCTGGTCGAAGAGTATATTGAAAGATGGAGAAACCTTGTTCTTAACTGCAAAGAACGTATCAGTGAAGCATCCTCCATTGACATGTGTGTCCAAGGTATGCATTGGGGACTACATTACAATCTCCAAGCAAATATGCCTCATGCTTTTGAAGAGTTGGCTACGCGTGCCCATGATCTAGAAATCCAGATTGCAAGACATGAAAGTTACTTACCCAGTGATCTACGTGACAAGAAAGATGCCAAGAAGGAAATCAAGAGGGATGGTAAGTCAGGTAAGCCCAAAGAGGCCATGACAATTTCTATTGTTCCTGCAAAATTCACTTTTCAAAAATCAGGCTCAAATCCAGACCCAAAGCCAAAACTGGAGTTCAGGCCTAACAAAGTACAAGTCCAAAAGAATGGTCTTCTTACTCTAAAGGAACTTGAAGAAAATGAGTATCCATTCTCAGACTCCAAGGTTTCCGAGATTTTAGATCAACTCCTTGAACAAAAGATAATCGAACTTCCAGCACCAAAAAGCCTTGAAGAGGCCGATCAAGTTGATCATCCTAAATATTGCAGATTTCATCAAATCATTAGTCACCCAGTGGAGAGATATTTTGTGCGAAAGGATCTTATTGTCCGCTTAGACAAAGAAAATAAAATCAAACTTGAAATTGGTGAAAATCCAACTGCCAGCTGTTCGATGATTTCGTTTAGATCATTTGATCCAATTCCCATTTCAAATAAAGGACAGACATTCTCTACTCTAAATGATGCTGGAAAGTCATTGTCCGAGGTAGCTGAATTTGGGCCTCAACTTCCAAAAGGAGCTATTCCGGTACAACTCAAAGTAGACAAAAAAGTCACCAACACGTATGTCTATCAAGAGATGGTCAAACCAGATAGAGGTAATTATCCAACCTTCTATAAAGTCATGATTGATGATCTAGATGTTTGGAACTCTAAGTCTGAAGATGAAATTGGTGATAGATGGTCTACTTTTATAAGTAAGAAGGAGAAATATCGAAGATCAAACGAAAGAGGTAAAAAATCATCTTCTGTACCTGTTGTAGGACTGACATTGGGGGCATGGAGTACTGAAGTTCAATCTATTAATGAAGTATCATCTAAAGAAAGTCAAGGGACATGGACTCTTGTTAAAAGATGCCACCAGAAAGCTCCATAGCTTCCAAGTCCTAACACCCATGACGAAAAACCAGAATCAAGAAGAAAGCCAAGAAACAGTCAAAAGAAGAAAACCAAAGTTAAAGCAAGAGCAAACAAAAAATCAATAGAAGCGGAGGCTACATCACGTCCTTTTTCTAGACCAGTAACCCCAGGAGAATATTTTTCTAAGAGTTTCTTTGACGAACAATGTTTCACCTCCAATGTCACCAATGTAGATGGAGGAAGTGAGTCAAAAAATGTACTAGGAGAGAGTTCGAAGACGAGGAAGGTCATTTCACAACTCAGTAACATTCATTCCAGCATGAGCCTGGCAGATGCTCTTAATCTCTCTTTTGATGATCGTATGGCTAATCGCAACATTGATTGATCCAGAAGCTTACCAAGGAAAAGTACTAGAACCAATTAAATCTACAACTTACCAAGATTGTGTGGCTACCATCACATTCAACGATGATGATTTACAACTTGGATCTCGCTTGCATAATAGACTATTATACGTTAGTGGTTATATCTGAGAATGTAAATTGTATCGAATAATGATTGATTGTGGCTCTACTGTAAACATTATGTCAATCAAAACAATGAAGAAGATTGGAATAAATGTTGGTGATCTATCAAAGAGCAATATCATGATTCAAGGATTCAATCAAAAGGGCCAGCGAGCCATTGGCATGATTCGCCTGAAGTTGCAAATAGGAGAGTTAAATTCCTCAACTCTCTTTCATGTCATTGATGCCAAAACATCAAATGAGTTGCTTCTTGGACGTGTTTGGCTGCATGAAACTGGAGTAGTGCCTTCAACTTGGCATTAATATTTCAAGTATAGCCGAGATGGAGAAGTCAAATATGTGGTAGCTGAGTCAAAACTATTTCTTAAAGAAGAATCTTATTTTGCAGATGCCAAGTTCTACTGGGAAGGTGATGAGTTTCATTCAACAGGATTGTCTACATCTGGATTTAAAATTAAAGAAGATACAAACAATGATGACCTACTTATTGTAGTGCCGTCTCATCAACTCATGACAGGTAGATCAAAACTTACTTGTGGAGAGCTTTCCAAAGGCAAACAACCTCAAACGACGTCAAATGTTAAGTTATTGAGAAAAGAATTAACTTTTTCGATACCCAACATTCATAAATTAGCTCTTCCCTATCAACTTGTTATAGTTCCAGAGACTAGCAAAGTTTCAACAGATATTCCGAATATAGAAAAGCTCCATATCTCTAATTTATCCAAACAAAACATGCCACATGTCAAAGAAGTTGAAGACCCGAAACAAACTTTTGAGGGACATTACAATTTGCAAGTTAAGAAGTTGTTCGAGAATGTCAGATTTGGGAAATGAGAGCCTCATGAACTAGGTGATCTTGATGCTGTTCATTTAGGTGGACGTGTTCCTTCAGATTTCGGTGGATCATTTATTGCACAACCAAAGTATGGATTGGGATATAATCCAGGTCCATCAAGAAAGATTAAAGTCAAGAAGGTGTCTTCAAATCCAATTATGATTCAAATCTATGAGAATGCTGAAAAAAAGCCAAAAGAGTCAAGACCTTCAGTAATTGATCGAATTCAAAGTGAAAATGTCAGAGTTTTAGTATTCGAAAGGCAGGAAAGAGAGACTTCCACAATAGCTGATCTAAGAGGTAGAACGTCCGTTTTTCAAAGGTTAAGTGGTGATTCTCTTACTTCTGTTCAAGTTGACAAAAATGTGCAGGCTTATCTAGAATTTTCTCAAAGACAGTCTACATTTTCTAGACTTGGAGTTAAAGACTTCTAATTCAAGTTTAAAGCCTCAACAGTCAAGAAGAAGGAATATAAATCGAAAAACTGTCTCATCTCAAAAGAATGATGAGGATAAAGAAAATGTATCAATTAATCACATTACTTTCGAAGAAGCCTCTGACTCAGTTTCTGAATTTGAAAATTCAACCACAGTAAATGAACCTGAACCAGTTCCACCAACATTCGAAGAAGGGAGGCAAGCTACCGTGGATGATTTGAAGTAGTTAAATAGAAGAAGATATGAGACCAGTGTTCGTAAGTGCTCTTCTCAGTGAAAAGGAGGAATCTGAGTACTTCAACATGCTCTAGGAATACAAAGACGTATTTGCATGGTCCTACAAAGAAATGCCAAGGTTGGATCCTAAAGTTGCAATGCATCATCTTGTGGTAAAGCATAGAGTTCGCCTGATCAAACAACCCCAAAGAAGATTCTAACCAGAATTGGTTCCACAAATTCAAGTAGAGGTCAACAAACTTATTGAAGCAGGGTTCATACGTGAAGTTAAGTACCCAACTTGGATTGCTAATATCGTTCCAGTCATGAAAAAGAATGCGCAATTAAGGGTCTGTGTTGACTTTCGAGATCTGAATCAAACTTGTCCTAAAGATGATTTTTCACTTTCGAAAATAGATTGATGGTGGACGCTACTACTGGATACGAAGTTCTATCTTTAATGGATGGGTCTTCAGGGTATAATCAAATTCGAATGAATCCAAAAGACGAAGACCTCACGACATTCTGTACTCCTAAGGAAATATATTGTTACAAGATCATGCCGTTTGGATTAAAAAATGCTGGAGCAACTTATCAATGGGTGATACAAAAGGTCTTCGATGATATGATACATAAGCAAGTGGAATGCTATGTGGATGACTTTGTTGTCAAAACAAAGAAATGAGATGATCATCTACAAGACTTGCGGTATGTTTTAAAAAGACTCCGGCGTTACCAGTTGAAAATGAATCCACTAAAGTGTGCATTTAGTATTACTTCTGGAAATTTTTTTGGCTTTATTGTTCGACATCGAAGTATTGAAATAGATCAATCAAAAAATTGATACTATAATCAACATGCCAAAGCCAAGTAATTTGCATGAATTGAAAAGTCTTCAAGGAAGATTGGCATACATTCGAAGATTTATCTCCAATCTTGCTGGTTATTGCCATCCATTCAACAGGCTAGTCAAGAAAGACGTGCCATTTGAATGAGATGATACTTGTCGAAATACTTTCCAAAGCATTAAACAATATTTATCTCACCCATCGTTGCTCACAGTTCCAATCCCGAAAAAGCCATTGACTCTCTATGTTGCAGCACAAGAATCTTCTTTAGGTACACTTCTTGTCCAAATCAATGACGAAGGAAAAGAAGCAATATATTACTTAAGCTGGACATTGGTAGGTGCTGAAATGAAGTATTCGCCTATTGAGAAAATCCGCCTTGCATTGATTTTTGCAGCTAAAAAGTTGAAGCATTACATGTTAGCACACACAATCAATATTGTCTCAAAAATTGACCCATTAAAATATATAATGTCCAGACCGATTCTTTCTGGGAGGATAGGAAAATGGGCACTTCTATTGTCTGAGTTCGACATCAAATTCATTCCACAAAAGGTCGTTAATGGACAAGCTTTAGCAGATTTCCTTGCTAATCATCATATTCCACCAGAATGGAAACTTCTTGAAGACTTTCCAGACAAAGAAGTTTTTTGTACTGAAGTTATACTTTCATGGAGGTTATTCTTTGATGGTGTAGCTCGAAGATATGGTGCTGGAGTAGGAGTTGTATTTGTTACTCCCCATGATCAATTCATGCCCTATTCATTTACCTTGACAGAAAAATGTTCCAACAAAATGGCAGAATATCAAGCTCTTATTATTGGTTTGGAAACAGCACTGGATATGGAAGTCAATCAACTAAAAGTCTTTGAAATTCTTTGTTGATAATCAACCAACTTCTTTTCAAGTATGAAGTCTAAGATTTAAACATGAAGCCATATCATGAATATGCATTAACACTCCTAAAACGATTTGAATCAGTAAAAATCAAATTCATACCCAGGAATGAAAAAAGAGAAGCAGATGCCTTGGCTAATTTGGCTGTTGTTCTGGCCAGGTCAGATGAGGATTTTTCCTATCCAGTATCAATTGTTCAAAGATGGATGATTCCACAACTGCTGCCTGAAATCTTGAAGAGAACAATAATGTTGAAATTATTGGCAAGGAAGTGGATAATTAGAAGCAACTGTTAATTGATTATCTTCAACATCATAAATTACCTGATAACTCTCGTCGTAAAACAAAAATTCGGAGACGTGCTTCTCACTTTATATTCTATAAGGACACACTCTATCGGTGCTCGTTTGATGGATTATTCTTTCGATGCTTAAGTAGTGAGGAAGCGATACATGCCCTGGAGGAAGCTCATTCTAGAATATGTGGTACTTATCAATCAAGACCTAAACTCCATTTTTGGATAAAAAGAATGGGATACTATTGGCCGACTATGGTTCAAGAATCTATGAATTTTGCAAAAAAATGCGAAGCTTGCCAAGTCCATGCAAAATTTTATTCATCAACTTCCAGAGCTATTACATTCGACAATAGCTTTCTGGCCATTTGATGCATGGGGTCTTGATGTGATTGGACCCATAACACCGAAGTCTTCAGCTGGGCATTCCTACATCATTGTCGGGACTAACTACTTCTCTAATTGGGCCGAAGCTATACCATTGATGGAAGTAAAGAAAATATCGCAGATTTCATTCGCGGTCAAATAATTTATAGGTATGGAGTTCTTTGATACATCATCACTGATAACAGAAAATCATTCTGCAATAGCCACATCAATAATCTTTGCACCAAGTTTGGATTTAGACAATACAACTCGTCCATGTATAATGCTGCAGCTAACGGATTGGTAGAGGCATTCAACAAGACCCTGTGCAATTTTTTGAAGAAGGTTGTATTCAAACCTAAAAGAGACTAGAATGAAAGAATTGATGAAGCTTTGTGGCTTATTGCACTACTTATCGGACTCTAACACAAGCTACCCCATATGCCTTGGTATATGGTGTTAAAGCTGTACTTTTCTTAGAGTGTCAGATTCCATCATTACGAATTGCCATCCAAGAAGGCTTGACGATAAAGAAAAATGCCCGTTTTCGACTTGAAGAGTTGGAAGCTTTGGATGAAAAGAGATTAGAAGCTCAAATGCACATGCAATGTTATCAAGCCTGGATGGCAAAGTCTTTCAATAAGAAGAGTACGACAAAGATCATTTCAAGTTGGAGATTTAGTACTTTCAGTACGCGGGCCTATTATAATTACAAAAAAGACAGGGGGCAAGTTCCAACCTAAATGGGATGGGTCGTTGTCGTCACTCATGTGTTCACCAATGGGGCATAAAAGATCGTGGACAAAGATGGATTGCAGATTAGACCTATTAACGAAAAATTTCTGAAGCGTTTTTACGCTTAAAGTTTGATTTATTTTCCTTTGTAAAAAAATGTGTAATGCTCCTAGCCCGCAAGAGGATAAACTGTGAACGGCTATAAAAGAAAAAAAAATCTTATAATGTTTGAAATAGTTTGGATAAAAAAAATTCATATATATGAATCCAAGTTCAGTCAAAATCGATAATCATATTTATATTTCTTTATTTGTCTTGGCATAAAAAAAGATGATACAAAATAGAATAAAAAAAAGAAGAAGAAATGTAGAGTGTCAGCTCAAAAGATCAATCACTTTCAACTAGTTGCAAGAATATGTCTTCAAAAGTCTTCCTCTCCTGATCGATGGATTCTACGTTGGCGATATTTCTAATTTGTGCTTGTCTCAAAGTGATCTTGGCCTCTTCCGTTTGATCCAAATTTTCCTTACGAGTCTGAAGTTCATCACGGAGTTTGTCCAGCTAGGAAGCCAATTGGTTAGTCTTATTTTCCAAAGAAGAAAATATGACCATCTCTATATCTATTCGACTGTTCAAAGGCTCCAATTGCTGGTCTCTTTCTTCTAAAGTCTGACACTCTAAGATTTGCTTTCTTTTGGAAAGATAAGTATCAACTCTTTTAAGAAACACTTCCATACGCTTTGTCAAAGGTGCTAGATCCGCTTGAAATGATTCGATGATCAAGTTTTGAAGCCTCTGATTTCTTTTATCCCACCAAGTCCTAAGATTTATAACATCCGTGAATGACTTCTTAAGATACTTAGTCATGGCTTCTCGAAAAACATCTTTTAGAAAAGAAGAGTTTTCAGTAATTCCAAGCAAAAGTTCAGACATGGAAGAACAAATTGGTGCAATCTCACGATTGTTTATATTTGAAGTAGGAACAACAATCAAAGACAACGAAGATGAGGTAACAGGTGCTTCTTGTCTGTTCTCTGAAATCTTGATTATTGAAGTTCTAGAATTTACTTCTTCCTCATCATTAATATCTGCCAACTTAGATGTCAAAAATACCACCATTGATATGACTAGGATAATAGCAAGGAAGATCTTTCGAGCCATTAAGGCCATCAAGTGCATCAATCATGTCAAGATTCTCACTGGTATGATCCAGTAAAGGACTTGGACTTGTGTAGAAATTCAGCTCTTTGGAAATTTTTTGAAATCCTTCAAAAAAAAAATGATGAAGAGAAGTTCGTACCGATATATCAAAAAGCCAGGTAAAATAATAACGGTCAGATATACACATGCGTTCTGTGTTTGAGGTGACATGTCTAAATTTTTGTCTATGGGATGCTCAAGTCCATTTTTGAAGTTTCAGCACAGGCTTCGTGGTTGCTTTGAATAGATTGAGGCTTTTTCAGTCGTATCGACTGTTTTCGACGGTGTACCAAAGAAAGGGTAGTCTGAAGTCAAAAGTTGATACATTAAGGAAAACAAAAGAACATAAAAAAGGAATTTAAATCATACATGATCTTCAGAACTGCTATCTTTCGGAACAAGAGTTGCTACAAGTCTCCGAGATGCTTGATCTCCGAAATTAGTGTCTTCTAAAACCAAAATTATCCCAGGAATCTTCTCTACACACTCTGAAGAGGAAACGTTTCCTGTTGAAGGGAACGTAAATTTAAGCCTCTTAGGACCTCCTTCATCTAGAACATCCAATGCTCTTTTCTGAAATGTTCTTTGGGAAGCTACACGGGAAGTGTTGATATCTTTGGATTTGTCATTTTTCATATGCTTTGGTATAGGTACGGGTTGCTCGAGTCTAAAGTCTGTATCCTCACTGGATAATAACTCCTTCACTTGAACATTGTTCAATCTTGGAAGTACTTCATTATTCCACCAGTCTTCGTATGCAGAATCAAATTAATTTTGTATATTATTGGTTCTCCCTGGAATATGGAATGAACATCCACTCCCTACTTGTGTCAAAGATAACCAAGCAATTTAAAAAGTCATTGGATTTATTACTAAGTTCGTATCTTTTGGTGAGCCCGGAAGTTTTTTTTTGAAGCCTTGTTGCCTTCCAAATAGATGAGGGTTATATGCTTTAAGAATGTATAAACTAGATCCTCGGTGATAAGAAACAAATCCAGGTCGAATGCTAGTCATAAACTCTAAAATCTCTGTAGACATATCGTCCTTATCCGTGCGTATACCACAATGAGGAGGAAAATGAATAGGATTCCAACAAAAATCATTAAGATACATCATTCCATGAACAAGTTCTCGACAATCGAACATGTCAACTTCCCAAGGCTGGAGATCATTTAAAGTTTCGACATATCTTCTAATAATAGGACGACCAATGCTTTTGTCAATGTTGCTGTAGATTCATCGAAGAAAATAGGTTGCAGGCCAAACATATATAAAATGTCCAGGAAATGCATTATTGATCAATCCAATGTCATGACCTGCTACATAATTTGATGTTTCTGTAAGTCCTCGGTAAATACTAGCCAAAATAGGAGGAACTAAACTGTAAGTCGACTTGGCAGCCATTCTGGAAGCTATTTTGAAAGTCCCAACTCTAAGATAGTCATCTCTAGAAGGAAAAATGAAACTACAAAACCAAAGAAAAAGATAGGCCGCTATTTCTAACTCTTCTTCCTCATCAACAGATAAAGAAGAGTTCCAATGACTCATGTCCTTGCACAAAATATCTTTTGGCTTGTCTGTGACAACGGGTCTCCGTATCCTGTCTTTTACTATTCATTGACCTTCTTTATGTGACTTCGATTCCATAGCCTTCTTGAAAGGCTTACTCTTCCGAGGATTTGAAACACAATCGTCTTCTTGGAACCAAAGCTCAATCCAGTCGGCATGGTGAATTCGATCAGTTTTCTTTTTATCGACTATCAGTGAGTATGCTTTAAACAAATATGAGCAAGATCGGGAAAGCAAATTAAACAGTTCCAAAAGGCTTGGAACCACCTCCTTATAATAATCACCCCTAATAGAGAGTCTAGTGATTTTTTAAATATCCCAGAAAGAAATACCAATTTCTCCATTTGTGGTTATAAATGTATTGGTGTCCAGATACCAAACTTTACAAAGAGCTCTGTACATAGAATTGGGATAGGAATATTCCTTTGTAGTAGAATAAACTGTAGAAGCTAACTCAGGAAAATTCATTTTGACTAAGAGTTTATGGATCCAAACCGACCACTCCCAAAACTTCGGAAGGAAAAAAGCTTTTCCACGACTGCTAAGTGTACTTCTCCATTTTATTTCTCTTTGATTAATCCTCTCGTAAATGATTGCTCTCAGAATAATCGTCATATCTTGAGAATGATGTAGAGGGGGACCTAAAGAAGGATGTTGGACGGCATCCGAATTCCTCTAGTGATTACTAAAAATATGCATGTGCAGCTCCTTTAAAGGAACACATAAAGTCAAAGGACATGGCATCGACCTGTGGATAGTAAGCTTGAGCTCTCCTGTGGCGTTGGTCTAACTGTGATACTTCAAAATTGTCTTAGGAAAGTAAAGAACTTTGCACTTCCATGGTAATTTCCGATTCTCTTTGTTTTTAGAATTTGATTGTGTCATTCCTACAAAATTAACAAACAAACAAAGAAACAAAATAGTAAATAAATAAATAAATAAAAGGGCAAACAAGAAAACAAAATGACAATAAAATAGTCAAAGAAACAATTAAAAAAAAAAGGGTCCATAATTTAAAGTAATTATGGACACTAAATTTTCTGAGTTCGTTAATGTCCTATATCTGGGAAGGTAAATCCTTTAAATCCTCCATCTTGAAAGGGTGACTCTTCGGGGAATATCTAAAAATATATGTTCTGAGTCTCTATTTCCAGGTCTTCTAAGCCTCTATCTTGGAAGGCTGAGTGTTCGAGAAATATCTAAAAAGATACATTTCGAGCCTCTATTTCCAGGCCTTCTAAATCTTCCGTCCTAGAAGGGTGAGTCTTCGGGGAATATCTAAAAAGATACATTCTGAACCTCTATTTCTAGGTCCTCTAAATCCTCCAACCTGGAAGTGTGAGTCTTTGGAGAATATCTAAAAAGATACGTTCCGAGCCTCTATTTCCAGGTCTCTAAATCCTCCATCTTGGAAGTGTGAGTCTTTGGAGAATATCTACAAAGATACATTCCAAGCCTCTATTTTCAGGTCCTCTAAATCCTCTATCCTAGAAGGGTGAGTCTTCGTAGAATATCTAAAAAGATACGTTTCGAGCCTCGATGTCCAGGTCTTCAAAAAAAAAAATTCCAAAATACATATATCTTACTAATTTTAGAATTTCTCAAATTTTTTAAGATTATAAATTTCATAAAAATGATTAAAAAAATTATTAGTTCTTTGCACTAAATCTTTCAAGTGTTTTAAGATTTAATGTATGGAACGACAAGTCTCCCAAATACTTAAAATGCTTTTGACTATGAAAGTTCTGGTCATTGGTCCTTAATACAAAATCTTCTAAACTTCTAAAACACCCCATCATGGAGATATTTATCTCACAACTAAAATCATTCGAACCTCAAAATTTCTAGTCTACTCCAAAGATCCTATCAACAAAATAAAAAAAAATAGTGAATATTTAAAATGAATAAATAGTTCAAATTTACAAAAGTTTGAAGTAAAAAAAATGAAAACTGTAAAAAAATGAAAACTTGAAACCAAGTATTTGTTTGTGAAAAAATAAAAAAGACATAAAAGTCAAAACACAATCACATGCTGACATGCACACAGTAAAACACACACAAATAATCATTATACACATTATTTATAATAACATAAAACATACACACCACATGATATAGACACTGCACAAATTTGATACATATATTAATACACGTATATGTTATATCTATATCTATATATCAACATCTATATATGTTTATGTAAAAAAAAAAAAAAAAAGAAGATAAGAGGGTGAAAATAATAATGGCGCTTCAAGATTGTTTTTCTCACTGTGCAGTAACTTTTGAGCCATTAGTTATTATTGTAAAACAAAACAAAATAAATTGAAAACAACTTTTACCTGCCACAAGAATTTGTTGTTTGCCTTTTGCACTTCAAATTTCACACAGAAATCAAATTGAGCTCTATTAAAATGTCAATCACAATTCGTCATAGATGAATTTATAGTAAGAGACTTCGTTTCCTGAAAGTTTAAAGTCTATTTGGACTTAAACTCTTCAAAGAGAAATTGAAATTTTAATAAAGTCTAACTGTTGACAATAAACGTGATATAAAAAAAATCATCAAGTTTTAAATCAAATTCAAAATTTTAAAATTCAATAATTATCTATTTATTTTTATAAATTGATAAATCTTGAGGAAACATTTGTAGACACTAAAAATTAAATTAAATAAATAAATGGGCTTGGCCTATTAAAAACAAATAGTCCATTTAAATTTATTAAAGCCCAAGTTTATTATGACCCTTTCGTATTAAAACTAACTTACGTAGAAAATCCATCCCATTTTTATATTTAATAGTTATTGGGTGGTTATAAATAGAAAGTGGGTAGTTTGAGATTTCTCTATAAATAGGACATTAAGTCCAAGAGAAATCACAAGTTAAAATTCCGGTAGAAGAAAAGCTAGAAGTACAGAAGCAAGTCCAGAGACAAAATCCACAACTCGGAAGAAAATCCTAAACCCGGAAAATCTCAAGAAGATCAAAATCTTCTTCAAATTGAAACAATTCCAAACCGAGTCCAAGAAGAATCATAATCTTCATCACAAATCAAATTCAAGTCAAGTCCAAGTATTGAAGGTTCAAACAAATCAAATTTTCAACATGTTTCGAAGTCCAGGATTCAAGCCACGTGGCCCCTCGTCTTCAACACTCAGATCATTTATTAGAGGATTCTGCAGCTACGCAGTCATAAGAAGATCATCCAATTTGTAATTTATCAAAATTCTAATTTGCAGCAATTTCTGTATTTTAATACATTAAAATTCGTTGTACAGTTGTACTAGATATTTATGTAGTTATCTACTTACTTTAGAAGAGTGAATTCTAATAAAGTTGTAACTCCCTTTGGAACATTATAAATAATGGTCATTGTTATAAAAAATTTACATATTTGAGTTTTTACTATCTCTATTCTCTTCTATTTTTCATTCTATTTTTCTAGTTTCATAACAAGATTGTATATATTTGTAGTGATGTCAAATGGGCCGAGTGACTCGTGGGCTTGCCGGTTAGGTCCATTTTGGCTCAGGCTCATCGTGAGATGAGTCAGAGCATGGGCCGAGCAAAAAAAAAAGGTCTGAGCCAGCTCGTCTAGGCTCATGGGCAAGTCCCACGAGCTTGGGCCATGAGCCACAATCCACGAACTCATTTGGTCCAGGCTCGTTTGCCTAATTTTTTTTTTCCTTCGCTTACTTTTATAAAAAATTGTATACGTAACAATTTGTTTGTATATAATTTTAATTCTGCCTACATTAAAAGTAACAGGTTATAAGACCAGAAAAATGAGGAAGATTTCAAATTTTTAATTAAAAAAATTTCTCATACTTTCTTTTTTTTTTATTTTAAAATTCTCGAAAACAATATTTAGTTCAAACTCAAATAAAAAATGAGCCAGGCTCGTGGGCTACTCAGCTCAACTCCTTTGGCCTACGAGCCAAGGGTCGAATCGAACAACCCTTGTTGGGAAAAGCCGAGCCTGAGCTTAGCTCGTTCCTACACGAGCAAAGCCAATTACCACTCCTATATATTGGAGAATTGAGAATTAATGTTGAGTATATAATAAATTGAGAGACTGTGAAAAAAATGTGTTTGCAGGGGGTATTTATAGGAAAACAAAACTGCATTTAAAAAAAATAAAAAAAGGCTACAAGTTGTGCAAGTAACTGTCACAAAAATGTGACTGCCTAGGCCACGAGCCATCCCACGTTCGTGGGTAAGGCCCACAAGCTTGGACAAGCCAGTTCATCCATGTGCCAAGCCCTTTATTTTTTATTTTTGGGTTCGGCGATGAACCCAAGCCCATTATTGACCGAGCCAAAGTGGGCCGAGTTGGCATGCCCAAGAGTTGTTTGACCCATTTTACACCCCTAAGTTTACATAAAATATCGATTCGGCTTGTCGACTAGACCCATTTTACACCCCTAAGTTTACATGAAATTTCGATTGAGTTTAAGAGTCAAGATATACCATAGATCATTTATTTTTTCCAATGTTATAAAAAGGGTGCCTAGGCGTGGCTCCCACATCTCGCTAAGGCTATAGGTGCGCAACTAAACAGCCGACTGTGTTTTTTAATAAAAAAAGGCACTTGCATTTTTTTTGAATTTTTTTCAACTTTCTATACAATTAAAATAATATTAAAAATAAGAAAAATGTTTTTTTCACGCATCGTTCTCGACTAGGCTCAAAAAGCTTAAAACTTGATATCCACACCCAGCCACTTTTCGTTTTTTAAAACACTGATTTTTTTTGCATGAAATTTTCTTGTCATTGTCAAGCATAGTAAACATATATGGAAATATAATTTTGCATAATAAGATGATAGCCTGATAGGTTGTGTCAAGGTCGATCTAAACTCAATTAAATTTAAGTCATCCCTTAATTTGCATGAAATCTCGATTGTGTGATGTTGAGTTTCCGTGATGAACTCAAAAATGCTTTATTTTTGTAGCCATTGAAATTTGTCTGAATGTAGTTTGGTATGCATAAATTGAGAGCTTATTAGGGATATATATGATATTTCAATTGTAAATGTTAGAATGAACAATAATAGCATACAATATAGTGTACCTACTGTAAGAATTAATGTCCAAGATCCAACTAGTTGGATCGGACTTAATAATTTATTAGACCAAATTATTTAATTAGATTAAATAATTGGGCCTGTTTGTTGATAAGTTTTAGTTAGACTAGAACTAGACCTAGGGTTAGCCCTGTCTATAAATACAAAGGCACAACTGATTTAGTAAAACAAGAGTTGATATTTAATTACTTGCTAGCACAAGCAAAAGACAACTCAATACAATTACTCCCAAAAGTTCCGCTTTCATCTGTTCTTGATCGTGGAAGTCCAGACTTGTTCTTGCTGTGTGGATTACCATTAGAGGCTGGACAATTGGACAACTATGGTATTGAAAATCGCATCTCAAGCCAATCAGATAATCAGATTTTACGGTATTCATCAAAGGTAAACTTCTATTACGAATTCTATCTAAGTATAAGGTTGATCCGGCTTAAAAGAATTGTAGATTTAATTTCCTCTATGCATGTATACCTCAATTCTTTATAGTAGTATTAGAACCCACCTTGTTACTTGTTAGAGTTCATTAAACTATTTTGATGAATCGAACAATAATTGTTATTGGCATATTAATTTGATTTGAGTTTTGACAGTAAATAAAAATTGTGATTTTTTTTTAGAAATCTGAATATGATTCATATTTTATTTTGGAATTAATTTTATTAAAAAAAGGGGGGAGAGATGGCGACCGCGGTGGGGCTTTGGAAGTCGTCGTTGCCGGAGTTGGTAATAACAGGCAGGGGACTGCCGCTACGAAACTAGTGGTCGCCGCCGCTGATTTTGTAGCGGCAAACCCAACGCACCGCTGCTATAAGTAGCAGCAGCACTGGCCCAGGTTATTAAACAAAAAAAAAGTCTAATAGCAATGGCGCCAGCCAGAGACAGTGGCCACCGGTGTGACCACTGTCGCCAACTCGACCGGCGGCGCCAGTGGTTTTCCGCGTCGCCATGGTTGAAACCTCAAAGAGGGTTTCGGCCATTTGATTTGGGGACAGTGGCCTTTCGTGCAATTTTAGAAATTGCATAGAAAGCCCTCTAATTTCAAAAGGAGTTGAAAGAGCCTCTTGTGCAATTTTTGAAATTTAATAAGAATGGATTACTTTTAAAATTAAAAGAGGACATTATGTGCAATTTTGAAAATTGCATTAAAGGTCTTAAATTCTAGAGACTGATTGTGCAATTTTAGAAATCACACATTAAGTCCTCAAACTTTAAAAAGAAAAATAGGGTATTAATTTTTTTTTGAAAAAATTGTAATTATAAACTTATTTAATGTTGGTCAAATATTCAAAATTAAATTAAAATAGTTTTTAAAGCATATTTTGAATTTCTGGCCAGATTAAACTTTAACTTTTTGCTTTATAAAATGTAATTTTGACCCTATACAAATTTTATTCTCAATTAGAGTATGACTTTAAATTAGAAGATAAAATAGATTTTGAAAATCTCTTTTATCAATAAAATTAATATTTTATTGTTGAAAAATTAATTGATTAGATTAATTATTTAATTCCATCTAATCTGATCCAAAATGTCTAAAAAATTTAGACTTATACTGTCAAAGTTGCAAATTTAGAAATTAATATATTTTTAATATTAGATATTAAAATGAATATTTAGTGAATGATTATGGACTCGATCCATATGGTTGGTTGTATAGTTAATTATTTCTGTTGATTGTTGGTTGGGTCTGCGAGCATATTATTTAATTAAATGGGCAGGCGAGCTTATTATTTATTTAATTGAGTTTTTGAACTCTTTATTTAATATGGACCTGCTTGTTCATTTATTTGTGCATGCGTACCAACTAGTATAGGATACAGGTTGCAGTTGGGCCACGAGAAAGCAACTAGTATATGATACATGTTGCAGCAAGAGATGTAGATGTTTGCATTAATCATTCGATAAATGAATGCAACGTCCCTTAGGAATTGACTGATCTTCCTTTTGGCTCAAAAATATTAGATAGATAAAGTCCATAAACATCCACAATTGTTATTATTATGTATGATTGATTGCATGTTAGATGTTAATTAATATATATAAATATGATGAGACAAACCCCTCTTTATCAAAAATATTAAATCCGTATTAAATAGTTAATACAACGTGCCTTCTATTGCTATAGTGAAAAATCGGAGTTCATTATCGATGTCAGTTTGTTGAGTCACTCAAGACTGCTCGCTCATGGATATGTTTATCACTATGAAACATTTGATGTTTCTGAACAATGGGTCGAATTTAACTAAAATTTTATTTTTTGTTGAGTCATTCAAGGAAATAGAATTTTAAGGGCACAATCAAATAAACATATAAGATGTGTGTGACAATAAGTTATCTACTTGATGATTTAGGAGTCACATAGAGATGTGATTAATAGAAGTATCTACTTAAATATTTTATTAGGATTTTTTGAGTTACTCAAGGTTCTAATAAAATAAAAGGGATCATAGCCCACTAGAAATCTAACTGGTTCTATTGATTAATGTTTGAGGGTCATTAATTCAATTTAAACAGTGAGAGTATAATTAATTTAATATACGTCTATAATTAAATTAATTTTCTGTATTTATTTAATTGTTCTATCTTGTTATTTAGTTGTTGAATCATGAGTAACCATATAGGTTTGATAGGCGTATTGGATGCCAACAAACACAACATACCAAATTTTCTGGATTGACACCACAATATGAGAATTGTTCTCAAGCATGAAAAAGAAAAATTAGATATATCATTGAGCAGCCAAAACTGGAAGCTCCTACTGAGGAGGCTTCACCAGAGAATGTGCAAGTTTATGCTAAATACGGTGATAACTATAACACTGCAATATGTGATACTTGCAGTATATCACCTGAGTTAGAAAAACAGCACGAGGGTATGGATGCCTATACCAAAATATATCATTTCAAGGAGTTGAATGATGTACAGTCACGGACTGAACAGTATGAGACATCCAAAAGGTTATAAAGAGGTATGATGGTAAAAACATCTTCAGTCGGTGCTAATGTATTGAAGATGATTAGTTATATTGAAAAATTAAACCAATTGAGTTTTACCATAGACCACGAGCTAAGTGTTGACTTAGTTATGCAATCCCCACCTAATAAATTTTCACAGTTCATTATGAACTTCAACATGAAGAAGATTCAGTGTACCCTACTCGAGCTGGTAAACATGTTGAAAACTGTTAAGCCTAAGTGAATGAGTAAATTTTGGCCATTGACACTTCTAAGAGCATTAAGAGAAAATCTAAAGGGACCTTTTAGAAAGGATCCAAGAAGGCCAAAATCTGTTGAAAAATAGTTAAGCAAAGACAAATCCAAGTCTGATGATCCGTGTTTTCACTGTGAAAATAAAAGGACATTAGAAGAGGAATTGCAAGGCATAAAAGATAAAACTAACAACTCAAATCTTTGGCATTACAGACTCGGTCATATAAATAGAAATGCATCACTAAGTTACATAAAGATGGATAATTAGATTCAAATGATTATGAATTATTTGATAAGTGTGAATCATGCCAGTTGGGCAAAATGACCAATACACCCTTTTCTGGAAAAGAGATTCGGAGTTACAGATATCTTAGGTCTTGTACATATTGATGTACATGGACAAATATCTAAAGATGCTAGAGGTGGCTTTTCTTACTTCATCACATTTATAGATGACCATTCTATATATGATTTCATCTACTTGATAGAATTCAAGAGTGAAATCTTTGAAAAGTTCAAAGAATTCAAGTAAGAAGTAGAAATGCACACTTATTCTAACACTTAGATCTGATCGAAGTGTAGAATATTTGAAGGGTGAGTTTTTAGACTATCCAAGAGAGAATGTGATTCTCTCACAGTGGACTCCACCATATATACCACAGTAAAATGGTGTATCTGAAAGGAAAAATCGCACTTTATTTAATATGGTGCGACAGTTTTTCCAATTTTTTTGGAGATATGCACTTAACATTGCATGTTATACACTAAATTGTGTCCTATCTAAATCGGTCAATAAAACTCCATACGACTTATGGAAATGGAAAAAGACCCGATCTTTCATACATGAAGGTTTAGGGATGCAACGCTTATGTGAAGCGCGCTGAATTGGGTAAGTTAAGAGCTAAATCTGATAAATGTTTATTTGTAAAGTATCTAGAGTAAACTGCAGGATACTACTTCTACAATTCCATCGAGATGAATGTCATCATATCGAAACTTGCTGTATTCTTAGAGAAGACAGTGGGAGTAATGTAGATCTTGAAGAGGTTCAAGAAGCTACAAATAAAATTGACCAATTAGATGTTCCAATGGCTGAGCTTGCATCTGATGAAGCACATATTAAGAAAGTGGGAACCACCAGTTCCCAAGGACCACCAGCACCGTGTAAGTCGAGCGGAGTCATTCACTTTCCTCTGAGATACGATCTCCTGATTACTAGTAATGTATTACTAATCAAGAAAGATGAACCTACTACTTACGCAGAATCGAAGTCAAGTGTTGAATCAAAGAGATGGCATGAAGCCATGGAATCCAAGATGAACTCTATGTACGAAAACAAGGTTTAGACATTGGTTGACCCGCTTGAAGGGGTAAAACCTATAGGCTGTAAATTGGTTTACAGGAAAAAGGTCGACATGGATGGTAATGTTCATACTTACAAGGCAAGATTGGTTGCGAAGGGTTACAAGTAAAGACAATGGATTGACTTTGACAAAACTTTCTTACGAGCAGCCCTGTCTAAGTTAATTCGGATTCTGTTTGCGATAGTAGCATACCATAACTATGAGATGTGACAAATGGATATCAAGTTTGCATTTCTTAACGGAATCTTATCGAGGATGTGTACATGACACAACCTGAAGGTTTTGAATCCACATGGCCAAACAAGGTATGCAAACTATAGAAATCTATATATGGATTAAAGCAAGCATTTCAAAGCTGGAATCTTTGTTTTGATGAGACAATCAAAATGTTTGATTTTATCAAAAATGAAGATGAACCATGTGTGTATAAAATGTTAGTGGGAGTAAAGTCGTATTTCTAATTTTGTATGTAGATGACATACAATTATTAGGAAATGATGTCCCAATGCAAAAATCAGTAAAATTGTGGTTATCCAAAAATGTCTCCATGAAAGATATGGGAGAGGCAGCGTACATTCTCAGTATAAAGATCTATAGAGATAGATCTAATAGAATGCTTGGCCTATCTTAGACTACTTACATAGATAGAATCTCGAGAAGATTTAGCATAAAAGAGTCCAAGAGAGGACTCTGTCCCATCGGGCATATGATCTATCTCTCAAAAGAGATGTGTCCAAAGACACAAATAGAAAGAGATCACATGGATAGAATTTCTTATACATCAGCAATGTGATCTATCATGTATGCCGTGCTATGTATTCGACTGGATGTTTCATATGCTATGAGTATCACAAGCAGGTTCCAAGCGAACCCTAGCGAGAAACATTAGATCATGGTCAAGAACATTCTTATGTGTTTAAGAAGGACTAAAGACATGTTCTTAATGTATAGAGAAAAATGAACATAGAGTTCAAGGTTATGCCAATGCCAGATTTCTGTCTGATAAAGACAATAGTAAGTCTCAAATCTGGATATGTATTTACTTTAAATGGTAGTGCGGTCAGTTGAAAATGTTTCAAACAAGAAACGATTGTTGATTCAACTACAGAAGTCGAATATATAGCTGCTTCAGAAGCAGCAAAGGAAACGGTCTAGATCAAGAAGTTCATTACTGAACTTAGAATAGTTCCTAGCATTGTTGATCTAATAACGTGTATTGTGATAACAATGGAGCTATCGCACAAGCGAAGGACCACATGTGTCTCATCAATGATCTAGATATATATTGAGGCAATATCATCTCATTAGGGAGATAATCTTAAGAAATGACATAAAGATAGAACGGGTCCTAACATACGATAATGTAGCAGATCCTTTGACAAAGTTGTTGTCCCAGCACAAGCATGATGGTCATGCAAATTTTGATGGTATTAAGATACCTAAGTGATTAGATCTAGTTTGTATGAGACATTTTGTGATATACTCATTGTTAGACATTGAAGTATATGAACAAAATGATTAACTAAATGCTTGTCTACATTTTAATGGCAGATCTGTTATTTATTAAATTTTATCATTTAAAATAATAGAGTTCGAAGAAAAGTTCATATTAACTTGTTAATCACAAGGTGTTGTGATTGTGAGATACAAATTATAAATAACTTATCTTTGAAATATCACTAGTCATAGTAATAATGAGATATATATATCATTATTGCAGATAGACTAGCATGTGTTGCATTTTTTTTGAAGAAAATAGCTGATCTCACGAGTTAAGATGTAGAGGGACATCTTAATGAACACATGAATGCATTGTTATGAGAACATGACATTGGATGATATGCCTAGAGATTCCACATGGATAACTATCCAAGCGTCAGTGGTAAATCTCTAATGCGCGGTTGTGGATTTAGTTCTTTGACTTGAGGACATCATAGAATTTTATGTGAGGACCACTATACTTTGGCTAGTGTTTGATGGGACTCGAAGACTTAAGTCACCAGGAAGACGTCGTACTTGTACAGTGAGAATCATATAAAGGATGTGAATGTCCAATATGAGGATTCATCACTCTTAGAAAGTAGGAGATTATAACCTGACTTTTGCCTACTTAAGTTGATATAAATTCTCTCGGCCAGGGTGGAGTTATAAGTCGAAAATATTTCAATTATAACTAGATTAGATCAACGAAGAGTTGAGGTGAATAACATAATTGGTTGAAATGAGATTGACGTTGATCCATATCTTTTAACCGATTAGGTTATATTGATGAATGAATTATATTTCCACGGTAACCGTACATATATTGGTTCTGTAATACCACATAACATTTTCTTTCACATAGATTGCCTTGATAAATTGCTAAATGTCAATTTTGGACGGCGACGGGAATTGATCGATTTCGGTGAATCGATGAGAATATAACTGCATTTACCATCATGAATGAGAATCTAATGGGTCACACATATAAGGTAAGAATTGAGCATCTGGAGTTGGACCTTGTCCAAGTGAGAGATTGTAAGAATTAATGTCCAAGGTCCAATTAGTTGGGTCGGACTTAATTATTTATTGGATCAAATTAATTAATTAGATTAATTAATTGGGCCCGTTTGTTGATGGGTTCTAGTTGGACTAGAACTATGGTTAGGGTTAACCCTGCCTCTAATTACAAAAGTACAACTGATTTAGTAAACAAGAGTCGATCTTTAATTACTTGCTAGAACAAGCAAAAGACAACCCAATACAATTACTCCTAAAAGTTTTGCTTTCATCTGTTCTTGATCGTAGAAGTTTATATCTGTTCTTGCTGTGTGGATCACCATTGGAAGCTGGACAATTGGACAGCTGTAGTATTGAAGATCGCACATCCAGCCAATCAGATAATCAAATTTTACGGTGTTCATCAGAGGTAAACTTCTATCATGGATTATATCTAAGTACAAGGTAGATCCGGCTTAAAAGAATTGTAAATTTAATTTCTGCTGTGCATGTATACCTCAATTTCTTACACCTATGAATTATTGTATATCTTTGTAATAATCAAGTTGTTTGTACACATTATTTCAAATCTCATATTTTATTAGCAAACCAAACATATGAGGTGGATTATTATTTTGTTCGAGAAAATGCACAAGCTAATGTAATTTTTACTCCATTTGTTCGTTCTAGTCAATGGTTACTCTATTATCTTTACAACAAGTTCTCTTGCAATGAAATTTCATGGAATTTTGTTCAAGTCGTGTTCAACCCATGTATTCACACCAATTGGAGGTCACGATCGGTCCTATGATTTTTCGAGTTTGAAGCAAACTTTATAAATTTGGCCCTCTATGGACCCCATATCGTAATATACATTCAAAATTCATAAGAATTTTACGGAACTAATTGTAAACTTAAAATTTAATAATAAAACGACAAATAAAATGTAATATACAAAATATGTATATTATAATCAAACAACAATATCAAAAGCGTTCCAAAAGAAAAAAAAAAGAATTCAAAGTGCTAAAAAATAGTATGACTCAAATATTGCAGACTCAGGCATGGTAAATGACTATTTTTCAATGATTAATCTGAAAAAAAAAATAGTAATAAAACATTTCAACCATCTTCAATTAGATTTAACATAATAATTCAAAGTGCTACGAGTCTGGTATTTATAAGAATTAATTCGTTGGTATATATCAAAAGAAAATTTTAAAATAGTTCTCATATGTCAAATTATTATCCTTGTAATTTTAAATCAATGATGTTGCTCTATTCATGTGTCTATATATTAAATTTATGACATAATTTAAAAAAAAAATCTTAAAAACTCATGCTATCAAAATACAAATATAAGAACAAAACAGAAAAAAATAAAAAATAAAAACACTTTTTTAACAAATTTTAAAATATTTTTGTCGTCTCAATTACAATGAACAAGATCCTAAATCTAAATCTTGACAAATGGTACAAAACAAAACTAATTCTATAACTACTATGAATCAATTATCCAACATAATATCGAAAATAATCAAATTTTGAAGAACCATTTATTATTTACAGAAGAACAAAAATATGCCCATAAAAATGGTAAAAAAAGAGTAGAAATTAAATTCCGAACTTTTCAAACCACATAACAAATATGATACTCAAAACACTAAATTTAGATACTAGAACCCACCAATTTTTAGAACATGAACAAAATAAAATTCAAAAATTGGAATAAGAATCAAATAGGATTAAAATATATATTAAAAGTATCTCAAGATTAGCTACATACTTAATCTCGAGAACAAAACAATACGCATTCTTTCTTTTGTAACAATTAGCTTTGAGATTCTAGAATTTAGAACTAATTTGCGAATTGCAAAATGAGAGAAAAGACGAAAGAGTTATAGAATCTGTGGAACAAAAATTGAGTATTTTGAGAATTTGAGATGAAAATAAAAAATTGGAGGCATGATTATGAGTTGGGTCATTAGTTGACACAACTAAATAATTTAAGTTTTTTTTCCTCCTTCCCTGAAGGAGTTGGACTTGGTTTAACTATTAAAAAATTCAAAATTTTAGGCACGGGTCTCACTAGCCTCACAACAAAATCGGGTATGTGGAGAGGAAGTATTGGTTGAGAGCAAAGTTCTAAAATGTGTAATGTGTGACGAGGCGACGAGGTGAAGCATCAAGAATTATAGGCCTAAGCGCGCTTATGCGAAGCCTAGGCGTCAAAATGCGTTTTCAAATTTTAATTTTTTTTAATACTCAAATTTTAAATTTTAATAACATACCATACAATATACTGATTTAGATTACAAAATTACAAGCCTAGTTTTCAAAAAATAAATAAAAAATACATGAGTTTTGTACGTTGTACAATGAAGAAAAATTAGATTTATATTAAGGTACATATCATGGATATGTTCAACCATGATATGCAGGATGTTCTCCTATCCAAAGTGGTTAGGAGTTATCCTACCCACTGCTGATGTGGCAGTCACTAATTGACAATTCATGAAAAAAAAAATGACTGTGGAACCCAAAATTACCAATTAGAGACTGGGTATGATAACTCCTATCTACCACGGATAAAAGAACATCCCTGCATATCATGGTTGAACATATCATATTCAACGTGGTTCAAATTTTAAATTGCAGTACTAATTTTAATAACATAGCCTACAATTAGATTACAAAATAACAATCCAAAATAATAGTTTTCAAAAGCTAATAAATTACAACTACCGCAAACATAAACACAAATTACTCAATAATTTTCTACAATTTGATTACATACCAACATAATTTAACTTTTGTCTAACTCTTTATCGGATTCTAAGTCAAGCTCTTCTTCTTCATCTAACTCATCTTCCGTGCTATCCGATACAAAATCATTTTCGTCAGGCTCCCTCATTTCATCTTGAGCATTTCTAGCACCTCTTGTAGATTTAAAATGGTTTATTTTGGCCCAATCTAAATTTAATTTAAAAATAGGCTTGCTTGCTCTTATGCGTGTTATGTGTGATTATTTGTACTTATTCTCGCCTAATCGCGTTTATTCTAACATATTCTTGCCTGTTCGCACATATTCGAGCTTATGTGGTCAACAAAAAGAGTTGAACGTATTTTTATGCGCATATTCTCAATGTGACGCATTTTACAAACACATCAAGCTTAGACGTGCCAATAGTGACGCCTAAGCACACTTTTTAGAGAGTGAGAGAGTATTATCGAAAAGATTATGTAGTTGTTGGGTGTATGTTTAAATCATGGTGGGGTTTTAATCACGATTCAAAGTGTATATTCTTGGAATCAAGTGTTTCGTCCTATGCAACAATAATGGCCTAAGAGACAACATGTGAATATATAGTAGAATTTGTTCCTCTTTGAGTTAAAAAACTCAAATGGTCATTGTACTTTTCACTTTTTGCGAGTAAAATTTTTAAACTTTAGATCCTACTTCATTATTCTTTTAACTAAGGGAAATGAGTTCAAATAACCCCCATGAAAGGCCCTTTTGTGTAAAAGGCCCTTGACCGGGAAAAAAAACAAAACAAAAAAATAAAATTATAAAAATATTAAAAAGACACTTATACCCTTACCACTAAACCCAACAAATGATACAAAACTCACGGTATGTATGTATATGTATCATTCCCAATTTCCCAATTCCTCACTTCTCAACTTCTCATCACTTCTCAATTTAAATTCTTAGGGCAAAGCTGAAGACCGAAGCAAAATCCATCATTTCTCCATTCTCTCTTCTTGTAATCATCCATCTACGAAAATATATTTGTATTATTTCTGCGGGTTCTCTCTCTGTATCTCACAAATCTGTGAATTTATTGGTCGTGGAGTCTGAAATTCAATCAGGTACGTAATTTGTCTTAATTTTTTTTTCCAATTATTTATCCAATCGATTATTCAATTATTTATCCAATCGATTATTCAATTATTTTGTATCCTGATTGTTCATTATTGCTGAAAATGTTATGGGTTTTGTTCACTGTTGCTGAAAATGTTATGGGTTCCAGATTGTAATGTTCTGGGTTTTGTTCATTCTTGCTGAAAATGTTATGGGTTTTGTTCATTCTTGTTAAAACTGTTATGTCATCATTCTTCACATTATCATCCTGAGGAAATATGAATGCAAGGAAATTCTTATACAAACAATAGTTTGGAAGATTTAAACTAGATTAAAATGAAAATTGATAATTATGAGAATACATCATAAAGTTGGACTTCTAAAGTATAATTGGATACAGGAAGATCAGGAAAAAAAACTTTGGGTTTCAGTAATATAATGAAAGGTCACAATGGCTTATAATGCCCTGATAACCTGCAGAAATAGAAAAGGCATATCACTAACAAATGCTGTATAATCGAGAAGTCCACCACCCAATAGATGTATTAGTACTAAAAATGATACCTGGAATAAAATTTGAAATAGGTATCCGCAAAAGCCAGCAATTTGCAAACGGTGGTGCTCTCTTGGACAATCCAATCTTTTTTGGTAAATTGACTCCATTTTCATTTACTCCACCAAAAAGAGGCACATATAACCCTTGCTCCACAACCTCCGATACATGGTAGTCACTGCAGTTATTTGCTTTTTGATGCCGAAAACATCCGTTGATAGAAAGCAACGATCCAAACTACACAAGAAACTACAAAACATAAGATAGGAAAAGACAAATTTATAGAATTGGATAGTATTGTGCCTTCAAGAGAGACTTCAACAACATCATAAGGTTCAAGACAGTAACATCATGGACGCATTCCATATATATGCTAGGAACAATGTAATATATGAACCATACCCCAAAATAGATGGTGACCAAAGTAAAAGTCCACCTGCACGGAGCCAAAAGAACATTTAATTAGAGAGAGTCAAAACGATTTCCCTGAGTTAATCAAAAGTAGGTAATACCAAAGATTCCTGGGACGGATACTTCATACATTAAGAAGCTATGCGTTTTGATAGTGAGTGTCTTTTTAAGATTTGTGTCAACAATTAGAGATCGCTAAGCTTCTCATTTTGGTTGTACTTTCAGTTTATCTGGTGCATTTTTACTATCCGGGTGGGCTTTATATTGGGGCTTAATTTAATTGAAAATTTGATTCTGGCGGGTTTTAACTTTGAAGCTCGTACTTCTTCTTATGTTTGCTTTGTTTTTTGCGTTGAGGAGAGGTAAGCATTGGTGTTGTGTAGCAGATTTGTTGATATTGTGAAAATTGAAATGAACTTGACCTAGTTGTATTTTGCAGTTCAATGGAAAATATGGATGTTATTGAAAATGAAGAAAGACTAGAAGCAACAATAACAAATAGATGCAAAATTGGAATGGTTGATAAAGTATTTGACAAGTTAGATGAAACCCACAAAAATATGTTTGAGACAAGTTGTTTTGGACCACTTCTGAAATTAAGAAAAATAAAGTTGGCGTCTCAGCTTGTGCATCAATTACTCTTGAGGTGGGTGAAGACAAAAAAAGAAGAAGCATGGTTTAAAATTGAAAATAAACGTGCAAGGCTTGGGTTGCAGGAGTTTGTACTTGTGACCGGCTTAAATGCAGGTGGTTGTGAAAATGTAGGTAAAATTGGAAGGGCAGATTGTCGAATAGTGAAAGAACATTTTAGGAAAAGTGGGGGAAAGATTATGAAGAGAGATGTTTTCGAAGCTTTTAAAAGATGCAAAAGAAATAAGACCGACAAGTACAAGTTGGGTCTTATAATTATCTTGGCGTATGTTTTATTGGCCACGGAAGAGAAAACTTTGATTGATTTGTGGTGGTTTGAATTGGTTGATGATCTAGACAAATTTGACAAGTATCCATGGGAGAAAATGTCATATGACTACACAATTAGGATACTCAAACGTGACATGGGAGACAAATTGAGAAATTCATTGAAAGAAGGAGAATCACATTGTAGGTATTCGTTACACGGCTTTTCCCTTGCTATAATGGTATGAAGAAACAACATATTTTATTTTATATTATTTATTGTGTAAATTTTTTAGAGATAATAATATTTCTTTGACTACAGATTTGGGCATTCAAAGCGATTCCAAATCTGGAAAAGAAGTTTGCTAAGAAATATGCTGATGGAATTCCAAGAATGCTGGCTTGGGAACTGTCTAAGAGGTTGATGTCGTCTGATCTTGTTAATGTTTTGGAAGCGAAAGAGGTGACTTCCCTTATTTTTATAAACATATGTGTGGCCAAATTGTGAACTTTGCTTAGCAAAAGGATAATTTTTTTATATTTGTAATTTGCAGCTAGAAGTGAACTCTACATTGATTCCCACAGAAGCTGAACTTGAGAAGGATTATTGGAAAGAGTTGACCCCGTGTGTAGAAGAAGAAGACATGGATTCCTAGGATTCAAAAGAAAATGAGACTGAGCATGATGGTGAGCCATCTCATTCCTTTCACCAACATTCTCCTCGGGTATCTCAACCCCCACCGGTCTATCATGACCATAACATTGCAGATGTAGTGAGGATGGAAATGGAAAAACTTGAGGGAAGGTTGCTAGGGGTCATAACAAAACGACTAGATCAAATGGAGTATAATATTGATAGTTTGGTTGAATTGGCTGCAATGGGTAGGTTTAATTCAACTACAAGTGCCTGTGACAGTCCCAGTTTGAATACAACCAATGTACATGTGGCTGAACCAGAAGTTGAGAGAAATGAGGAGGTTGGGCCAGATGATGTAATGGACGAGCTTGAAAAAGAAAGAATAATAGAAGATGAGACTAGAGAAGAGTTCGTGGAAGGGAAAAAAGCTGGAGATGATGAAAATGTTAGCGATGAAACTGACATTGTGGAGAAAGGAATGTCTGCTGATTTTTTGACACTGGAGAAACTTGAGGTAGATGCGAACACATCTACTAAAGGTATGTACATAACTTAACTCCAAATATATTGAAGCCATAAACTTAACTCCAAATTCTACTAAATGTAGATTACTAAGTTATATTTTTAAAATAAAAGCTGTAGGTGACATTGTACAAATCGAGGACACAGGGTCTGAACTACCAAAAGGACGGGGGCATCGTACAAAGAGAAAAGCACGTCTTTTGTATTCCCCCTTCACAGACCCGACAAAGAGGAGAAAGTTGTCAGACATTGATGTATACGATCCATATCAAGAAGTGGATCCTTCGAAGGTTGATGATCTTAATAAATGGATGGAAGTAGCATCGACGAGGTAACTGAATACATATAGTTGCGCGTACGTGATGATAATAAATATAGTTTCAAATACACCTGACTGTGTATTGCATATGTTGTGTACACAGTGACTTGGTACCTTTGCATCGCTGTGATGTTGAAGCAAAATGTTTGCTTGACCTTTTGAATAAGGATGGTTGGCTTACTGGAGAGGTAAGTACTCAAACTTCCATACGATTATAATAATTTGCATGCACAATTAGTATTTGTGTTAATTATGATTTATTGCACAGATTGTGAACGAGGCCTTGTACCACATTCGAGATAGGGCTCTAAAGTTTCCAAATCTGTTTCAGCAAGATTGTAGCATCTTGGATTGCTATTTCTGCCAATTTGTCCAGTCAGCACATGGAGAGTGGCAAACACATGCACAATTGCCTAGAAAAGAAGAGTTCAAGTTTATTAAGTCCTTGCTAAAGTATGTGGTCGGGTCTACACCAGAGCTTGGTAAATCTTGGAAGGAATGTAGATATTTGTATGCTCCTTGTTGTGCAATTGGCTCTCATTGGTTCGCAGTGAAGATTGATTTAGAGGACCGAACTATATTTATCTTCGACAGCTTAAAGAGTCATGTCCGCAAAGCAGAGTTGGAAGCGTTTATGAAGCCTCTCCAGGTGGTAATTCCTTTGCTGATGAAATTGCATGTCAAATGTGATGACAGTTACAGCACAGAGCATTTCAGATTTATCAAGATGAAAGAGGTTCCTCAACAACATAATGGGTATGGTTTATTTTGCACATGTTTGATATTGCATTATTTTTAGTGGATTTAATATATCTACACAACTTCATTGTAGATCTGATTGTGGGATATTCACCGTTAAGTACATCGAATTTCTACAAGCAAACATGGATGTACGTGCAATTCGTCCAGATTGTAGATGTGGAGAAAGAAGTTGGCTGCGGAACTGTTAGCCTGGCACTTCGAACCCTAGATGTTAGCATGGCACTTCGAAATGTGTATATTGGTTGTAGTTAGATGGAGCTGAACTTCCAACTCTTTTTTTTTTTTGGAAGTCTTGGTTCGAACTGTGGTTTGTTTTTTGTTCAAATTTTGTAATGACATGCTCCTCTTTAATCTTTATTTTTTGTTAATTTTCATTGTTCTTCCGTTATTATTTACAACAGTAGTAATTGTGTCCATGAATGTTCCATTGTCGTCTATATATTTGTTAAACATACCACAATTCATAAAGTGTCCATGAATGTTCCATTGTGTCCATGAAGGCTTCACGATATTGTGCAGCATGTGATTGAGAGAGCTTTTAATGAATTAGTTCTTGAAAAGTGTGGATAGAGGATCCGATGACACACGAACAAATTTAGCACGTGAGAATAATCCGATGACACTCAAGCGCACAGATACAAGGCCTTTGGGACAGTTGCCGTCCGCTCGAGCGGAAAGAAACAGGCCCCAAAGGGGCTGCTGTCCGCTTGAGCGGACAGAAGCAGCCCCAAAAAGGGGCTGCTTCACGATCCGCTTGAGCGGACCGTTAGTCCGCTCGAGCGGACAGATGTAGCCCCTTTTGGGGCTGCTTCAATGTCCACTCGAGCGGACCGTGAGTCCGCTCGAGCGGACTGGACCGTGGGGTTTAATACCCCACGGTTCTTTGTATATATATTTATTTCTTCTCCCAATTTCCCTCATTTCATCCCCCTCCTTATTTTCCACATTATTCACTTCTCCTCCCACATCAACAAGAAATTAGTTGGACTACAATACATAATCAATTGAAGGATTACTTTCATTTTCATCCATTGTTCTACGCAACTTTCCTCCTCCCTCATTACAAATCAAGGTAACATGGCTAAATTTTCTTTCACCTTGCTCCCATATATGTGATATGCTATTGGTGTTTTCTTTGATTGAGGAGGTTGGGCAATTAATTGATTTTGGTTTGAGTGGAAGTTGTGTTGGTGGTTTGATCATTACTTCAAAACAATTTTGGTTTAATGCATTGTCCAAGTTATTTGCTTGAACTTGTAATAGCATATGCCCATCAAGTGTTTGATAAATTGATTCAACCAAATGATTAACATTTTGTTGTGTCCTTAACACAATAACTCAAATGCTTAATTGGTCGACATGATTTTTCATGGCAATGCCATTCTTAACAGAGCACAGCATGCTATACACACCACATCTACCCCAGTCCACTTTGCACGCCTAATTTGATTAGTGAATTCGTGTTGATTGTAACCATAAATTTATTTCTCTAAAATGGATAGGTACAATGCCTAGATCAAAGAAACCAACGCACGATGCGGGACCGAGCTCGGGAAAGAGAAAGGTTTCATCAAAGAATACTTCAAAACAACCGGTCACTTATGATGACAATAAATTTGAGACGGAGGCGGCTTCGAAAATCTACAAGAACGACACAAGCCAACGAAATATTATACCGGAGCGAAGGGTGTTAACATTGGATTTTGCAAATGAATTGCTTGGTCAAGTTATTGCGAGAAATCATTGGGATACATTTGTATCCACTCCGCGGGTTGCCTATGTAGAAATCGTCAAAGAATTCTACGCCAATATCCATGATAACATCGACAATCCTGAACATCCTAAGTATTGTCAAGTATACATGCGAGGGCAATATATTCCATTTTCGCCCTTAGCCATTCTCCGCTACTACAAACTTGACAACACGGAGACCGACATTTTTGATACCGCTAATTGTAATCTTGATGAAGTAGTCGTCTCCATTTGTGAGGGAATTGATCATTGGCCAATTGGAAGCAGCACTGTAAACTATAAATTTCTTATACCTCAAGTACACACATTAGACAAAATGGTGAGCGCCAATATTCTCCCTACGACACATACTTCTACGGTAACTATGGAGCGAGCACGCCTACTTTACTGACTCCAGACTAAGACCCTCAATATCGGTACCTATATATTCAGCAATGTCTTACATATTCAAAGCAACCGGAGATGTTTGGCATTCCCATCGCTAATTACAGGACTTTGTGAAATGTATGGCATTGACCTCTCCCATGAAATCACCCGAGTGAAGCGTACAATGCAGATAGACAGAATAGGGATACGTAGTTCTGAAGTACACATGACTCGCAACCTGGTGCGAAGCACACAAGAGCCCATTGGCGGCCAGGGTAATTTAGGTGGTGAAACCGAGCCTGCTCAGGATGATCCAATGGCTGAGGACCTCCATGAAATAGTCACTGAACCAACATTGGCATCTATTTCTCATGAGCTTCTTCAATGGCGTAACTCGCAGGCGCATATCGAAGCACAGATTCGAGAGATTCGGGATGCCCAAGTCCAAGAGGCAGAATCCCGCCGACTGGAGCACGAAGCGTTATCAACACAGCTGACGCAGCTGCTTGGCTATTTCAGTCTCTACCCACCGCCGCCTCCCCAATGATTGGGACGTTTGTGTTTTTTTTTTTTTTTTTAATTTTTGGTCGGTGGATCTTCGGTACCACTTAATTACATGTAATTTGGGTAGTGATGTTCGAACTCTTTCTTCTTCAATGCTTTAAGTTTTTAAAAATCTGTACAGAAACTTTCAAATCATCCCTTGTCTAATATAAACGTTAGAGTTTAATTCCTACCATATTTTGTATAATTCTGTTTTTTCTCGAAATCATGAAGCAAATTTATTCTAGTTAGCTAAGTTAGTCCATTGTATTTCATAAAATTAGAAAGCATTTATTTCTATTTCACATAACTATTACAAATTATAAGACTCGTGGAAATGCTAGTATTTCAAAATATATTACTTACTTTTTAACGAACCCATATGCTTGTGGGATTTCAAAGAAAAATAGAATTTCTGAAAAATTTGTAAAATTTGTGGATTATATAAAATTTATGGTTGAAAAATGGGAAAAAATTGGTAAATTTTAATTTACAAATTGCGAATAGTAAACTTTCATTAAATATAACGACTACAATATCGTTTCCATTGGAAGGTAACGATATTAATATCATTCCTCTACACAACTTACTCATTTAGGGATCCTAAAGATCAACAACCAATTCGTTCGAGTTCAATGTAAACTATATTGATATAGGTATCATACATTATTTAGCTATAATGACAAAAATATCTGTTTGCTAATAAGATAACGACATTATTTTTATTTTAGTTGATAGGAAACGATGTGAAAGGCGTGACCATACAAATTGTAAGTATAACGATATCAATATCGTTACATATAACATGAACAATGATAGATCCAAAATAACGATATTAAAGTCGTTACTATATAAATTAAAACTATAACGATATCACAGTCGTTTCCGTTTTCATATAACGATATCGATATCATTATATTACATATGACTTGAACAATTATTTATCCAAAATAACGATGTTCAAGTCGTTATAGTTTGTTGAAAACGATATTAAAGTCGTTACTATATAAATTATAACTATAACGACATCAATATTGTTACAGATTTAATATAACGATATCGATATCGTTATATTACATATAACTTGAACAATTATTTATCCAAAATAACGAAATTGAAGTCGTTATAGTTTGTGTAAAACGATATTAAAGTCGTTACTATATAAATTACAACTATAACGACATCAATATCGTTACAGTTTTAATATAACGATATCGATATCGTTATATTACATATAACGAGAACAATTATTTATTCAAAATAACGATATTGAAGTCGTTATAGTTTGTGAAAAACGATATTAAAGTCGTTACTATATAAATTATAACTATCACGACATCAATATCGTTACAGTTGTCATATAACGATATCTATATCGTTATATTACATATAATTTGAACAATTATTTATCCAAAATAACGATATTGAAGTCGTTATAGTTTGTTGAAAACGATATTAAAATCGTTACTATATAAATTATAACTATAACGACATCAATATCGTTACAGTTGTCATATAACGATATCGATATCGTTATATTACATATAACTTGAACAATTATTTATCCAAAATAACGATATTGAAGTCGTTATAGTTCGTTGAAAACGATATTAAAGTCGTTACTATATAAATTATAACTATAACGACATCAATATCGTTACAGTTGTCATATAACGATATCGATATCGTTACGCTCTAATTTGCCGGATCGATCGTCCATGTACGATGGACATGCTTAGAACACATGCGGGAGGTCTGAAATATAGTATCTAGTCATGAAATACCATACGAACAATGAAGGAAACACAAATAGAGTTACCTTATTCCTACCGAATTACTTCAAACGTTGTTGACAACACCAGATTCTTTTATGGTAGTCTATATAGGCATTTCATTGAACAATATTATTTGGTTCTTCGTTAAAAGTAATGTTTCTACCAATTAATGATGATTCGAGCCCATCGAATAGCAAAATGGATGTCAATCCAAAATAACGATGTTGAAGTCGTTATAGTTCGTTGAAAACGATATTAAAGTCGTTACTATATAAATTATAACTATAACGACATCAATATCGTTACAGTTGTCATATAACGACATCGATATCGTTATATTACATATAATTTGAACAATGATATATCCAAAATAACGATATTGAAGTCGTTATAGTTTGTTTAAAACGATATTAAAGTCGTTACTATATAAATTATAACTATAACGATATCAAATTCGTTTCAGTTTTCATATAACGATATATATATCATTATATTACATATAACTTGAACAATGATATATCCAAAATAACGATTTTGAAGTTGTTATCGTTTGTTGAAAACGATATTAAAGTCGTTACTATATAAATTATAACTAGAACGATATCAAAGTCGTTTCAGTTTTCATATAACGATAACCATATCGTTATATTACATATAACTTGAACAATGATATATCCAAAATAACGATATTGTAGTTGTTATAGTTTGTTGAAAACGATATTAAAGTCGTTACTATATACATTATAACTATAACAACATCAATATCGTTTCAGTTGTCAGATAACGATATCGATATCGTTATATTACATATAACTTGAACAATGATATATCCAAAATAACGATGTTGTAGTCGTTATAGTTTGTTGAAAACGATATTCAAGTCGTTACTATATAAATTATAACTATAACGACATCAAAGTCGTTTCAGTTTTCATATAACGATATAGATATCGTTATATAACATATAACTTGAACAATGATACATCCAACATAACGATGTTGTAGTCGTTATAGTTTGTTCAAAACGATATTAAAGTCGTTACTATATACATTATAACTATAACGATATTGACCTTGTTATAACGATATTGACCTCATTATATTGATATTAAAGTCTTTCCAGTACAGATATCTTGTGCGTATAATTATTTGACATAACGATATCGACCTCGTTTTAACGATATTAAAGTCGTTATCCAGTTATATAAGGAAATGTAAGTCTTTTTCGACATAACGATATTGACCTCGTTATAACGACATTAAAGTCTTTCCAGTACAGATATCTTGTGCGTATAATTATTTCACATAACGATATTGACCTCGTTATAACGATATTGACCTCGTTATAACGACATTAAAGTCTTTCCAGTACAGATATCTTGTGTGTATAATTATTTGACATAACGATATTGACCTCGTTATAACGATATTAAAGTCGTTATCAAGTTATATAACGATATTGAAGTCTTTTTGGACATAACGATATTGACCTCGTTATAACGATATTTACCTCGTTATATTGATATTAAAGTCTTCCTAGTACATATATCTTGTGCGTATAATTATTTGACATAACGATATTGACCTCGTTATAACGATATTAAAGTCGTTACAATACACAAAATATGATTATAACAAAATTTGTTCAACTTTGTTATAACGATATTTAACTCGTTATCCGTTCACATAACGATATTGATATCATTATAACGATATCGAAGTCGTTCCAATACAAAAAATTTCAAAAAACCATGTCATTGATATAACGATATACATATCGTTCCATTACAACTATAACGATATGACAGTCGTTATGCATCAGATTACAAACATTTACAACCAAAATGGAGCATTAGTGTAGAACAACAATTTACAACTGGAATTTACAACAAATTGGAGCTACATATATCCAATTACAAAAAGGAGCAAGATATGACTACTTATATCCAAAATGGAGCAAGATATGACTAGTTACAACCAAAAGGGAGAAAGATATATCCAAAATAACAAAAGGCATAAAATCAAAATTCACAATAACATTATGGACCACTAGGATCTGCTTCAAACGTGCAAATGGAGCGGTTATGACCAGTTCTCTTACACTTACTGCATCTAGGAGATTTGCGTGTCTCTCCAGTAGATCGTTTCCTCTTTTTGGACGGTCGTCCTCCTTGTCTTTTTATCAACGGTAGCAATACTTTTCTAGACATCACATGTTCAGGAATTTGCCATTCCATCTCATTTGGCAAAGGGTGTACAAATTCAGAATAGACTTGCTTCCAACAAGAACTAGTATAATAGGGGCTGCATAGCTTGTAACCGTCATCTCCTATAAACCTTACACTAGCAATTGCATGCATGCAAGGAAACCTGTCCAAATCAAATTTCCTACAGGTACATGTCCTTTCCTCCAAGTTCACAAAATGGTGTTCTAGGTTGTCACCAACCTGATACATGTCCGGGGAGACTTGATTAACCTCCAACCCATTTGACTCATTATATTTAGTGCACATCTTCTTCTCTAAAGATGGGGTGAGATGGGTTACACATTTTTCTGCTTCAACATGTCTTTCATAAAACCACATTTGCAGTGTCTCTCGGATATACTCAATCAAACCAAGTATTGGAAATTCTCTAGCACTCTTTAACAAACAATTAAGCGACTCTGCATTGTTCGTGGTCATTATATTGTACCGTATCCCATGAAAATGTGCTCTTGCCCAATAGTGGAAATCTTCTTTTACTAAGTACTCTTTAATGCCCTCCTTCTTACTGCACAGTGCAGCCATGTTAGACTCAAAATCTGTAATAGTATAGGCCTCTGCCGTTGCCGTGAACAAAGTTGCAAGATCACACCGTGGAAAATTAGACTTCAAGTTTTTTTTGCAAGTGATATATACAATTGCCATGATGAGCAAACTCAAACACATTTCTAACTCCATTTTTTATGCATGTTGTGCGGTCAGAAATAATGACAAGCTCGTCTGTATCACCTGTTATTAACCGCAACTTCTGAAAGAACCAAGTCCAAGATTCATCATTCTCTGAATCAACAACTCCCCATGCGAGCGGAAATATTTGAAAATTTGCATCCTGACTGGTTGCAACTAGTAGAGTACCTTTGCATCTCGATTTCAAGAATGTTTCGTCCACAGAAATTACCCGTCGCATTGAGGTGAGAAATCCACGTATGCTTGGTCCCAGGGCCATAAAAAAGTATTTGAATCTATCATCATCTGTAGTATGAATGAATGTTAGTGTACCAGGATTTTGCACCTCCAAAACATGACAATATGATGGCAATTTCGCATAACTCTCATGAGGTTTTCCATGGATCAATCCAGATGCAAAAGCTTTAGCCATATACGCCTTAGTATAGCTTATGGTTATGCCAAACTCTCGACGAATGTCGCTAATAATGTCCCTTGGTCTGTAAATTCGGTTGGCATCTTGATACTTAGGGGCGATGTGCTTTCCAATAACCAAATAAGATGCATGCCTATGGTCTCTACGACGAACACTCATGGAGCAAGAATGATGACCATTGTACTTTCGAACTTCGAAAATAGGACTTTCTTTGATCTTGTGTGCCCGCAACCGCCACTTGCAATTTTTTTCAATACAAACAACTGTGTAAAGGCTCTTATTTGACTTCTTAACTTTGAATTCAAAATGACATTTCACAGCCAACAACTGCAATGTTGATATTAGGTTTTTTTTTTATTTGGAAACAACTGTTTGACTTGCATATCTTCGTTTTCTGGAATTCTAACCGATGACGCACAATGGAGCGAACTAGCACTTACCATCTGATTACTGTGTTCATCTATGTGAACATTAAAATCATTGTCATCGGCCATAGTCGGACTATAATGTGGCTGACTTGTGGGTTTATCTGTGTGCAAATTACCATCGTTGTCGTTTGCTATATGAGCATCAAGTCTTTCAGGACTACCTCGGATTATGTGAATATCATTCCAATCTAGAAGCATATTTTCACCATTGTCAGTTCGAACTATTTCTTCCTCAATGTTCGTATTTCCAAACTGTTCTCCATCTCCACTCTCTTCAACATCTCCATGGTTTTCAATATCTTTCTTCGAACGAGTAACACAAAGATAAGCTTCTTTGCAGACAGAAACGAACCACTTCACATTGTTGTCGCAATCAATTACAGTCGGTGCAGCTGGAGCATTGGACATTAGAGGGAGAAGACAAGCCATCTCTATTTCATATAGACTTGAATCAATCTTCAACTCCTCTTTAACTTTATTATACAACTCCGCATAAGTAATTGATCTTGAAACATGAATAGGCGTTGTTTTTCCTTTCTCTTTCCCTTCATATTTCCAAGTCCATGTGTCTTCAATATTCTGCTCAAATTCAATTGGATAACAAACTAATATCCATACCATATCCACGTTGTCCATAGTTGCAATTCAACATAAATTTTTTAAATATCATCATCGTGGAATAAGGCTAACAATATGTATTTATAATACAAATAAGGGTAACAATATTAATGTCGTTATGAAACTCAAAAAACGATATTGATATCGTTATATATAAATTTATAGTGGAATAACAAATACAATAATCAGACATGTATTTGCTAACTTATATTTCATTTTCTAACGATATCAATACAAAAAAAAAATACTTCAAAATCGTTTTTGACAAATAGACCCACTAACAAAATCACAACATTAATACATTAACAAGAAGGAGAAATAAAATAGTCATATAATGAAATTTAACCGTACCTTGTCTTCTTCTCCAAATGCCCAACAACAATGTTGTAAGCTTTGATTTCTCACTTCAACCAAATTTTTGCTCAATGGAATAACAATGTATATTTTAGGATTTTTTCATAAAAAAAACTACCTTTCATATGAAGAAAAGATGATGATAAGCCCCCCGGGGCATAGCTCTACTGGTGGAACAATCAACATAAGGCTTGCTTCCAGCGGCAGGGTGGGAGTTCGAATCTTGGTGGGAACCTGCGGCTGGATTTTATTCGGTATGGAGCAATCACTTTGGAGGCGGCTCCTTGTGCGCAGAAGTGTACGGTCGGATGAGGGGAACCTGGGAACCAGTTGAGGCATAACCCGCGATTTACCTCCTCCAAGGTTCTAGGGGCAAGGGTCTTGGGGGTCCAGGATATAGTCTAGCGAAGCTAGGATACCTGGGTATCAAAAAAAAAAAAAAAAGATGATGATAATGTAAAGATATGATGTAAGGATTTTAATTTAGAACATTTAATAATAGAAAGAGAAAAATTGCATTCAAGAGAAGCATTGCATTGAATTTCAACCACCTTCCTTTTCTCATTTTCTCACGTAAATGCATTCCCAGCAATCTTTTGTGTAAATAGTCAAATGATTTTGGGCATTGATGTCTTTTTATCTACAAGGACATATTAGTCATTTGATATTTTATATTTGCATTTTTTTTATGTATGGGCCTTTCACATAAATTTCTTTAAATGGGGGCTATTTAAATGAAGTTGTAATTTGACTAGGCCATTTAAATGAATCCCCCTTTAACTAAATATTGTGATTCTAGTTATTTCTTTTGTCTATATCCGTTATTTCAACTAACAAAAATGATGAATTAACATACAGAATTGCTTACTTGACAATTAATTTTGTCCAACTCAACATCTAAAACACATAATTGGACCCTAAACTATACACTTTTATTGTGATAGCTTTGTAGCTCTTTCTCCATTTCATTTCGCCACGAGCTCCCTTCATTCATCTCGCTACTTTGTGATCACTCGAGAGCTCCCTCTCGAATTGTACAGCTCTTCAAAATCCCAGGTCGGGTCGAGTACTCGGGTGGGGTGGTGGTCGCAAAGCTGCAGCCTTCTAAAATGACTGCGAGGTTGTGCACAAAAGGTTCTTAAACTTTAACAATGTAATCGTTGGTCCCTTTGCCTATTCACTTACATATTTAGGTACTTTTTTCTATACTA
The DNA here is from genome assembly GCA_030279155.1 of Forsythia viridissima. Classification (NCBI taxonomy): domain Eukaryota; kingdom Viridiplantae; phylum Streptophyta; class Magnoliopsida; order Lamiales; family Oleaceae; genus Forsythia; species Forsythia viridissima. The sequence goes on from CM059040.1 coordinate 38,666,452, forward strand.
AGAATTTTATAATTTTATAATTAATCATTAGTATTTTCATCAATTATAATAGCTTCTTTATTTCTTTATGCCAAAAAAAATAAGATTGTTTAAATCCGATGGAAGCCAATCACATCATTTTTATTCAATTGGACATACAAAATTATTTACGCAAAAGTTAATTTCGATCAATTCAGCATTCACATTGACCGAAAAATAAATTAGAAATTAGACAATAAAGGGAAAAAAATCTTCATATAAACAAAGGAAAAAAATAATGCACCTACACCCAACCTTACCAGATGCACCATTGTAAGTAATTATGCTTAGTTGAACAAAATTTCACTTTTTTTTTTGTCAAGATAAATATTGAGTTGAACAAAACACTACGCAAGTAATTCCTTCTGCCAACTTATCATTTTCATAAGTTGAAATGACAGAGACAAACGAATGGATTAACAAATCATGTTGTTAGGCTAAAGGAATAAACATGCATGTTGTTAAAGTTATGGGACCTTTTACACCAAGTGTATAGTTCAAAGACAAATCATATTTTTTAGATGATGAGTTGGACGAAATTAACGGCCACGTAAGCAATTTTATCTATCAATTTATCATTTTCGTTAGTTGGAACTGAAGAGACATATAGAAAAACTAACAGGATTCACGATGTTTAATTGAAACATTATCAAAACACAACTTAAAATTTATAAACTTTATTTTCACAAGATATAAAGTACGAAAATCATTCAGATGTTTTACCCAGGAATTGTTTACGTTAATGCAAGCACTGTATTAATGTTCTCTCTGACAGTTTATACTCACATCCTCAAATTAAAGGAAATTACAATTATATTTCTACACATATTTAGGGTGGCCAAAAATTCCGGGAACCTATCAGCAGGGTCCAACTCGATTCAACCTAGAACGGTCAAAATCAGTCCAATTCAGTCCGGTTCGGCCAAAACAAAATCACAATTTAGCGAACCATTTTCCACCTGCCCCTAGTCATTTACTATCAATATTTCATTATAATTTTAGTAGAAAGGCATCTATTGGCTTCTGATTTGTTTACTATATCATTATTATGCGACAGGCGGACACTTTTTCGATCTTCAAGCTGGAGGTTCTATTGAGATGCAGACAAGAAAGACGAACCTTTGAAGAATGACTGAACCCACAAATGTTAGCTTTTACAAGCACGTAGGTAGAACTAATGTAATTATAAGGCCACGAAACACGAACAATGTGAGACTTAAAAATAGTCGTGCCTAACATTCTCTTTTTTAGAAAATCATTAATAATCCACTGGACTTATGTACATTTTAAATAAATCATTTATGACGTGAAAATGCCACAAAAAAGGTCGAAAAGAGTTACAGGAGCAGCCATGGCTTCTGAGGATCAATGAAGCAGTGAATTACAATTCATGTTACAGAACTTTTCAACTTTCTACCTGCAGAATTTATGCAATTACATAAATTGGATTTGGGAGTTTGAAAGATCGTTTGGCAACTGCGAATCCCGTCAGGTCACTCCATTGATCTCCAGAATTCCCGTGAATTTTGTAACCTTCGTCTTCTAACTGCTTCCTCCTCTCAGATTTATAGATGGTCGCCGTTTTATCATGATCAGAATTTCCCCTATTTCATCCACAAAATATCATAAATCAGTCATTCATGTTCGCCAGCTCGTGGAATTGCTTCATATTGTTGTATATACCGAAGCTCGCCAAAAAAGCAGTAATTATGAAATACCTATGGTGCATGTTTGGTCAATGATACTGGATAAGACTAAACAGTATTAAATAAGGATACAAAGCTAATATCTTGTTCATGCAAGAATAATATAGAAAACGATTAATGTAGGAACTCAACAGATCATTGTGTAATAAAACTGTGTACTAATTGATATTTAGATTATATCTACCTCAAGATAAGTCTTTCCCAGTTGCTGTATCCAGCATACTGCAGATTAAGTTCTGTAGCTTTCCTTTGTAATTCAGTTCGACCAGTCAATAAAATTATCGTAAACCCAAGTTCCTCAAGCTCCTTGTACAACCTTAAACTTGCAGGTATAACTGGTGCCTCGGCCATATCCACCCAGTTATCAAAAGAAACATCATCAGAGATCTCTGATCTGTGTGCAAATGCAATCAATAAGAAACCACGAGTAGCATTTCAGATATATCTGTAGCTAATAAGCATTAGCAAAAATTAACAGCATGATTCCTCGCAAGAGTAGAAAAGCATAATGACCAATTCTAGTTACACGAGTAGCTGATTAATTTAGGAGCATGTTTGTTTGTGTTTAAAAGTCAGTCAAACTTAATTCTAAGTTGCTTATTTTGCTAAACATGATTTTCGAGAAAGTAACTCTTAACTCACTTTCTAGAAAAGTAATTTTAAGCACACCCAAACATGTTAATATGGAAATGCTCTATAAATTTTTACTGCAATATTAAAATAAAACAAGCAAAAACAACAGAAAGTGGAATTTATTCACTTGTGCAAGTGATAGAAAATTTATGTCTCAATCAAAAAATAGGACTAACATAGAGAAAAAAAAGTTTGAAAACGGGATGGACAATTGGATGGCATAATGCGTATTGATAGTTTGGTTATTTTAATAGACAATCTACGATGCTTAAATATTTTCCATTAGTAGTTACCAGAAACAGAGAAGATTTTCTATGATCACCAAAGAGAGAACTATTAAAACCAGATAGTTAGAACAACTTCCAGAAATAATTTTTCAATGAAACAAATGAAACTCTTCTTCCTTTTCCTTCTTCCTTTCCTTCTCTTTAGGAACTACCAGTGTTCAATGTTCATTACCGACCCAATTCTCCACCGTGCCATCTCATTATGTGGGACCGTTTGTCATTCTCATAGGCAATTTGACACTTCGCTTCTATAAGCAAACATTTTCGACTTAACCGGCTTATTGCCTTCATACAACGACCTAAAATCAAAATAATTCTTTTTGGTGATAAATGTAAACCATGGCAACATTTTACTATTACTCATGGTGTTAATGTAAGAAATTATCATACTTATAGGAGTGGTTTCACATCCTAAGATGATAACGAAAACCTTTGTTTAGTTTAAGATGAAAGTGCCCTCATGTTCTTTTGAAATTGACCCTCATCTTCCTTTTCCTCGTACAACATCAATATTAAGGAATCATACCGTTACTACTACATTGCAATCATTCAAATGGGATTTTTAAAAGAGAAGTCAGAACCTCATTGAGTTTAAGAGCTCCTAATCATGAGCACATTGAGCAGAAAATAGTCTGGCTAATGCTATTACTTAAATATATAAAATGAGGTCCATCACTGCAACTTCATCAACTCATACATAGAAAACACCACAATTTCCATTGTACTTGATTGATTAAACTCTATGTCGCAGGTTGCATATGGTGTTTGTATTGTCTATTTTCCTGAGCTGATTTCATATGTCAAAAACCTTGTTAGCAGCAGAATAAAACCTTGTTAGCAGCAGAATATAAGGACAAAATATTTGAGCCTACATTTGAATAGACTCCAAAAAAGCATTAATTCGAGCTCAATCGGGGCTCGCTTAAGGGATAAATAGAACCAATCATGTCTTTTTCTATATTTTCATTAATTTCTTCAGTTTAAGATTTGTTTCGAGCGTTTATGGTCGTGCTAACAACTAAGAGATTTATTTAGACGATGTGTAAGGAATAAAACTTTTTGAGACAATGTCCCAACAAGGAGTATTTAAATTGAAAGACCACGCAATACAACCTGCCTCCAATAGGCGCAAGCACACAAGATTACAGGATTTGTAAATAGCAAGTGAATGACTTCAAATGTAAATTCATATGTTTGTTTGTGATAGATTTCGTGTCCCTTCCTTTGATCGTTTCCTTCTTTATTTATGTTTTAAACACGGTTAGCACTGATTTTGGCCATAACTGACCACTAACCTTGACACCACTTCTCAAGTAACTCCTTATAACTACCCACATTCACGTAACTGCTTACATTTGCCATGTTCGCTTATAACTTCCCATGTTTGCCATGATGTCTCTACCATTAATTAACTATTAATTTGGACCAACATTCATGTATAAACACTGCTCCAATAGTCGTGCAATGCTGTTGTCGCTTCAATCGCCCAGGTCTTGTTCCACTTTTTCCTGGCCCAAGTCTTTTTACATTTCGCTCAATCTCTTTTGGGCCTTCATATGGGCGAATATTTTATGTGTTAAAGCTTACCTCCCAATATGGCTGAATTAATGTTAATCATTACTTTTGCCATATTCAAGAGTTCACACTTTAACTCCAAAAGGTGCAATGAACAAAACCTCTTGGTCTTCCCTGTATTTGGCGGCGCTGACGTGTGCCTTTTTTTGGCAAAAATCCCGTCACATTCTCCTTTCATATAAACCCCACTTTTCACTTCATCTTCGTTGCCACTTCAACTTTAGCTTTCACTTTCAACTTCCTGAAATTTCTAATACACCATTGTCACTTTCGTGTTCGTTTAAAATAGCGACATCACTTTCTTTCCTTTGAAGAATTTCAAACCCTGTTCTCTCAACCATTCGTTGATCCTGTTTGTTTGATATCTGCGAATACTTAGAGTCATCAGTTTTACCTTAGTCCTGCGTTTAACGATGCTGACGCTATTGGGTGTTCGCTAGTCACCCAGTTTTTTCCTACAACTCAAACCTTTCCTTTTCTTGAATCATTCCCAAGGACATTTTGATTTGCCACCTTGATCTTAATTGTGGCCCTCGAACATTCCACGCCCTGTTGTTGTCTCATCTTATGTCCGTAGTTTTTTTGGAAACGTATTTGTTGGGTTCTTGTCATTTCATTGAATGGAATCGCCCTTCCAATTCTAGGATTGTATGAATGTCCCACATTTGGACGTTGAGGTTGCGGCCTAAACGTTTTGATACCCTGAAATAAGCTATATTACCTCCCATATAATGGTTTTACTTGCCCTCTAAATGGATGAAAATTAGCGGCATTAACTAGGCGAGTTTGTTGTTCATGTGCATTCATCCTTTTCGTGATATTGCAAATTTCTTTCTTGCACTTGGCGTATAAATTCATTTCCTCTTACCACTGCCTTTTCTTTCAACCGTTCAAAAGCACTGGGATACGGTTTGTCCTCACCATTATCGATCACTAGCTTGAATCTTGGGAGACTAAACTTGTCTAAATTTGGAATGACCATGTTGACATGTACTAGCTATGGGAATGGATTTTCATCTACTGCCATCTTTATTTTTTGACTCAAAGGTGATTCGCCCTGACTCGATAGCATCTTGTAAGACATGACGAAGAAACAAGCAGCCATTAGTCGTGTGAGACCATGCATTATGCCATTTACAATATTTTTTACCCTTGATTTGCTCAGAATTTGGCAACTTATGCTTAACGCTCAGTCTTATTTGCTTATCTTTGTTTAACCGATAGAATATTATTTCGGCTTTTGTTACAACATATAAAAACGTTCTAATCCTTTTATTTTCTTCTCTCGTTGATTCGTTCTTAACGGGTATTTCTAACTTGGTCAACATAGGACATGCGAATGCATCTCTTTGACCAATTCGACCAAATACACTTTAGTTTTCGCATGGTCTTGGCCATTGCCAATAGCATGAATGTCATAATTTGGGGTCTCGAAAATAGGTCAATTTACTGTAATTCTTCATTTGCTCTTCCTCTCTTAACAATCGCTCCTATCTTTATCACATTCGCACTCAGTTGAAAGAGATCAGGGAACTCCCTATCCTGGAATTTCTTTTTTAAATCAAAATTTAAACAATTTTGAGCGATTTTGACAAACTCCTTTTCAGACAAAGAAACAAAACATTTGCTCCTAGCCGTTTTAAACCTTTGAAGAAAGGATTTCGTCCATTCGTTTGACAGTTGACGTAAATTCGCTAAATCTACCAAAGTGACTTTCAATCCAGTTTTGTAAAACTGGCATGGAACAATTGTTCCAATTACTGCCAAGTTTATACAGAATTTGTTGGCAAATTGATAAACCATAAAAAGGCTACCCCTGTTAGTGAATTTGGGAATAGTCTCAATTTATGGAAATCAGTAACCTCGCCACATTGCAACATAAAACGCCCTATATGTTCTAGAGTAGATACTTCTCCTAGACTCATGACTCATGAACAAGAAAATTTTAGGCACTTTATAACCTCTAGGCTAAGGGTACGCTTGATCTACCAAATCTGGATAAGGTTTTTGTACATTGGTCGAATCACTGGCCGTACTCCAAAGACTAATTGGTCCTGCATGATTTCCATAATTTGGTCTCTCAGAAAGGCGTTGGGTTCGAAAGGTACTCCTATAAGTTGATGCACGTACGGTGCTGCTTGAGGCCTAACCTATATTGGGCATAAACGTGCCAATATTTGACCTATTATTGCCATTAACATGTGGGCTTTCCCCATCATTAACACGATTAACATTTTGTCTTATATATTGAGCATTTTCTCTAGCATTAAGGTTACCCCCCATGTTGGATTTTTCAGCACCTCCTAAATGGATTGTGGTTGGTCCTATGTGAGGTGTTTCTACTCCTTGGCTTGTGTTCATAATTGGTAAACCATTACCTATAAGACTTCTGGTTTGGAAATGATTCCCAATGCCCAAAGGATTGGATTGACACACTTAGCTTACCATTTTATTCATAAGTTTGTTCAACATACTTAATTGTCTAGCTATATTGTCATAATGATTATTTCCATTTTGGGTGAATCTTTCTAGAGCATGAATATTTTGCAGACTTACTTGTTCAACAACGTCTTGAGTGAGTTCGCCCAGCAGTGTACGCATGGTGCGAGGATTTAACTCCGTCATCGACTCATAATAACTAACATTTGGTCTTTCCATCTCCAGGGTACGTTGTTGACCCTCAAATTGCTCGATCACAGAGTGGACAAATTGTTGATTTGATGGCTCTTTGCCGAAATTCTTTTGAGACATAATGCTTCCGATCTTTTTAACACCAAGTGTCCCACTAGGTGTGCCAAATTGTTTCACGCGTTTATGGTTGTGTTAACGATTAAGAGATTTATTCAGACAAGGTGTAAAGAACAAAATATTTTGAGATAATGTCCCAACAAGAGGTGTTTGATTTGAAAGACCAAACAATACAACCTGCCTCCAAGGGGCGCAAGCACACAAGATTACAAGATTTGTAAATAGAAAGTAAAGGACTTCAAATGTAAATTCATATGTTTGTTTGTGATAGATTTTGTGTCCCTTCCTCTGATCGTTTCCTTTTTTATTTATGATTTAATCACGGTTAGCACTGATTTTGGCCATAACTAACCACTAACCTTAAAACCACTTCTAACTCCTTATAACTCCCCACATTCACGTAACATTTGCCATGTTCGCCATAACCCCTTATAACTTCCCATGTTTGTCATGATGTCTCTACCATTAATTAACTGTTACTTTGGACAACCATTCACATTGAAAACTGCTCCAGTAGTCGTGCGATGCTATTGTTGCTTCAACCGCCCATATCTTGTTCAACCTCGTCCTGGCCCAAGTCTTTTTACATTTTGCTCAATCTCTACTGGGCTTTTGTATTGGGCCATCATATGGGCGAATATTTTATATGTTAACAAGATTCATCATAGACAGGAATAATTTATCATTAATTTCCATGGGTCAGAATAATCTCCAGAGTAAGACAGCAAATTTTGCACGAGGGTCGAGACTATAGCACAAGGGGGAGGGGGAATGTATGCCATCTTCAACAGTTTGCATTCCTATCCTCTTCTTATGTAGACAAGCATAATTATTTTAAAACCTACTTATTCACTTATAAGTACACTTTTTAAGCTTAGCCAAACAAAGCTATTGTTGAATGTCTGTTGCAGCCATGGATATCAACAAAGAACCACATTTATGTAAACGCCAATCAGATACTAAAACAAAATACATTAATCATACATCAGAATTTAAACGAAATCTACAGTTTAAATGCATCAAGAGTTACCCAAATCCATGAATCATGTAGTAGGGAACGTTCGAAAGCAATGTCTCGTCAATGTCAAAGATCCAAGCATCCTTCCCGTCGCCTGAAAGCTCTACTGTCTTGGCATATGCCAAGGAATCGTCAGCCACGGCCTCTGAATCCGCCGAGTACTTGTCGCCGGTCATGTATTCCTTCACATATCCCACACAGCTCGCTGGAACCCGGGTCCAGATCCCGGCATCATTCGTCTCCACTGTGAACCTCCAGCTATCGCAGTACAAATCATTTGGGATTTTCCGGTGGCCGGAGATCCTGTCGGAGGTCAAAAGGGCTTGCTTTCGCGGCCAGATTTGGATGATTGATTGGGAGAATGAAGTGGATGCAACAGTGAGAAGAATCAAAAGTCGAAAAATTGCGCCTTGGGCCATGCCGGAAAACCAAGAAAGCTCCTTATATGTAAAAAAGTGCTTTCTCGTTTTCAGGTGAAGACGGATGAAGAATTGTTTGGTTATGCAATGATTGAGGTTTATTATAGGATCTCGCTTTATTTTGGTGTTTTCTTTCCCAGAAACGCTCTTCAAAAGCCTGACTTATCCAATAATTCACGTCATTCTTAGTTGGATGATAAAAATATTGCAATAATATATATTTTACACGTCACATAGCAATATTTGTCAACTTCATTAGAGAAAATAAATTAAGAAACATGCTACTTGTACACTCAACTCTTACACTCATACTTACACTTTCTTACATGTCAAATTTATTTGGCCAAATCATTGTTTGACACATAAAAGAGTGTAAGTGTGGATGTAAGAGTTGGGTGTACAAATAACATTTTTCCATAAATTATACACTGGTATACTATTTTTTGCAGTGGGTTTGATCGTAAATTTTTTTATGATGATAGATTGAGACGGTGAACAGATTTTGGAGATGATTGATTGAAAGAGACAGATTGAGGAGGTGGGCAAATTTTAGAAATGATCGGTTGAGTGAGATGGATTGAAGCGGTGAGCAAATTTCGGAGGAAATAATTTTGTAAGGGGAGAAATTGAAGACGTAGTGACACACAAACGATAAAGTACTTTTTTCTTCCTGTAATGGAGAAAATTCCATGTGATCGTAATTATCGTTTCTTCTATATAGTTGACAAAGTGTTTAATTTGAACTAGAAACAAAAATTCAAATATTAACTCAGAACAACAAAAAGGTATTGGACTAAAATGAAATATCTCTATAAATTGAGTATCTGTTACCATCTTTCTTTCACTATAGATATAGAAATAAGAATCCTATATGACGTAAAACTAGGAATCCTATCTAAACTATGCCCTTTTTCTGCTATAAATATATCTGCTCATCCCTTGTAAATTTCACTTTGCTCTCAATGATTTTCCGAATTCAAAACCCACAATATACATTCTTTTTCTCCTCAATTTACATCAATTAGATAGAATTAAAGTGCTGTGAATTAAAGAACATGACAATCCTTTTGGGGAAATTTGGTGAGTTGGTGAAGAAGCTATGTTTCAAGAGCGATAAACATGGATACGAGCTATTGATTGATGACATTAATGGTGACAAGAAGTGCAAGAAAGAACATGATCGGATAGGGTTCTTCCCAATTTATGTGGGAGAAGAGCGCAAAAAATATTTAGTACCGGCTTCAAATTCTCCAACTTTAAAGGCTTTGCTTGATCAATATGAAGAACAATTCAATCATTTCGAACCTATAGCGCTACCTGATATCGCCCCCAAGAAGTTCGACCAACTTCTCATCATTATCAAGGCCGAGACACAACTTCTCACCATTGTCAATGGTGAAAACCAATCTTCATCGTGCCATTAACCCTATGGGAAAAGCAAGAAACTGATCCCAATCATGGGACACAGAATTTTTGTTTTGAATTTTTGTTTTTTTATTTATTAGCAATTCATTGTAACGTGTGATTTTAATTAGCGGATATTTGGCTATGGATTTCGCAGTATTTTAGACTTTTCAATTTGATGTTTTCGGTTATCTTTCTTTTGTCGTCATTCAAGTTCAAGCTTTCATTAAGATTGTTTTGGATAATGTTAAAATTTTGTGACATCAAACCTTGTCAATAAAAAATTTCATGTTAAAATAGTCAACCTAATGTCTGAAATTGTCTAAAAAACAATTAGTTTTTATAATGAGCTTTGTCTATGTTTGTTAGAGTTTAAAATAATTTTTTTTAAAATTTTTTTTAATTATATATTTTATGGGATTTATTAATTTTATCAATTTTTCAACCACATATTTCATCAATTTTTACTAAAATTTCTTAAAAATTACTTTTAAACTCTACCAGACAAGCACTAATAAAAATATATGCATAACCAGGAAAATCAACACCACTTTACATTTAATATTTTCTTAAAACCAATTGTCGTACAAATTCGTTTTATTTTATTGTTTGTTCTTAAAAACTAAAATAAGAATGATAATCACTTTGGCTGATTTGAAATATTTGGAACTTATTCAAGAAAAGATGATCAATTATTACTACAAAATCAATTAAATATACAAATTTACTTGATGGTTATTACGGAAAATTCTTGCTTCTATTGTGAAGTAGACATCGAATTCAGTAGTTACTAGAAAATGGAATAAAACTTGTGATTTGATGATGAAAGATCAACCTATCCCCGAACCAATGTGATCTATCCATCACCAGGATAAACTTTGAGTGAAACTAAGTGGAGATCAGAACCGAGTGATGTTGCTTTTGCTCGGAAAAATAGGTTTGGTTGAAATGCTATTCTTGGTGGTGGGGCTCCCAGCCGTAGTTGGGCACGATAAAAAAAGACGGTATAGACCATCATTTTGATACTACACTAAATTAATTGGCGTTAAGCATCTATAATAGCTTCAAGTGATGGTAACGACCTGTCAGAGACGGATTAATCTTTATGTTTCTAGATGGACTTCCTTGATTGTATTGTGTCTATGTACACTTCCAAAGTATGGTTCTATTGAGCGTGATACCCAGCGAGCGACTGGAGCAGTATGGAGTTGAGGAGCAAGGCAGTAGATAAGTTTGAGAAGGCTTGGGGTCTTAAAAATCAATTTTTCTGGATAGGTTGAACTATTGGAATAAAATGGAAAAGTCTCCAACATGTAGCACACAGTAAGACTCGGGTACTCTAGTAGAGGAGGAGTTGCATTGGGTCCAAGGGGCAATGGATGCCATAGAACAAAAATTCCTAAGTGTCCAGGAACTGGATCGTTTTTGCGTCGAGAAACGGTCTGTGAGTCAACAAGAGCTCGACGCAGAGTATCATCAACTTAGAAATAGCGGGAAAGTTCTCATTATTTAAGTAAGAGATGACAAACCAAAGGGAGAGTTGAGGTGGCTAGGTGGTGGTGGTGCATGGTTGGAGTTGGCAACTGGCAAGGGGTGCGGCATGACAGGGTGAGTGGTTATATATTCCCTTTTATCCCTCAAAGAGATAAAAGTGTGAGTGGCTTGTTTATTTTTAATATTTAAGGGGACAAAACTCTCCATTAGAAACTAACAATGCTACAAATTTAGAAGGCTGGCCTTTAAAGAAAATAAATTAGAGACCAAATTGTTAAAAATGCCACTAAAAAAGAATATTTAATACGGATATTATGATATATTTAAGTGTAGTCTAAAGAAAAACATTTTATGTTCCAAAAGGTTTAGGTATTTTTAATTGTTTTTACACAAATAAAGTTAAGTAATATGTTAAACTATTTCTCTATTAAACTTTGAACATATAAGAGTTTTGAATCGGAACTCTTTAGTTACGGAATTTATTACATACAACAGCAGCCCAAATTGGTTATGTAAGACAACATTATGGGGTGGGGGTGGTGGGGGTGGGAATTGAACCATTTGCAGATTGGGATGAAATATCCAGGAAACAAGGTCTTATTATTCATTTTAAAAGCCATCTGATTAAAGTGAGTTCTCAAATGAGGTTTTTGTCGTGGAAGATTTAATTAGAAGTATTTTAGGTGTTTCAAATAAGTCTTCGTCTTAGAATAACGAGTCGTCGTTTAACCAAGAGTAAAGGAAGAATGAAGAGATACAAAGACAGCAATTGATTGAAAATGATTTGAGCAATATGTGATTGGGTATGAAAATATGTGGTGTTAATAAATAGGTTATTCCACCATGAGCGGAGGTACCACAATTCTATCCGAGAAAGTGAGTATATATGTCAGGACGCTTTTGGATATGTTCATGGAGATTGTGAGAAAGATATGAACTAGAGGTGGCAAAATCGGTTCGACCCGTAGGCCGACCCATGTAGCCCGCCTTTTTGGGATGGGTTGGGTTGGGTTGGGTTGGCCCTGGCCCAAATAAAACCGGGCCAAGATGGCCCCTGATTTTGATTTTTGATTTTTTGATTTTTTTTTTTTTTTGCTCGTTAACACTAATCACTCATTTTGTGAATAGCTCCAATACATAATTCAAATAATATCAATCTAAAATGATCTAAGTCAAAATCACCAATAAACATTTGTTCAAAAATCTCAGGATCCAACATAAAAGTGTTTAAATTTAATTAAAATTTAGTTTAATTTAAATTTTAATCTAAAATATATTTGGTGTGACAAATAAATTATTTATTTTAAATTTACTTATAAGTAAACTTTTTAATTTAAATTAAATATGCTTATATATCAAAACTAGACTAACATGCTTTTAATATTTGTAAGTACAAAATGAAGCAAGTACGAAAGTGACCAGCAGTCGAAAAAACACTACATTCGGCGTACGATGACGAGTATGACTAGGACTCGTCCAGACATGATGAGTTTACTTTTATTGCATAATAGCTAAACGTCAGTCTGAGCCTTCTCCCAAAGTTGTATTTTGCTTTATTTTTGCTGTCAACAACACAAGCCAACTAAAGTGGTTTAATTTACAAAAAAAACAAATATAAATATTTATATATATATTAATTAAATATATTGATGCTTAAATTTTCTAATAATTAAATATTAAAAAATATTTAGTTTAAAATTTGGAGCAAAAATGTTTCCCTACTATATTGTTAAAAAAACAAAAAAGTAATATAGGTAAAACTCTAGTCTCTACTTATAAATAACTATTTTATGAAATGTAAAATTGTTACAATACAATTGCTCCAAACAATTGTATAATTTGAGTGAAAAAAAAAAATGACTTGTTCGACAAGATGAATTATTTTATAAGACGTTAAAATGATCAATATATCTTTCATACTACATCATCATTTATGTTGTTTAATTGTGCTTCAACTAAAATAAAATGAAGATTAAGTTATTAACTTACAACACAACAAATTCAGACTAAAAAGAAACATTACTTGAGTTGAGTTAGAGTGAACAAAACTTTGTCAACCTGTTAAAATGGATCGAACAACTGTTTCAAAATAGTTGATTTGGTTCTACGTCGACCCATCAACATTTCTATTTAAATTGTTTAGAAATGATTTGGTTTAGGTTTTGATAGCTGTTGACCTCGGTAATTGCAATATTCACGTGTTAACAGATCTCCAATCAATTTTGTGCCAGTCTGTATGTTATCTGCACAATAGAATAATCGTTAGGCACCAAAATTACTGGAAAAAATGAGCTGGCGATTGTTGGTATTTTGACGATCAAGTCAACTGCCGATACAAGAATAATATGGAGAGAGCTGATAAGTACAATTTTGTACTTATTTAGGCTCACAAAAAGGGATGATTATGAGTACTTCTATTTGTTTTCAGTTTAATTGCATGTTGTTTTCTTATTATTTTAGGAAATAATCAAATTCAAGTGTTAATCTGACAAAAAGACGAAAAAGAGCGCAAACAGAAGAAACGGGCACCAGTTTTGGTAGTTTTCTGATGGGATTAGAACTCTACGACTCCAAGATAAAACAACAACTTAAACACACGTCTTAGAGGGTTGGAGAACATTATAAATAAGACAGATAATAGCCAGAAGAAGGGAGACGAATTTTGGGAACAAGATACAAGAGGAGAATTGAAGATCAAGGCACGGGACTGAAGATTCTTCAGCCAGAGTCACGGGTTGTATTTATTTCTTCTTCTTTTTCTTTCGCCGGATCATGATAAAGTCAATTATTGTCATAATTGACGAAATCATGTTCGGTTAATTTACTTTTTCTAGGATGAACGATGAAACCTCATGATTTTTAATTAATTAGAAGTTTTTCCGTTTTAATAGTTAATTACCTCTTGGGTTGATTATTCTTTATGCAGTTTTTCTATTATTTTAATGCCTGATCACCATTAGAATATATTATGATCTATATTGAAGTCGAGAGATTCAATATAGATTAAGCACGTGGTATTGAATAACTGAGGGTCCAATAATAGATAGAAATTACTATTATGCTTTATGAAATCCATTTAGGTGTTCTTGAGATTTTAATGCATGTATTTATGTTCGAAGCTTAATTAGAGATAATAAAGATCGCATAACATATAGAATTGATTGACCATCGAGAGAGGCTTTTGATTGATTTAGGAATGCCGATTTTCAATCTATGGTAATTATAAGCTAAAACGGTTAAACAGATATTTGATTAAGGAAAGTGTTGGTGGATTCGCAAATCCTAGTATTAGTAAATCTTGAATTCATTCTCATAAATTTACTTTAATTGTTAGATAGTTTAGATTAAATTAAAGTAGTTTTAGAATCGCAAAATCATCAACAAATCTGTGTTTCTTTGCATTGTTAAAATTTAAATTGTTAAATTAATTGGTTAAATTAATATCTAGTCCTCGTGGGTTCGACACTTCATTCATCATTTTATTACTTGTAAACGATCCGTCCACTTGCGGGATTATAATCGCACAACAAATTTTTGGCACCGTTGCTGGGGACTGGTTTTATTAATTACTGCATTAATAGATAATTTAGTTTTAACAATTTTAATTTTATTTTTATTATTATTAAATATTTTATTTTTTTATTTTTTATTTTTAGTTGATCTACTTGTTTCTCTTGATTTCATTGCTACCAGGGAACAAAGATGAGCTAGGAGATCAAGCACAACACAAGATGACAAACTTTGAGATTGATAAGGATGGCTTGCTCTTGGAAGATTTATGGAAACCATCGGTCAAACAAAATTTTTGTCCCTACTCATACACCTACAATCAAGATTAACAAAACCACTCAGATTACTTTTGGTACAACAACCAAAGTCAAACAGGAATACATGGGGTGGACATCAATTGGCTCATACTGGCGAAACTTGATTCATTGGCAAAGCAGATGGAAACACTGAAATACTCTCAGTCAGCCAATATGGTTCAGATGTCCCTACCAATATGTGCAACTTGCAGGGCAAACCATCAATCATCAGAATGCATTTTAACCAAAGTTGATATGTCATCACCTGATCAAGCTGCATATGCTCAGAACTTTCAGCTACATCAGAATAATCCATACTCGCAGACTTATAATCACAGATGGAGAAATCATCAAAATTTCTCATATGAAAATACCCGAAATATTCAAAATCTACTGAATCAGGGGAGACCACAAGAGAGTAAAGAAGAGTGAAAAGAGGCACTTGATCAGAGCATCAAGGCAACTGAAAAGCGCATAGAGAATAAAATTAATCAGATGATAAAGATGCTGACAGAGAGTCCACAAGGCACCTTTCCAAGTGACACTAAAGCCACCCCGATGGAAGACATGTCAAGCATTACAACAATTAGTGAGGAGCAATTACCTGAAATTTTGGAAAATAGACCAGTTGTCCAAATTGATGAAGTACCAACAAAAAAAGAAGAGTATATGGAGAATGAGAAGTTGATCATACATAAGCTGAATGAAAAAGTGGCATTTAATGATGCTGCACCAACTAAGCAATTTTCCAACTCCCATATTTCTTCTAAAATTGATTTTGTGATCAAGGTCATTGAAGAAGTTGAAATTTTCATAGTTAAGTTCGAGCAAGGTGATCAAATTAAATCATATTTTTATGAGAAGGACAAAGTTAAATATTGGAGGACAAAAGAAAAATGGAGACTAGTCAATCGATGCAAACAAAACAAGTCATCAAAAGTCCTATTCAAAGTGCCATGAATGATCATCACGACAAAGTCAAGCTAATGACTTTAAAAAAGCGCTTAATGGGAGGCAACCCATCTTTCTACCCTTTTATTTAAATTTTCGTATATTTTAGTTTAGGATTTGAATTGACATTTTTGCACGTTTTAGGATTTTTCTAAGATTTTTAAAGTAGGCTTTCAATTCTTAGGTAATGAGGCTTTGATCATCATCATTTTCCTTTTAGTTTTTTTAAAAAATATAATAATAATAAAATGTTCGTTTTTTAAAAAAAAAATTATTAATAATTTTTTATTATTTTTTTTAGGGTTACAACCTACAGGCTGACTGGATGAAATTGAAGCAAAGATTTGCTGACCAACCTGTACAGATTTCTCCACTAGTTGATCATACCATACTTTTTCTTCCAGTACCATCCGATCCACATCTGGGTAGTCTCTGATCTTTATATACTCCTTTGAATTATTTTTACATTGGGGACAACGTATCTTTCAAGTTTGGGGGTAGTGGAAAAATGTTTGATCTGATGATAATACTTGATATTGATTGTTAATTTATTAAAAAAATAATTTTTTTTTAATTTAATTGTTTGCATGTTTGTTTGATATGAATAGCCTTGCTGGTTAATAATGAATTTTTTAAATTTTGCTATAATCCATGACTTGTAAGCATATTATTACTTTTGTTTAAATGTGCGGCTATTTGACCATGTCTGATGTCGTGTTATGTCGGCCAGTTAAGATGATATTTAGCTATGTTGGTGCACTTATGTTGAAAACAATAGGATACCCCCTTTTTAAATCTAAGAATCATTTGTATCTCAACCAAGTAACCAATAGAGTGAGTAAGTGTTGTAGTTAAGCTGTGATAATGGCTATTTGGGTTATGATTGATTCCATATATG
The DNA here is from genome assembly GCA_030279155.1 of Forsythia viridissima. NCBI lineage: Eukaryota > Viridiplantae > Streptophyta > Magnoliopsida > Lamiales > Oleaceae > Forsythia > Forsythia viridissima. The sequence continues at coordinate 38,683,409 of CM059040.1, forward strand.
TTGCAAAATAGTATGGAGCATTTTAGACTAGTTAGAGGAAACTAAGTAATGACCGAATGTTAGGCATCTAATCCTCTAACATAAACTTATTGCACGCAAAGAACAATATTATTATTTAACTCTTTTCGTAGCCTTTTTGACTCGAGTGATAAAGTCATCGACCTAAAGCTCGTTACATGAGTCATCTAAAAAGCTTAATGGACAGAGTTTGGCACCATATTAATATTTTATAACTCTTTTCGTAGCCTATTTGACTTGAGTGAAAAGGCCCGTAGGGATTTCTCAAAACCCGATGCCCTAAAGTTCAAAAGACTTGGGAGTCATCGACCTAAAACTCGTTACATGAGTCATCTAGAAAGCTTAAAGAATTGAGTTCTGCACATAAGATTTAATTAAAAAAATGATGAAATCCTTTGCAAAGTAAACATGAGGATTAGATTACTAATGTGTTTGACTTACTTAGTAGAAAATTTCTAGTCAAGAGTGCTCATAAATGGGAGAATCTTCATAAACCTAGGTTGTCACGATTACTAGTTTTCTCAACCAGTCTCGACCAAGAAAAGAATGTGAACCATAACCTTAGAACCAAAATCTTGGGAATTAAAAGAAAAAATCATTTTGGGAGAAAGTGTACCTTACGAGAGGGAAAGGAAAATTTGACCAAATGGTTGGGCTCCCATCACCATAGAAATTAAGTGAATCAGATTAACTGCTTTCACACACGTATCAAATATGGTTTAAATAGGATCACGTTTGCAATAATAATACTTAGATACTCGTCATGAATTAAAAGTTGTTACAAAAGAACGGCAAGCTATTTATAGTATAACTATTTTTATTATATTTATTAGTATGTGCATAATTGTTTTTAGCTAGTTTATTCGAGGACGAATAATAGTTCAAGTTTGAGGTATTTGATAAGTACAATTTTGTACTTATCTAGGCTCACAAAAAGAGATGATTATGAGTACTTCTATTTGTTTTCAGTTTAATTGCATGTTGTTTTCTTATTATTTTAAGAAATAATCAAATTCAAGTGTTAATCTGACAAAAAGACGAAAAAGAGCACAAACAGAAGAAACGAGCACCAATTTTGGCAATTTTCTAATGGGATTAGAACTCTATGACTCCAAGATAAAACAACTTAAACACACGTCTTAGAGGGTTGGAGAACATTATAAATAAGACAGATAATAGCCAGAAGAAGGGAGACGAATTTTGGGAACAAGATACAAGAGGAGAATTGAAGATCAAGGCACGGGACTGAAGATTCTTCAGCCAAAGTCACGGGTTGTATTTATTTCTTCTTCTTTTTCTTTCGTCGGATCATGATAAAGTCAATTATTGTCATAATTGACGAAATCATGTCCGGTTAATTTACTTTTTCTAGGATGAACGATGAAACCTCATGATTTTTAATTAATTAGAAGTTTTTCCGTTTTAGTAGTTAATTACCTCTTGGGTTGATTATTCTTTATACAGTTTTTCTATTATTTTAATGTCTGATCACCATTAGAATATATTGTGATCTATATTGAAGTCGAAAGATTTAATATAGATTAAGCACGTGGTATTGAATAACTTAGGGTCCAATAATAGATAGAAATTACTATTATGCTTTATGAAATCTATTTAGGTGTTTTTGAGATTTTAATGCATGTGTTTATGTTCGATACTTAATTAGAGATAATGAAGTTCGCATAACATATAGAATTGATTGACTATCGAGAGAGACTTTTGATTAATTTAAGAACGTCGATTTTCAATATATGGTAATTATAAGCTAAAACGGTTAAACAGATATTTGATTAAGGAAAGTGTTGGTGGATTCGCAAATCCTAGTATTAGTAAATCTTGAATTCATTCTCATAAATTTACTTTAATTGTTAGATAGTTTAGATTAAATTAAAGTAGTTTTAGAATCGCAAAATCATCAACAAATCTGTGTTTCTTTGCATTGTTAAAATTTAAATTGTTAAATTAATTGGTTAAATTAATATCTAGTACTCGTGGGTTCGACACTTCATTCATCATTTTATTACTTATAAACGATACGTCCACTTGCGGGATTATAATCGCACAACAAGAGCGTTTGAATGTGGGAGAGACAAGCAAGTAGAAATTTGAGCAAAGTTTAAGGGTAGAAAATAATACGTACCTTAGAATGATATGCGATGTTGTATTTATAGGTTCATAGTTATAATTGATTTAGGTAAGCAATCAATTAGACATCTGATGAGATTCTATTTTCTTATGGGATAAGGGATAATTGAATGTGTACGCGATCTTTTAGATTTTCATTCTTATCTGAGCTGATTTCTAATATCGCGTTATCAATTACTTGGAGATTGAAATTTGGTTTCCTTCTAAATTCGTATGACAATCGAATACAATCTTCCATGGGATATCATTTTATCTGTCCCAAGATATCATATTGCCTATGGGGTTTCGTGTGACGCGGGGTTTATTGATGGAGGGCATGGGCCTATCACAAGTGGAGAAGGCCTTTACGGGCTATGACGACATTGGCCATGGTGTGCAAGGCTTATGAGGATTCTACTGGGCTTTCGAGGTATTCCCTGGACCTAAGAAGCCTTCGCTAATGTGAAAATCTTATTAAAACTGGGTGGTAACAATAGTTGAAAACCATTTAAAAACAAACTGAACCATTTACAAATTAAATTTAAAAAAATAATTGTATTTAACTACATGTCAAGTAAGTTTATTTTTGAGCAATCTATTAAGGGCATGAATAGAAAATAACTTTGTCTTACTCCACTTATCCAAAATTATAACTTCTTTACAGGTTACAATTCTTGTAAGCCATATCTGAATTTTTTGTATGTTTTTAATTAGTTAAATAAGCTTTCAACTTTTAAGTGTTGAAATAAACTTGCTCAATCACTCTTTTAAGTGTTAGAGACACGTATCTTGGAAAAAATGAGTTGTAGACATGCCGTGGACAAGGGTTTGGTAAGTGCATCAACAAGTTGTTCATGGGAAACAGATGTCACCATTTTGAACTTTATCAGGAACAAATGTCAATTTCAATGTGTTTTATTCGAAAGTGAAACATTAGATTGGGACAAAGATGTGTATTGCTAATTGTTGAGTTGTATGCTTAAATAATATAATTTTGTTGTGATGAAATGACAATTTTATATTGAATAAAACTTTGTTTTGTATTTATTTATTATTATTGTATTTGTTTAATATTGAACATATAAATAAAGAGTCAATGATTACTTGTGATAATATAAGTTGTATGTTTGCGTTGAGAAGTATAGTGTGACACAACTTATATTTTCATCATCAATAAAATTGTTCACAACTAAAGTATAAGGGTTAGCGTCAACACTACAACCTTCCAGTATAAGGCGCTAACCCTTATACTGGAAAGTTGTAGTGTTGACTATTTAATCATTCAGGTTTGCGATTTGTCCTTATCGCAAAAATAAATTAAAGGTGACATTAGTACATTTAGAGTGTATTGAACGGACCACGTGTCGAATTTAATTATATAGCATGAACGTGCGAATAATTAAATTCTACTTGATCACCGGGTATTTCATCTAAATCCTTTGACAGGATTGTGTATATCTTTTCGTTAGTCTGATGGTTCTTTGATTCACCAATGGGTGAGATCAATTTACATTGGTGAAATCAATTTAGTTGATCAAATATTTCGATGAGTTGGGAGCTTAAGAATGAGCAAAGTAGAGAACATGAATTCGTGTCGGGAACTGTCGCTCTGAAAAATAGGTCAAGTGACAACTTAAGTATTTTCTATTGAACGGTTATAAATCTGAGCTCAGTATTTAGCGACGTCTAAACTTCAACATCATTGAATTAGTTCACAGGATTGTTGAAGAAAATGTAACTTAAAGTTAGTAAGAATAATTAGAAGGGCAAAACTTTCATTTATGCTCATACCTAATTATTGGATCTCAGACAGGGATGAAATATATATACAGTAGGTTAAAGAAAAGTATTACAGCTTCTGTAATTTTATATATTCCAAGAGTGCAGTCTATTGCCTTTAGTAGAAAAAGCAAAAGACTAATAATTTGATTGAGGGTTCTAGGGTCTAGGATCGACTAGACCGAGTCTAATTATTGGAGCTTGGAAAATATATGTCCGATCAGATCTATGTGGTAGCTCTATAAAGTTTTGGGCTTAACCACAGTTGCTATAAAAGTTTTGGACTTAATTGTAATTGTGATATAAGTTCAGGGATTACATGTGTAATTAAATCAATTCTAAACTAATTGGACTTGGATGCAATCTGGACTCTTGTCGTTGTTTGCAATCAGAACGCTTGCAGTATTTATATCACATTGCTTGTGACATAAATCATTATTCGATCAATTAAAAAATAGAAGAAATTTAGCTTCTTGGTTTTCTAGATCTGACCAGTCCAGAAATTAGTTTTTTGATTTAATTAAAAAGGTGCCCACACGCCGGTGTAATCCAGAGTTGGGAGAATACCATAGAAGGCTTGAACGTTGGGAGCACCAAGTTCGTGAATCAGATCCAAACCAATATTATTTATCGATTCAGGTATAATACTAATCCATTAGTATTTTAATTATAATAAATACGTGAACGCCTAGCAAAGATCCTGATTTTATTGAATTAAAGAAAATTTATATTTTCTTGCTAATTCTCGTGCCAGTTTCCAACAAGTGGTATCAGAGCGGTCTAAATCGTTCACGTGTTTATTGTATTATCTAGGTCTGATAATTACATGTTCTAGTCGAGCGATGTCTAGGATTATTTTTTTTCATATGTTGATTGGATGATTGATATTATTTTTAAACTGTGATCCAATTATTTTGTGGCCCCACTTGTTCATTGTATTTTGTTATTTCAAGTTTGTAACAAGATCGGTGGATTATGACTCCATCATCTTGATTTAATTTTTAATTACAAAATAGATTCAAAATGTGAGTCCTAAATTGGGACATAATTATTTTTGTAATATTGAAGATTTAAGATCAGACCGACAAAAAGGAAAAATCAAATAGCCGGATCACAGATCTAGTGCGCCGGATGATCTGTGAGAACACAGATTAGGCGTCGTCGGAGATCTGCCATCACGCAGAAGCATACCTGATCTGCGTTTGTGCAAATCATTTAAGCGCCAGAGACGTACCACCAGCTGATTTGCGTTTCTGCAAATCAGTAGCGCGCCACCAAATAATCTGCACGAGCACAGATCAGTCGCTAGGGGTGAACACGGTTCGGTTTGGGCGGTTTGTGGTAAATTTTCAAAACAATCCACTTAAAGCGGTTTGAAAATTTTCCAAACCAAACCAAACCAAACCACTTCACTTTCGAAACCAAACCAAACCAAACCAAACCACTTTTTGCGGTTTGGTTCGGTTTAAAACCAGGGTTTAGCAAACAAACAAAAAAAAAATATCGAACAAGTTAAATCATAAATATTAGTCTACAATATCATAATAAAAACATAAATATTAGTATTAATAAAAGACAAAAAAGTATTAACATAAAAATAAGAATATAGCAAATGTATTCATTAATTATAATTAAATGATATAATGTTAGTAATAAAAAAAATGAATAGAAATATCAAATACGATAATACATGCTATAACTTTTTCTGAATTATCTAATACTTCTACTTCATTCAAACATTGACGAATCACTATAGATTCCTTGATACTATGCAACCAATTCTTAGTGCAAATCACCGCCTCAACCATCTTTACACTCAACGAACTCCTAAAGGAATCAAGAATCTGACCACTAATAGAAAAGAAGAAATTGTTGGTGTTTGAATCATTATTTTTCAGCTTGAGCTTCTCGAATAAGTCTAGCTTTAAAATTGATGGAATGAGTTTGAAAATACCCAAAATAGTTTGTAAAGGACTTGGGCTACCAGATTGAGTAGCATATTTTGATAGTGCTAATGATGAAGTCACCATTTCCTTATAACATTTACAAATCTGGTAGAAAATAAACTATATCGCTACAAAGAAAATAGAGAATTTTCTTGAATTACAGATCAAATCACTCCTTAAAACCTATAGGAAGTTTGGTGAAAGAAAATTAGAGTATAGTGGTTATTTAGGCGAAGCCAAATCAAGAGTTTCGAGAGCGGAGGTCGAGATCGAGAAAGAATTGTAGATAGAGAAATGATAATATGAATAATGGATGGATTTTAATTGAGTTGGGTATTTGGTTTAATTGAGTTGGGTTTAATATGGATAATGGATTGATTTAGTTTTAATTAAGATGAATTAAATTAAAATTAATTTATTTTTTATTTTTTATTTTAAACAGTTTGGCGGTTTGAAATAGTTTGAAAAAATTGAAACCTAAACCAAACCACTTTGAAGCGGTTTGGTTCGGTTCAAAATCAAAACGTTGACCGATCCACGTGGACCCAAACCAACGGTTTTGAAAAGGCGGTTTCGATTCGATTTTACGGTTTGACGGTCTCGTTGTTCAGCCCTATCAGCCGCATCGGAGATCTACGCTCGCGCAGATCTGGCGCCGTACCAGGTGATCTGCGCTCGCGCAGATCCGGCGCTGAATCTACGTGCAGCAACGCTGGATCCGCACGCAACAGCGTCTAGATATTCGCCGTGCGCAGTATCCGACCAGATCTTCGCCGCCATTGTGGATCGGTGACCTCACGGTTGGGGCTGGTGGCTCTGGCGTTGGTGTTGGTGTTGGTGTTGGTGTTGGCGGTTTTGGTTTTTTCGATGATAGTTGTTTGGACAAGAAGATACTTCAAGGAGGAAGAAGACCTCGTTTGGTTGCTGGAATAGTATCTCTTTGGTTACATTGATAGCTGGCCTGTTTGGCAACAAGCTCAAGTTGTTAGGTGTTTGGATTCAATTAATTTTTGGGCTTGTTTGGCAATTGGAGCAAGGTGTTGGGCTGAAGTTTCAAATTAAATATTGGGCTTAGGGCCAATTAGTTTTTAATTTGATTTTTGAGCTTGTTTTGGGCCACAAATAATTGTTAATTTATTGCTGATAAATATTTAAAATATTATCATTCTGTAAATCACGTCATATAGAATTATTTTTGACATCACTCGTGAAACTTAGAATAGAATGCATTTCATTGGAATTGATTTTTCCTCGATTAATTTAATTTGAATTAAATTTTTCTTCAAAGAGAAATTCGTAATAATTAAACTGTATGTTAATTTGATTAATGTGAACAGTTGGTAATTATTTCAATTAAAATCCATTATTTTAAAATATTGAGTGGGAGAGGATATTTATTTAAATAAAAATCCATGGTCTCCTTTTGTTAATCTATAAGTAAGAGAATGAGTTTGCCTCGTGCCAGTAACGCAACGGACTCCCTATAGGAGGGCTACGTAATTCGGGTTACTTGATCAGATTCTTATTTGGTAAGATCGTCTAGATAGAATATAATTTGAGATCATCCTATAGATGGCATAATTATTTTTCAAGTATCTAGAGATCTAGACAAAGGTTATACACTCAAATCGAGATCATCTACAAACCTCCTATAGAGGCTCTCGTTTATGATCTTGGTAACCAAATAAAGCGATACTGAATTTATCTAGATATTTATTGTCAAGATATGATTTGTCTGGTGGGAGGGTCCCAACTTAATCAGTGGACACGGTGACCTTTCCTAAAGGGAGGCCTATTGGATCACAAAGATCAAGTAGTCGTTACATTATTGTAGTTTTATGGATCTACATGTGCATTCATGTACCATATGTTAAATTCACTGCTCAAATTTTAATATGCAATAATTTTGTTATTTTCAGCAAAATGTCTCTCAATCCATTTTCTGTTATCCTAAAACAAAACCAACTAACTGGGGAAAATTATGTGGATTGGAAACGTAATCTAATGATTGTTCTCACCGTTGAAAAAATTGATTTTGTGCTTGAAGAAGATTGGCCTGAGCAACCCACTAAGACTGCAAGCAAGGACATGAGGGATGCTTATAAAAAGTGGGTTACTGCAGACAAGTTGGTTCGCAGTTACATTTTGGCATCAATGTCAAATATGTTATAGCAGAAGCATGACAGTCTTGAGACCTCTTATGACATAATGAAAAGCCTCAAGGACATGTTTGCACATCAAAGTAGGAGAGCTCGGTTCAAAGTCATTCGTACCTTACAGAACATCCGCATAAAACTCGGAACGCCGGTGAAGGACCATATGTTAACCATGATTGGACACTTCAATGTGGTGGAGAATCTGGGTGCAACTATTGATACAAATAATCAGGTTGATATGGTATTGAACTCTTTACCTGATATGTTTTCACAGTTTACTGTGGACTATCACTTACACAAGATGGATATGCCATTGACTGAGCTGATGAATGAGTTGTAAAATGTGGAAAGTGGTCTTAAATCTAAAGGTGGCGATACTTATGCAGCAACTGGTAGTTCCCATGTTTCCAACCTGAAAGGCGGAGATGGAAAAAAAATGAAGAGAGCTAACAAGAAGCAGGAAGGCAATAAGACCAACGCAGACGAAAAGCCAAAAAGCAAGTGTTTCAAAAGTGGTCAGAAAGGACACTGGAAGAAAGACTGTCCTGATGCACTAGCTAAAAATGAGCAAAGTACTGATGGTTCAGGAGAGAAGAAAATTCAGTGAAGACCAATTTACTATTATAGTCGGCACATGAGCAATAGTTTCGACGAGAGCTGTAGGAGTAGTTTATTTTATTTCAATAGTGGAGGTGTTTAATTTTTAAAGACTGTTACTATGTCCCATAGATAAAGTGGAATATAATTCCCATTTTCTTGTTAATAGGACAAGGTTATTTTCTTATTTTGCGCTAACGCGCTTTACTTTTGATGAATAAAGCTCCTATTTGTGCCAGATATTTGGTGAGTGTCTTTATATATTAAACTATTCCACAAATGAAAATAATAATACTTCTACAAACTATAATAAACAAAATTCATACCATACTAGTAATACATATTTATAGTTCTTAGACTTAGACCCATCAACTTTAACATGATACAAAGACTGACAAGGAATGGTACCCTCAACTCAATTGAGGTCGAACCATTTCCAGTCCCTGTGATTCTTGTTTGGAAGGAAATATAACTAAGAAGTTCTTTTTAGCAAAAGAACATAGAGCCAAAGAAGTATTGGAACTAGTTTATTCTGATGTATGTGGACCCATAAGTACACCTGCGAGAGGGGCTATGAGTATTTTGTCACCTTTACAGATGATTACTCTAGATTCAGATACATTTACTTGATGACTCGAAAGTCGGAGGCTTTTGAGAAAATCAAAGCATACTGGACTAAGGTCGAGAAACATTTGGGTAAAAGTATAAAGACATTTCAATCACATCGAGGTGGCGAATATCTCTCAGGACAATTCAGGGATTACTTAATAGAAAATGGTATAGTTTCTCAACTGAGTGCGCCTGGTATTCCTCAACAGAACGGTGTTTTTAGAAAGAAGAAACAAGACATTGTTAGATATAGTTATGTCAATGATGAGTTTTTCAACTCTACCTATCTCAATTTTGGGATGTGCACTAAAGATAGCTGTATATATTATTAACTTAGTTTCATCTAAGTCTGTTCCCAAGACTCTCTTGAAATTGTGGAATGGGCGCAAACCAAATTTGCGTCACATCCATATCTACATGTGCATTCATGTACCATATGTTAAATTCACTGCTCAAATTTTAATATGCAATAATTTTGTTATTTTCAGCAAAATGTCTCTCAGTCCATTTTCCGTTATCCTAAAACAAAACCAACTAACTAGAGAAAATTATGTGGATTGGAAACGTAACCTAATGATTGTTCTCACTGTTGAGAAAATTGATTTTGTGCTTGAAGAAGATTGGCCTGAGCAACGTACTAAGACTGCAAGCAAGGACAAGAGGGATGCTTATGATAAGTGGGTTGCTACAGACAAGTTGGTTCGCAGTTACATTTAGGGATGGCAATGGAGCGGGTCCAGGGTAGGTCGGCCCCGCCCCGCCCCACCCCACCCCGCCCCGCCTCGCGAAAAATTTGGCCCGCCCCGTGACCTGCAAATTCGCGGGGCGGGGCGAGGCGGGGCGGCCGTTGGACTCGCCAACCGCCCGGCAAACTTTTTTTTTTTTTTTGTTAAATTGAAAAATAATTAAAAAATATATATATACAATTTTTTAAAATATTTATACCAAGTAAAACAAAAAAAATTATAAGATTTAGGTTGTGGTATAGTGGTTAATGTTAGTAGTTTATAAGTTTTAACCCGGGTTTGATTTTTCTTTAGTTTATTTTTAGTGAAAATCATAATTTCTACTATATTTTGTGATTTTTCAAAAAAAAAAAAATTTTTTTTTAGGGGCGGGTCGCGGGGCGGCAGGACGGTGAGGGGCGGGGCAGGGTTGCCCCGAACCCGCCCCGGACCAGGCCCGGGGCAGATTTTTCTACCCCAAACCCGCCCCTATTGCTTCGTGGGGCGGGGTTGGGCGGCTCTTGGCAGGGCGGGGCGCGGGGCGGGATCGGGTCGGCTGGTTTTTTTGCCATTCCTAGTTACATTTTGGCATCAATGTCAAATACGTTACAGCAGAAGCATGACAGTCTTGAGACCTCTTATGACATAATGAAAAGCCTCAAGGACATGTTTGCACATCAAAGTAGGAGATCTCAGTTCGAAGTCATTCGTTCCATACAGAACATCCGCATAAAACTCGAAATGCCGGTCAAGGACCATATGTTAACCATGATTGGACACTTCAATGTGGTGAAGAATCTGGGTGCAACTATTGATACAAATACTCAGGTTGATATGGTATTGAACTCTTTACCTGATATGTTTTCACAGTTTATCGTAGACTATCACTTACACAAGATGGATATGCCATTGACTGAGCTGATGAATGAGTTGTAAAATGTGGAAAGTGGTCTTAAATCTAAAGGTGGCGATGTTTATGCAGCAACTGGTAGCTCCTATGTTTCCAACCCGAAAGGCAGAGATGGAAAGAAAAGGAAAATAGCTAACAAGTTTGCGTCACATCCAAATTTGGGGATGTCCAGCTCGTGTGCTGAAAGGGAAGACAGAAAAGTTGGAGTCTAGGTCAGAAATATGTTTGTGTGTGGGATATCCTAAAGGTACCAGTGGATAAAAATGAGTGGGAGCGATTCTACCACATTAATTCCTGAAACACAACCTAGTGACAGACGACCCATGGTATCACAAACACCTAGAGAACGTTATCTAAGTGAGAGAAATGATTCATCATCTAATCCCATGGATCAAGAAAATGTTCAAGGTAATGAGTAGGTATTTGTATAACCTAAAGGTGATACTAACATTGATGAAAATGTTACGATTCAAGATGCATCGTCCATTAGGAAAAGTCAGAGGATCATCAGGAAACCTTCTAGGTACTTGTTAGTATGAGAATCCAAATAGGCGATCTCCATATAACAAGTAGAAGATTCGACTGTACATAAAGAGGCTATGGACAAAATGATAATTTTTATGGTGCTTTATGTGGACAATATTTTACTCATAGGAAATGATGTGGAAATGTCATTCTCTATGAAAGCGTGGTTGGCCCAACAGTTTTCATATGAAGGTTTTGGACAAAGCTAGATGTGTTCTAGAGATTCAGATCTTAAAAGATCGAATAGAACAAGCTGGTAGTTTTGCCCCAAGCTATATATATTGACAAAATGCTTGTCAGATTGCCATGCAAGATTCTAAAAAGGGCAATTTGCCATTCAAACATAGAATCTAACTATTTAAGGAGTATTTCCAAAGAAACTCCTGAAGAGATAGATGACATGAGTAGAATACATTATACGTTTGCAATGGGTAGTCTCATGTACGTAATGCTGTGCACTAGACTTTACATTTGTTATATTGTTGGTATGATAAGTCCTTATCAGTCTAGCCAAACTAGAACATTAGATGATTGTAAAGCATATCTTTAAGTACCTTCGGAGAACAAGGAATTATATGCTGGTTTACTCTTCACTATTGGGGTATATGGATTTTAGGATTATACTCTATGGCAAGTGGGAGAATTGTTGGGTTATATGCCCAAATAGTATAATTTTGCTGTGATGAAATGACAATTTTATATTGAATAAAACTTTGGTTTGTATTCATTTATTATTATTGTATTTGTTTAATATTGAGCATATAAATAAAGAGCCAATGATCACTTGTGATAATATAAGTTGGATGCTTGCGTTGAGAAGCACAGTGTAACATAACTTATATTTTTATCATCAATAAAATTGTTCACAACTAATATATAAGGGTTGGCGCCTTATATTGGAAGGTTGTAGTGTTGACTATTTAATCATTCAGGTTTGCGATTTGTCGTTATCGCAGAAATGAATTAATTGTGACAATAGTACACTTAGAGTGTATTGAATGGACCACGTGTCGAATTTAATTATATAGCATGACCGTGCGAATAATTAAATTCTACTTGATTACCAGATATTTCATTTAAATTCCTTGACAGGATTGTGTATATTTTTTTGTTAGTCTGATGGTTCTTTGAATCACCAATGGATAAGATCAATTTAGTTGATCAAATATCTCGGTGAGTTAAGAGCTTGAGAATGAGCGAAGTAGAGAACATGAATTCATATCGGGAACTGTCGCTCTGAAAAATGGGTCAAGTGACAACTTAAGTATTTTCTGTTGAACGGTTATAAATCTGAGCTCAATATTTAGCGACGGCTAAACTTTAACATCTGTGAATTAGTTCACACGACCGTTGAAGAAAATGTAACTTAAAGTTAGTGAGAATAATTAAAAGGGCAAAACGGTTATTTATGCTCATACATAATTATCGGATCTCAGACAAAGATGAAATATATATACGGTAGGTCAGAGTAAAGTATTACAGTTTCTGTAATTTTATATATTCCGATAGTGTAGTATATTGCCTTTAGTGGAAAAAGCAAAAGACTAATAATTAGATTTAGGGGTCTATGGTCGACTAGACAGTGTCTAATTATTGAAACTTGGAAAATATATGTCCGATCAGGTCTTTGTGGTAGCTATATAAAGTTTTGGGCTTAATCACAGTTACTATAAAAGTTTTGGACTTAATTGTAATTGTGATATAAGTTCAGGGATTACATGTGTAATTAAATCAATCCTAAAACTAATTGGACTTGGATGCAATCAGGACTCTTGTCGTTGTTTGCAATCAGAATACTTGCAGTATTTATATCACATTGCTTGTGACATAAATCATTATTCGATCAATTAAGAAAAGAGAAGAAATTTAGCTTCTTAGTTTTCTAGATCTGACCAGTTCAGAAATTAGTTTTTTGATTTAATTAAAAAGGTGCCCACACGCCGGTGTAATCCAGACTTAGGAGAATATCATAGAAGGCTTGAACGTTGGGAGCACCAAGTTTCTTGAATCAAAAGGCAGCAAGTTCGTGAATCAGATACAGACCAATATCATTTATCGATTCAGGTATAATATTAATTTATTAGTATTTTAATTATAATAAATACGTGAACGTCTAGCAAAGATCTTGGTTTTATTGAATTAAAGTAATTTTTTATTTTCAGACTAATTCTCGTACCAGTTTCCAACACTGACATTATCATAACAAACTAGAGTTGTAAGGATTGTTTCACCTAGTTCGTGAAGTTGAGATTGAATCTATAGGACATCATGGTAGTACCAGCAACAACTCGGTACTCAGACTCAGTAGAAAAGCAGGCAACAGAACGTTGTTTTCGTAAAGCCCATATGGTTGTGTCCAAGAAACATAACGTGAGCACTAATGAATGTGCGGTCACCAGCATTGGCAGTCCAATCAGAATCAGAGAAAGCATGTAGAGATATTGGTGAGTGAAGATGAATAAAGAGTTCCACATAGATATCGTAAAAGATGCAAAAGTAACAAAATGCTGAGAAATGGGACGATACATGAATTGAGAAAGCTTGTTAACTGTGTAAGTAATGTCCGAACGAGCTAGTAATAAATACTAAAGAGTGCCAACAACTTGACAATACTCTGTAGCATCCTGTAAGCGGTTCCATCAGTCAGCCTGAGATTAGACATTGGCGTCTGGTTTGGTTTGGAATAATACATATTTGTTGTATGAAGAATGTTACTGAGATATTAGTGCTGGGACAATAACAGGCCTGCAAGAGTGAAAATCACAAAAATACTTGAACGAATGATAAATAACCCAGATCCTTTATTTGACAAGAACATAAATACAATGCTGATTAGAGGTATAAATGAATGACGAGTTGTTAGATTTGGGGTTGCTAAAGCCATTTGCAACTAGAAAAGTTCGCAGCTTGTTATACCATATTCGACGGGCTTGCATAAGATCATAAATGGCCTTATGCAAATTACAAACATAGTCAAAATAGATTTATCGACAAAGCCAGAAGGCTGATACATATAGACATCTTCAGTCACATGAAGAAAGGCATTGTTAATGTCCAATTAATGGAGTTTCCAACCATGAGCGAATGCAAGACTTGAAATGAGACGACTGGTGGTCAGTTTAATAACTAGGAGAAGGTCGCATTGACATCAATGCGAGGATGCTAGTGAAAACCTTTAGCAACAAGAAATTTAGATTTTAATTACGAGTTGTCGGTTTTAATAGTTGTACTAATATATTTTTCATGTCGTATAGTAATATTTGTAAACCACGCCATCAAAAATGTTTCCTTACTTTTTTGAGGATAAAAAAAATATTTGACTTTTTCAACAAAATACATTATTTAGCTAGACAATATAAATTACATCGTAGCTCATTATCAATTCTGCTATATAGTTGACAAAGTGTTTAAACTAAAATAGAAATAAAAATTCAAACATTTTGTAAGATCCACAACTTATAATCTACAAAAAAATCATTTACCAAACAAGTGTATTCAATGCAATTATCCATCCAATAGTTACAAGTCAATTTGATTCCAACAATTCATATGGCGGTGTAAAGATGAATTAGGGATGACAAGATGTTCCGACCTCATTCTATTTTGTATTTTTCTGTCTTGATTCTTTTATTTTTTATTTTTTATTTTTTTGTATGTTTATAAATTTAAATCTTAATTTAAAAATGACAAAATAAATAAGATGAGAAATGGAGATATTTTAAACTAGGCTTCATCCTGCCTCTTGAAAATCTACGACACGATGGGAGACAAGGAAGACCGATCTTCTCTGTTTCTATATCCCTAACATGAATACTCATTTTGTGCAATATATGTTACCGTCTAACTAGACAAAACGCGTCATGTTGGACAAATTGTTCTTTCTTCTTTTTTTGGTTTTTCTTTTCTTGAAACACGCTTCAAAGCACAACTTATCCAACTATTTACATCTTTCTAAATATTGCACTAGTATATTTTACATGTCACATAATAAACCACGTTTGCAAAAATGTGTCCTAACATTTTTGGGAGATGATAAGTGTGGTTTTACACTTATTTGGATCATCAAAAGTGGACGATTGTAAGTATTCTTAAGTAATTTTTTACTTAATTGTGTGTTGATTTAATTGTTTTAGGTCAAAACCCGAGATCGGATGGAATTGAAGAAAAATAAAGGAAAATAGGCAAAAAAAGACTGAAAGCGTACGGAGACTGGGATATGGGGATCAACTTACAAACATCTAAAATTTGAAGTACTTGGATTACAAATAAAAGAGGACTAAATTGAAATAAAAGAAGAAATTAGAGGACTAAAGAGGACAAAATTTAAAATTGAAGGACTTGGACTGCAAATAAGAGGAGAAAATGACAAATTATGAATAAACAACCCAATAAAATACACATCAAAACTTGAAGGACTAAAGATTGCAAATTCTGATTGGAATTGAAGTTGGCAAATTTCTCACTTTTGTCGTGGTCAACTGCGGTTTGACTGCGGTAATGCACTATTTGCGCGTCTGGACATTTTTTAGATTTTTTTTAATTCTAGTGGGAGTTTTTTTCGTCTTTTCCCGTACACGAGTTTTAAATATAGTAAAACACACTATAAAGACCTAATATATGTCAAAAGAATGTGTTGAATTTTAGAGAAAAGAACGACGAAGAATACGAAAAAAGACTCAAATCTTGAAAATTTGAATGTGAAGACGAAAAATTCTTGGTGCAAGATATTCAACTTCTTCTCATCTATTATTCAAGATCCGGTTATATATTCAAATCTCTTTATCTTTTATTTCTCTAGGATTATGAGTAGCTAAATTTAAAGTTTGGATGAACGATGTAACCTATTTTAATTCTTTATTTTCGACTCTCAAATTTTGCTTATAAATTAATTATGTTTTAATTTTACTTATTCTCTTAATGCTTGAAATAATTGACTATTATTTGTTATTGAATTGTGGATTGTAATGAATCGAGAGGTAAATTATTAATCTAGACCACGTAATAAAATTCGGCAATTGAATAAAAGGTAGAGATACACTTTTGTTATTGTCGCGGTCTGAATTGAATTCTTAGAAGAATTAATGCATCTAATTAATGATCATTCTGATTTCATAAGTTGATTGAATTAGATAGGACTAATTCGAACTCGATAGAGGTAAATTATGTTAAATTCGTGAATTCGACCGAATACAACATTTGGAAGAAATCTTGAGAGGAGAAATTAGAGATGACAACTATGGTGAATTCATTAATACAAACGCTTAAATAATTATATTTTCTAAATTCTTGATATTTGCTTTTACATACGTTCTTATATTATTTCCTTAAATTCGTAGTTATAGTTTAAATATTCAAATCAACTTAATTCAAATTGTTTTCAATAAATTAGGATTCAGATTAATTGAGTTAATATCTAAATACGATAGTCTTCGTAGGAACAATAATTCGGACTCAATATGTCCACTTTATTATTTGTGCGCAATATTGTTCACTTGCAATTACATTATTTTCAGGGGACACCATATATATATATATATATATATATATATTTGGCATAGTGTATAATTTGAAGTAGAAATAAAAATTCAAATATTAACTTGGAACAAAAAAAATATTGGACTAAAATGAAATATCTCCATAAGTTGAGTATCTGTTACCATCTTTCTTTCACTGTAGAAATAAGAATCATATGCGACGTAGAACTAGGAATCCTATCTAGGATCTATGCCCTCTTGCTGCTATAAATATATCTGCTCATCCCTTGTAAATTTCACTTTGCTCTCATTGATTTTCCGAATCCAAAACCCACAATATACATTCTTTTCTCTTCAATTTACATCCATAAGATAGAATTAAAGTGCTGTGAATTAAAGAAGATGACAACTCTTTTGGGGAAATTTGGTGAGGTAGTGAAGAAGCTATGTTTCAAGAGCGAGAAACATGAATACGAGCTATTGGTTGATGACATTAATGGCGACAAGAAGTGCAAGAAAGAACATGTTCGGATTGGGTTTTTCCCAATTTATGTGGGAGAAGAGCGCAAAAAATATCTAGTACCAGCTTCAAATTCTCCAACTTTAAAGGCTTTGCTCGATCACTATGAAGAACAATTCAATCATTTCGAACCCATAGCGTTGCCTAATATCTCCCCCAAGAAGTTTGAGCAACTTCTCGTCATTATCAAGGCCGAGACACAACTTCTCACCATTGTCAATGGTGAAAACCAATCTTCATCGTGCCAGTAACCCTATGGGAAAAGCAAGAAATTGATCCCAATCATGGGACACAGAATTTTTGTATAATTTTTGTTTTCATAGTTTTTATTATTATTAGCAATTCATTGTAACATGTGATTTTAATCAGCGGAGATTTGGCTATGGATTTCGTGGCGTTTTACACTTTTCAATGTGATGTTTTCATTTATCTTTCTTTTGTCATCATTAAGTTTAATATTTCAACGTAATTGTTGATAAGTACAATTTTGTATTGATCGAAACCCATAAAAAAAGAAAATTATGAGTACTCTTACATATTTTTCAACATAATAACGTGTTTTTTTATTATTATAGGAAAAAACCAAATCCAAGTGTCGATCGAACTAAAAAAAAACAAACAGAAAAAAAGAACTTAATTGAACAACTAAAGAGAATTGAAGGACTTGTCGTGCAAATACTAAAGAGAAAAATTGAAGAACCAGAAACAAACTAACCATGCGATCGCGATCGCAAGAGGCTGATTTCAACTACAGAATGTTATAAGGAATAATCATGCGATCGCAAGGTATTGAATCATGCGAACGCATAAACCTTGCGACATGGTTAAATCGCAAATAGTTTTTTATGTTTCTTTATGGAAACAGAACTCTATTCAGTACAGGATAAAAAACATAATGTTAAACACATTTCTCGGGACTTTTAGAAGGATATAAAAGGCAGCGAATAGAGAAATCACAGAGAGGTGAATTGAGGAAAAAAAAAATACACCACAAGAAACGAAGATCAAATGAACAGATAGAAGATTCTTCGACAATGAATTACAAGTTGTGTTTTTCTTTTCTTCTTTTTCCTCCTGATGATAATTACTTCAATTTTTGTAATATTTTACGAATTCATGTCTGGCTAAATTACTTATTAATAGGATGAACGATGAAATTTTATTGTTTTAATTATAAGTTTTTCCGTTTTTCGTAATTTATTGCTTCTAAGTTGATTATTCATTATTTCCATTTTACGTTTCGATGCTTGATCAACATTAGAATGTTTTGTGAGCTTTATTGTTTTCTTAGAGATTCAATCTAGATAAGCACATTGTATTGAATAACATATGATCCAATAATTACTGTTATACCTTATGAATTCCTTTTAAAGTGTTAGTTGTGATTTAAATGCATATTTTTATATTCGAACAATAGCTAGAAATAGTTAAGTTCACATATCAATATAGAATTAATAGACCGTCAAGAGAGATTTTTGATTATTGTTGGATCATCGATTTTCAACATAGGGTAATTATTAGCTACAACGATTAACGGATAATTGATTAATAAACGTGCAGGTGGATTCGCGAATCTTAGTATTGGTAAAACTCGAATTTGCTCTTAAACTACTTTTGATTATGTGATAATTTAGACTTAGTTAAATTCGAATAGAAAAACTTTAGAATTGAAATTCTCAACGAATCTGCGTTTTTAATTTTGTTAAAATTCAAACTATACATTAATTAGTTAATTAATTACTAGTTCTCGTGGTTCGACACTTTGCTTATTATTTTATTACTTGTGGAATTAAAATTGACAACAATTGTAGTGGATCATGTTAACATTTTGTGACATCAAACCTTGTCTACAACAAATTTCACGTTAAAATTGTCAACCGAAATATGGCTAAAAAAACAGCGTTTACAATGAGCTTTAATAAAAGAGTGGTTTTTCCACCACAAAAATTATTTGCTCCACCACGTTTTTAAATATTTTTTATATTTATTAAAATAGCCATAAATAAAATTACATATATAACCTCTCATTCTGTTTCATTAATTCTTATGTACACCACAAATCTCCTAGTACCAATAGTTTTCCTTTTTTTTCTCTCTTTTTTATTTTTTCTAGTTTTTCTTCAATAATATAATTTCCAATTCATATTGACTCAAAATTGAATTCCCAAACGTATACGGTATGTAATTCAATCGAATTTTAGTATTTTAATTGATAATAAATTTTCATACTCTTATTATAATTTTGGCATGGCGAATTCCAGGGTATCAGATGAAGTTTTCGTCCACAAAATTGTAATGTATCTGTTTTGAATTTTAAAATCATTTGGTCTATTACTCTTTCCTTGTCCATGGTATAGATTAAAACAAAAATTTCATATGATGAAGAAGAAGAATTGTGTGTTAATGGAATTGAGCTCAAATTGGCGGATGTGTGTTTATTACGCCCCTTCATATTATAGCTTTTCTTCATCATTTTGAATGATTTTGCTTTTTCACGTTTTTAATCCCATCATTAATTTTTATTTTGATATTTAGTATCAGTTAACAAGAATGGATAAAATTACGGATTTCACAACTTCATCCGAGTTGTAGAAAATTCTTCCTAGTCAACATGTAAGTTATTATTATTATTATTAATATTTTGTATCATTATTCATATTACCATAATTAATTTAATTTTTCTAAGATAGATTCTAGTTTGGTATATAAGCCGATTAAATAATTATAGTTCAGTGGTGTGTATATAAATACATATTAATTTTCATGTTCAATATATAATACTTAAAAGTGAAATCTAACTCAAAAGTTAGAGATTAGACGTATATAAAATCCTTCAAAGTTGTGTTTACTCAAAATAAAATGGGTGTGCTTACTATTTCATCAATGTAAATTTTGTTGATCATGTGATAAAGTCAAATTTTAATATGTTAAGAACTTTGAGAAATTACAGCTAAATCATATGTGCGGTGGTTTCAAAATGAAAATTGCCATACTAATTGTTCGATGTTAACAAGGAGTGTCTTTGTAGTTAAACTCCAAACCATTGCTAGTTGTAGAATATATTTAATGAATCACTTTTCTATTTGATTTTTTGAGTTCATTTGGATTGTGTCTATTCACAATATAAATTGACTTAATTAACGCAGTGAAAAGAGAGGATTTCAATTGATTTCAATCATCCCACTCTATTTTTAGAATATTATGTATTAGACTTATTTTTTTAAGGGGAAATTGCCAATAAGTCATCTCCACATGACTTGTTTCAAATTAGGTCAAAACTTTTTTTTAAATTGTGATTAAGTCATACTTCACATCAATATTTTATATTAATTCCAAAATCACCCTTTTTAACCATATTTTTCATTGACACAATCTTTCAACTCCACAAACCTCCTCCACCTCCGGCGACAACCATCTCCACCTCCGACGACCTCCGGCAACCACCTCCGGCGACCACCGGCAACGACCTCCGGCGACCTCCGGCAACCACCTCTGGCGACCTCCAGCAACGACCTCCGGCGACCACCAGCGATCACCTCCGGCAACCTCCGCGACAGCCGCTTCCACCTCCGGCGACCTCCGACAAGTGCTTCTACGGCGCAGTGTCACTTTTTAGGCAGTTTTTTGGTGAAGATTTTGGATCAATTTCCAGTTGGGGATTGAATGTTGTTAGCTGTGAAACAACAAAAGTAAATTACAAGCTACTTCATAGAATCCAGATTGAGGTAACAAATTAACGTAGGAATATTGTTATTAATTTCTTTGTTTTAATCTTAATTCTTGTATTTGATTATTTTTTCAGGCTAGTGATCTAACAGTTAACATTGATCTATCTGTGCTGCAAGAGAGGCTGACCAATATAATTAACCTGGGTTGAGTATTTTAGCAGTTATGTAAACAATGAGCATTTTCCAGTTATGTAAACAATGATGTAACATCTGTTGTTGATACTGTATTATAGAATAGCAACTTGATATTGTATTAAGTTGGTCATTAGATTATTTTTTTGTGTTGTTAATTAGTTGTGAAAGTTGTTTGATATTGTATTATACAAAACAGTATCACAATAGAAATGGGCATAGAATGCTGTAAATATGAGTTTGAATGCTGTAAATATGAACTTGAATACTCCAATATCTTATGTAAATAGGAGCTTGAATGCTCCACCATCTAATTGCTGTAAATAGGAGCTTGAATGTTCTATCATCTAATGTTTAGTCATGGTATGTTATTTGATACTGTATTATACAAAACAGTATCACAATATAAATGGACATAGAATTGTTGTAAATAGGAGCTTGAATGTTCCATCATCTAATGTTTGAATGTATTAGTTTTAATCCATGATACTGTTTTAATGTCTTAGTTTTAATCTATGATACTGTTTAATTATGACAAGGTTTAATAGATTGAAACTTTGTCATAATATTTCACTATCATTTGAAACATGTTTTAATCCTGTGATACTGTTTGAATATATGTGATTTTTGATACTGTTTAATTATGGCAATGTTTGAACCTGTGATATTGTTTGAATGTCTTAGTTTTAATCTATGATACTGTTTTGTTTAGGTAATTAATAGATTTTGATACCGTTTTAATCCATGATACTGCTTTAATCATGTGATACTGTTTGAATCTATGTGATCTTTGATATTGTTTAATTATGGCAAGGTTTGAACCTGTGATACTGTTTAAATGTCTTAGTTTTAATCCATGATAATGTTGTGTTTAGGTAATGTGCATTAATATAAATTGATACTGTTTTAATCCATGTTTTAATATATGACTAATTAAACAATATCAAACAAAATATATGACTAATTAAACAGTATCAAAGATAAAAGCATGATATCATAGTCATGTGTGTTCTTTGATACTGTATTATGCAAAACAATATCACAAAAAACAGTATCACAATAGAAGTGATCATAGAATTTGCACACGTGCTCAGAATTTTTTTCATAATATGTTTTCGGAATGGTCTCGACGAGACGGTCAAGACCAGCCGCTTCGCCGCTGCCTATGATGGATTTTACCCGTTTGAAGTCGTCTATTTAGCTTAAAATGGAAATCTTTAATTTTTTTTTTCAAAACAGTATCACAAATTCTTTAAAACAGTATCAGGGATAAATGTTCATCCTTTTGTTGCAAATTAAAGCTCTTCCAAGGTATTTGAGTCTCTTAAAAGCAAACACATACTTCAGAGCAATGCTAAAATGAAGAAAGAAGAACTCACAATCATTCTCAAGTTAATGGGAAGTCATGCAAAGGGTTCTCATCTAAAACTATAAACAATGTTTCTAATTTTTCCCTTGAATTTGAATATGTTTGAGATTCAATTAGTACATAGATTCTCATTGGATAGATAAGTATAAATTTATAAGGTGTTTAATGGTAGGTAGAAAAATTAATCAGTAGAGAATAAACAAGAGAATACTATTGTTCTTAAAATGTTTTATTAGTAGTACAAAATCATAGGTTTAACAGTATCACAACAAAACAGTATCACAACAAAACAGTATCACCGCAAAACAGTATCACCACTCAAAATTCGCGTTTTTTACAATTAAGGGTATGTTGGTCTTTTAGCTCTAAAATATGACTTTAATTGAATTAATTTTTGAGCATATGACTTTAGAGCCCATAAGTGCCCAAACAGTGACCGGCCATGAATTTACCCTTTTTTTAAAATAAATATATACATATTTTAATATGTCTTTGTTTGTTTTAAATGACCGGAAAATGAGGAGCACCTTAATAGATTCGATTATACACACAACTTTACCACAGACCAAGTAAGAATGAAGCAACTATTAAATTTCTCATTTACAATACCCAACTATTAGTACAATTTTTTTAATTAAAATTTTGTTTTACATTGACGGTGTAGGTATTTAAAAGTCGAGATTCATTATCTAATTGGGTTCATATGGTAGGGAATGAGCTTGGTTTGGTTATTATTGTGAAACATTTTGAGCGTGGTGCATATGGACACAAACCTAGAATACGATTTGGATGTGAGCACAGTGGAAAATATAGAAAGCGTAAAAGTCATTCTGATAATGAACCAAAGCGGAAGAGGTCTGTCGGAACACGTAAGTGTGAGTCTCCATTTGATCTAAATGGTATAAAGTTGTCAAATGAGGACGATTGGATGGTACAATTATTGTGTGGACTACACAATCACCCCGCGGCGCAACATTTGGAAGGACATCCATATGTGGTAAGATTAACAAGTGTAGAGGAGAATATTCTAATAGACATGTCAAAAATTTTGATAAAACCGAGGAACATATTAATGACTTTGAAAGGACGAGATCCGAATAATGTTAGCACAATGAGAATTATTTACAATACATGTGCCAGATATAGATTGGTTGAGAAGGCAGAAAAAACACAAATGTAATAGCTAATGAGTAAGTTGAGAAAAAACAATTATATCGAGTGGTATAACTCTAATGCAAAAACCGATGAATTTAGAGACATTTTCTTTACACAACTGACGTCTGTGGAATTTCTACACGCCTTTTCACGTGTGCTTATCATAGATTGTACTTACAAAAACAATAGGTATCAACATCCTCTTTTTGAGATTGTTGGGTTACTTCGATCCAAATGCCTTTTTCTATTGCTTTTGTGTTCATGGAAATGCAAATTATACATGGGCAATGGAAAAGTTGAAAACATTGATGAATCAAAATATTTTGCCTAATATCTTTGTCACAGATACTGGCTCTTATTCGGGCGATTGAAAATGTTTTTTCTAATGCCAAAAATCTATTGTGCACATGGCATATATCCAAAAACTTGTCTGCCAACACAAAGAAGGTTTTTGAGCTAAAAGAAGTGTCGGATACTTTCTATAAGAGTTGGAGCCTACTACCTACTTGTTGTGTCTACCACAGAGGAGATATATGAACAATTGACAAAGCTTTGTCTCATCAATTTGAACAATTTTCGATGGCACTGGATTATGTTCAAAGATCTTGGTTGAGTAAATATAAGGAGAAATTTGTTGCTGCTTGGACAAATAAAATTATGCACTTTGGTAATATCACGACAAATAGGTAATTTGAGTAATATTTTTATAATTTATTTATATTTTAAAAATTCTTAGTTTTTAATACATTAGGCAAATAAATTATTATCTATGTATATAACTAAAATAAATTATTTGTGTAAATGTGTCATATCTTTACAAGGTTGAGAGTGCACATTCTAAGTTGAAAAAACATCTTGAATCATCACAAGGTGATTTTGAAACTTCATGGAAGGTCATGATGCATTACCTCGTGGAATTGCAATTCACTGAGATAAAGACTTCATTTGAGCAAAGCATGAATTTAGTTTAACATAACTTCAAACGAAACCTTTTCGGGGAGTAGAGGGGTTTCTTTTCCAAGAATGCAATGGATCTTATTTCAATTGAGTCAAAGTAAGCATAACGTATTGGTTTGGACAAAAGTGCTTGCCATTGCACTCTTAAGTCTACACATGGTTTGCCATGTGCATGTAAAATTTCAGAATACATAGCTACAAATCGCCCAATTCCACTATCAATTGTGCATTCTCACTGAAGAAAATTAGACATTTAAGTTCCATCAAATGAGATTTCTTCCAAGTTGAATATTGAAGTTGAGATACAGAATATTCAGTTTTTTTAGTGCATGCGACAATGTAGGTAAATTACATTTTAAAATGAAGTTACGAGAAATATATGAACCCTCAACTACTTCTTTGGTGCCGCCTTCTAAGAAAGCTAAAACCAAAGGTCGATTGTTATCGAAGGTTGATACTTCAGCCAAAAGGGATCCTTCATATTTTGAAATTGTCAAGTTACGTAATGATAGTCATTCTCCCAGCACTACTAACTCAGTCAAAATTCCAAAAAAGGGAAAATTTAAAGGTTCACGCACCGGTATATATAGTGTTGACTATTCAGCTTGTTTCCATGATAAAGTCAAGGAGTGTATATTTAACAATGTTAATGTTGAGTCTAATGGTCATTGTGGTTTCAGGGTAGTGGCTAGTTCACTTGGACTGGGATAAGAAGCAATGTGTCAAATTAGACGTGACCTAATATTTGAAATAAAGTCTAATTGTGATGCCTATAGAAAACTTTATGGCAGCAGTGACCAAGTTTTAGAATTGTTTTATATTTTGTATTACTTAGAAATTGTGCCTCTTTTGACTATTGGCTGACGATGCCTGATATGGGTTATTTGATAGCATCTTGGTATGATGTTATACTTGTCCATCTATCATATCTACAGTATTTGACATTCCTACCATTGCGCTCTCCATCCACTCCATTATTAAATCATAAAATTATTTCATTGGGTTTTGTGAATGGCAATCAGTTTGTTCAGGTATTTCATTTTAAAAGGCAATCACTTTTTTTATGAGATTTATTTATTTCATTGGAGTAAAGTTTGTGTTTTTAAGTTGATATATTAATTGCGTAGGTTAACTTGAAGTCCAATTGTCCGATTCCACCGGTAGCGTGTAATTGGTACAAATTCAAAGATAATATTTCAAGTGGGTGGGAGAGTCCGTATAAAGCACGGATTGAGGTATTCAAGAAGATGATTGGTACTGATATTGCTACGCAAGAGATTATTAGC
This sequence comes from Forsythia viridissima, assembly GCA_030279155.1. Taxonomy (NCBI): domain Eukaryota; kingdom Viridiplantae; phylum Streptophyta; class Magnoliopsida; order Lamiales; family Oleaceae; genus Forsythia; species Forsythia viridissima. The sequence continues at coordinate 38,709,419 of CM059040.1, forward strand.
CTAAGCTCTCCATAATGTATGTCTCATCTCATGGTGAGACGAGGCAAGATACTTGATTCTATCATGTTTGACGAAGATTAAAATTTAATTTTAGAACATCGTTTTTGTTAACTTGTTTAAACTATTTCAAAAGTTGCTGTTTTAACGAGAATTTAGTTTAAGGACTTCGAATAGTTTTACTTTACAATGTGGTTATCCAACGGTGTTATAATGACCGGATCCTTCAAAATCTTTGAATACTTCTACTTTACAGGCCATAAATCACAATTTTTTTTGTTGTTGTAATTTTTCACTTATATGGCTGAAATGTAAATTAAACTGATCTTTGTTCATATCAATATGGTATCAAAGTAAAAAAGAACAAAAGAAAAAATATTTGCTCATGTCAATGCTTCAAATTTCACATGCCAATGCCGTGTAATATTAATATTTACAGGGTGATGAATGAGGCATTATTGCAAATCAAAAATGTTCCATAGAAACAAAAACAACTTTTCCAGACAGTTTACTGGAAAAGTGAAATAAATCAGAAGAAGATGAGAATAGTAGAGTGCTATTGAGGAATTAAAATCAAGAGGTCTGGAGGTACAAATACTCAACATAACACGGCTTTCGGAGTATCGAAAAGATGCTCATCCGTCTATCTATGGAAAACAAAGGGTGGCTATAACTCAAGACCAAATGTTGAATCCAAGAAGTTATGTAGATTCATGTGCACATTGGTAACAAGTTGATAGTGAGAGATCGGGTTCACTGCACACCTTCATGAATTCCAAAATTAATCAAGTGATGCCGACCCTCCACAATGGCACAAGCCAGTTCTGTTATCTATGGGATTATTGTCCTTCATTACAAATCAAGTGTGAAAAGATCCCACAATACATGTGATTCTAATCCTACCAAAATTGAATTTTAAAATTTGTTGACCAAGTGAACTGTGCCAAATCTGGCAAGATAGCAACAACATTACCTATGATATATACAAATATCGATAAAGGGATATAATAAACAAGAGTTTATACACTTTATGGCCGATCAATAATGGACAAGATTCTGCAAGTTATCCATAAAATAAGGCAAAAAACACAAATATTCAATTTTAAATAAACGAGCATTGATTCTTGCTCATTTATCCCAAATAGCGTACTTAAAGCAATAAAACGATGTTATGATATTTGTAATGTTTTGCCAATTACAATAGGTTTTGCACTTAAGTTAATATGCCCTATGAAAGTGTTGGAAATTGGTTTAAATATGTCGAGAAATTAACTAAGTGTTAAACAACTAAAGTGACTTCGTGTCAATTTGGCCAAAATATATAAGATCCTACCCAATCCGTTTAGGCAAATTAGTTTGCCACTTCACCGCTTCGGGACATCGAAACGGGCAACGCCCCCGAAAGAGAATTCAAATTCCTCTGCATGTATTGAAGAGTATTTTTGGCATCTCGAAACCAATATCGAATGAATGAGAAATTACGGAAAAGGACAATTTTGAGTCAAGTTTTGACCATGCAATCGCATAGGTATAATACATTGCGATCGCAACATGTCTAAATTTTAAGCAGAATGTTTTTAGGTCCTTCCATGCGATCGCAGGAGACAAAGCCTTGCGATCGCATGGTTAAACTGGATTAAATATTGTTTTCAAATTTGTACCTTGCGATCGCAAAATGGTAAAACCATGCGATCGCATAGGTTTACGCAAACAGACATGTCCTTCTGAAGTGTTGCACAGTTTGGTTCAATGCCTTTTCGTTCCCAACCCTTCTTCATCCTTAAATAGGACAGTATGGACGTCCTATTACTTACAGAAGTGATACAGAAACATATATGCAATAACAATCCACTCATATTTCATCATTGTTGAACCAAATTCATTGCATTTGTTGCATGATTTTTGGTGTTTCATTTCATTTCATCATTTTGGAGTACAAAACCAATTTTGGTTCATTGTGCTTGTGTTTTGAAGTGCTTCAAACACAAGTAAGAAGTCGTTGTATCTTGGGAGTTGATTGCCATAACTGTAAGCACCGTTGCGGGGCAAATTCGACTTAAGGACAAAGTATTCAACACTTGCCTCGACTTGAATATCATCCTTTTCATTCGGTTTTTATTGATTGCTTTGGAGTCATTTAAATGTTTGAATAATCACTGAACTTTTAGTTGCGTATTCGACCACTCACTAAACTTTCAAATGTTGCTGTTTACTCACTAAAATTTAAAAAATTACGCTCCATTAATCACTCATTACAATTCCGTAAATACCAATGAACAGAGATATACATGTGGCTGACGGAATACCCACGTGGCAAGAGTTAAATGTTTCAATAATTACTGAACTTTTATTCACATTTTCGATTACTCACTGAACTTTTATTTGCGTCTTTGATTACTCACTGAACTTTCAAATATTGATGCGTGCTCACTGAACTTTAGAAAGTAACGATTCGTTAATCATTCATCATGATTTCGTAACTACCAATGGACGAAAGCGCACACATAGTTGACAAAACACCTACGTGACACACATTTGAGGATAAATTCTGCCAACCAATTGAAGCTGTCTATCCATGTCATCAAAGTGGTTTTTCAAAATACGATTTATACATCAAAAACATATATTTTTTTCTCTAAATTGAAATCTCTCAAAGTCTATTCCCTCAAATTCAATTCCCCCAAATTCTATTCATAACCCTAACCCATTATAAACCGCAACAAAATGGCAGCTTTACCCTACAAACCAGCCTAATCGAGAACCATCATTCTGTTTAGAAATCAATAACGTCGCACATGAATGTTCTGTCAATTAGTTTATTTTTATTATTATTATGTACCAAAAATGTATTTGTATGTAGTTCTTCTCTAGGAAACCTAATCCTAAATGTGAAAAGTATATATATTTTTTATTTTGTTTTGATGAATTAATGTTGTATGCCATATGTTAGAACATGTATTTCACGTCAAAAAATGTGTATTTTGACCATATTGGATCTCTTTTAGCAACTAACTTTAGCTGACAGAAATACATGGTCAAAACACATTTTTTATTTTGACGTGAAATACATGTTCTAACATATGTCATGCAACATGAAATTCATCATAAAAAAATGAAAAAAAAAAGTACTTTTCACGTTTATGGTTAGGTTTCCTAGATAAGAATTCTATACGTATAGATTTTTGGGGGTAATTGAATCGAAATTGGGGTAATTGAACTTAAGGGATTTCAATATAGGGAAAAATATACGTTTCTTATGTATAAATCGTATTTTGAAACACCGCTTTGATGACATGGATGTACAGCTTCAATTGGTTGGTAGAATTTATCCTCAAATGTGTGCCACGTAGGTGTTTTGTCAACCACATGTGCTCTTCCGTCCATTGGTAGTTACAAAATCATGATGAATGATTAATAAATATCGTTATTTTCTAAAGTTCAGTGAGTATGCAACAACATTCGAAAGTTCAGTGAGTAATCGAAGACACGAATAAAAGTTTAGTGAATGATTGAAGACGCGAATAAAAGTTCAGTGAATGATTGAAGACGCGAATAAAAGTTAGTGATTATTGAAACATTTAACTCTTGCCACATGGGCATTCCGTCAGCCACGTGTATATCTCCGTCAATTGGTAGTTACGGAATTGTGAGGAGTGATTAACGGAGCGTAACTTTTCAAAGTTCAGTGAGTAGACATCAACATTTGAAAGTTCAGTGAGTGATTGAAGACGCGACTAAAAGTTCAGTAATTATTGAAACATTTAACTCGGTTATATTTGTAAAATGGGTGTGTTTATTAAAAACGATTTTCAATTAATGTGTAATTATAATGGAGTGGGTTAAATAAAAAATGTAGTGATAATATATTTACCATTAATAAAATGGTTAATTACATTCATAGTCCATATTTTTTCAGATTCGTATCAATATTATTTTTATTAAATTTTATTTGTAAATATCATCTCCATATTTTCATTCATTCGCACATATGGTCTCCATTGAAAATTTTCCCCTTACTTAAATAAATTAAAGATAGAAAAAAAAATTAAAAAATTACAGTTAATGTCCTTAACCTTTTTAAAAGTGTAAATAAATTATAAATATTTTATTTATAAAAATTAAACGCAAAAGAAAAGAACAAGGAAAAAAAAGAAAAGAAAAAAAATTGTCTATCTTCCCTAGAATCCGTACTTGGGGTGGGGGTGGGGGTGGGGGTGGGGGTGGGTGACTTTCTTTTTTCCTTTTCTGTTTTTAATTTTTTTTTTAAATAATAGAATGTAAATATACTATTTTGTTCTTGTTAAATTGGTTAAATTTAAGTTACGTGTTTGATTTTTTGTCAGTTAACGGACATCTATATGAAATCTATCTAGACTCCAAAAGCCCATTTGGTGAATATAATTAGAATATTTGGGGCTTGATTACATTTTTTTTTAATTAATTTAAGTGAAAATATTAAAAAAATAAGGATTTAAGATTTATTTTCACTTTTGAAAAGGTTAGAGTCCTCAATTACAATTTTTTCATTATTTTAATTTATTTAAGCTAAGGAAAAAATCGTCAAAAATAATCATTTGGGGACCATCTTTGTGAATTAATGAAAAGATGGGAACAATATCTGTAAATAAAATTAAATTGAGATAATATTGTTATAAAGTTGAAAGAATGGAAACTATAAGTATAATTTACCCTTAATAAAAATACATGCATAAACAGAAAAATCAGCACCATTTTTATAATAAATATTTTCTTAAAATCAATTATCGTACATATTCGATTTGTTTTATAATTTTTCCTTAAAAAATAGATACAAATGATAATAACTTTGGCTTACTTAAATATCTAGAACTTAGGGTGTGTTTGATTGGCTTAAATTTTCTATGGAAAAGGAATTTTCCCACCTATTTTCCTTGTTGTGTTTAATTGCAACCTTTTTTTTTTCATGTAAATTTTTTTCTCATTTTCTCACTTTTGGCCACATTTTAATTGTTTTCAAGGAAAATATTTTTTTTGTGTGATATGAGAATTTATTTTCTATGGAAAATTTGTTAACCTTTTTCCAACCCATTTATTTTCTATAGAAAATGCGTTAAACCTTTTCCAACCCATAATTTTTTGGTAATTTATTTCTATGGAAAATATTTTCTTTCCACCTAAATTTTCCACTTGCAATCAAACACAGCCTTTGGGTGTATTTGATTTGCACATTTTCCATGGAAAATGTCAAATTCATGGAAAATGTTGTCAAATCCAAAAAAAAATCTTTTCCACCTTTCTTGTTTGATTGCACATGGAAAATAATTTTGATTTTCAAGGTACAAGTATTTAAAGCACAATTTTTCCAACTTTCTTGGAAAACAATTTCTCACATATTTAGTGGATTGTATTTTCCACCTTAGATGGAAAAGATTTTCATTTTCCACCATTTTCCATGTTAACCAATCAAACACTGTGTTTGATTGGATTCTATGGAAAAGAAAAAAATTTCTATGTAAGAAGGAAAAAAAAACCACCAAATTAGTGAGAAAACATTTTCCAACATTTTGGCCAAACAGATGCTTTAAGTGATTGTACTTTAGAATTCATTTTCATTTTCCACCTTCAATCAAACAGCCAAAGTTGAAAAATATTTTCTTCTGATGTGACATTATTTTACATGAATGTGACATTTTCCATGGAAAATTGGCCTGGAAAAGGTGGAAAAGAAAAAAAAATTTATGTAAAAAGGAAAATAAAAACTACAAAAATGGTGAGAAAATATTTTCCACCAAAATGTCCAAATTCATACTTCAAGTGATTGTACCTTAGAATTCATTTTCCTTTTCCACCTTGTATCAAATAGTCAAAGTATGAAAATATTTTCCTCTGATTTGACATTATTTTCTTCGGATGTGACATTTTTCATGAAAAATGGTGCAATCAAACGGACCCTTATTCAATAAAGATATTCCCTTTTTGCACCTCAAAAAGATAAAACGCAAGTGGCTTCTTTAATTTTTAATTTAATATTTAAGAGGGCAAAATTATCCATTATAAACTAACAATGCTACAAATTTAGAAGTCTGGCCTTTAAAGAAAATTATTAAAGGAAATATATGCTTATTATGGGAGGTGAATATGTAGTTTTAATTGTAAAAATATTCACCCCATTATCGTGTAATCAAGAATATTCATTTACCTTTTTTAGTTCTATATTTTCTTTGTATAAAAGTTGCTGTAATATTGAAAGTAAATACATAGAAATATTCATCATCTTTTTCTTCTATTATTCACCATTTTTACATGGTATCAGAGCACCGATTTTGGTGACTCTTGAACCCAACCAACTTCCGCTACAAATACAAATACGACAAGAATTGCTGAAACACAAATCACAGTAACGTGAATTGATATTGCTGATCATCTAGCTTTGCATTCCTCCGATTGTTTGGAATCATTTTGGTATCCAAACTTCTTGAAGGAGACAACTATGGGCAACGGAGTCGTGCTATGCGATTTAGCCTCAGTGCAAAGAACAAGATTGGTTTCATCGACGGGACCATCGAGACACCAAAAATTGCAGATGCAAAATATCCTGTTTGGAAGTGATGCAATGATATGGTGTTGTCTTGGATCTTAAATTCAGTTGATTCAAACATTGCCAACAGCATTATGTATGCAGAGACAGCAACTGATGTTTGGAATGACCTCAAGGATAGATTTTCACAAGGAAATGATTCTAGGATTTATCAAATACGACAAGAAATTGTTGAACACCAACAGGGGCAGCAATCTGTCTCAATTTATTACACAAAGATGAAAGCTCTTTGGGATGAATTGGCTTCATATCATGATCCATTGCTTTGCACTTGTGGAGGATTGAAGAATTTGGGTGAACGAGAAGAGAAGGAGAAGGTGATGCAATTTCTCATGGGACTAAATGAATCTTATGCTTCTATCTGGGGTTCTATATTGATGATGAATCCTCTCCCAAATACAAGAAAGGTTCATGCTTTGGTACTTCAACAAGAAAGGCAAGTTGATGTAGCCTCTAGACGTGAACTCAATAGTGGTATTCATGCAATGCAAATCTCTCATCAAGCATCGCAAACTAGCCAATAAAATAGACATTATGTGCCACAAGGAAATGGAGCTCCAAAGAGGCAACTCAAATGTAGTCATTGTGATATGGATGGTCATCTTATTGATCGTTGTTTTTACATTCATGGATTTCAGTCGGCCATAAATTCCATAGAAAGAACGTGAAACCTAGATGATGGAGACAACCACCCACAATACTCAAGCAAATGCCGTGGAGACAACCAAAATACCAACTACTGAAGGAGTCAGTTTCACTTCTGAGGAATACAATCAACTCATGGCCCTAATTCAAAAAGGGAATGGTAATAATCAACCATTTGAAAATGCCAAAGGTACAACCACTCCCACATGTAATACCACCACTGAACATGGCTTGCATTTAATATCTTATTGGATTGTGGATAGTGGAGCAACAGACCACGTATCTAAATTATTACCAACGCACAACAAAACTGATACACAATGTGACTATGTTGAATTGCCTGACGGTGGGAAAGCATAAATTAAATCTATTAGGTCCATTAAATTGTCAAATGATACGACTCTTGATGGACTATTGCATGTTCCAAAATTTAGAGTTAATTTATTATCAGTGAGTAAACTAACTCAAGGTTTGGGATGTATTGTGATTTTTTACCCTGATTTTTGTGTGGTACAGGACATGGTTACAAAGAAGATGATTGGCTTGGGCAAGCAACATAGTGGATTGTACTACCTCACACCTAGGCAAAACCCACACCTTGCAAACAATATTTATCGTATTTCTAAACTTTGGCATCAACGGCTAAGGTATCCATCTTCTGCCCCTTTCCAGACATTATCCAAAACCAACCCAGAAATAATTGCTTATCAACACATTTGTGATGTTTGTCCATTGGCCAAACAAACACGTTTACCTTTTTCTTGTAGTTCAATTTCCTCTACTGAACCTTTTCATTTAATTCATTGTGATATTTGGGGACCTCATAGAATGATTTCATATTCTGGGGCACGTTATTTTTTTTACTATTGTGGATGATTTTTCTCGTTTCACTTGGATTCATCTTATGATCTATAAATCTAAGACACAAACATTGTTGAAATCTTTTTTTTCTTGGGTCAAAACTCAATTCAATTGTAATATTAAGACCTTACGGAGTGATAATGGAAGTGAATTCATGTCTATGCGTACCTTTTTCAATGAACACGGGACATTTTTTGAGCATTCTTGTACTTCTACCCCCCAGTAAAATGGGGTTGTAGAGCGCAAGCATCGTCATCTTGTTCAAGCAAATTTACCTTTACAATTCTGAGGGGAAAGTGTTCAAACTGCATGTTATCGCTTACATACGCCTTTAATGTCACACAAATCACCATATGAGATTTTACATAGTAAACCGCCTAATTAATCTCATATTAGGGTGTTTGGGTATTTGTGTTATGCAACAAACCTTATACATACTCACAAATTTGATCAACGTGCTCGAAGATGTGTTTTTGTCGGTTACCCACTTGGACAAAAGGGATATCGAGTTTTTGACTTAGATACAAAGAAATTCATCTCCTCACGTGATGTCATTTTCCATGAACACATGTTTCCTTTCTCCACTTCTCCACCAGAACACCAATTTGACTCTCTCGTTTTTGCCTATACCGCACGATGAGCTCTCATCATATCCCACTATCACAACACCTCCACAGATCATCCTGATCAAGAATTCCTATCACCACTTTGAGATGACAATGTCAACCTCGTCGAGCAAACATCACCCTTGCCACAACTGCCTATCCCACGTTGCTCTAGTCGTATCACACAACTACCATTTCGGCTACATGACTATCATGTCAATCACTCTTGGTTGATTGCCCTTGGCGCAACTTCTTCCTCCATGTCTGGTACTCGTCACCCTCTCCAACGGTATGTTTCGTATTCTCACTTATCTTCTGCTCATCAAATTTTTGTGCGTAACATTCATCACTTGGTAGAACCAGAATCTTATGAACATGCTTGCCTTGATCCTAAATGGGTAGAAGCGATGTAAATAGAAATAAGGGCACTTGAGGAAAACAATACATAGACCTTGGGACTAACCCCCCATGGTCATCATCCTATTGGTTGTAAGTGGGTATTCAAAATCAAATATCATTCTAATAGCACAGTTGAGCGATATAAGGCCCGCCTTATCGCTAAGGGTTTCACACAACGTGAAGGCATTGACTACAAAGAGACTTTTGCTCCTGTTGCTAAACTAATCACTGTGCGTTGTCCCTTAGCCGTTGCTACCATACGAAATTGGAGCCTTCACCAAATGGATGTTCAAAATGCTTTTCTACATGGCGACCTTTTTGAAGAAGTTTATATGTATCCCCCACCTGGGTTTCGTCGACAGGGGGAGCAAGTTGTATGTCGACTCAATAAGTCGTTGTATGGCCTTAAACAAGCCTCTCGAAGTTGGTTTCAAAAGTTTTCTTCTACAATCCAAAAATATTGGCTTTGAACAATCAAAGGTCGACTACTCCTTATTCATTAAGGTTCGTGACAAATCTTTTATTGCTATACTGTTTTATGTCGATGACATGATCATTACGGGAAATGATGAAGAAGCAATTAATGATCTTAAGAAGCTTCTAAGTAGTTATTTTAGGATTATGGACCTTGGACTATTGAAATATTTTCTTGGTATTGAGGTTGCACGTTCTGGCGCTGGGATTTGTATTTCTCAACGAAAATATACACTTGATATGCTAAAGGAAACATGTTTACTTGGTGCTAAGCCAAGCAAATTTCCCATGGAACAAAACTTGAAGTTAACTCCGTCTGATGGTGATCTTCTTAAAGATCCAACTCACTATCGGAGATTGGTAGGAAAGTTGATTTATCTTACCATCACAAGACCAGAGATCACATACTCGGTCACCATACTTAGTCAATTTATGCAACAACCGAGAAGTCCTCACCTTGATGCTTTGTACCGTCTTCTAATGTATTTGAAGGGAGCACCAGGCCAAGGATTACTTTTTCCATCACATGGTGAGTTGAAATTAGTTGGGTATTGTGATGCCGATTGGGCTAAATGTCCAAAAACACGACGATCAGTTACGGGTTATTGCATTTTTCTTGGGAAAGCACTCGTGTCTTGGAAAAGCAAGAAACAAGCAACTGTATCAAGGTCTTCAGCTGAAGATGAGTATCGATCAATGGCAACAGTTACTTGTGAGCTGACTTGGCTAAAGTATTTGTTAATGGATTTAAGGGTCGATCATCAAAAGCCAACGAAACTTTTTTGTGACAACCAATTTGCCATACACATAGCAGCAAATCCAGTTTATCATGAGCGGACTAAACACATTGAATTGGATTGCCATACAGTTCGCGAGCGAATACAAAATAGAGAGTTAGAAACTGCCTATATACATACAGGAATGCAAATTGCTGATATCTTCGCGAAAGCATTTGGACAAGTCATTTTTCAATCGCATCTCAGCAAGTTGGGTGTTCTTGACATTCACACATCAACTTGATGGGAAGTATTAAAGGAAATATATGCTTATTATGGGAGGTGTATATGTAGTTTTAATTGTCAAAATATTCACCCCATTCACTACAAGAAAAGAGGGGTATAGGGACGACTTTTGTCGTCCCTATAGGTACAAATGTCGTCCCTATAGGTGTACAGGGACGACATAGTCGTCCCTAACGATCGTCCCAATAAGCCCGTCCTAGTAAGTCAACAGAGACGACAATAGTCGTCCCAATAGCTTCAAGATTTATAGGGACGACTTTTGTCGTCCCTATAGCCCTTATTTTCGTCTTCTACAATCGTCGAATTATTCGTTTCAACAGACCAATTGGGACGACAATAGTCGTCCCAATAGTTCGACCTATTGAGACGACTTATTGTCGTCCCAATAGGTCGAACCTATAGAGACGACTTATTGTCGTCCCAATTGGTGTCCACTATTGGGACGACTTATTGTCGTCCCAATTGGTGTACACTATTGGGACGACTATAAGTCGTCCCAATAGGTTGAACTATTGGGACGACAATAGTCGTCCCAATAGACAAAATATCCATCTTAAATGTTTTTTTTTTGAAATTTATTTATTCTAATAAATAATAACACTTTCTTTACTAATTTAATGAATTTAATAACAATGACTGAATAGAAACATGAAATAAAAAGTTTTAAAATAACATAAATAATATTAATTATATTATGGACAAAAACAAATTGTATCAAAACATCCTAAAAAACCATGCACAATAACTTCCATCACAAAATAACCATAATGTACAAAACAAAAGTATTTACAAATAAAAATTGATAGAGAGAGGAAGACTAAAGATCAGATAAATAATCTTCGTCCCTAGAAGAATCTAACTCTTCTTCATGCGTCGGCGACAGGGGAGGTGGTGGTGGCGGTGTCGGCAGCTGAATTCCCGGCATGACAGATTGCAGATTACTCGTTAACAGTGTGATAAATTCATTCATTTGCTGCATGTATGTCTCCATTTTAGACTTCAATGCATTGGTTGCCTGAATAGATTCACTGGTACTGTGTTGGTCCCGCAATCTCGTAGTGGACGAGTGAGAGCGGGAAGTGCCCCTCAGAACCCGTCCAACTGCGCGCCGGTGTCCCCTCCTCTCTCCCAGGACCTTAAGAACAACGTCGTTCTCGTTGACTGCCACGCTGCTGGAGCTAGCTTGCTGCGTTTGCTCTTCCCGTTCCTCCACCATTTTTTCCTTACATAATCAAATTTAAAATATTTGTCAAGAAAATGTGAAACTGAAATAATGCTCAGTACTACATCACTTTGTATTAACTTGTACGTACATAATCTGACGCAGCCCTTTCGTTCACCCACTCGCCATTTCGCTGATGGTTGACTTTAAATGTTTCAATGATACTCGGCCACTCCTGGGTCTGGCGGTCCCGCTGTATACGTATGCATATGAAATGAATAACTGAAACGTCATGAAGACATTGAAAATGAAATTATGGATGACAAATAATATCTGTTACCATATCGAAACGCGTGGCAACTATAGTTTTTGACCCCTGCAGGCTAGTATACTTTATTTTTTCCCTGTTAATTTTGTTCGTCATTGAAACATCCTATAAAAAATAAAATGAAATGATTACAATGTTAATATTAATATTTAATGGAAATTCAATTAATTAAATAAAACGAATTGTGCTTACCTTAAATTTTTGACTCGACGAGCGCTCTATGCACTTTTTCCATACCTCCGTCGTCAGGCCACGGTAAGGTACGGCAGTACCTTTATCTCTTATGTATGCATTCACATCGGACTTGTACTGACGATATCTTCGGGCCGCTATATCTTCGATACCGTCAACAATGAGCTTGTAATCATCGTTGGAGTAACGGCTTGGATTGACATCAAAATATTCCTATAGCAAATCACTTATCTATGAAGTTAGACTTTATTAAAAGTACTTACGGTATAAAATGACAGCTAATTTACTTACGTATACGCAGCCCGTGGCACGGTCTTTTTGTTCCTCTGGAACATTCGCCCATCTATCGAAGTAGGGGTGCACAAATTGTCTCACACGTGTTCCTACAACCCTTGATACGTATTTTTGGTTGTCTCCTGTAGGTAAATATGTCCCTTCTTTTGTATCAAACTCTATGGGGAGGGGTCTTTTTCCGTTAGACTCGAACAGTTTCACAAGATGTAACGATCTCGAAGGGCCCCGTTTTTTAGCCGCAGTCGCTACGAATTCAAAAAAAAAATACAAATTGGTTTACTATGTAAATGACTATGAATACACTCCATGTTTTGCCAAAAAAATGATCTTACCTGTCTGGAAATCCGCTTGTAGACTATTTGCATGCTGATGTGGAGGCTCGTCTCCACCATCACCTCCATGGTGTAATACATCGGCCATTATATCTTCGTCAATATCTAGATGACCAACAAATTTTATAAGCTTTCACTAATTGAATAAAATAATCACAAGGTGAAAATGATCTTATTCTATTATAAAACAAACTACAATTTCAACGTATAATTGTGTAAATAGTGAGATATACAAATGAATAGATAGATAAACGTATATAGTATTTGAGATGATCAATTTTTAGAAGGATCCCAAATGTCAAACTATCCTAGCAAGTAGCAAATAGTTCGGCAAAAAAAAAACTCAGATATGTGCTCGGTCGACAAACCGGTCGACCTGATGAGTCGACCGTTTGAGCAGGGACCCCAAACGGTCGCCAATCCGGTCGACCGTTTGGGTCGTCCGTTTTAGCAGAGAGCTGAAACGGTCGACCGTATGGTCGACCGGCTACATCATCCGTTTCAACAGAATCATGAGAATTAGGCCCAGGTGTCATACAGTCGACCGGATTACAAAAACGGTCGACCGGACGAAACTAATTTTTCCTGACTTTGAAGAATAGATTTCACTAATTTCTCCACAATAAGAAGAAACCGACATCTCAACTTCACCAAGTGACATAAAAAATGAACATTTATCAATTATCTCCTCTCAATACTGCAAATGTAGAGTTCATAACTTCTGACACTGTATGTAGACAAGTAAATTCTGTACAAATTTGTGGGAGGTTCCATGGAAGTGGTGAAGTACCTGATAAAGAAGAGGAGCGTACTTCAAGTTCTTGATATCCTCACCAGGAAAGAAAATGGGTTTGTAGAACACTTTCTGGAAGGTTGCTCATATATGGCCACCAGAAGGAACCAGTTGTCTCTCTTTCTTGTAGAAGCTTCAGACCCAGTTTCATAGCCCACAGCTCCTCTGTTGCTCGCTCCAAATGTCCTTCTTTACTCCGGAAGCAAAGTTCAATAGCCTAATTTGATAAGGAACAGATCTTCTCTTGTATACCAAAATCTCATTACTCAACCCTATTTCATCAAATCAAAAAACCCACGAAATTGAAAGAGGGTAGAAGGGTTGGAGATGATTCTTGATGGAGGTTTGGTTGTGGAGTGTAGAATTCCTTTTGATGAACACGAAGGGAAGTCTGATTTTGGGGGGGAGAAATGGCATTTGGTGGGAAATGAAAATCATAAGTCTGAATGTGTTCCGGTTGATTTTGTAAAATTTCAGGCTCTACAGGGACGATTAAAGTCGTCCCAAAAAATAAATAAGCTGAGCACAGTGCCCGTGCGCCAATACGGTCGACCGTTTGTGTCGTCCGTTTGAGCAGAGAAGCCAAACGGTCGACCGTATAGTCGACCGGCTACCTCATCCGTTTGAACAGAGTTCCACCATTTATGATGCGGAACTGTTAGAAGAGAAGATTGTAAAACAGCTTGAGGAGAAGAAAGATGCGTAACTTTCAGCTCGGGTGTCAGATTTAGATGAGCGAGTACATTTCGGAAGCGTTTTTCGATTCCGCACATTTTTGTTTGGTGACAATATGGCCTTCGGCCAACATTGTCAAACTTTCAGGGCCAAATTCCATCTTTTAGGTGTCCGTTTTAGCAGTTTTATAATTTAATTCAGTTTAAGGGTATTTTCGTCATTTAATCAGTCTTTCAGTTTTAATCAGTTTTGTCTAGCGAATTAGGGTTTTAAATACTTGTCTAGGTTTGAAGAGGACGGCACTTTTCGTTTTTCAGAGATTAATAATATTGTCATCTTTTCTTTCGTTAATTGGTGTATTCCAATATTTCTCACGTCCGTTCGAGCGAAACTCGATCAACATCCGTTCGTGTGTTACGAACAAGAAATTTTTATTGTTATTCACGTTCCGTTCTGCGTCAATTAGGCCTAGCACACAAACGGTCGACCGTATTACACAAAAGGTCGACCGTTTTAACCTCATTTTCAACCGTTTGAGCAGAAACGTCATTATCAAATTTATGTTCAAATTTAGTACTTGTCAAATTATGTTAACGTCAGATATTTAAATAATGCAAATAAAAAAGTACAAAACATATTATCAAAATGTTATTCAATTGCGAATTTCATACTAAGTAACAGAGTACAATATGACAAAGTGTTGTTTTGATCACTCATAGTCACTATCATTACTTCTATCAGCATTATCGTCATCTTCGACACTGGGGCAGTCTGTCTCCGTGTCTGACGCCTCATACTCACCACCATTTTCGCCCTCATCGTCATCGTCCTCGTCCTCGTCCTCGTCCTCATTATCCTCATCCGTATCGTTAATAAAATTATATTCGTCTCCACTAACATTCGACGATGACGCTCTCTTAGCAGGACGATCCAACTGAATGGCGTCAATGTCGTCCCGTTGCATAGTAATGTGGTCTATATTGCCAAGATCAACAAACAACGAGAAGTTTGATGAGCTATCATCGTGCAGCAAATCTATCTCAGTCAAAACCCTCGATGGCGTATCCCACGTACTACGATGATTGACTTCTTGAACCACTCGCCAGTTATGACTACGTGCCGGGTCATCAATGTAGAACACTTGCCTCGCTTGCGAAGCAAGTATGAACTGGTCATCTTTGTCAGCCTCTCTGCTAATGTCAATGATTGTGATGTTGTTCTCTGTGACCTTACTTTTCCCGTCACACTTAAACCATCTGCACCGAAACACCACCACTGAGAAACCGTTTATGTATGAAAGCTCCAATATATCCTGAAGCTGCCCGTAAAATATTTCACCACCGCTCCCTGCAATACTCACACCACTATTTTGTGTTTTACGTCGGATATCACGATCATAAGTTAGAAATCGAACTCCGTTCACGATACATGCTGGGTAGGAATGCACGACAGCATTTGGCCGAGACGCCAAAGATAGCAATTCTGCTGACACAGCATCAGCGTGTATCCGATGTAGACCATAAATCTGTGTTAATAATATGTGAAGTCATTAACCGATCAAACATTATACTAACTGTCAATGCAAACATTATTATTGTTCTACCTTCGTATGAAACCAAGCAGGAAATTCGATTCTATGCAACTGGTTAACATTGGTAACTCCACGAGTCTCCAACTGATCCTTGTGCTCACTGTTGATAGTAAAAATTACATTGAGCAATTGTTATAATAATTAAACATTTTAATGTTAAATATAATGAAAATAATTAGTAACTACTCACTTACTTTAAGAACGTTTCAATCTCCGGACAGTTGTTCAGTACATAAAACTCAGCTTGAGCTCGAACATCACTTTCGAGGACAACTAAACTTCTCTTTCCTATAGGACGACATTGGGAATCAAAAATAGATAGCTGCTTTTTGGGAACGCATAGATCTTCATTTCGTTCTGGTCGGTTGAATCGTGTCTCGACGTCTTCGAAATACTGTGAACAAAATGTCAATGCTTCCTCAACAACATATCCTTCGGCTATAGAACCCTCAGGCTTCGATTGATTTCGCACATAGTCCTTTATTTTCTTCAGATATCTCTCAAAAGGATACATCCACCTCATGTAAACGGGCCCACCAAGAATTGCCTCTTCAGGCAAATGCATCACAAGGTGAATCATAATGTCAAAAAAAGCCGGTGGAAAGATTCGTTCAAGCTTGCACAATATGAGGATGAGCTGTTGTTGAGCATCCACCATGTCGCTAACCTTTATAGACCTGGCACACAATTTTTTGAAAAATGTACAAAGTTCAGTGATAGTGGATGAAATTGCCTTGTTTAGAAAAGCTCGACACACGACAGGCAACAATCTTTGCATGAGGATATGACAATCATGTGACTTCAAACCAATTATTCGGCTTTCATTAGGTGCAACGTTCTTTCTCAGATTCGATGCAAAGCCATCGAAAAATTTGACATTCCGTATAAAATTGCAAAACTTTCGAGCATCTGCATTAATAAACGTGTACTGTGCTACAGGCTTCATCAATCTCTCTTTATCTTCGTACAAGTGCAGCTCGTGTCTGATTTTTAATTTCATCAAATCACGTCTCGCCCAACAATGTACCCAACAAACTATCGCAGACATTCTTTTCTACATGCATGACATCGAGATTGTGTTTCAACTCATTTGTCGACCAATAGGGCAACTCATAGAAAATGCTCTTCTTTCTCCAGTTTAGCTCATCCTTCTCCCTTTTTCTTTTAACACCCCCATAGCTTGGGTGTTTTCCAGGTGTTCTAATTTTCACACGACTAAGTTACTGTAGGATATCTGAACTAGTCAATTGAGACGGTGGCCCACGTCTCTCTGTTTGTCCATTGAAAGTACGGTCATTTCGCCAATGATGAGTACTTGGTAAGAAACGTCGATGACCCACATAAGCCGTCTTACCAATGACACGCGTCGAAGGTGTCTCTTCATTACAAGTCGGACATGCGTCGTAACCCTGATCGCTCCACCCTGACAAACTGCTACGAGCAGGGAAATCACTAACTGTCCATAATAGCGCTGCTCGCATTCTGAATATACAGTTATTATTTGATACGTCACGCGTATCGATACCAGATGTCCACAATTCCTTCAACTCATCCACTAATGGCCGTAAAAATACATCCATATCTTTGCCTGGTAATTGGGGACCTGGGATCAAAAGGGTTAGCATTAAATTTTCTTATTTCATACATAGCCAAGGCGGTAGATTATAAGTTGCCAAAACCACCGGCCACATGCTGTAAGACTGACTCATATTACCGAAAGGATTGAAACCATCTGACGACAATCCCAGCCGAACATTTCTTATCTCACATGCAAAATCAGGGTGATTTTTGTCGAAGGCCCGCCAAGCTTTTCCATCCACGGGATGACCCATTTCATCATTGTCTGTCGAGCAACCTGTATTATGCCACCTCATTAGTCGAGCAGTATGTGTTGTTGCAAACAAACGCTTCAGTCTAGGGGTCAATGGAAAATAACGCAACACTTTATGCGGGACATTTTTCCCAGAGGATTTGCCAGCTATTTGCACCCAACGACTTTCGCAGCAGACTGGACAAATTTCTTTATCAGCGTTTTCCTTCCAAAATAACGCACAATCATTCCTACAAACATGAATATTTTCATACCCCAATCCCAACTTCGACATTAATTTTTTAGCCTCGTAGTGAGAGTCAACAAGATTGATTTTGGGGAAGGCCAATTTTAACAACTTCAATAGCCCATCTACAGATTTATTTGTCCACTTATTGACCACCTTCAAATGCATCAGCTTAGTTAAAAAGTTTAGAGACGAGAAAGAAGATACTCCTGGATACAACTCTGAATGCATAGCATCGAACAAAGCGTCATAACTTAAATCAGAAGTTGCAGCAGATGATTCATCCCTGACCACATCGTTAAGAATATCCGCCATCTCATCTTCTGCAACAAGCCCTTCGTTCTGTCCTTGCATATTCACAGGCCCTTCCTCACTCTACCCGTGATAAATCCACCTCTCGTAGTTCTCATAAAAACCGTGACGAAATATGTGAGACTCAACATCATCTACCAATTGCATCATCATGTTTATACATCTTTTGCACGGACATTGAATCATCCCCCTATCATTTGCTAATGGCCTCGCCATATTTATGAATGCTTTAAGACCATGCCAAAACTCTACAGACTTTGCCCGTTTTCTATTCAACTTTATCCAACTCTTATCAATTTCCATTTCCGCTTTAGATTTGCTGCAAAAAAAAAAAAAAATAACAATAATTAAGTGCAGTATACAAGTGGTGTGAGAATGTTCTAACTCCTTGTCGCTCCAATACTAATTTCAGGTATGGGCCCTAGCCATTCGACATTGATTTGTAAAATTATGAGTTGTGTTCATTATTTCTATTATTGCCTATGTTTCACGTGTAAATTTCGGCAGCATCTCCCTTCTATTCTCCTAAGTGCGCGCACTATATTAAACATAGTCCACACCCGGAGAATAAAATGGAGACAATACCAAAAATCATACGTGATAGTTGAGGCAATCATAGGAAAAATGTATGATACAACAACTCGTAACTTACAAATCAATGTCAAACTGTCCGAAACAGGATAATTCAAGGATTAGTATGTAAACATCAAACAACCTAAAATGAGGTTGTGTGTGCTTAACAAACTAATCTTCAAATGGCATTCTAAGGTTTATTAAAGTGCAATGTATTGTGAAAATGAAAGGAAAAATAGAAAATAAAAGAGCAAAACAGAAAACTAATACTTAAATATGTAAGTGGAATAAGTAAGTTTGACTTACCAAGGATATCTTGAAGATGACAAGTAAGACCATTAAATTGGGGGACTGCAACAGAGAAAGCGAGATTTACAAATGGTAGAATTTGTGGCCTAAGACTTGAAAGAGAAAATGAAGAAATGGTGCTTCTGCTGGAAATTTGTATACAGGATCAATTAGGCGCGAAAATTCCCGCCAATTTGCTGTGGGTATTAGGACTTATAGGGACGAATATTTAAGCTATAGAGACGACAAAATAAGTCGTCTCTATAGATTGTAGACCTATAGGGACGACAAAATAAGTCGTCTCTATAGATGCTGAACCTTTAAAGACGAAATGTAACCCTATAGGGACGACAAATAATTCGTCCCAGTAGCTTACAAAGTGGGAAAAATGCGCCAATTTTTAGACAAATTTTTTAAGTTATAGGGACGACAAAATAAGTCGTCTCTATAGATTGTAGACCTATAGGGACGACAAAATAAGTCGTCTCTATAGATGCTCAACCTTTAGAGACGAAATGTAACCCTATAAGGACGACAAAGAAGTCGTCCCAGTAGCTTACAAAGCGGGAAAAAAATGCGCCAATTTTTAGACAAATTTTTTTAGCTATAGGGACGACAAAATAAGTCGTCTCTATAGATTGTAGACCTATATGGACGACAAAATAAGTCGTCTCTATAGATGCTGAACCTTTAGAGACGAAATGTAACCCTATAGGGACGACAAATAATTCGTCCCAGTAGCTTACAAAGTGGGAAAAAATGCGCCAATTTTTAGACAAATTTTTTAAGCTATAGGGACGCCAAAATAAGTCGTCTCTATAGATGCTCAACCTTTAGAAACGAAATGTAACCCTATAGGGACGACAAAGAAGTCGTCCCAGTAGCTTACAAAGCGGGAAAAAAATGCGCCAATTTTTAGACAAATTTTTTTAGCTATAGGGACGACAAAATAAGTCGTCTCTATAGATTGTAGACCTATAGGGACGACAAAATAAGTCGTCTCTATAGATAGACCTATAGGGACGACAAAATAAGTCGTCTTTATAGATGCTGAACCTATAGGGACGATTATTATGTATTGGGACGACTTTAGTCGTCTCTATAGCTTTTACAATCTGTAGGGACGTCATTTTATTGTCGTCCCTAAAAATGCTATATATAGAGACGAATTTGGTGTCGTCCCTATAGGTGTCGTCACTATAGACCTCTTTTCTTGTAGTGATTATCGTGTAATCAATAATATTCATTTACCTTTTTTAGTTCTATGTTTTCTTTGTATAAAAGCTGCTGTAATACGGAAAGTAAATACATAGAAATATTCATCTTCTTGTTCTTCTATTTTTCACCATTTTTACAAAAATATCAAATTGTTAAAAATGCCACGAAGGATGATTATGTAATACGGATATTTTGATAAGCTTAAATATATGTAGTCTAAAGAAATACATTCCATGTTCAAAAATATTTAGGTATTTTTAATTATTTTTTATACGAATAAAGTTAAAGAATATATTAAACTTTGAACATATAAGAGTTTTGATACGGAATTTAATTTGTAGAAGAGCAGCCCAATTTGGTTATGGAAGACAACATTATGGAGAAAAAAAGATGAGTGTGAATTGAACCACTTGCAAATTGGGATGAAATATTCATGAAACAAGGTCTTATTAATAATTTTAAAAATCATTGGATTAAAGTGAGTGATGTAGAACGGAACGTGAATAACAATAAACACTTCTTGTTCATAACACACGAACGGGTGTTGATCAAATTTCGTTTGAACGGACGTGAGAAAGATTAGAATCCTCCAATTAATGGGAAAACGAAAATATTATTAATTTTTGATCACAAAAATGTGTCGCCTCCCCAAAACCTAGACAAGTATTTAAAGTCTTAAAAAAAACAAAACTCTAATTCGTTAGACAAATCTGATTAAAATTGAAAGACTACTAAAATGATGAAAATACACTTAAATTGAATTGAAACAGAAAATTGCTAAAATAGATCTCTAAACGATGTAATTTGGCCCTGAAAGTTTGACAATGTTCGCCAAAGGCAATTTGTCATCCCAACAAAATTGTGCAAAATCGAAAGACGCTTCCGAAATGTACTCGCTCATTTAAATCTGACACTTGAGTTGAAAGTTATGCGTCCTTCTTCTTCTCAAGCTGTTTTAAGATTTTTTCTTCTAATTGTTCCGCATTAGTGAGTTTCCAACTGAGGTTTGTCGAGGATGATTTAGTAAAAAGCATTTAAGGTGGTTCAAATAAGTCACCGTTCGAGAAAGACCCGTCATTGCTTGACCAAGAGTAAAGGAAGAATGAAGATATACAAAGACCTATATAGAGGCAATGTAAAAAAATTCAATCAGCAATTAATTGAAAATGATTTGAGCAATATGAGATTGGCTATGGAAACGTGTGGTGTTAATAAAGTGGCTATTCCACCATGAGCGGAGGTATCACAATTATATTCGAGAGCTAGCAACTATGCCAGGGACGCTTTTGGATACATTCATGGAGATTCTAAGAAAGACGGGTTTTTTCGAGCTTAGGTATAATAATAAATTTATACAATCTCTTTCAAGTAGTGAGTACAAAAGTAACTGAGAGTCGAAGATATACTATATTTGGCGAAGGAGCGTGAAGTGTAGTCTTTTTAACTTTTACATTTTACATTGTACTCTTCCATCTTTGGGCATGATGAGTTTACTTTTAATGCACGTTAGCTAAGGTTGAGGCCGAGCCTTCCTCCCAAAGTTGTATTTTGCTTTATTTTTGTTGTTAACAAAACAAGCCACCTACAGTGGTTTAATTTATTTTAAATATATATATATAAATTAATTAAATATACGAATGCTTAAATTTCCTAATAATTTAAATATTAAAATATATTTTGATTAAAATTTGGAGCAAAAAATGTTTCCCTGTTTCATTGCAAAAAAACAACCTAATATTGTTTCTAGTCATTTAATGGTATAACTCTAGTCTCTACTTATAAATAATTATTTTATGAAATATAAAATTGTTACAATACAATTTCTCCAAAGAACTGTATAAGTTAGTGAAGGTAAAAAAAAAACGATTTGTTCAACAAAATGAATTATTGAATAAGACGATAAAAATGATATATCAATATATTTTTCATAGTACATCATTATTTCCATTGTTTAATTGTACTTAAAATGAAATAAAAATGAAGATTGAGTTATTAACTTGGAACACAACACAACAAATTCGGACTAAAACGAAAAATTTCTTGAGTTGAGTTAGATTGAACTAAAAATTGCCAACTTGTCAAAATGGATCGAATTGTAGTTTTGAAAACAGTTGATTTGGTTCCACGTCGATCTGTCAACGTTTCGATTTACATTGTTTAGAAATAATTTGGTTTAGATTTTGATAATTAGAAACTGTTTGAAAACAAACCCAACCCTTTACAAAATAAAAAAAAAGGTAATTAACTACATGTCAAATAATTTTATTTTTTGGGCAATCTGTTGAGGGCAAAAATAGAAAATAACTTTGTCTTACTCCACTTATCCAAAGTTGTAGCTTCTTCACATGTTACTGTAAGGATTTGAGGTATACATGCACAGTAAAAATTAAAAGTTCAATTCCTTTAAGCCAGATCAACCTTGCACTTAGAGAGAATTCGTGATAGGAGTTTACCTTGATGAACACCGTGGAATCTGATTCTCTGATTAGTTGGAGGTGCGATTTTCAATACCACAGCTGTCCAGATGTCCTCCAATGGTGATCCACACAGCAAGAACAAATCTGGACTTCCACAATCAAGAACAGATGAAAGCAGAACTTTTGGGAGAAGTTGATTGGGTTGTCTTTTGCTTGTGCTAGCAAGTAATTAAAGATCAACACTTGTGATTAATCTGTTGTGGCCTTGTATATATAGGTAGGGCTAACCCTAGCCCTAGTTCTAGTCTAACTAGAACCCATCAACAAACGGGCCCAATTAATTAATCTAATTAATTAATTTGGTCCAATAAGTAATTAAGTCCGACCCAACTATTTGGACTTTGGACATTAATTCTTACAATCTCCCACTTGGACAAGGTCCAATTCCAGATGCTCAATTCTCACTTTATGTGTGTGACCCATTAGGTTCCCTTTCACGATGGCAAATGCAGTGATATTCTCATCGATTCACCAAAATCGATCAATTCACGTCGCCGTCCAAGATTGACATCTAGCAATGTGTCAAGGCAATTCATGTGAAGGAAAATGTCATGTGGTATGACAAAACCAATATATGTGCGGTTACCGTGGAAATATAATCCCTTCATCAATATAACCTAATTGGTTAAGAGATATGGATCAGCGTCAATCTCATTTCAACCAATTATGTTATTCACCTCAACTCTTCGTTGATCTAATCTAGTTATGATTGAAACATTTTCAACTCATAACTCCACCCCGGCCGAGGAAATTTATATCAACTTAAGTGGGCAAAAATTAGGTTATAATCTCCTACTTTCCAGGAGTGACGAATCCTCATATTAGACATTCATAACCTTCATACGATTCTCACTGTACTCGTACGACGTCTTCCTGGTGACTCAAATCTTCGAGCCCCATCAAACGCTCGCCAAAGTACGGTGGTCCTCATATAAGATTCTATGATGTCCTCAAGTCAAAGGACCAAATCCACAACCGCGCATTAGAGATTTACCACTGACGCTTGGATAGTTATCCATGTGGAATCTCTAGGCGGATCATCCAATGTCATGTTCTCATAACAATGTATTCATGTGTTCATTCAGATGTCCCTCTACATCTTAGCTCGTGAGATCAGCTACTTTCTTTCAAAAGAAATGCAACACATACTAGTCTATCCGCAATAATGATATCCGTATCTCATTATTACTATGACTAGGGATATTTCAAGAATAAGTTATTTATAACTTGTATCTCACAATCACAACACCTTGTGATTAACAAGTTACTGTGAACTTTTCTTCAGACTCTATTATTTTAAATAATAAAATTTAAAAAATAACAGATCTGCCATTAAAATGTAGACAAGCATTTAATTAATCAATTTGTTCATATACTTCAATGTCTAACAAAAAGTATATCACAAAATGTCTCATACAAACTAGATCCAATCACTCAGGTATCTTAATACCATCAAATTTAGCATGACCATCATGCTTGTGATGGGACAACAACTTTGTCAAAGGATCTGCTACATTATCGTATGTTAGGACTCGTTCTATCTTTATATAATTTCTTAAGATTATCTCCCTGATGAGATGATACTGCCACAATATATATCTGGATCATTGATGAGACATTGGTTCTTTCGCTTGTGCGATGGCTCTATTGTTATCACAATACAAGTTATTGGATCAACAATGCTAGGAACTATTCCAAGTTCAGTAATGAACTTCTTGATCCAGATTGTTTTCTTTGCTGCTTCTGAAGCAGCGATATATTTGGCTTCTGTAGTTGAATTAGCAGTCGTTTCTTGTTTGGAACTTTTCCAACTGACTGCACCACCATTTTGAGTAAATACATATCCAGATAATGTCTTTAGTTCCATACACCAAGAATATGTCTTTATCAGATTGAAAGCTGACATCGGCATAACCTTGAACTCTAAGTTCATTTCCTCCATATACCAAGAACATGTCTTTAGTCCTTCCTAAGAACTTAAGGATGTTCTTGACTGCGATCCAATGTTTCTCACCAGGGTTCGCTTGGAACCTGCTTGTGACACTCAAAGCATATGAAATATTCGATCGAGTACATAGTATTGCATGCATGATAGATCCTATTGCTGATGCATAAGGAATTTATCCATGCGATCTCTTTCAATTTATGTCTTTGGACACATCTCTTTTGAGATATTTATCCCATGCAAGATGGGATAGAGTCCTCTCTTGGACTCTTCTATGCTAAATCTTCTTAAGATTTTATCTATGTGCATATCTTGAGGTAGGCCAAGCATTCTCTTAAATCTATCTCTATAGATCTTTATACCGAGAATGTACGTTGCCTCTTCCATATCCTTCATGGAGAAATTTTGGATAACCACAATTTTACTGATTTTTGGCATCAGAGACATCGTTTCCTAAAGTATGTCATCCACATACAAAATTAGAAACACGACTTTGCTCCTACTAACCTTTTATACACATAGTTCATCTTCATTCTTGATAAAATCAAACATTTTGATTGTCTTATCAAAATGAAGATTCCAGCTCCTAAAGGCTTGCGTTAATCCATATATGGATTTCTGTAGTTTGCTTACCTTGTTTGGCTCTGTGGATTCAAAGCCTTCAAGTTGTGTCATGTACACATCCTCACTAAGACTCCCATTAAGGAATACAATCTTGACATTCATTTGCCATATTTCATAGTTATGGTATGCTACTATCGCAAGCAGAATCCGAATTAACTTAGACAAGACTACTGGTGAGAAGGTTTCGTCAAAGTCAATCTATTGTCTTTACTTGAAACCCTTCGCAACCAATCTTGCATTGTAAGTATGAACATTACTATCCATGTCAACCCTTTTAATGTAAACCAATTTACAGCCTATAGGTTTTACCCCTTCAGACGGTCAAACAGGGTCCAAACCTTGTTTTCGTACATGGAGTTCATTTCGGATTTCATGGCTTCCTGCCATCTCTGTTAGTCAACAATTGACTTCAATTCTGCGTAAGTAATAGGTTCATCTTTCTCGATTAGTAATACATTACTAGTAACCAAGAGATCGTATCTCAGAGGAAAATGAATGACTCTGCTCGACTTACGCGGAGCTGGTGTGTCCTTGGGAACTGGTGGTTCCCACTTTCTCAATATGTGCTTCATCATATGCAAGCTCAGTCATTGGAACATCTAACTGGTCAATTTTATGTGTGGTTTCTTGAACCTCTTCAAGATCTACATTGCTCCCACTGTCTTCTCTAAGAATACAGCAAGTCTCGATATGATGACATTCGTCTCGATAGAATTGTAGAAATAATATCCAACACTTTCTTTTGGATACCCCACAAATAAACAATTATCAGATTTAGCTCATAGCTTATCTGATTCAACGCGCTTCACATAAGCGTCGCATCCCTAAACCTTCATGTATGAAAGATTAGGTATTTTTCATTTTCCATAACTCGTATGAATTTTTATTGACCGATTTAGATAGGACACGATTTAGTGTATAACATGCAGTGTTAATCGCATACCTCCAAAACAATTTTGGAATAACTACGCAACTCACCATTGATCGCACCATATTAAGTAAGCTGCAATTTCTCCTTTCAGATACACCATTTTGTCATGGTATATACGGTGGAGTCCACTGCGAAAGAATTCCATTCTCTTTTAGATAGTCTAAAAACTCACCCTTCAATTATTCTCCACATCGATCAAATCTAAGTGTTAGAATATTTTTCTCGATTTGCCTTTCTACTTCTTACTTGAATTCCTTGAACTTTTCAAGGGCTTCACTCTTGAATTCCATCAAGAATATAAAACCATATCTAGAATGGTCATATGTAAATATAATAAAGTAAGAAAAGCCACATTTAGCATCTTTAGACATTTGTCCATATACATCAGTATGTACAAGACTCAAAACGTCTGCAACTGTGTTTCCCTTTTCCAGAAAAGAGGGTCTAGGTCATTTTGTCCCAACGGGCATGATTCACACTTATCAAATGATTCATAATCATTTGAATCCAAGTATTCATCTTTATGTAATTTGGTGATGCGTTTTCATTTATATGACCGAATATGCAATGCCAAAGATATGAATATTTTAGTTTTATCTCTTTTATGCCTTGTGGTTTCACTTCTAATGCTATTTGTTTCCACATTGAAAACACGGATCATCAGATTTGGATTCGTCTTTGCTTAACTGTTTTCCAACAAATTCGGCCTTCTTGGATCCTTTCTAAAAGGTCCATTTAGATTTCTTCTCAGTGCCCTTAGAGGTATCAATGGCCAAAGTTTACCCATTTCCTTGGGCTTATCAGTTTTTCAGCACGTTTAGCAGCTTAAGTAGGGTACACTGAATCTTATTCATGTTGAAGTTCATAATGAACTGAGAAAAGTTATTAGGTGGGGACTGCATAACTAAGTCAACACTTAGCTTGTTGTCCATGGTAAAACTTAATTGATTTAATTTTTTAAATCAATCATCTTCAATACATGAGCACTGACTGAAGATCCTTTTACCATCAAACCTCTTTATAACC
Source organism: Forsythia viridissima (assembly GCA_030279155.1). NCBI lineage: Eukaryota > Viridiplantae > Streptophyta > Magnoliopsida > Lamiales > Oleaceae > Forsythia > Forsythia viridissima. Next base: position 38,736,817 of record CM059040.1, read on the forward strand.
TTTTGGATGTCTCATACTGTTCAGTCCGTGACTGTACATCATTCAACTCCTTAAAATGATATATTTTGGTATAGGCATCCATACCCTCGTGCTGCTTTTCTAACTCAAGTGACATACTGCAAGCATCATATGTTGCAGTGTTACTATTATCACTGTGTTCTTGTAAGCCTACACGTTCTCCAGCGTAGCCTCATCAATAGGAGCTTCCGGCATTGGCTGCTTATTGACATATCCAATTTTTCTTTTTCATGCTTGAGAACAATTCTCAGATTGCGGTGCCAGTCCAAAAAATTTGGTCCGATATGTTTGTTGGCATCCAATATGCCTCTCAAACTTATATAGTTACTCATGATTCAACCAATAAATAATAAGATAGAACAATTAATTAAATGCATAAAATTAATTTAACATGGACTTATATTAAATTAAACTCTCACTGTTTAAATTGAATTAATGACCCTCAAACATTAATCAATAGAACTATTTAGATTCCCAATGGGCTATGATCTCTTTTGTTTTATTAGAACCTTGAGTGACTCAACAAATCCTAATAAAACATCCAGGTAGATACTTCTATCAATCACATCTCTATGTGACTCCTAGATCATCAAGTAGACAACTTATTGTCGCACACATCTTATGTGTTTACTTGATTGTGCCCCTAAAATTCTATTTCCTTGAGTGACTCAACAAAAAATAAAATTTTAGTTAAATTCGACCCATTGTTCAGAAACATCAAATGTTTCATAGTGATAAACATATCCATGAGCGAGCAGCCTTAAGTGACTCAACAAACTGACATCGATAATGAACTCTGATTTTTCACTATAACAATGGAAGGCACGTTGTATTAACCATTTAATACGAATTTAATATTTTGATAAAGAGGGGTTTGTCTCATCACATTTATGTATATTAACCAACATCCAACATGCAATCAATCATACATAATTATAAGTGTGGATGATTATAGACTTTATCTATCTAATCTTCTTGAGCCAAAAAGAAGATTAGTTGGTCAATTCCTAAGGGACGTTGCATTCGTTCATCGAATGCTAAATGCAATCATCTCCATCTTCTGCTGCAACCTGTATCATATACTAGTTGGCACGAAGGCCCTGATCGATGAACACGCAGGCCCATAATAAATAAATAGCTCAAAAATCTAATTAAATAAATAATAGGCTCCCAGGCCCATTTAATTAAATAATAGGCTCGCAGGCCCAACCAATAATCAACAGGAATAATTAATCATACAACCAATCACATGGGTCGAGTCCATAATCATCCACTAAACATTCATATTAATATCTAATATTAAATATATATTAATTTCTAAATTTGTAGCTTTGACAGTATAAGTCTAAACATTTTAGACATTTTAGAATGGACTAGACAGAATTAAATAATTAATCTAATCTAATTAATTAATTTTTCTAACAATAAAAATAATCAATTAATCCAATTAATCAATTAATTTTATTCATAATGGGAAATTTTTAAAATTTATTTTATCTCTCAATTTAAAGTCATACTCTAAATTGAAGACGACATTTGTATAGGGTTAAAATTACAATTTTATAAAATAATAAGTAAAAATTTAATCTGGTCAGAAATTCAAAATATAGTTTAAAAACGATTTTAATTTAATTTTAAATATTTGACCAACATTAAATAAATTAATAATTACAAATTTCCAAAAAAATTAAAATTGCATTTGAGACCCTATTTTTCTTTTAAAACTTAAGGACTTATTGTGCAATTTCTGAAATTACATAGTAGTCCCCTTTAATTTTTAAAAACAGAGGTCATTCAATGCAATTTTCAAAATTACCTGTTGACCAGCATCTTGTTGCTGTTCAAAATGGCCGGCGCCGCTGCTAATAGCAGTGGCGCGAGGACTTGCCGCCGCAAGAACCAGCGGCGGAACGTTGTTTCTCGCGACGGTTCCCGCTGTCTTCCAAAAGAACAGCGACCCCCGCTTCTACCGTCGGCCACCAACCTCGGCGGTAGTGTCTTCCAGCTTGTTAGATTTGTTCCATATAAACAATTAAAATCTAAAATCCAATTTCAGATTTTTGGTTTCAAAATTCACAATTTTATTTATTGTCAAAACTCAAATTAAATTAATATGCCAATAACGATTATTGCTTAATTTATCAAAGCAATTTAACGAACTCTAACAAGTAACAAGGTAGGGTCTGATACCATTGTAAGGAATTGAGGTATACATGCACAGTGCAAATTAAAAGTTCAATTCCTTTAAGCCGGATCAACCTTGCACTTAGAGAGAATTCGTGATAGGAGTTTACCTTGATGAACACCGTGGAATCTGATTCTCTGATTAGTTGGAGGTGCGATCTTCAATACCACAACTGTCCAGATATCCAGCCTCCAATGGTGATCCACACAGCAAGAACAAATCTGGACTTTCACAGTCAAGAACAGATGAAAGCAGAACTTTTGGGAGAAATTGATTGGGTTGTCTTTTGCTTGTGCTAGCAAGTAATTAAAGATCAACACTTGTGATTAATCTGTTGTGGCCTTGTATATATAGGTAGGGCTAACTCTAGCCCTAGTTCTAATCTAACTAGAACCCATCAACAAACGGGCCCAATTAATTAATCTAATTAATTAATTTAGTCCAATAAGTAATTAAGTCCGACCCAACTATTTGGACCTTGGACATTAATTTTTACAGTTACTTTTTGTAAGCCATATCTGGATTTTTTATATATTTTTAATTAGTTAAATAAGCTTTCAACTTTTTCGTGTTGAAGTAAACCTGCTCAATCACTTCACAAATAACAAATATACAGAGATTACAATTGGTATCTTATTAGAACTACACTATTACAATTATAGTTTATTACTAACTGTAATATTCTACAGTGATGATAATACAACAATTATTATTGTTTATCAATTATAATAATACAACAAGTGTTATGATACAGGAGTTGTGATTATTTTAAAATACTATCTTTAACACACTTTCGTAAGATAGTGGTCCTGTTAGAGACATATATTTTGGAATAAAAGAATTGTAGACATGCGGTGGACAAGGATTTGACAAGCGCATCAGCAAGCTTTTTCTGCGAAACGACATGAGAAACAAATTTGTCTAATGTTTGGGATAAAATCGGAGATATAATTGATACAACCTAAGAATCTTTGAAGACTTGTCTTATCCAAGATTTGATCAGAGAATTTTGAAGAAAACTTGAGACTACGTTTGACAGGGGTGATAGTAGCTCTAAAGATTTCATGCCCTAAAAACTTAATTTTAGTTTAACATAGGACAATCTTCTTTTCAGAAACAGCTAAGCCATTTCTTTTGGCAATTGATAAAATTTTTTGAAGATGCTTAAGATGTTGTTCTATACTATCGGAGTAGATTAGGACATCGTCTATATAAACAATTGGAAAGTTTTGATAAGGATTGAATATATCATTCATAATTTTTTTGGAATTCAGATGGAGCATTCTTGAGACCGAATGGCATAACATTCCATTCATATTGACCAAAAGGAACATTGAAGACTGTCTTATATCTATCTTTTTCATCGATCTGAATTTGCCAGAATCCTGACTTGAGATCAAATTTTGAGAAGATAACAGCATTGACAAGTCTATTGAGGAGATCTTTCTTTTGTGGCATTGGGTACCTACTCCATTGTAATACTTGGTTAAGAGACTTATAATTGATAACAAGTCTGGAAACATCTCTTTCGATCTCACCATGATTATTGACATAAAAGGCAACTCAACTCCATGGAGATTTGCTAGGCCTAATCAAACATTTTCAATAAGATCATGAATTTCTTTTGTACATGTTTCCAGAAGTTCTTTGTTCATTTGTATTGGCCTTTTTTTTGTTGGTATTTGTTTCCAATTGAAATTGGGGATATAAGAAATGGTAACAATATGTTTCTTCCTATTCCAAAAAGCATTAGGGATAGTCGAACAGACTTCTATCCTAATGGCATGATTGATCCTTTCTATCTGATCCTTGATACTTTTGGTTTCTAATTGTTCTAAGATTCTAGAAAATCTAATATCTTCTTTCAAATATTTGATATGTTGTTTCTTAATATTGATATTATTAATGATCTTTGTGATCGAATGTTCTTTGATAAGATGGATGTCTCTAATTGAAGGGAGATTGGTGAATTCAAAGAATATCTCTTGATCGAGATATTTTGATCTTAATCCCTTTTCGGTAATTGAATTGGATACAATTGAACTAAGAAAGGAGTACTAAGAATAACTTCTTGGTTGACATCTTTGACAAGATAGATGATACGTTTGAAGCAAATATTTTCATTACAGATATGTGCTTTTGTTAATTTATAATTGATATTGAGACTCTTACCACTTGCTCCATAAATATCTTCATTGGTTTTTTCAAAATATTTGGTAGGGACAAGACCTTTCCTAATACAGTTTTGATCTGCTCCTGAGTCTTAAAGATCTCTAGTTTTGATTTTATATTCTTTATTGATAATTATTGATGCAATAGTATACCATTTTTGTAAACGTATTTGATTAATGACATTCATTGAATTATCTTCATCGAAAGGAGTAGGTATTTGGGAAGGATCTCGGCTTTTCTCATCTTCAGAGGATGATGATGAGGAGAAAGACGAAGTTTGAAGCTTAGTTTTTCCTTTTCCTTTGTCAAGAAAGGGAGGGTAAGCTTTGATTATTGAAACATCAAACTTGAGCTCAAATAATTCTTTCTCAAGTTAAGATATCTGGTTCTTCATTTGATTGACTTCACAGCGTAGATCTTGGCTGGATGAGATTTTATTGGATTTTTTGAACCTATCAAAGACTTCATTGAGATTATAATTTTTTTGAGACGGTTTTTCTTCTGGTTCAAAGAGGTGTTGAAATTTTTGTTTTAAGTTCGGAATCTTGTATTTGATCAATAATTTCTTGAATTAATTTCTTTTCTGATGTTAACACATTGATTGAATTTTTTTCACAGGTACAATCATCTTTGCAATTGCAAATCTTTTTTGAGCTAGATGATTGAGAAGAATGAGAATTATAGCTATAATCAGAATCTTCTTGAAGATTATATATGACATCTTCAGAGTCTGAAGAATCAGAAGAATTGATGAGATTTAAAAGTTGATTTTTTAATTCGTCACCAATTTGAAGATTGTTTATTCTTCTTCTTAACGGACATTTATTTGCATAATGACATTTCTTTTGACATTTCCAACAAGTAGTATTTGGAGGGTCACGTAGAGGAGGATATTTGGAAGACTTATCTTTTCTTTTGAAATCTTCGCGTTTTCTCTTATATTTATTATATTTGTAAAATCTTTTAGGACTTTTCTGATTTTTATAAAAATCTGGGGTAAAATTCTTTTTGTAGGGTTTTTTATTTTTGAAATATTTTTGACTCTTTCTATGACTTCTAGAAAGAGAAGGATGAATATGTTTGTATCCATATTGTTCACAAAAAGAACCAAGTTTCTTTTTTCCCTCCATCCTATCAGATTTAAGCTTTGCCTTGAGCTTTAAATCATTACAAAGTGAATGACCTTCTTTGTTGATAAAACCAATAAGTTGTTCATATGTAAGGTCGTCATATGGTAGGTTTAAGAATTCATCTCTGATTGCTTCTCTAACTCTTTCTGCAAAGAGTTTGGGGAGACCAGCAATAAACATTTCTTTTTAAAAGGCAGATTTGCAGTCTTTACGAAGCATGACCTTTTGAAGGAAAATATCTTTATATCATTTAAAATCTTGTAGTTTTGGACAAGTAAGATTCATAAGGAGTTCAGAGGCCTTTTCCATAAAAGACGAATGTTCTCCTATGAAATGTTTGATTATAGTGAATAGGATGAGAGTATAAACAGCTTCTTGTTTGGTTGGATCAAGAGGATTATCTCCTTCTTTTTTGACAGCATTTAGTACCTTTTCTCGTTCTTCGCGAGAAAGATAGTTAAACCACCAATCTTTTGATTGACCTTGAAATCTATTAATAATGTTAGCAGTAGCTACTTTATCAGTGTTTCCTCTGGCGGAATAGGCACTGGAAGCCATTGTCATTTCGCTAATAACTTGAAGGATTTGTTGTTCAGTCATTCCATTGATATTCCATGCTATGACTTCAAGACCGGAAAAGGTTTTTTGAGATTGTTTTGGCTCTTCTGTGAGCATATCAGGGAATGTTGGCCTTGGATAGAAATGAGGAAGATTATGGGTTCCATAATCTCCATGTTTGAGTTTATTAATCTTTAATTCTTCGAATTATTCTTCAATTTCTTCAATAGAATCTATAACATTAATCCTACTGGTTGATTCATTATTTCGAAGTTGTTTGACAATTTCGTTAAGGACATCAGAGGACTTTGAGCCAAATTGGACTTTTCCCTCGTTTGGTTTAATAAGAGTTTTGGTTGTGCTTTTTTTTTTTTTGTTCAATAATCTCATATTTGATTAGTTGATCTAATTGATTTAATTGAGTGGTGACAGAATGAAGAAGAACATTTGTATAGTTATTTTGTTGTTGAATATTTTTAATATCTTTAACTGTAGGGCCATCATTTTCTGGCCTATCAGAAAAGATTCGTTCGAGAGGAGAACCGATAACTTTGACATCTCTTTTGGGGACAAGAATCTCCTCGAAAGGAAGATGGATAGACTGGAAGGTATCTCCAGAGGAAGTTTTCCAAAGTTTTGAATTACTTTGAGTGGTGTTTATTGTTGGCTTTTGTTTAAAAACTTTGATATGTACCCATTCGAAGAAACTAATGTCTTCGGGATAAGCATAAAATTCTTTCCAATAATTTTTTCTTTCTTCTTTTGAAAGTAATCGTTTTAAAGTTTTCCTAAAAGATTGAACTATTGGATCTTTGTCTTTTTTGAATTCACGTTTCCTATCAATTGTTGAAAAGATGACGTTTAATTGATTTCTTTGGGATCTCATATCAGAAAGAGTAGGAGATTCAGAATTATGATGGGTCGAATCTTCATCATCTTTTGAATAATGAGTTCTAGGGATATTTGGAGAAAATCAACGCCTTTGAACTTTTTAGAGGGTTGTTTTTCGGCTTGTTTGAAAGTTTGAAAAGGTTTGGCATGAGAAGAACAAAAAGAAGAGCGAGCTGTTGAAGATGAAGGAGCAAATTGGACTTGCACACTTCTATCTGGCAACTCGATGATCTCTTTTAATTTTTTTCTCGGAACTCCCCTAATTGGATCTTATTTGTTTTCAAACGTCCAAATAGGATTTATAGTTACTTCGTCCCAAGCTAATCTCCTTGGGATAGCAACATTTGAATGTAAGGGATTGACTTCTATCAAAAGAGTTTCATTTTTTGGAGAGGACCTAAGAGCTTTAGGACTCATATTTGTATTTATTACTTTGTAATAGATGCGACAAATAATACAGATTTCTTTTGATCTAACATCCATATCAAGATTTTTTGTTTGGATATCAAGATAGACATTTCATGATTGATTCATCAGAGAGATCTAAAGAAAAGTTTGGAAAGCAGTTATAGTAAACTGGACCACTTTCAAGATTAGAATCAATTATTGATAGTAAAGACTTTTCAAATTTTCTCTATCTCTTATCTCTAAGAGTCAAACAAATAGGGATGTCTAATCCAAGTCTAAATAAAGGTTTAACGGCAATTTGGACTAATCCAACATGTAAATATTTATATTTTTGTCTATGGCTAAGGATTGTATTTCTTGAAAATAGCCTAATAGTATCAGAATTTGGTTTAACAAATATAGATTGCTCACATGTTTTGATAGCATAATTTGTTTTGAAATCAAAGGTTCCTATTTGATAAACAATTTTTTTGATCTACTTTAGGTATGGACCAATTTTGTAATCTTTGTTCAATTTCAGCAATTTGAGTTTCCCTAACATTAAGATTTTCAAGACTTCTTGACTACTTTCTAATTCATCATTTTCATTTTTATTATTGAAACTATTGAGAGGATCTCTATTTGAACTACTCATGCTTCGAGATCTATTGAACCAAGACCTAGACCAAGACATAACTGACGAAGTTTGATACCTGTCTTTGAGAAATAGGGACTTTAGGTTGGCTTGACGTAATACTCAATCTCAACGGGACCACCAAATCAGGACTCCACCCTTGGCTGACCAACGCCTTACCGACTTAGAGGACCTATGGCTTGAAGAAGGTAACTCACTTGGTTTGCTATGGCTTGAACTTTAACTTGATTAAATATTTTAGATGTTCTTATGTAAACCTCAAATTAATAATATATATATATATATATATATATATATATATATATATATATTTGTCCCTAGTGAATAAATCTTTACATAATTTAATATTTTTAAATAATTACTTGTTGTTGCTCATGAAGTAGCCCAACATTATATTAATATTATAGAAGAATATGACATTACAAATTTCAATATTTTATAAAAAAATTGAGCTAATGCTCCAGAAGAAGTATTAGTCTAAATAATATTTTATTGTGTTCTCGAAAAGTACATGTTTTGAAGAAAACTATATAACCTAATTAAATGAAGAAAAATAAAAAATTTATGATATATATATATATATATATATATATAAGTAATTTATGAACTAATACTTATCTCTGGAAGAAAGCATACAACTCATGTTATATTGACATTACAAAGTAATTTAGTTTGAAATATGTTTTTATTTTTCTTAACATTTGAGACGTTAATTTGCATTATTAAACTATTTCATAGTTGATTGAAGTATTGATTTAGGTTTAACTTCTTTTAGTTATAAACTCAATTATTAAAAATAACTATTTGGTCATATTTATAAATTCAAGATGAATTGTCATGATATTGATCTAGATGATAGTACAACTACAGATACTATTCTTCAAGACAAAAAATATTTTTTGGACTTAACATTAATAGAAAATAATATTAATACAATATCAAGTGCATCAAATATAATTGAAGGCTTCAAAAAAGCTAGTATTATCTTATCAAATAATACAAGATTATATATTGATGATGCACTTTATTCCAGCAAATCCAAAAGTAACTTGCTTAGTTTTAAGATATCTGGCTAGAAGCAGATAAAAGAAAAACTTTGGGCACTTTCATCTGGCATGTATTATACATTCATAAAAATGATTGAATCAAACATTGTTACAAACCCGAAGTTTGTTGACTTAAAAAGTTTTACCTAATGATTATCCATGTACTGCTTGTTCACAAGGTCAGTTAGTCATTAGACCTTCCACTACAAATGTTAATGTTGAATCTCCAACCTTCTTTGAAAGAATTCATGGAAATATGTGTGTGCCGATACACTCACAATTTGGACCATTTTGTTATTTTGTGGTTTTAATTGATTCTTCTACTAGATGGTCCAATGTCTTCTTACTTTCCACTGTGAATGCAATTTTTGCTAAGCTACTTGCTCAAATCATAAAATTACAAGCTCAATTTTTTGATTACTAAATCAAGACAAATCCGTCTTGATAGTATTGATAAATTTAGATCACAAGTATTCGATGAATGTTGTATGTCAATTGAAATTTTCATTGAACAATTAATTTCTCATGTCCATAGACAAAATAATTAATCAGAGTTATTTATCAATCATCTACAATTCACCATTACTTACGGAAAAAAAAACTCATAACTTCTGTTTGGGATCATGCTATATTAAATGTTGTATCATTGATTCTAATAAGACCAACTCTATCATCAATATTCACATTTACAACTTGTATTTGGTCATGAACTTAATATTTTTCACCTACGAGTTTTTAGTTGTCATGTCCAAGTCCCAATTTTATCCCTAAAACGTACCAAAATGGGTCCAAATAAAGACTTAGAATTTATATTATTTTTTTATTTACCATCTAGTATTAGGTACCTTAATCCTTTAACGGATGATTTATTTACTGTACATTTTGTATATTTTCATTTTGATTAATTGATTTTTCTAACTTTGGAAAGGAAAAAATACATCATGAAAAATAAGGTTAAATTTCTTAGAATGCTACAATTCTATCTCACTTTGATCCCTGCAGTAATCAATGTGAGCAATAAGTTGAAAAAAAAAATCATTCATTTTCAAAGAGTTGCAAACCACTTACCTCATGCATTCGTTGACACAAGAAAATTAACAAAGTCATATGTATTATCAAAAAATACTCCAATAAAAATTGATGTTCCTGCAGGACAATCTGTTGTAACAAATGAATCTCAAATACGCATGAAACGTGGTCGACTAGTTGGTTCCAAAGACTTTGTATCTCAAAAGAGAAAAGTACAAGAGAAAACACCAAACACTTTAGAAGAAACAATAATAGAAAAGATTGATCAATCAAATACTGCCAATGTGATTCGTGCAGAACCACAAATGTCCAAAATAATGAGATTTTGATAAATTAGTTGTTATCTCATAAATTATGAGAACAAAATAATATTTGTATAGACAATATTTTCGTCTTTAATGTGGCTCTTGAAATTATGCAAAATAAGGATCCTGAACCACAGTCTATTAAAGATTATCAACACAGAAACGATTGGCCAAAATCAAAAGAATCGATATATGCAGAGTTGAATTCTTTAGAGAAATGAAAAGTGTTTGGATATCTAGTTTAAACCTATAAAACTGTAATCCTTGTAGGACACAATTGGATTTTTGAAAGAAAGAGAAATGAAAATAATGAAATACAAGATAGAGTGCCCGACTAGTAGCCTAAAGTTTCTCACAAAGACCTGACATCGATTATGAGAAAATATATTCCCCCGTAATAGACACCATCACTTTTAGATTTTTAATTAATTTAAGTGTGTCATATAAACTCAACATACGTTTTATGGACATAGTAATTGTCTATGTGTTCACTTGATGGTGACATATACATGAAATTTTTTGAAGGATTTAGAGTGCTAGAAGCAAATGATTCATCTCCCAAAACTATGTTCTCAATTAAATTGCAAAGAATATTATAAGAATTGAAACAATCCAAATGTATGTGGTATTATCATCTAGTGAATATTTGTCGAATGAGTGTTATAACAATGATGATGTCTGACCACGTGTTGTTATAAAGGAAACAAATATTGAATTTGTAATTGTGACAATTTATGTTGATGATTTAAATCTTATAGGAACTCTTGAAGAGTTCAACAAAACTACAGATTATTTGATAAATAAATTTGAGATTAAAGATTTGAGAATACCAAATTTTACCTTGGCTTGCAAATGGAACATTCCCAGAACGATTATTTATTCACCAATCTTGTTATACAAAAAGTCCTAAAATGATTTTATATGGATAAAGCACATCCACTAGCATCGTCTATGGTAGTTCAATACATTTCACTCACTTGAAGATGGAGAAAATGTTCTTAATTGGTCTTGTAGCACCATACCTTAGTGCAATTGGAGTATTAACCAATCTTGCAAATTGTACTTGACCAAACATAGCTTAAGATGCAGTTATGCACCAGCTCAAAGGCATTAGAATGATGTTAAACACGTTATTCGTTACATAAGAGATACTATTGATATGAGATTATTTTAATTAAAAAAATAGGATTTTATTTAGTGGGATATGCAGATGCAGTTTATCTCTCTGATCCACATAAAGCTATATCACACACAAGATATGTTTTACATGTGGAGGAACACCTATATCATGAAATGTGTGAAGCAAACATTGATAGCATCATCTTTAAATCATTTTAAAATTATTACAATACATGATGTAAGTAGATAATGTGTATGGTTGAGGATATCATGACCCATCATATCATAGCATAATGCAAATTAACGTCAACATAAGATAGTCCAACAATATTGTATAAAGACAATGTAGCTTATATTGTACAACTCAAAGGAGAATATATCAAAGAAGACATGAAAAAACATATTTATCTAAAATTCTCATATACACATGAGTTTCAAAAGAATGTTGACATCGATGTTCAACAATTTTGGTCAAATGATAATTTTGCAGGCTTATTCACAAAGATATCGTCGATGTCTACTTTCAAGAAATTGGTACACGAGATAAGAATGCTTCTATTCAAAAAGCTTCAGTGATTGAAATCAGAGAAAGTAGTTGTAATCTTTCGTTTAGGTTTTGTCCCATTGGTTTCCCTGAAAATGTTTTAATGAGGCGACATTTTTAGTACTCCAAACTTTTAACAATTAAATGTACTCATGTTCCCTTTGTTTGATATTTTTGTCCCATTGTATTTTTGTCAAACATTGTTTTTAATGAGATAGTTATTTTGTAAATAGTCATTGTTTTGACACGTGGATAGTGTGGATTTCATGGTCATTAGTACAAACTTTAATATTGAAATAGTTTAATATATTTATTAACTTTGTTTATATCAACAAGCAATTAAAAAAACCTAGACCTTTTAGAATATGGAATGTATTTCTTTAGACAATACTTAAATATATCAAAATATGTGTATTAAATATTCTTTCTTCGTGGCATATTTAACAATTTGGTCTCTAATTTATTCTCTTTAAGGCCATCTTCATCCCATATCTTCAAATTGGTACAACTTTTACACCAAAATGGTACAACTTTCACACCAAATCCATATGTAATCTCCAACCAATTACTTCAAATTTTGTACCAAATGAACAATATATATTCGCATCTCTTTATATTTTTAATTCTCAACAAGTGATTTATCTCAAAATTATTTAATTATATAGTGTATTTATATTAAATGTGTATATTTTAAATTACATTTATTTACCTAAATTATTACATTCATAAAAAAAAAATTAAAAAAGGCACAATACTCAATATCACAATTAACAAAAAAAATATTTAACATCACAAATTAAAAAAAATGGACAAAAATCTAACATTTGACATCACAGGATATAAGGGGAAAAACAGTATAATATGAGGACAAAATTGAAATAAAATTTTCCACCATTTTCATCTTCAAATGAAAAGTGATGGGCCAACCCAACTCAACTAGACTACCACTACCACCATCACTCACCTCGCACCACTCAGCAACCCCATGCAATTACTCCAACCCTCCTTTGGTTTGCCATCTCCTTCAAAAACACCGTAAAAAATAAGAAAGTTATTTAATTAATAATTCGTACAATTAAAATAAATAAATTTATAAATACATTATAAGCACAACGTATGATGTTTTGAATCAAATTTACTTTTAAGTGTTGGATGCATTATCTTTCATGTACATAACGTGGTGAAAAAATATTGATATCTTTCCTTATTTTCTCTAATTGAAAAGCAAGATTTTCGGTAATTAATTGTTCGAAAATTAGCATTAATAATAATTTAGACTAATATATAATTGATCATCTTTCTTGAATAAGTTCCAGATATTTTAGTCCGCCAAAGTGATTATCATTCTTATTCTGGGTTTTAAGAAAAAATGATTGAAAAAAAAAAAAAAAAAAAATCAAATTTGTACGAAAATTGGTTTTAAGAAAATATTTATTATGGTGCTGATTTTTCTGATTATGTATATATTTGTATTAAAGCTCATTATAAATACTGAATTTTTTAAAACTATTTTATATGTATTACGGCTGACTATTTTAACGTGAGATTTGTTATTAACAAAGTTTGACATCACAAAATTTTGACATAATCCTATACAATCACGATGAAATATTGAACTTAAATGATGACAAAAGGAAGATAATAGAAATTAAATCCTCCAATTGAAAGGTCTAAAACACCACGAAATCCGTAGCCAAATCTTCGCTAATTAAAATCACATGTTACAATGAATTGCTAATAAAATAAAAAATAAAAAGCTATAAAAACAAAAAATTATACAAAAATTCCGTGTCCCATGATTGGGATCAATTTCTTGCTTTCCGAATTGCACGAGGAAGATTGATTTTCAGCCTTGACAATGGTGAGAAGTTGGGTCTCAGCCTTGATAATGGCAAGAAGTTGATCGAACTTCTTGGGAGACATACTAGGCAGTGCTATGGGCTCCAAAGAATTAAATTGATCTTCATAATGATTGAGTAGAGTCTTTAAAGTTGGAGAATTTGAAGCTGGTACTAGATATTTCTTGCGCTCTTCTCCCACATAAATTGGGAAGAATCCACACCGAACACGACCCTTTTCGCATTTCTTGCTACCATTAATATCATACTTATTTTTCTCGCTCTTGAAACTTAGTTTTTTGACCAACTCACCAATTTTTTCGAAAAGAATTGTCATGTTCTTTAATTCTCACAGCACTTTAATTCTGCCTGATTGATGTAATTAATTGAGGAGAAAAAGAATGTATATTGTGGGTTTTTGGATTCGGAGAGCAAAGTGAAATTTACAAGGGATGAAGAGATATATTTATAGGATCAACAAGGCATAGATTAGATAGGATTCCAATTTTTTACGTCAGATAGGATTCCTATTTCTACAATGAAAGAAAGATGGTCACGGATAAACTTGTTAAGTTAGTTCAATATTTGAATTTTTATTTCTATTTTCAATTTAAAGACTTTGTCAAATGTAGCAGAAATGATAATGTGCTTGGATAATATATATGGGTAAAAACTTTAAGGGTCTGTAGGAGTTTTTTTTTTACCGTTTTGAGTGGTACTGTTTATGATATGTTGAAAAAATTTGTGCTTGTTAGTTTTTTGGAACACCAGTTTTGGACAGTTTAAAACTGGTGTAGTGTAATTTGAAGCGTATCTCTCAACACCCCAATCGATAGTTTTTGTTCGTTCTTTAAATTTTCTTCTAATTTTTCCTCTTTCAAACAATTATTTTCAAAAGTACCTTAAACTTAATATTTATAAAAATAAAAGAACATATACAAAAAAAAAAAAAAAAACACATGCAAGAACATAAATTTAATTTTATATTTTCAATGATAGATGGATATATAAAATTTTTAAAATTTAATTTAATTTTTTTTGTATATGGACATATATGTAATTTGATTCTCTTAAAAAAATTTTAGAACCGCTAGATAATAAATTCTCAAGTATGGGTTGGATCTTTTAAAAAACCGCTACTAAAAACCACTAAAAACTGCTCTACTCATAAACGTTCAAAATCGGTACTTTAAAAATTTCTCATAACCGGTATTCAAAAACTCTGAAGCAAACCCTAATGGTCTGTGTACTATAAACTTCAAAATTTTATTTCGTTAGTTCTTTAATTAAATATTGTGAACCTCGTTAGGTTCTTCATTTGTCTAGAATTGCATAGATAGGAGGACAAAACGAACCAATCCACGTGTCCTGATTAGAAAGATTGAAGAAAGAAAGATAATGGTGGCTCATTTCGTCCCTGCCGTTCCAAATAATGGAAATGATAAGTTGGAAGAAGAAATTGTTTACGTGGCTGATAATTACATTTTTTGCAATTATTCGGACTTTAAAACTAAGCTTTTGTCATGTTATTTTATAGATTTTCTACTTAATTTAGTATATTTTCTTTTCTATTTTAGTTTTAGACCTGTTTATAAGCAAGTGGAGAAGAATGAATGAAAAGAGCAACAAATTAAAATATGTTTAAGAAGTATGATGATCAAATTGCACTCAATTGAAGCTTGAAAGACCACATTTGAGGTTATTGAAAGATTTGAGGACTAAAGAAGCCAAAATCTAAAGTTGGGAGACTAACTTGCGCAGAACAAAAAATTTAAGCTGGGCGAATGCCCATCCTTACTTTTTTCCAGTATAATGAATTTATTTGGCTTGGGCGATTGTTCGGGTTTACACTGGGCGATCTCCCAGTGCAATTTTCTGCTAATAGAATTTTTTTTTTTTTTTTTTTTTTTTTTGGCCTTTTTGAGTTTTACTTCAACTAAGAAATCTTTAGGGCCACGATTTTTACAATCTTTTGGGACACTTAGAGACGGCTATAAATAGGAAAGATTAATTTTAAATACAATTGGTAATTGTTTGGGGATTTCAAGAGAAGAAAGAAGAAATGAAGATTGAAAAATCATTTGGAGAAGATTGAACGAAGAGCAAGTATTACATATTGAAATTTCTTCTTATCTGGTGGATGGATTTTATTTTTTCTTTTTGTTTTATTCCTCTTAGTATGCTAAGCTATATTATTTTGTTTTAGGATTGCGATGAAACTTTTATCATGAACCTTTAATTATTTGAACTTAAACTTTAATATTCAAACACGTTTTTAATTTTGAACAATTGATATTGATTTTTTTTATCTACAATTATATGCGCAAAGATTATATGGTTTTTGTAGCTTGTTTTACCTTTGAGAGATTGAAAATAAGTTAGACATACTATCAATGGTCGTAGAGTCCAATAGATGATAGAAATATACCGCTATGATTTACGTAATCTTTAAGTATTGTAAATATTTTCATGCATTCTTATATGTTCACATTCGTCATAGAGATAAAGTTGGGTCACATATAGGAATATGTTTAATTCTACTTGAGAGATATGGTTAAACAATTTAGGAATATTGATCTTCATAATTAAATCATGTTATTAAATTCAACGGCCCGGGTTAAAGGGGATTGATATAAGCGGATTCGGGATCCTAGTACGTTTTTCTTTATTAAATTTATATCGCATTCGTATTCATCTCAAATTTTAATTAATTTTAATTAATTTAAGTCTTGCATTTGGTAGTTAGTTAAGTAGTTTGATAATTAAATATTAAAAAACCCATTAAATTCTATAGTTTCGATTAAGTTTAAGTTAATTCGAAATTAGACTAACACAATCTCTGTGGGTACGATACTTAGACTCTAAAATCAACTTTATTACTTGTGCGATCCGTACACTTGTGGAATAAAATAAATATTGCTAATAGTGGGCATTACTTCTTTTAGAATAATGTTATTTATAGTCGCTTACTATCGATAGTCATCTTACATGACATACTCAATTGGATGAATTATTTACTCCAATTGAGTAATGTATTTATAGTAATT
Organism: Forsythia viridissima; assembly: GCA_030279155.1. Lineage (NCBI taxonomy): Eukaryota > Viridiplantae > Streptophyta > Magnoliopsida > Lamiales > Oleaceae > Forsythia > Forsythia viridissima. Next base: position 38,753,741 of record CM059040.1, read on the forward strand.
AATTATGAATAATTCATTCAATTGAGTAATAACACGTAGTATGACTACTAGTAGTGAGCGATTATAAATAATATAACTCTTAATTTTATCCAACTCAACATCTAAAAAATATGATTGATCCCTACACTATACACTTTGCAGACGAAGGGTCTCTAAACTTTAACAATGTGAGTCTCGTTAGTCATTTCGTTGTATTGTGAGCCCGTTAGTCCATTCTTCTATACACTTAGATATATAGATATTCTATACTAAAATTTTTATATTTAAGTATTTTTTAATCATAAATATTATAAGATATTTTTTTAACAAAAAATAAAAAATAAAAGGTACAAATAGTAAATCGAGATACCTATTTTATAACAACTTTCAAATTTCTCTCTCGTATTTTTTTTTTTTTTTTTGATTTAGTTGGCATAGTATTGCCATGAATTGCAATGACTTATTTATTTCTTCATGTTATAAAAAAAAATTAGATTATTTAGATTCGATGGGAACCAATCCCATCTTATTTTTTACAAACTGTCAAAAAATGATGAGTGGACAAACGTAATTACTTACGTGAAGTTTATTTCCGTTCAACTTGGCATCCACCTCGACAAAAAAAAAAAAAAAAAAAATTATATAGAAAGGAAAACAATTTAATATTACTATAAACTAAGAAAAAAAAATACACATACACCCAACCTTACCGTGGTACCATCCATCACCTATTATGTCTTACGAAACCTTTTTACCTCCCTCGTAAGTAATTCCGTTTAGTTGGACAAAATTCACCCTTTTATTTTTTTGTTAAGATAGATGTTGAGTTGAAAAAAAAATACCACATCAGTAATTCTGTTTGCCAACTCATTAATTTCGTTAGTTGGAATGACAAAAACAATCAAAGGGACTAACGAGATTCATAATGTTAAGTTGAAAGACTAAACATATACATTGTTAAAGTTAAGGAACCTTTTGCGTGCAAGTTCAGGGGCGAATCGTGTTTTTAGATATTAAGTTGGACGAAATTAACGGTCATGTAAGCAGTTTCGTCTGCCAACTCATCATTTTCGCCATTTGAAACGTAAGAGACAAACGAAGGAACTAATGAGATTCACAATGTTTAGTTGAATGATTAACAAATGACGATTTAAAGTTTAAAAACTTGATTCGTACAAGGTATAAAGTATGTAAACTATTCAGATTTTATACCCATTTGAAAATAGGCAACAAATCGTCCAAATCGAATCGTATTGAACTAAGTTGAATGAGTAAATTTATTTGTAAACCCTTGAACTAAGTTTAATGAGAAAATGTGTTTCTAAACTTGTTAAGATAGACGTTGAGTGCAACAAAATATCACGTAGTACTTCTATTTGTCAACTCATTATTTTCATTATTTGGGATGACAGACACAATCAAAGAGACTAACGAAATTTATAATATTAAGTTGAAGGACTAAAATAGACACTGTTAAAGTTAAGGAAACTTTTGCGTGCAAAGTGTATAGTTCGGGACCAATTATATTTTTTAGATGCTAAGTTGGACGAAATTAACGGCCATGTAAGCAGTTCCATGCAAACTCATCATTTTTGTCAATTCGAACAGCAATGACAGGCAAAGGGACTAACGGGGTTCACGATGTTTAGTTGAATAACTAACAAATAATGATTTAAAGTTTAAAAACTTGATTCGTACAAAGTATAAATACGCAAACCATTCAAGTTTTTATTACCCATTTGAAAATGGGCCGACCCGTATAACCTAAATTTTGGACCGGGCCGGGGCCGGGCAGTTGAAAAGTTAGCCCCAAAAAAACCATCTCAATACGGCCCAACCCAGTTGGCCCGTCGAGCCAATCGGGCTTGGACCAGGCTGCTTTGGTTTTTCTCGGGTTGGCCCGAATTTTTTTACTTCGAACTAGTCAATCATTTTGTGAATAATCCCAATACAAAATCTAAATAACTCCAATCTAAAATGGCCAAAGCCCAAATTCCCAACCGAAATTGTCTTCTTTGAAACATTAGTCCAATAATCCCATACGCCAACATCAAATTGTTTAGATTCAAATAAAATTTAATTTAATTCAAATTTAAACTCAAATTTCATTTATAGTCCGACTTTTAATACCTCAAAATATAATTCTTATAGAAAAGTTCAAATATACGTTTTAATTTTTTTTAATACATGTTTTAGAAGAAATGTGCTTGTGCATACGCAAATATATATACACACAAATGAAAAAAATTATAATATATCTTAAATTAGTTTAAATTAATAAAAAAATTAAAAAACTGTGATTTTATTCAATTACTATATTAATTTACTTTATAATTTTTTTAACTAATAACAAACTTTTTTAACATAAAAAATATATAATTTGTATTTTTAGTCGAAAACAAAATTATTTCTGAACGATTTAAATTGAAATATTGATGATCGACGTGGAATCAAACCAATGGTTTCAAAACTAAGGTTAGATCTGTTTTGATAGGTTGGTGATTTTTTGTTCGGTCTAACTCAACTTACGAAATGTTTCATTTAGTCCGAATTTGTTGTGTTCCAAGTTAATAACTCAAGCTTCATTTTTACTCAATTAAAGCACAAGTAAACAATGGAAATAATAATGATGTACTAATAAATAAATATTAATGTATCATTTTTATCGTCGTAATGAAATAATTCATCTTGTTTAACAATTCAGTGTTTTTTTTTTACTCAACTTATACAATTGTTTGGAGAAATTGTATTGTAGCAATTTTATATTAATAAAATAGTTATTTATAAGTAAAGTTATATCATTAAATAATCGGAAACGATATTAGGTTTTTTTTTTTTTTTTTTTTTGGCAATGAAGTAGGTAAACATTTTTTCTCTAAATTTTAATCAAATATTTTTTAATATTTAAATTATTAGGAAATTTAAGCATTAATAAATTTAATATATATATATATATATATATATATATATATATATATATATATATATATATATATATATATATATAATAAATTAAACCACTTTAGGTGGCTTGTTTATTTAACAACAAAAATAAAACGAAATACAATTTCGGGAAGAGGATTTGCATGACCTTTAGCTAATATTCAATAAAAACAAACTGATCCCGTCCATAGATGGAGAGTACAATGTAAAATATAAAAATGAAAGAACTATACATACACGTCTTAGTCATACTTCTCAATTTCTCGTAATTATATGCTAAATATAGTATCTCTTTGACTCTTTAGTTATTTTTGTACTCTCTATTTGAAAAAAATTGTGTAAATTTATTATTATACCCTAAGTCCAAAAAAGTCCATATCTTTTTCACAATCTTCATTGGAATTGTGGTACCTCCATTGTAATAGTCTCTTTATTAAAACTACACTTTTCATTTCCAATCCCATGTTGTTCAAATTATTTTCAATTAATTGTTAGCTAGATTTTTGTAGACAGTCCCTCTAGATCTTTCTTCATTCTTCCTTTGACCACGTGTCATTCTCGAATGGTGACTTTTTTGAACCACGTACGATACTTTTTACTAAATCGTCTATGGCAATCCTCATTTGGAAACTCACTTTAATCCAATAACTTTTGCAATGATTAATAAGACCTTGTTTCATGGATATTTCATCCTAATTTGCAAATAGTTCAATTGACACTCATCTTTCTTTTTTTTTCCATAATGTCGTCTTCGATAATCAAATTGGGCAGCTCTTGTATATAAATGAAATTTTGTTACTAAATATGTTTGATACTAAAACTTTTATATGTCCAAAGTTTAATACGTTCATTAACTTTGTTTATATCAACAAATAATTAAAAATATCTAAACCTTGTAGAATATGGAAAGTATTTCTTTAGACAATACTTAAATATATCAAAATATTCGTATTAAATATTCGTTCTTCGTGGCATTTTTTACAATTTGGTCTCTAATTTATTTTCTTTAAAGGCCATCCTTCTAAATATGTAGCATTGTTAGTTTCTAATGGAGAGTTTTGTCCTCTTAATTATTAAAAATTAGAAAAGCCTACGTTCATATTTTTAACTTTGAACGACAAAAGCGCCGCACCTCTTGCCAGTTGCCAACCCCAACTCAACTAGACCACCACCACCAGCACTCACCTCCCACCACCTAGCCATCCCATGAGGCCCCCAACCCCCCTTTGGTTTGCCATCACCTTCAAAAGCTAAGTAAAAAATAAGAAAGTTATTTAAATAATAATTCCATACTTAAAATAAATAATTTTTAAAACATTATAAGCACAACGTATGATGTTTGGAATCAAATTTATTTGTAAGTGTTGGATGCATTATATTTCATGTACATAACGTGGTGAAAAAATATTGACATTTTTCCTTATTTTCTCTAAGTGAAAAGCAAGAATTTTCCTTAATAACCACCAAATAAAATTGTATAATTAATTATTTGAAAATTACCATTTATAATATTTTATACTAATAATTGATCGTCTTTTTTGAATAAGTTCCAGATATTTTAGTCTGCCAAAGTGATTATCATTCTTATTCTGGTTTTTTAGGAAAAACGATAAAAAATAAAAATAAAAATAAAGTCGAATTTATACAATAAATTGGTTTTAAGAAAATATATTTGTATTAAAGCTCATTACAACAAAGTTTGACGTCACAAAATTTTGATATAATCCTATACAATCATGATGAAATATTGAACTTAAGTGATAACAGAAATTAAATCCTCCAATTGAAAGGTCCAAAACACCACGAAATTCATAGCCAAATCTTTGCTAATTAAAATCACATGTTACAATGAATTGCTAATTAAAAAATAAAAAACAAAAAACGATAAAAACAAAAATTATCCAAAAATTCCGTGTCCCATGATTGGGATCAATTTCTTGCTTTCCGGATTGCACGATGAAGATTGATTTTCAGCCTTGACAATGGAGAGAAGTTGGGTCTCGGCCTTGATAATGGCAAGAAGTTGAACGAACTTCTTGGGAGATACATTAGGCAGTGCTATGGGCTCCAAATGATTAAATTGTTCTTCATAATGATCGAGCACAGTTTTTAAAGTTGGAGAATTTGAAGCTGGTACTAAATATTTCTTGCGCTCTTCTCCCACATAAATTGGGAAGACTCCACACCGAACACTACCCTTCTTGCATTTCTTGCCACCATTAATATCATCAAGCAATAACTTATTTTTCTCACTCTTGAAATTTAGTTTCTTCACCAACTCACCAAATTTTTCGAAAAGAATTGTCATGTTCTTTAATTCTCACAGCACTTTAATTCTACCCGATTAATGTAAATTGAGGAGAAAAAGAATGTATATTGTGGGTTTTTGGATTCGGAGAGCAAAGTGAAAATTACAAGGGATGATCTGATATATTTATAGGAGCAACAAGGCATAGATTAGATAGGATTCCTATATTTTACGTCAAATAGGATTCCTATTTCTACAATGAAAGAAAGATGGTCAACAGATAAACTTATTTGAATTTTTATTTCTATTTCAATTTAAACACTTTGTCAACTGTAGCAGAAATGATAATGTGCTGGGATAATACATATGGGTAAAAACTTGAATGGTCTATATACTATAAAATTTAAATCGTATTTCGTTAGTTAATTAAACATCGTGAATATCGTTAGTTTCTTTGTCTGTCTCAGCCATTCTAACTAACGGAAATGATAAATTGAAAGATGAAATTGCTTACATAGCCATTAATTTTATCCAACTCGGCATTCAAAAAATAAGATTGATCCTTCAACTATATACTTTGCAGTTGGAACGTCGGAGACAGACGAAGGGACTAACGAGATTCACAATGTTTACTTGAATGACTAACAAAGGACACTTTAAAGTTTAAAGACTTGATTCGTACAAGATATAAAATACGGAAACCATTCAGATTTTATACCCATTTGAAAATAGGCAACAAATCGTCCAAATCAAATCGTGTTGAACTAAGTTGAATGTGTAAATTTGTTTCTAAACCCTTGAACTAAGTTTAATGAGAAATTGTGTTTCTAAACTTGTTAAGATAGATGTTGAGTTCAACAAAATACCACTCAAGTAATTCTATTTACCAACTCATTATTTTCGTTAGTTGGAATGACAGAGACAATCGAAGAGACTAACAAGATTTATATTGTTAAGTTGAAGGACTAACCATAGACATTGTTAAAGTTAAGGAACTTTCTGCGCGCAAAGAGTATAGTTTAGGACCAATTATATTTTTTAGATGCTGAGTTGGAAGAAATTAACGGCCATCTAAGCAGTTCCGTCTGCTAACTCATCATTTTTCTCAGTTCGAGTGGTAAGAGACATGCAAGTGGACTAAGGGGGTTCACGATGTTTAGTTGAATGACTAACAAATGACGATTTAAAGTTTAAAAACTTGATTCGTACAAGGTATAAAGTACATAAATCGTTCAGGTTTTTTACCCATTTGAAAATAGGCAACAAACCGTCCAAATCGAATCGTGTTGAACTAAGTTGAATGAGTAAATTTGTTTCTAAACCCTTGAACTAAGTTTAATGAGTAAATGTGTTTTTAAACTTGTTAAGATAGATGTTAAGTTGGACAAAATACCACTAAGTAATTTTGTTTGCCAACTCATTATTTTAGTTAGTTGGAATGAACATAGACAATCAAAGTGACTAATGAGATTCATATTGTTAATTTGAAGGACTAAACATATACATTGTTAAAGTGAAGAAATATTTTTGCGTGCAGAGTGTATAGTTCAGGGACAAATCATGTTTTTTAGATGATGAGTTGAACGAAATTAACAGTCGTCTAAGTAGTTCCATCTGCCAACTCATCATTTTTGTCAGTTCGAATGGCAGAGGCAGGCGAAAGGACTAATGGGATTCACGTTGTTTAGTTGAATAACTAACAAATGACGATTTAAAGTTTCAAAACTTGATCGTACAAGATATAATGTACGAAAATCATTCAGATTTTTTACCCATTGGAAAATAGGCAACAAACCGTCCAAATCAAATTATGTTGAACTAACTTGAATGTGTAAATTTGTTTCTAAACTCTTGAACTAAGTTTAATGAGTAATTGTGTTTATAAACTTGTTAAGATAGATGTTGAGTTAGACAAAATACCACATAAGTAATTTTGTTTGCCAACTCATTATTTTCGTTAGTTGGAATGAGAAAGTGTTAGGGTCTGCGTCTATACTTAGCTCCCTGACACCACTTGCAGCTGCAGTTGTCCAACTTCTGCTGCACCATGTAAATATTATTTTCAGTTGTTAGTTCCTTTCATTTGTAATAGTTTATCTTAGTTTTAAAAGAATCATGTTATATGTAAAAGTTTATTATGATAAACGTTTACTCCTGTAAGTTAGGTTTTTCTTACACAAGCTATTATAGAAGTAGTTGGAATTCGAAATCTTATCAACCTCACTGGTGTTCACCCCTTGCACCGGCTATTGTAATTTTCTACTTTCATCAATCAATGAACAAACTATTTTCAATGCATTCAAATCTTCTGTTGCAAAACTTTCTTTAAATTGTCTTTCATTACTGAATTGATCGAGAACCTGCAGAAGGTAGTCTAGCAAATTAGACTATTGCTGCACGATGCCTTTTCTGTGCTAGAAAGAAAGGTGCTATGTGATAGTTGGTATCAGAGCTACAACTCAAGATCCTCGAGAAGAAAGCAATGGATCTGAATGCATCACGCACCATTGAGGTGGTGGATTACAAAAAAGTACTAAACAGTAGGGCCTGAATGCACTCGATGGGTAATCTACTAAGTTCTGCGATGCTATCGAGATCCTTGAGAAAAAGTTGACGACTGCAGAGGAAGACATTAAACATTCAACTAGATGAGAGCCGATTGATTTGCGCATCATTGACTGATGTTGTTGCAATCCTTCCTAATCTGCAGGAAAAAATGAAAGTCATGAGACTTCAGTTGCGAATACTTTAGTGTGTAGTTGGCAATGGGCAAGCCATGTACAAATAGTATGCACCAAGGCTCAGAATTCAAGAACCACACACCTATGGTGGGGCGCGCAATGTGAAAGAAGTCGAAAACTTCTTGTTTGATATGGAACAATACTTTATTGTTGCTAATATTGAAGATGGGGCAAGAATAGTGACGACAACTACCATGTATTTGGGTGGAGATGTAAAACTATGGTGGCGGACAAAATATGCTGATATTTAGGCCAACGGGGCCACATAGACACATGGGATCTCCTTAAGAAAGCGATCAGAACACAGTTCTTCCCAAAAAATGTAGAATATCATGCTCGACAGGCAATACGAGAACTGAAACATATGGGCTCTATCTGGGACTACGTGAAAACTTTTTTAGGGCATATCGAGACATGTCTAAAAAGGACAAGCTCTTCAATTTTATGAAAAGACTGAAATCATGGACAAGAACCGAACTCCAAAGATAGAAGATGACTTATGTAAGTACGGCAATGAAGCTGTTGAATGCTTGATGGACTATCAATCAGAACTTAGAAAAGAGCGGCTACAAGTAAATAGACAATCTAGAGAGAGAGGAAATAGACCCTTCAAGCCCACATCAAACTCAAATGGGAGAGAATGCTACTCTCACCATAAGGGAGGCCATCAGAAAAACTATCAGGATAGCTATCAGGGCAGCCACTGGAACAAAAGAAATGTGCCAGATAGCAAATCAAGTGCTACTCCTAGAAAGGAAGTGCGATTTTTATGTAGTAGACCTCACCGAGTGAAGGATTACCTACAGAAACAGTTTGTGAATGCATTGAGCCAACTAACAAGTGGAGTATCGAGTTCAAAGCAAATGTTCTGCAGGTCAGCAGTCATTGCAAGTCCAATTTTGAGGATGACGGGGATGTCGTTGGGACATTCTCGCACCCGTGTAGCACAATATTCTCTGTAAAATGTGGAATAAGAATGGCCAAAACCTTGTGTTTGTAGGGCTAAAGACTTTATGTACCTAATATGAAGATAAATGGAAAACCAACCAAGGCCATGGTAGATATTGGTGCCACTCACAACTACCTTGAAGGTCCCAAAGTAGAGTGTTACAGACTTGTGTTGGAGAAAGGTAGTAGGAGAAAGGTAGTAGAAAGGTCAAGGCACTCAACCGATTGACATAATAGCCAAGTCTGTGCTCATTAAAGTTGGTCTTTTTGAAGGGAGGACTAATTTGTCGATAGTTCAGATGGATGACTTCAAGCTGATTTTGGGATTGAAGTTTTTTCAGGAAACAAAGACAGCAGTGTTTCTGTTTTGTGATTCATTGATCATAATGGAGAGCAAGCCATGTGTCATCCCAATGCTAGTTGGGAAAATAGGTGAGAAGAGCATCCCAGCCATGCAGTTCAGTAATGGCTTCAAGTAAAATGAGCCCTCATTTTTGTGCACTCTTCGACTGGAATAGTTTGAGGAAAGCAATTGGCCCTATCCCAAAACATGTTAGAAGGCTTGTACATGAATTTGAAGATGTTATGCCGAAAGAATTGCCAAGGAGATTGCCGCCAATGAGGGCTATTGATTATGAGATTGAGCTTATATCGGGTGCTAAACCTTGTGCTAGGACGCAATTAGCTGAAATGCTAGGTTGTAAGTTAGGTTTTTCTTACCTTAAGCTATTATAGATGGTAGTTGTATTCGAAGTCTTGTCAAGCTCACTAGTGTTTACCCTTGCACCAGCTATTGTAATTTTCTACTTTCATCAATTATTGAACAAGCTATTTTCAATACATTCAAATCTTCTGTTGCAAAGTTTTTTTTAAATTGTCTTTCATTACTGAATCAATCAAGAACAGGCAGAAGGTAGTCTAGTAGAGTAGACTACTACCGCATAGTGCCCCTTTCTGTACTAGAAAGAAAGGCACTCCGTGATACGTAGACATGCAGTGGACAAATGTTTGATAACTTGGAAAACGACATGAGAAAAACGGATGTCGCCATTTTGAACTTTGTTAATAACAAAGTGAATTATAATTTCAATTTGTTTCATTCGAGAGTAAAACACAGGATTGTAGCAGAGATGTGTAGTGCTGACATTATAATAATAAACAATTGGAAATGTAGGGACATATTTACCTAGATCGTCAGGTAGAGATTGAATCCATATTTCATCATAGGCAGTAGCATCAACGGCCCGGTAATCAATCTCAGTAGAAAAGTAGGCAACAAAATGTTGTTTTCGCAAAGCCCTAGCAATAGGGTTGTGTCCAAGAAACCCACCATAAGCTCTAGTGGAGGTGTTGTCACTAGCATAGCTAGCCCACTCAGAATCAGAGAAATCATCTGTAGAAATTGAAGATTGACAACGAATAAAGAATACCACAGAGATATAGTGAAAGACAATAAATTGACAGAATGCTGAGAAGTGGGGCGATGCAGGAATTGAGAATTGTTAACTATGTAAGCAATATTCATATGAATGAGTAAATATTAGTGTTCTAAAAACCGTAAAGCATGACTAGACTTAGAGGATGAGCTTCAAACATTTAGGGCCTCGGCGAGATGAGGCGAGACTTGAGGCTCGGCCAGGCATGGAAGTAGAGCCGAAACACTACCTATGCAAGCTTTTTATAACATTGATAAAATAATGAAGAGTGCCCATAACTTGATAATGCTCAGAAGCATCATGTAAGTGGTTCTATCAGTCAGTATGAGATTAGTTGTTCTGCACATTAGATTCTGCAATGGTTTGGAACAATGCATAATTGTTATATGACGAAGGTTACTGAGAGTTTGAGATATTAATGCTGAGACAAACAGGGCTGCATGAGTTGAAATCACAGCAACACCAAGAAAGAATGATAAATGACCCATATCCTTTGTGGAAAACCAATGGTTGAGTTGGGTGATGAACTGAGCAACTCCAAAATATTTTATAATAATTATGTCATATGTTACACCTCATAATAATGCATCCAAATAGCACATGGCGTGTAACCCTAGTTGGCACATCGGATCCATGTAGGATTAACGACATAACGAAATGTGGAAAGTAACTCAAGATCATCCGGACTGCTTTAACAGAGCATCAAGTAAGGACCAGATTGATGCGATTGATTAATGGAACGGGAATAATAAAGCCCTTGTTAGCCTGACAGGGGGAATGAGTGTAAATGGGATGAAGGGACTGCTTGCAAACCCAAAGTGAGACGCATAAAAAAACGACGACAGTGACTGCTTGATGGATACGAGTCAATCACCCACGTGTAGGAGTTAGATGCTCACAAACCACCTAAACCCCCACTATAAATACGGGATATAGCCTGAAGGAGAATGTAAGTTTTATGGCATAAGTTTACTCAATATTTATATATCTTTCTTCTGAAAGAGAAGGAGATCCTGACGACCATCTTTTAAACTACAACGCCATCATAGGTATTGCTGTGACAACTGTGGAGCTGAAATGCAAAGCCTTTCCACTAACATTAGAGGGAAGTGCGCTCAGATGGTATAAAAAACTCCCTCTTGGAAATATCCACAGCTAAAAACATCTTTCAGGAATGGATTTGTATCATCAAGGCCCGGACAACTCTCTATCCAGCACTTGCATGACTTGAGGCAAGGGAAGAATGAGTCACTAAAAAGCATAGTTATTAGACCCAGCCCGGACATCGACCCGGACAATGAGGTGGGTCATTGGATTTATGGTTCAATCAGTGATCCGATGGTTAAACCAGTAGATCAATTCATGTCGAACCAATAAATCTATTTTTGTTAAATCATCACCACCAGAAATTTATTTAGTAAAATAAGTACAAAACTACTAGTATCATCAACTAATTCTTGTAAAAAATAACATAAATTATTGTAGTTCATTGCATTAACATGTCATTAATAGAGTAGAGAGGTACTTGGTGCATCTTTTGAGTAGAATATAGTAATAAGAAAATTGAAAATTTTCATTATGCAATGACCCGGTTGGGTCACTGGGTTACTAAAAAAATCGGCAGTTTTTTCAGGTCGTAAATGGTTCAATTGTTGGGCAGTCCAATTAAGATAATTGAACCGGTTGGGACACCGGATCACCAGGCCGGTCCGAGTTTAATAACCGTGCTAAAAAGTTACCCAGCTCAGTTAACTGAGGAAATGCATAATTGCAAAAATATTACCGAGGCATAAATGTTCTCCGCACTCAAATGAGGGTTGGACATGAATAGCATGTTCTTGAGTGATGTTCGGAGCCAGAAATCTTGAGATTACAATGCTTTAGTGGACCTAATGAAAAAAAAAAGATATAATATCTGAAGAGATGGCTAGGGCTAGGGATAATCATGCCCAACAGCGTTACAATCATAGGGGACAGATGGATACCAAACCATGATGGTGAAGCACGCCATCAGACTGGACATTGTCAGAGAGATGACTAGCGTCTATTCTCTGGAACCGGATCCAGTTATGCTGCTGAAATTATGGAGGCCATCCCAAACTTGCATGCAAGGATAAGCACTCCTAATCAGGAATTGCCTATTGGAGAAGCAGGCTCGAACAAGTCGAAAAAGTCATTCATCGGCCCATACTACGTCTACCATAGATTTTATGGGCATAGGACCGATGACTGCCATGACATACAAACACTGGTAGAACAAAGACACGGAAGAAGGACCATCCCTCTTTTGGAGAAAACAGATGCAGAAACAACGAACCATATCGATCCAATGACCTGCATCGTAGGCGACACCAGAGATGAGAAACAAAGAAGAGAGATCGGACAAATGAAGCGTAGAAGAAGCTAAGAGAGAGGAAATGATCCTAGGATGGATAGACTGGACATGAATCAGCCATAGCAGGCAGTCCAGTCCCCAATCCATAAGATTGACACCATAATAGGGGGCCCTTATCCTGGTGGAAACTCGAACAACTCGCAAAAGATATATATTCATGAAGCTAAGGAGCCTGCGAACGTGAAATATCATTTGCATACACATCTAGTTGGAACTAGAAAAAACAACCCCATTACATTCTCCCCATCCGATGCGGTTGGAGTACATTTTTCCCAAAATGATGCTCTGGTGGATGACGGGATTTCTGTTAATATCATATATGAAGCAACATACGATAAGATGAGGATAGAAACTCGTTAGACCCTGCTCGGACCCCATCTATGGATTCGCTGGAGACTCTATCATTCCTAGAAGAACCATTGTCTTGATGACAGAAATGAAGAAAGCACCAACTATTGTCAGGACCCCCATGGAGTATCTGATAGTTGACAAAAGTTCTTTATATCACGAGGTTCTTGGAAGACCAGCACTTATCGACTTGGAAGCCTTGATGCATACCAAATTTTTTTGCATGAAATTCTCCATAGACCGTGGGATCGCCACATTGAAGAGAAACTAATATGAATCTAGGGCATGTTATACGAATGCCATGAGAAAGTTTGTGGACCGAGAGGTCCATGTAATTGATGTGGAGATGAGAGAGGCCCCCATAGATCCTGAAAGAACGAATGTTTGGCCCAAGGAAGAGGATGAACACATGATAGAGCAAGAGAACCCTGAGGACCTAGATCCACAGGTGATCGAGGATGAGCCTTGAACATCTTTGAATGAGAAGTTGGAATGTTTTTATACGGACCCCATTGATTCCACTAAGAAGTTAAAGGTGGAGAGTGAATCTCCAGCAGATTTCAAAGATCGTCTAAAGAAGTTTTTAGCTAGAAATTTGGATATATTTTCTTGGAAACATGGGGATATGGTTGGAATCGATCCAAATGTCGCATGCCACAGACTGCACATAGATGAGAAGCATCCAGGGCATATGCAGAAATAGCGACCCATGAGCTCTCAAAAGTATGTGGTATTGGAGAAAGAAATGTCCAAGATGTTGAAAAACGGCTATATAAGAGAGTCTCATTACCTAAAATGGGTTTCTAACCCAGTACTAGTGCCAAATTCTTATGGAAAGATGAGGGTATGTATTGACTTTTCGAACGTCAATCAGGCCTGCCCAAAGGACAGTTTCACCCTTCCTCGCATATACCAGCTAGTTGATGCCACGGTTGGACATGAAGTTTTTAGATTTATGGATGCATACTCTGGGTACAATCAATTCTCCATATACCAACTAGATGAAGAGCATACCTCCTTTATCACAGATAGAGAATTGTATTGTTATAAATCCATGCCATTTGGCTTGAAAAATGCTGGAGCAACGTATCAAAGGCTGGTAAACAAGATGTTTTCCAAACAGATAGGCAGCACGATGAAGGTATATGTAGATAACATGCTTGTTAAAAGTTTAGTAAAGACTGATCATATTGACCACCTGAAAGAGACATTTGATGTATTGAAGAGATATAAGATGAAGCTAAACCCACTCAAGTGCGCCTCTAGTGTGGCCTCGAAGAAATTTTTAGGCTTTATGGTGAACCGAAGAGGCATCAAGGCAAACCCTAAGAAAATTAGGACATTGTTAGAAATGAACCCTCTTCAAACTCCGAATGAGATGTAGAGTCTGACTGGTAGAGTTGCTGCTTTGAGCAGTTTCATCTCAAAGTCTACCAATAAATGCTTACATTTCTTCAAGGCCCTAAAACGAAAGAAGAGATTTGAATGGTCCACCGAATGTGAAGACGCTTTCTAGGATTTAAAGAAATACTTGGAGAGTGCTCTACTCATATCAAAACCATCTGAAGAAGAGCCCTTGATGCTATATATGGCCGTCTCTGAAGAGACAATCGGCGTAGTACTCATCGGGTAGAATGATGGCCATCAGCAACCCATTTACTATATGAGTAAGGTTCTACTTGGTGCTGAAACACGTTATCCAGACATAGAGAAGCTTGCATTAGCTTTGGTCGTATCCTCTAGAAAACTCTGGCCTTATTTCCAATCACACACCGTCTGTGTACTAACTACATTTTCTTTAAGGCAAGTGTTGTAGAAACCTGACGCCTCGGGAAGATTGATGAAATGGGCTATAAAGCTGAGCCAATTTGACAGTCAGTACCAGCTCTGGAGTGCCATCAAAGGCTAAGCTTTAGTTGACTTTGTGGCTAAGAACACTCTTGAGGTAGAATGGTAGAGCGAACCAAGTCAACTCAAACTTGGAAACTCTTTGTAGATGATTCTGCAGGTGACACTAGAGCAGGAGCGGGACTAATGCTAATCAGTCTGGAGGGACACAAATTGTACAACACTTTGCACTTCGGATTTAAAGCCTCCAACAACGTTACTAAATATGAGGCCCTCTTGGCTGGGTTAAGGCTTGCTAGAGCCCTGCATGTCAAAACTTTAGTGGCGTCTAGTGATTCTTAACTTGTGGTCAGTCAAATAAAAGGTAATTTTGAGGTGAAAGTTAAGAACATGGCTTCGTATCTCTGGAAAGTTTAGGACCTGGCGCCGTGCTTTGAAAGTTTTGAGTTGATCCAAATTCCTAGGACCAAAAACCACAGTGCAGATGCACTCTCGAAATTGGCCAGTAGTAAAGACCAAGGCCTCATTGGATGCGTTCAGGTCGAATTCCTCTCCAAGCCTACGATGAAACAAGACGATAATATTTTCACCATTGAAAGTACGGATTCATGGATGAAGCCCATCACCGCGTACTTGACAGATCAGGTCCTTCCAGAAGACAAAGATGAAGCTCGAAAGGTAAATAAGTTATCAATTTGATTTGTTATACAAGACAGGGTGCTCTATAAGAAGGTCTATTCTTTTCCTCTCCTCAGGTGTGTGGGACCAGATGAGTCAGACTACATCTTTAGAGAGATCCATGAAGGGGGTATGCAGCAACCATTAAAGGGTTGTTTCATTGGCCCATAAAATCTCAAGCAATGGTATTATTGGCCTAATCTTAAGAAAGATGCAATAGAGTTTGTACGCAAATGTGAAAAAGTGCCAACGCTTCGCTTATCTGCATCGACAGCCACCACGTGATTTGTAGGTTGTGTCAAGTCCATGGCCTTTTGACAATTGAGGAATAGATATTATCGGTCATAGGCAAAGAGGACAGGGCAATCATTGTTACACAATTGTGGCTATTGATTACTTTACCAAGTGGGTTGAAGCAGAGCTAGTGATGAAAATCACGGAGGCAAATACCTCCAAGTTTATTTGGGATAATATCATTTGCAGGTTTGGCGTTTCCCACTCTCTAGTCTCAAACAATACCAGGCAGTTCAAAAACCACAAAATTGAAGAATTGTGCAACAACTTGGGAACAAGACAACACTTATCATCCCCACATCACCCTCAAGCTAATGGCCAGGTAGAGGCAGTGAACAAGACCATAAAGTACACATTGAAGAAAAATCTTGAGTCGGCAAAAAGAGCATGGGTGGATGAGTTACCTCAAGTGATGTGGGCAATACGCACTACCACCCGAACTGCTACTGGAGAAACCCCATTCTCTATGGCGAATGGAACCAAAGCAATGTGCCCTGTGGAGATTGGGCTACATTCTCATTGGCAAATCCACTGTGAGAAAGTCTCTAATGAAGAGTCCCAAAAGGTCGGGCTGGATCTCCTCCAAGAGCGGAGAGACGATGCACAAACGAAGTTGAAGCATTACCAACAAAAGATGGCACGTTATTACAATAAACGGGTGAATGTCTGCTCATTTCAAGTAGGGGACTTGGTCCTGAGGAAAGTGTTTGCATCCTCTCAAGAGCTCGGTGTGGGAACCTTGGGCCCCAACTGGAAAGGCCATTACAAAGTTGTGGAAGAATTGGTCCCTGGGACGTTTGTGATAGAAGACCAATTAGGCAAACGCTTGCCACACTCATAGAACACAGAACACCTACGTAAATATTACCAATAAGGTTTACTTTGATTATCGTAATGACTAGTTTGATTATATTAGAATGATACATCCCTGACACAAACATAATGTAGTGCTCCATCTTTACTGCAGTCCAGATTATTAAATTTTAACTAATGGTTAAGGTATAAATATGAGCCCCAACAAGTGCTAATACAATCTAAAGGGAATACATGAATCTTTCAATACAAGGTAAGTAGATCAACTGAATTATTGGCCGAAGAAACTCTAAATGATCTCTACGCTAGAACTATAAAAGCTATCACACTTAACTATTAAGAAGTTTTGATGCGAATTTCTATTTGCACAAATATGGATGAAGCACCCTTGGATTATTTTAATTTCGTCTTTATCTTAATTTTTTCCGGAGTGCTAATACTTGTTGAGAATAAAGAGGCACCCCGCACTTGTTCTAATTGCTCTAGCTTATCCCGTGCGTTTGTACCAAAGTGCCCATACTTGGAAGATCTGGTGATTTACCAACGTTATCTTGCTAATGAGGTATATTGAGTTACGTCAAATTACCCTTAAAGATTGGCCAAGTATGCTGATTTAAAAGTGAAATTACACTTCACGTTCAACAAACAGAGTGCAAACAATGTGTAAGATCTGGGGCACGCACAGTGAAAAATAAAGCTGATGTTCATTCATTTAAACGACATATAACTACAAAATTTTACTCAAGAGAATAAAAAACAAAAATCCTATCCAATGCTCCGAGTGGCAATTGAGCTGCCTCTTCTCCGACCTCTTCTGGAGCTGGGTAGTCAGCCTCGATCATGGATAAATCAAAAGAAGGATGCATCTAATTGATCTCAGCGAGCACTTGTCGGGCCACATAGTTCACAAAGAAGGACTGGAGGTTCTCGTAATCTTGAGTAAACTCAAATTGATTTCGGAAGTTTTCTACTCCATCCTTGACTATCTTCTCCATGCTTTACTCCAGCTTAAGGTTTTTTTCCTTTAGGTTGGAGCACTCGGCCTTCGCTGAATCCAGAGAGTCCTCCAGATGGGATATCTTCTTTACTAGCCCATCTCTTTGGGAATTGGCCTCCGCCAAAGCCTTTGCAGTTATTTCTTGGGCCTAATTGGCATGATCAAATTTTTTTAAAAACTCTACCACATTAGCTTCAGAACTAGCCAAGTCCGCCTTAAGCTTCTCCTTGTCCTCATTTAGGTCCATCACATCTCTCTTTAGTTCAGACAAAGACCCCTGCAGCCAAGTGACTTGATCTTTAAAGTTATCCTGGTCCTTAATTATTTTATCAGCATTGCGAATGGCAGTCTCGGAGTTCCTCCAGGTCGCAGACCTTCTCCTCAGCTTCATCAATTATCATTAGGGACCGAGCGGTCATAGCCTTTGCTGCTGAGAGTTTAAGGCTAGATGAGCTCTGGTTAGAGTATGTGACCCATCCCTCAGTCCAATATGAATCGACCGCAACTGCTGCTTTAGAGGAAAGGACCAGAAGCACATTAAGCACAACAAGGAGATATCCAGTTGATGTATCGACCGCAATAACTGTCCTCTAAGACCTTTTTTATAAGTCCCATTTCAGGAGAAGTAGAGGGTTCAGACTCATCCTATGGAGCCAGACCAGTTGATGCTTCGAAAAACATCCCAGGCTTCTCCTCCTCGTATGAAGAGAACCTGAAGAAAGTAGTTTGCGGCTTCTTAACCCTCTTAAGGCCATCCTCATCTAAAATCTCCAAGTCCTCTTCATCCTCTATCGATTGTATGGAAAGCTCTCAGGCACCAGACAAGGCAGAGGCAGTCGACCTTTTCTCGTTTTCAGACTTTGCCTTATTTCCCTCTCCTTGCTTGCCTCCAACCTCTTGCTTTTGTACCAGGATTTGCAAACCTTTTGATTAAATGGCATGGCCTAGAGTAGTTTGCTTTGGATCAGAAGGAAGTGGGATCGAAGGTTGGCCTTTTTCTCCATCCTTGAGGCCTAGTCCAGCCAGGCTCCTCTTCTGATCGTGGTTCCCAGTTTTCTCCTTCATTACTGGAGAATCTTCTTCACTGCCAACCCAGCAAGCCTAATCTTAAGAAGAGTATTGGACCCCTGAAAAATAGCTATATAAGTCACCATACACTTAAATTTAAATGAAAGCGTCACTTGAAAGAATGGTTCATTGAGGGCCTTACCAGATCTCTTCATTAAATTGTGTTTGACGAAAAGGTAGTCACCACAAATTATGCCCGAGAAATCTCCTTTGTATAAGTACATATCGCCTATGACCTTGAGGTCCTTCTCAGTCAAAAAATATGCTGGCACCTCTCTTGCACAAAATTGAGTCTAGTTAGAATTCAAAATTATACTTATGCAAATGGCGAAACATACAAATAGATTATGAAATTATATTTTAAGCATGGATTAAGACTCACGCTGGTGGGATAAAGTCTTGGGTACTGTGATTTGGGAACCAGATCCGAATGGAGACACTACTAGTCCCCAGCAGTCCACAGCCACTAGCTCCTCTAGTGTTTGATAGATGAAGGATGGCCGGTGATGATCAGGCTATGGATTCCCCTCGGTGTCAAATAATACCAATCCTTAACCCCCTCCTTAGGCTCCCCATCCATCTTGGCGCATTTTTTTAGTTTGAAAAGTGTGTAGAAAACATAAAGTAACATGGGATTGTTTTGGCTCACTTCTTGCCATAGGATCCAGGTCCCTACGGCCTGAGTCCAAAATTTAAGAGTAGTTGATAGGGACATAAGTTGTAACTCTTAAGAATAGCTCTAAAGATGGGATGGGGAAAGCCTCATCCCACAAGCGAGGACGTCGCTCGTAATTGCTACTTGCCCTTCCGGAGGACTGTAGGGCATGTCCTTCTTATTCAGAAAATCAGTCTTACTCCATTCGAAACTCTATATTGATCCCTAAGTTTAGTAAAATATGATATGTTCAACTAGGAGGTGTATTTGTTATATGCCCAGTAATCGGGGTTCAGATTCTAGATCTTCATGTCCTCTGGACAATCCCCTAACATGTTTTACCCATTCCTCTGCTCACTCCATCTCATCTAGTGCAACCCCTAGGTTGACCCTATGAGTTATAGGACTAACCTGACCCCCATCTCCAGAGTTAACTCCCCAGAAGGACCAGCTACCTCTTTCTTTTTACTTTGCCTTAGGTTCTCTTCCTTTTACATCCTCAGGTCTGCTACTTCTTCCATAGTTAGATTTTCCATCACAAATTCAGTCATCCCTGCTTCACTGTCAGAATCACTTAAATTTATAACTCTAGATAATTGTTCAATTCGTTTTTTCCTAAGCATTCTAAATAGTTGGCGTTAAAAGTCATTTTGGAGATAGAAAAGATAGCCCTAATGGGCTCTGCCATGACTACTATCTCCCTCGGAGCAGTCCCCATAATCTCTTCCAAATCACTACCACCACTGTCGCCCATTTTGCGGTGGTAGGGATTTGTACTTCATTTGTAATAAAAATTAAAATGCAGAAAAATGCAAGAACTCATAACCACAGATACACGCTAAGCAAAACAAGGGCATACCTTTTGTCGATGTGA
Source organism: Forsythia viridissima (assembly GCA_030279155.1). Lineage (NCBI taxonomy): Eukaryota > Viridiplantae > Streptophyta > Magnoliopsida > Lamiales > Oleaceae > Forsythia > Forsythia viridissima. The sequence continues at coordinate 38,774,006 of CM059040.1, forward strand.
GCTAGGATTTTGCAGATGATACCCTCCATGAAGTAGAACAAATCACTTAAACAAACGATCGGAAATGAAAAAAGGAAAATGTGTTATATTAAATAAAAGGAATGCTCTCTTTTGGCCTAAGAAAATCTTAATAAGTTCACTCAGATTTTGAAATGGTGTGGAAAGGTTGTGTTGTTGATACCTTGAACCTTTTATAGAAGATATTGCTCCATCTCAGCCGTTCGTAACCTCACACAGCAGATCTAGGTGTTCCACGTGTCGCACGATCTAGACCATTGGTGGTGAAGCGTGGGATATCTTCAAGGCATCCCATGGCTCATGCCCACTAGTGCACTACATGCGCGCAAAAAGGCTACGTCGCGTGAAAGATCATTAAATAGCGCAGCCATCATTGCACGCCATGTTTCAAGTGTTGGAATGTGAAACGTTCTGCCAACTCATAACCACTCAAAGGCCACCTCTGGCTAAATCTGATGGCAGATATGTAAGTATCCCAGCAATGGATCCTTACCCTGGCTCTCATAGCTTCGGAGCATACTAACCACTCTGATCCATGACAATGAACTGGATCATTCAATGGTCACCCTCTATTTTATCGTTGTGTCCCGGCACAGACTAGTTCGTTTAAAAATAGAAGGGTTTGATGCCATATTATCAGACTAAGTATGGACTTTCATAAAAGATTTAGTCATGGGCTTAGGGGACTATTGTTACGCCTCGTAATAATGTATCCAAATAGGACATGGCGTGTAACCTTAGTTGGCACATCGGATCCACGTAAGATTAACGACATAATGACACGTGGAAAGTAACTCAAGATCATCTGAATTGTTTTAACAAAAGCAGTCCGGAGCATCAAGTAAGGACCGGACTAACGCGATTGATTGATGGGACATGAATAATAAAGCCCTTGTTAGCCTGACATGGGAAAATAGTGTAAATGGGATGAAGTTAGTGGCTGCAAACCCAAAGTTAGACGTATAAAAGAACGGCGATAGTGACTGCATGATGGATACGAGTCATTCACGGTCATTCACCCACGTGTAGGAGTTAGATGCTCACAAACCACCTAAACCCCTACTATAAATACGGGACATAGCCTAAAGGAGAAGGTAATGTTTTATGGCATAAGTTTACTCAATATTTATATATCTTTCTTTTGAGATTTTTACATATATATATTTACTAAGTTGAACCAGTCCAGCCATAGTATGAATCCTAACTTGAGCTTCAGAGTGCATATGGTAGCTGTACCGGCTGCCTATGTTAACTGACAATTTGGTGTAAAGTGTGTAGGAAAAAGACGTTTGGGGCAAAGGATTACAACTCAGTGTTGATCTAGAATCCAGTTTTGATCGAGGATCAACATCATCCACATATACAAGAACAAAAGTACAACATAGATTAGAGATATAAATGAATAATGAAGTGTCAAATTTAAAGTTGCTAAAACCATTTACAACTAGAAAATTTCGCATCTCGTTATGCCATGCCCGAGGGGCTTGCATAAGACCATAAATGGCCTTATTTATCGACAAAGCCATATGGCTGAGACATATAAACATCTTCGGTTAGAGAGCCATGAAGAAATGCATTGTTAATGTCCAGTTTCCAGACTTCCCAACTATAAACCAATGCAAGACTTAAAATGAGACGAATGGTGGTCAGTTTAATAACCAGATGAAGGTCGCATTGACATCAATGCAAGGACGTTGGTAAAAGCCTTTAGCAACAAGAAATTTAAATATTAATTAAAAAAAACATATCAATAAATTTAAAAAGTTGAAGGATTCTACTGCATGTCTGTGATTAGAAGTTGTCGGTTTTAATAGTTGCATTTATATATTTTTCATGTCATATAGCAATATTTGTAAACCACGTCAACAAAAATGTTTCCTTACTTTTATGAGGAAAAAATATTCGACCTTTCCAATATGATGAATTATTTAGCTAGACAATATATATTAGGATAAAAGACATGAATGTTCCATGTACTTTACACCTTGTGCGAATAAAGTTCTTATACTTTAATTCATACTTCGTTAGTCCGTCAACTAACCATCGTGAACCCCGTTAGTCCATATGTCTGTCTATGTCATTCCAAATGATGAAAATGATGAGTTGGCAGATGAAATTGCTTGCATTGCAGTTATTTTTGATCAACTCACATCTAAAAAACATGGTTGATCACTGAACTATATACTTTGCGCGCAAAAGGTCCTTTCACATTAACAATGTACACGTTTAGTCATTAACAATATAAATCATGTTAGTCCCTTCAATTGTCTCTGTCATTTCAAATATGATGAGTTGACAAACATAATTACTTACGAGGTATCAAATAGAATTACTTACGTGATATTTCATCCAACTAAGCATCTATCTTGACAAAAAAAAATAAAAAAGTAGAATTTTGTCCAACTAAGCAGAATTATTTATGAGGACGGTAAAATAGCTTCGTAAAGGCACAAAAGGTGACAAATGGTACCCTCGGTAAGGTTGGGTGTAGGCGCACCCATTTTTTCTTAGATTATATTAAGAGTTTTTAAAATTATTTTTTTTTCTAATTTTTTTCTTTTCTAGTCTAATTTTTATTTTTATTTTTTAGTCGAGATGGATTCTAAATTGAATAGAATTAACCTTCATGTAAGTAATCCCGTCTTCCACTCATCATTTTTGACAATTTGAAAAAAAAAATAAGATGAGATTGGCTCCCATTGGATCTGAACAATCTTAGTTTTTTACCATGAATAGATAAATAAGTCATTGGAATTTATGGAAATACTAGGACCACTAAAATACAAAAATAGAGGATAAATTACAAATTGTCATAAAATAGGTATCTTGATTTACTATTTGTATCTATTATTATTTATTTTTCGTAAAAAAATATCTTATAATATTTATGATTAAAAAATAATTAAATATAAAATTCTTAGTATAGAAAAAACTATCTATCTATATATCTAAGTGTATAGACGAAGGGACTAACATGGTTCATATTGTTGAAGATTAGGACCTTTTTGTGTGTAAAGTGTATAGTTTAGGGATCAACATTATTTTTTAGATGTTGAGTTGGACAAAATTAACGAAAACATAAGTAATTTCGTCCACCAACTCACCATTTCCGTTAGTTGGAACGACAGAGATAGACGGAGGGACTAACGAGGTTCACGATATTTTGTTGAAGGACTAACAAAATACGATTTAAAGTTTATGGACTTCATTTGCCAAGGTGTAAAGTATGGGACCATTCAGATTTTATACCCATTTTCAAATCATATAGTTTAGAAAATTTTCAAATCAAATCAAACTCTTTCACTTTACAAATCAAATCAAACCAAATCGTTTTTAGCTCTTTGATTTGCTTTCAAACCACGGTTTAACTAATAATATAACTATAACACTTCTCAAATAAATTAAAACATATTGTAAAATTATAGTTGATGACTATTTAATCTTATCAAGATCCTTACAAAATATTCTTATTTATTCTAGAAATCTATACCTTAATCCGATTATAATTCTCATTGTAACCCTATATATAAATGTCCACCGTTTTCATAAAATACACACTTGAATGCTACTATCTTATTCTTTCTTTATTTATAGCATGTTAAGTTGAACCCTCTTCGTAATTGAAAATCTAAGAGCAACAAAAAATATATAGAATATGGGCAGTCTGCATAACTGTAATCAAACGTTGATATCTCAGCGTTCCACAGTTTGATGTTGTGAAATTTGGACAGAGAGTTCACAAATCTTATTGTTCAATTCCAACGATTAAGATTAAGATTCATATGTTCATTCGTAATAAATCATTACATGAACGGTAGTAAATTTTGAATTCGTTGAAAGGTAATAATCTTTTTTATGTGTATATTTGCGATGGTTATATTTGTAGCTGAATAAATGGTGTAGATTTTTTATTATTATATTATGTTAATATGTCTCGATGCACGCCACACTTTGTACCAAAAAAAAACACTGATTGTAAGAATTATGCTTAATTTATTTTTCAACAATTGTTGAGTATATGGCATGCATGCATACGTTTATTAAAATCAATACATGAATTTTGGGTGAAGTAATGGTTGTGTCTCTTTATAAATGATTCAAGGGCGTGTTCCACTTTACTTTGTTGTTCGTTATGTTTGTAAATTTATACAATTATTATTATTAAAACTCTTTCTATATTTAATTTGATTAAATATTTTTAAATGTTGTTGTGTGTGTCTATATTTATATATATATACATTGTTCTTGAAAAAGTACAACTTTACAAATATCAATTTTCTATTAGACTATTATTTGCTCTCGAAGAGCATATAAATCTAACATCTATTATATTTTTATTTTTGGTGAATAAATTCTTACATAATTTAATATTTCTAAATAATAACATGTCGTTGCTCTCGTAGTAGCACAACATTATATTAATATTCTAGAAGAATATTGAGCTATTGCTCCTGAAGAAGTATTAGTTTAAATAATATTTTATTTGCGATCTCGAAAAAATACATGTCTCGAAGAATACTTTATCACCTAAGTAAATGAAGAAGAAAAAAAATGTAATATATATGCATAATTTATGAACTAATATTTATCTCTAAAAGAAAGCATACAACTCATGTTGTATTGACATTACACACTAATTTAGTTTGAAATATATTTTTATTATTCTTAACATTTGAGACTTTAATTTGCATCATTAAACAATTTCATACTTAATTGAAGTAGTGATTTAGGTTTAAATTCTTTTAGTTAAACTCAACTTTTAAAAATATTTAATTGGTTATATTTATATATTCAGGATGAATACTCAAGATACCGGTCTAGATGATAATGCAGCCACGGGTACTATTCTTCAAAACAAAAAGTATTTTTTGGACTTAACATTAGTAGAAAATAATGTTAATACAATATCAGGAGCATCAAATATAATTGAAGGCTTTGGAAGAGCTAGTATTATCTTACCAAATAATACAAAATTATAAATTGACGATGCACTTTATTTTAGTAAATCCAAAAGTATTTTGTTTCGTTTTAAAGATATTTGTTGCAATTGATATCACATTGAGAAGATGCAAGGAAAGGATATCAAATCTTTTTGCATAATTTCTTGTGTACCTGGCCAAAAGCAGTTAAAAGAAAAACTTTGGCACTCCCATCTAGCATGTATTATACATTCATAAAAATGATTGACTCAAACATTTTCACGAACCCGAAGTTCGTTAACTCAAAAAGCTTTATGCGTCATGATGGATTTGGACACCCAGAAGCAATAATAATGCACCAAAAAATTAACAACTCACATGGATATTCTCTAAAGAACCAGAAGATTCTTGTACTAATGATTATCCATGTAGTACTTGTTCACTAGACAAGTTAATCATCAGACCTTCCACTACAAAGGTTAATGTTGAATCTCCAACCTTCTTGTAAAGAATTCTTGGAGATGTGTGTGGCCGATACACTCACCATGTGGACCATTTTGTTATTTTATAGTTTTAATTGATTCTTTTTTTAGATGGCCCCATGACTTATTACTTTCCACTATGAACGCAACTTTTGCTAAGGAGGACGACGACTAGAAATAAGATAGAAGAATCACATGGTGAAGAAGAATTTTTGAAAGATTTCTTCTCCTTCAATCCATGCCGGGTACTATCAATTTTTTTGCTTTTAATTTAATTATGTTCTTCTAATTTTGCTTTGGGAGAAAAAAAATGATTTTACTTGTCTACTAATATATGAGAGATTGTACTCACTTTTAAATCATGGACGGGTTTTTCTTTACAAACACATCTTGGAGGTAAGTGTGTGATACTATTTTTATTCAATGTCGCTCACTTTACCATGTTATTTGAGCACATACAACTTGGAATTATTTTCTTCTAAGAGTAATGTTCTAACATATATATCGTGAGATTTGAGAATTGACATGGTATTTTTGGAAATTGTTTGGTTACTTTAGCTTTGATAGTTAATCTAATTGCACAAATTTATTAACTGATATGTGTGAATTGATAGATGTAAGAGTGATATTTCTTCAAAACATTGATAATACTTGTACTTTTATCCATTAGTTGTTATTAATTTGAATGATGTCAATAGTATTTTTATCTCAATTTTTTTTCGAAAACTAGCAAAATCTAGGTTTGGAGGTGTTTGATGAGCGCAATTTTAGTATATATGGTACCCGCTTATCTTATTTTATTATTAATTATCTATTGATAAAAGAACTAATTAATGTCTTATTTGAATTAGGACAAATTATGAACAACTATGAAGATCTGGAGATCAAGATAGAAGTTTATGAAAATATGTGACCAAATTTAAAGTTTTGGAGCAAAAATGACTAAATCTACAAATAAAACTTGAAGTGGGGACCAAATTGCAAAACTATTTAAACTTGGAGGACCAAGAGTACAAATTTTGGATTGGAACCATTTTTGGCATAAACTTACTTTTTGCCTCGGTCAAACTGTAGTTGACCGTGGCATTTAAAATATTTCTGTTTGCTGCGGACGGGCCCAGTTTTCTTTGAATTATTTTCAACTCTAAGTCGGAGTATTTTCCGTCTTTTCACGTACACAAGTTTCAAAAATGATAAAACAATATATAAAGACCGAATTTAGATCGAATTATAAGAGGACAGCGATTAGAAACAAAAGAGAAGAATCACGTGGCGAATAAGAGTTTTTGAAAGATTTCTTCTCCTTCAATCCATACCGGGTTCTATCAAATCTTTTGCTTTTAATTTGATTATATTCTTCTAATTTTCTTGAGCCAAGCTAGACGATAAAAACTTGTTTAAACAAAGTGATTATCTTGTTATCCTTTTAATTCCGTTTTCGAGCTTTAACTTTCATGGTTCGTTCTTGTTGGATTAATTAAATAAAATCTTTTTCATCTTAAATATCATATATTCTTCATAGTTAGAAATTAATTTAATTAATTCGTGCTTAGTGCTTAAATGTGTTCTATTAATTTTTTTTTTCATTTTTCGTTATTTTGTTATCGATTTGGGATACATAGAATGCTTAGGATGCGAAATATTTGATTCTTTGTTTTCATTTAATTGAATTTGATACGGGGAATGCTCAAGTAATTTAAGATCGAAGCAAATGGAACCGATGTTAGATTTTCTTTTTTTGGATTTAATTGATAAATAGTCTAAGAAGACAATAGATTGATTTTGAATTATCATTTGTTTTTTTAGAATTAATCAATAATTTGATAATTGCTAAGTTAAACAATGGTGGATTCTGAAACCTTGGTACTTTAAACAACTTGAACCTTCAACATAATTCTTTAATATAATTAATTAGTCTTTAAGTTAAATTCTTTCAACCAAACTCCTTTCGACCCAACTAGTCTAGAATAATAATTGATTCGGATTAAATTAGACTTTCTTCATTGCAGTCTTTGTGGGATTGACCTTGTTGCTACTTTTATATATTCCAATATATTCGTGCACTTGCGAGTTATTTAAAATTTGACAACACCAACCGGGCTGGGCCATAATGGGATGATTTTTTTCGGGCCAACTTTTTAACTGCCCAACTCGGCCCAAAATTCAGGTTATAAAAGTCGAACCATTTTCAAATGGGTTAAAAAATTTGAATGGTTTACGTACTTTATACCTTGTACGAATCAAGTTTTTAAACTTTAAATCGTCATTTTTTAGTTATTCAACTAAACATTGTGAACCTCGTTAGTCCCTTCATCTGTCTCTGCTGTTCGAACTAACAAAAATGAAGAGTTGACAAACGAAATTGCTTACATAGCCGTTAATTTCATTCAACTCAGATCTAAAAAACATAATTGGTCTTGAACTATACACTTTGCGTGCAAAGTTTCCTTAACATTAACAATATCTATTTTTAGTCCTTCAACTTAACAATATGAATCTCGTTAGTCTCTTCGATTGTCTCTGTCATTCCAAATAACAACAATAATGAGTTGGCAAACAGAAGTACTTACGTGATATTTTGTTGCACTCAACATCTATCTTAACAAGTTTAGAAACACATTTTCTCATTAAACTTATTCAAGTGTTTGGAAACAATTTTACTCATTCAACTTAGTTCAATACGATTCGATTTGGACAATTTGTTGCCTATTTTCAAATGGGTATAAAATCTGAATAGTTTACGTACTTTATACCTTGTACGAATTAAGTTTTAAACTTTAAATATCGTCATTTGTTAGTCATTCAACTAAACATTGTGAATTTCATTAGTTCCTTCGTCTGTCTTCCACGTTCCAAATGACGAAATTGATAAGTCGATAGACAGAACTGCGTACATGGCCGTTAATTTTTTCTAACTCAATATCTAAAAACATGATTGATCCCTAAACTATGCACTTTGCGCGCAATAGGTTCCTTAACTTTAACAATGTATATGTTTAGTCCTTCAACTTAACAATATGAATCTCGTTAGTCCTTTCGATTGTCTCTGTCGTTCCAATTAACGAAAATAATGCGTTGGCAAACAGAATTACTGACGTGGTATTTTTTTTCCAACTCAACATCTATCTTAACAAAAAAAAATAAGAGGGTGAATTTTGTCCAACTAAATGGAATTGCTTACGTGGGAGGAAAAAAGGCTTCGTAAGACATAATAGGTGTTAGATGGTACCACGGTAAGGTTTGGTGTCGGTGCACTTTTTTTTCTTAGTTTATAGTAAGATTTTTTAATTTTTTTTTTCCTTTCTTTTATAGTTTTTATTTTATTTTTTGATCAAGGTGGATGCTAAGTTGAACGAAAATAAACTTCACGTAAGTATTTCCTGTCTACTCATCATTTTTCGACAGTTTGGCTCCCATCGGATCTAAACAATCTTATTTTTTTAACATGAAATAAATAAGCCATCGCAATTCATGGAAATACTAGGCCTACTAAATCAAAAAAAAAAAAAAAAGAGAGAGAAAAATTTGAAAGTTGTTATAAAATAGGTATCTCGATTTACTATTTGTACCTTTTTTTTGTAAAAAAATATCTTATAATATTTATGATTAAACTATAATTAAATATAAAATTTTTAGTATAGAATACCTATATATCTAAGTGACTAGAAGAATGGACTAACTAGCTCACAATACAAGGAAAGGACTAACAAGACTCACATTGTTAAAGTTTAGGGATCATTTGTCTGCAAAGTGTATAATTTAGGGATCAATCATGTTTTTTAGATGCTGAGTTGGATAAAATTAAGAGTAATATTATTAGTCATCCTACGTAGCATTATTCAAGTGGATGAATTATTCATAATTAATTATTATAAATACATTACTCAATTGGAGTAAATAATTCATCCAATTGAGCAATGCCACGTATGATGACTACCGGTAGTGAGCGACTATAAATAACATTATTCTAAAAGAAGTAATGGCCACTATTAGCAATATTTATTTTTTCCGCAAGTGTACAGATCGCACAAGTAATAAAGCAGATTTTAGAGTTTATGTATCGTACCCACAAAAATTGTGTTAGTCTAATTTTGAATTAACTTAACCTTAACCGAAACTATAGAATTCAATAGGTTTTCTAAGATTTAATTATCAAACTACTTAACTAACTACTCAATGCAACACCTAAATTAATTAAAATTAATGAAAAGTGAATGCGATATAAACTTAATAAAAAGCAGCTTACAATGATTTTGAATCCACTTATACCCAATCCCTTTTAACCTGGGCCGTTGAATTTGATAACACGATTTAATTATGAAGATCAATATTCTTAATTTGTTTAATAATCTCTCTCGAGTAGAATTAAACCTATCAATATATGTGACTCGACTTTATCTCTATGATGAATGCATGAAAATATTTGCAAATACTTAAAGATCACATAAAGTATAGCGGTATATCTCTATCTTCTATTGGATTTTATGACAATTGATAGTATATCCAACTTATTTTCAATCTCTCGAAAGTAAAACAAGCCACGAAAATCATACAATCATTACGCATATAATTGTAGATGAAAAGAAATCAATATCAATTGTTCAAATTTTAAAACCTGTTTGAATGTTAAAGATTAAGTTTAAAGAATTAAATGTTCATAATACAAGTTTCCTCGTAATTCTAGTACAAAATAATATAGCTTAGCATACTAAGAGAAAGAAAACAAAAAGAAAAGATAAAATTCATCAACCGGATATGAAGAAATTTCAAATGTAATTCTCGTTCTTCATTCAATTTTCCCCAAATGATTTTTCAATCTTCATTTCTTCTTTTTTCTCTTGAAATCCCCCAACAATTACCAACTGTATTTAAAGTTAATCTCTTCTATTTATAGCCGTATCTAAGTGTCCCAAATGATTGTAAAAATCGTGACCCTAAAGGTTTCTTAGTTGGAGTAAAACTGAAAAAAGGAAAAAAAAATTTGTTAGCAGAAAATTGCACTGGGCGATCGCCCAGTGTAAACCCGGGCAATCGCCCAGGTCAAATAATTTCATTCTGTTGGAAAAAAGTAAGGTTGCCCAACTTTAAGCTTGGGCAATCGTCCAACTTAAATTTTCTGTTCTGTCCAAGTTAGTCCTCCAACTTTATATTTTGGCTTCTTTAGTCCTCAAATCATTCAATAATCTCCAATGTGGTCCTTCAAGCTTCAATTGAGTGCAATTTGATTATTGTGCTTCCTAAACATCTTCCTATTTATTACTATTTTTATCCATTCTTCTCAACTTGCTTATAAACAAGTCCAAAACTGAAATAGAAAAGAAACTACACTAAATTAAGTAAAAAATATATAAAATAACAGGACAAAACTTAGTTTTAAATCTCGAATAAGTGTATAAAATGTACTTATCAACCATGTAATCAATTTCGTCTTCCAACTTATCATTTTCGTTAGTTGGAACGACATGGACGAAATGAGCCACCATTCTCTTTCTTTCTTCAATCGTTCCAATCAGGACATGTGGATTGGTTCGATTCGTCTTCCTATCTATGCAATTCTCTGTCTTCAGTAGACAGACGAAAGAACTAACAAGGTTCACGATGTTTAATTAAAGAGCTAACGAAATACGATTTAAAGTTTATAGTACATAGACCATTAGGATTTGCTTATGAGTTTTGGTGTACCGGTTATGAGAGTTTTTTAAAGTATCGATTTTGGGCAATTATGAGTGGAGCGGCTTTGCGTAGATTTTAGTAGTGGTTTTTTAAAAGATCAAACCCATACTTGGGAGTTTATATCTAGCGGTTCTAAATTTTTTTTAAGACAATCAACTTACATATATATCCATATATAAAAAAAATTAAATTAAATTTTATATATCCATCTATTATTGAAAATATAAAATTAAATTTATGATCTTACATGTGTTTTTTTGTTTTGTATATGTTCTTTTATTTTTATAAATATTAAGTTTAAGGTATTTTTGAATATAATTGTGTGAAAGAGAGTAAAATTAAAAGAAATTTTGAAGAACGGCTAAAAACCACTGATTTGGGAGTTGGGAGATACGCTCCAAAAATCTTAACAAGTACTAGTTTTTCAGCCTTTTATATATAGTACCACTTAAAATCGATCAAAACTGGTGGAAAAAAACCTCCCAAGTAGATCCTTAAAAGTTTTTACCCATATATATTATCCCAGCACATTATCATTTCTGCTACAGTTGACAAAGTCTTTAAATTGAAATAGAAATAAAAATTCAAATATTAACTCGGATTAAAAAAAAAAAAATATTGAACTAAATTGAAATATCTCTATAAGTTTATGTGTTGACCATCTTTCTTTCATTGTAGAAATAGGAATCCTATCTGACGTAAAAAATTGGAATCCTCTCTAATCTATGCCTTGTTGATCCTATAAATATATCTCTTCATCCCTTGTAAATTTCACTTTGCTCTCCGAATCCAAAAACCCACAATATACATTCTTTTTCTCCTCAATTAATTACATCAATCAGGTAGAATTAAAGTGCTACGAGAATTAAGAACATGACAATTCTGTTCGAAAAATTTGGTGAGTTTGTGAAGAAACTAAGTTTCAAGAGCGAGAAAAATAAGTACGAGTTATTGATTGATGATACTAATGGTGGCAAGAAATGCAAGAAAGGACGTGTTCAATGTGGATTCTTTCCAATTTATGTGGGAGAAGAACGCAAGAAATATCTAGTACCAGCTTCAAATTCTCCTACTTTAAAGACTGCTAGATCATTACGAAGACCAATTTAATCCTTTGGAGCCCATAGCACTGCCTAATATATCTCCCAAGAAGTTCGATCAACTTCTTGCCATTATCAAGGCCGAGACCCAACTTCTCACCATTGTCAAGGCTGAAAATCAATCTTCCTCGTGCAATTCGGAAAGCAAGAAATTGATCCCAATCATGGGACACGGAATTTTTGTATAATTTTTTTTTAAAAGTTTTTTATTTTTTATTTTATTAGCAATTTATTGTAACATGTGATTTTAATTAGCGAAGATTTGGCTATGGATTTCGTGGTGTTTTAGACCTTTCAATTGGAGGGTATAATTTCTATTATCTTCCTTTTGTCATCATTTAAGTTCAATATTTCATCATGATTGTATAGGTTTATGTCAAAATTTTGTGATGTCAAACTTTGTGAATAGCAAATCTCATGTTAAAATAGTCAGCCGTAATACGCCTAATTAAAATAGTTTTAAAAAATTCAGTATTTATAATGAGCTTTAATACAAATATATACATAACCAGAAAAATCAGCACCATAATAAATATTTTCTTAAAACCAATTATCGTACAATTTCGATTTTTTTTTTTTAATCATTTTTTCTTAAAACCCAGAATAAGAATGATAATCACTTTGGCGGACTAAAATATCTGTAACTTATTCAAGAAAGATGATCAATTATATATTAGTATAAAATATTATTAATGGTAATTTTCAAATAATTAATTATACAATTTTTTGTTTAGTGGTTATTAATTAGGAAAATTCTTGATTTTCAATTGGAGAAAATAAGGAAAGATGTTGATGATTATATGTCTTCTTCTCCTCCAAGTGTGACGACAGCAGTGGTGGAGACCTGCAAAAGGTAGTGGGACTTTGTCCCCCGTTTCCACTCTGGCGTGATAATTAGTATGTGATAAACTCAAATATGTAGAATAACAATATTGAGTATGTATGTTGTGTTTTTACCTGGAGGGTTAATCTCATATTTATAAGAATGACCCGCAGATGTATCCTTCAATGATCATTAATGGCGGGTGCCTTTTCATCTCCTTCATTATTAGGAATTAATGAGGGACGTTTCGTCTTTCTCAACTGCTGGCGTTTCATATTCCCAATAGATGTGGGTAACTGTTGTTCTATAGATCGTCTGTCTGATTAATTTGATGGCAGCTGGATTATGGTTGTCTATCTACTGTAGACGGGCATATGAGAACAATGAGGCAGGCAAATTACTTAAGGCAGGCGTCCAAAGGAGAGCAGCAGTCATCTACCAAAGTGTAATCATATTTATCATCACAAGCCCCTCTACTTTTCATGGACTATTGTCAATGAGAAGTAGAAATATTGTCTTTTAATCATCTACTTTTGGCCAAAACTTTGAAAAATAACTCATGTAATAAATAATTCATTATTTATTTATAATGAAAAATATATGGTAATTAAATGACCAAATATAGAATAAATATTTTGGACCTAATTTAAAATTGGAATGGGCTTGAATCTTAGCCCCATTTAGAAGATTTTTTTTTTTTTTTTAATATATAAGAGAGGTAGAGGGGATATTATTTGTAGTATTCCCATATTTCACAGTTTGGCTGGAACTCTTTTCAGACTGGTCTCCTCTTTTCTGTCTAAATCATAGATGTTTTTTCTTCTTTCGTCGTCTAAGGTCATATTTTCATTATTGTACCTTTTTCTTCAAAAAAATATTTCGGCCTTCGTCGTAGATGTATAAGACGGTGGTCACCTCTAGTAGTAGTTCTTCAACCAATAACTCTAACAGCAGTCCTTTTTATCGCGCCTTATCTATAGGAATAGATGATAATTTTCTGCCAATTGAAGAATGGACATTTGTTAGTTCTTTAGGACGTGGTGGACCTCGATTTTTGAATGATCCCGTTGATGAATTTGACGCAGGTCCGGACGAGGAAAATTCATTTATAGTTCAAAATTATTTCACCCGGGACGAAAACGGGACGGGGCAGCAGTCAAGCTCACCCCCTGCCGGGGGCGGGCCTCGCTTGCTCCCAGCTAGGGGCGGGCGGCCAGGTCCGCTCCCTTCGCCTGCCTTTACTTGACACTGATCCTATAATTGATTTTTCATCCTCCATTGGATTGGTAGATTCTGATGCCGATTCTTTTACAGTATCCCGCCCACTCAATATTCAAACTTTTTTTTTTTTTTTTATTCGAAGCACCAGCACAGTCCCAGTATGGTTTTTAGGCCTCTACCAGGATAGGCTAGTGGGGGTTTGGATGCCCCTACCACTATATTTATATAAAAATGGTAGTACACAGGAGGGGGATATGAACCTGACCTCCAAACATACAACGAATGAAAAAATTCTTCAAACTACAGCAAATAAAGAGATACTACTTCCGGTGCATAATTCTGAAAAGCAAAAGCAAAAGCAAAAGCAAATGAAAACCAAACTAACAAAAAAACTAAAGACCTCTAACTGATGGAAGGCCATATCTGTCAGTCTGAAGTAGTCCACGCAAACGACGAGGCAAGTCTGAAGATCCATACTCCTGATAATGTCGTTGGTCCCAGCCCTCAGAAGCTAAAGAGTCAGCGACCTGGTTTCCTTCTCGAAAAATATGGGAAATTGTGTCTCGATCGAATGAAAGAAGATGTCGGATGCGTCTGAGTATTGACTGAATGACCCACGGCCCCCCACCACGTGAAATGCAATGAACAGCGAGTGTAGAGTCAGTCTCAATCCATAAGTCCACAAGACCCATCCGTCGGGCAAGCTCAATGCCCTGTAAAATGGCTCTCAACTCTGCCTCCAAAATAAGTATGCCTCCGTAGCCGGTAGAGAAGGCCCTGATACAACGCCCAGTGTGATCTCTGATAACACCCCCGCCACTCGCAAATCCATCCCTGACGCATCCATCAGTATTGATCTTGGTAGATCCAGCCAATGGGGCACGCCAATAAACCAAAGTAGGGGGGCTGGGGGTAGGAGAAGTAAGAGTAAAACCAAAATGTGGGGCAAGATCAAGGTCCCCACGCCAATGCACAAATTGAAAGAGTCTTCCCATATGAAGTAAAGAAATAGTGTGATAGATCCGCCAGATGATACTGGTGAGCCACAGGGCTATCAATAAAGACATGCTGGATGGTCTCAATCTCTGAACAGCACTGACACCTTGATGCCATGTGGGCCCGAATCCTCCTCTGAATAATCACATCCACTGGCACTAAACCCTGCCACAATCGCCAACAAAAGAAAGAGATAGTCTGCGGGATGATCGGGCTCCAAATCATGCGACAAAAGGCCTGAAGAGTACTCCCAGTGCGAACAAGCTGCCATGCCGACTTGGTAGAAAACCTACCATCTGGGGTGTCTTTCCACATAGGTCTATCAAGAACATCGGGACAAAGGGGTAGACTTCCAACCTGGATTGCAATATCATGTGGAAGGACCAACAAGAGTCTATCGATATCCCATCCAGTATCATCAAAAAACTCAACTACCTGGACGGAGGTATGCTCCCTATGAGGAAACATTTGAGCTAAAGTCATGTCACCCATCCAACAGTCGTGCCAAAAGAATATGCGCCCATGACCCAACTGCCACGCGATGTGGGGCTCCGCTGTGAGTCCCACCCCCTTTAGCCTCCTCCAAACCGCAGAAGCAGAATGTGGTATGGGTGCTAGAAGGGGATGGGTGCCCCTGCAATACTTGCCCAGTAAAAACTGAGCCCAAAGCGACTGCTGTGATCTGAATAACCACCAAAGCTTCACAGAGAAAGCATGGACCATGTCCTCTAATCTTCTGAAGCCCAAACCACCCTCATTAGTGGGAAGGCAAATATCCTTCCATCTCTTCCAATGCATACGGTGAGACTGATCCTTAGAGTCCCACAAGAATCTAGCAAATGTACTCTCTAACTTCTTCAACACTGTTTTGGGAGGCTGCATAATCTGAAGAAGATAGAGAGGCAAGGAAGAAAGGACAGACCTCAGTAAAGTAATCCTGCCACCAGAAGATAGCAGCCTAAAGGCCCATCCAGAGATCTTGCTCTTGACCTTTTGAAATAGATCATCATATAAGAAGGTCTTTCGGGCCCCCTTAAACAAGGGTATGCCCAAGTATGTGATAGGCTGCTGCTGACGACGAAAGCCAGTAATGTGCTCAAGTATCTGAATCCTAGAAGGAGGTGCCCTCTTAGGCACAATAAGACCACTCTTGTCTCTATTCACCAACTGGCCAGAGACCCTCTCATAGTGCTCCAAACAATGCAGTACTCTCTTTACTGACTGTCTTTGGCCATTAGCAAATATGATCATATCATCAGCAAAACAAAGATGTGAGACAAGAGTGTCACCTCTATGAATATATGCCATCGATGGATACTGCTGGAAAACTTGAGTGAGACCCCGAGAGAAGTAGTCTGCTGCAATGATAAACAACGAAGGAGATATGGGATCTCCCTGTCTCAGCCCACGAGAGGAAGGAAAGAAACCACAAGGCCTGCCATTCACCAAGACAGAAAAATGGCACTCAGAAATACAACGCCTGATCCTATCCCTCCACATCCAATCGAATCCAAATCTCTCCATCACAGTCATCAAGAAGTCCCAGTCTAACCTGTCATATGCCTTAGCCATATCTAGCTTAAGGATGACATTGTCCCCACGGGCCTGGGTATCCAATGTATGGAGCATCTCCTGTGCCAACAAGACATTATCACCAATCAGCCTCCCCTGAATAAAGCCACTCTGCTGTGGAGAGATGATACGAGGCAAAACAAAACTTAAGCGAGAGTTCAGGAGCTTGGTGACAATCTTGTTGAACACCGTGCAAAGACTAATCGATCGATACTCTGTCCATCGACAGGCGTTGTCTCGCTTGGGAAGCAAGATTATAGAAGTAGCAGAGAATCCCCTAGGCAGATGCCCACCATCAAAGAAGTCCAAAACCGCACGAAAAACATCATCCTTGACAATCTCCCAACACTGCTGAAAAAAATGAGAGGTAAACCCATCTGGACCCGCCACACTATCTGCATCAATACTGAACACTACATCTCTAATCTCAGCCAATGATGGAAGTCGGTTCAGCTCCTGATTATCCTCCTGAGTAACCAAAGAGGGGATAATATCTGGTAAAATTTGGTCAGTTGCCTGGGCGGGAGCAGAAAGGAGGTCCTGGAAAAAAGAAACAGCTGAACCCTGAATCTCCTCGTGTGCAGACAAAGTCTCTCCCGTCTGAGATCTAATAGAATGTATACGGGCCCGCATGCGGCGTCCCTGCACCACTGAATGAAAATACCTCGTGTTGTGCTCTCCCTCGCACATCCAACGAGTCCCAGCCTTCTATTTCCAAAAGCCTTCCTCAATAGACAAAGCACGGTTCAGTAGGGCCTGAACCTGATGTAAGTGTTCTCTATGTGCAGGTGATGGATCCAAATCATATTCCATCTCAGCCTCATCCACCCTGCTCTCAGCATCTCTAATTCTCTGAAATATATCCCCAAACACATTTCTACTCCACCAACGAAGTCCCTGCTTCATCCTAAAGCACTTCTCCCAAAGAGCAGCCATCCCTGTAAACTGAGTCGGGTATGACCACTTTTGAGAGACAAAGGATAAAAAGTCATGATGACGGGACCAAACATTGAGGAACCGAAAAGGCCTAGGCCCACCCCCATCATCAGCCTCAACCCAACTCAATAACAAAGGCGAATGATCAGACGTAGACCGATTGAGATGCCTCACTGTAAACTGTCGAAAGAATGATGCAGCCTCATGATTCATCAAAACCCTGTCAAGTCTCTTCCACACCCTCCTATTATGCCAAGTATAAGGACTACCAGAAAATCCAGCATCAGTCAATCCACACTCCATCATCATATCACAAAAATCAGTCTTCCCCCTATCACGAGTACTGACTCCCGTCCGTTCACCATCATGAGCAATGACGTTGAAGTCACCACCCACAAGCCAAGGGCCATCCACAGTCTGGGAAACATGGTAAAGTCCCTCAAATAAATCCCTGCGTCCTACAGCAGAACATGAAGCATACACCGGCGATAAAAATATAGGTCTAGCCAATCTCGGATCCTCGATCATTAGATGAAGAAACTGGGGATGATCAACAATCACAGACACAGTCGTCCCCACATTCCAAAAACACCAAATCTTACTCGACTGGTTCTGGACACCGATATCAAACCCAACAGAACGACGAACAAAGTCAAAGCTATCCTCAAACAGAAAAGGCTCCAAAAGAGCGAGGAAAAAAATACGATGTAACTGAACAAGCTTCCTAAGTCTCTTGCGAGTCTTAGAAGCACGCACCCCCCTAACATTCCATATGAGGACTGACATCACAAAGACTGAGAGAGGGAACCATGAGTACCTGACATACTCCGAGTGATCGGTCTAGAAGGCAGAGGAGCAATAACTCTATGTGGGACCCCACTCAAGACTGAAAAGAAACCATCGGCCCCCTGTCGCTCATCCAAACCAGTCAAATCACCATGTGAACTCCTACGAAAGTGACCCTGTTGGTGTGTACCCATCTGAACAGAACAAGATGTATCTGAGGGAACTGCTGATGAAATAGATGGAATAGAAGCCTCGACATTATCTCGGCAATCCAGGGGAGGGCTAGTATCAGGATTAGAATCAATTGTGTCATCCAAACATACCCCAGCACGTGGTGCAGCAAGTATATGGTCAAGCAAAGGGTCAAAGAATTCTGAATGAACCAAAGTACTGGTGGGGCCCACAGAGATAGCTGGTCTATCATGCAATGATGAACCATAGACAGGATCAATAACTGATCGTGACTCAGCATAGTGTTCCACCGCGAGAGGGAGGCTGCCGGTAGGGCCCGCAATAGTCAATAGCCTATCATGCAATGAGTAATCGTAGGCAAAAGCTGATGTCTGCAAAAGATCAGTGGTGGGGCCCACATGTGATATGGCGGGGTCCACTGGCCGAGAAACATCCAGACTCTGACTAACTGAGAGAATCGGAGTAGGAAGTAGTGATGAAATGTATGATGGGGCCGTCGAGAAATGGCTGGGTCCAGCAGGCAAAGGAGCCTCCAAAGAGGGGCCCATATGAATACTATGCGAGAAATCAATAGTGGGTCCCACATGTCGCGAGTCTGGGCCCACAGTCTGCTGTGTCTAAGAAATGGTGGAAACAAGAGTAGTAGAACTAACAACTGTAGAACACTGCACTATATCAAGTGTGGGGTCTGCAAGAACACCAAAGCGAGAACCTCCGCTATGGCCTGCAAGAGAAATGGCGGGGCCCACAGAGGTGGAGATATCAACACCTCGTCTATGCTGTGCTCTCGATTGTACTGGGGCCCACTGTTGAGGCTGATCAACAACTACTTCCTTACCCTTAGCTTTTCTGGACCTGTCAGTAATTTCAGTAACGATGCTAGTAACAGGAGGAGCAGAAACAGTCTGAGTAAGTGGAGGAGGCAAACTAGTACTAGGAGGGGGCTGGCCTGATGGAGCAACTGGGAGATAAGGAGCAAAAGGTGGGCCACCTGCTCGACACTGACCAAGAGAGTGACCCATATGTCGACACTTAGAACAAAATAACGGTGGTTTCTCATACACCACAGTCTGCCAAAAACTCCGACCATCACCCCTATCAATCCAAATCCGCTCAGGTAACTTATGTTCTAAGTTAACCTCCACACAGACCCTAGCTTCACTAGGTCTCAACAAATCCGCAGTAGCCTCATCAATACGCAAAGGTATACCCACAATCTTAGCCAAAGCAAAAATCACACCCTTGGATCGCATATGCACAGGTAATAAAGGGAAGGACAACCAAACAGGAGCAATTGGGGTTTCACAATCAGGTCCAAAGTCACATGTCCATTTAAGGACTCGCATAGGACACCCATCAATATAATATAAAGAACGCAAAAACAATCTACTATAATCATTTTCATGCGTCAAGTGAATTAATATATGCTTGCTATCTATCAAGCCAAGCCTATAATCACCACAGAATCCAAATTTCAGAAAGCAATCACGCACCTTTGCCATAGTAGGCTTTCGATGTGAGAATTTGCCAACAAGTGTAAACTTGAATGGCTCAGAAAGCGCTGCCTCTTCCTCCACAGTCAAAATAAATAACGGCTCACCTCGATGTAGCCCAGGTGGCCTATGCGTAATAGAGTGAATAACTGAAGCCTGTGGAGCATCTAAAATAGCAGAAAAAGATTTCCTTTCATTCCGCTCTGCTTGTGAAAGTGTAGGACGACCAGAAACGGCTGAAGCATATGTCTGTCTACCTTGATTAAGTGCAGACTGGTCCTCCTGTGAGAAAACTGATGATGGATCTGGGTGTGGATTAACTGGCCAAACAAACTGTTTTTTTGGCGCCGGCGCGTGGGTCCCACGCGCCACCCGTGCGGGGCCCCGGAACCAACCTTGTCGGAATTCGATGATTTTTTACAAGAAGGTGCGGAATTTCATGCTGATTCTGGGCATGTGGTGCGTTTTCAATTTGGAGGTCCACAGACGGAGATATGGCCTGTTTTCCGAGTAACTGTTCGGTCTGAAAAATGGGTCCCACGGGCGCGTCCGGCATCGGATCAGGCTGAAATTTTGGTCGAGTGGTCGAAATATCATTACCTAACTGTGGGTCAGGCGCGTGTAGCTTTGTGGGGCCCACAGGATCGCGAATTGAAATCTGCTGCACGTTTTCCAATGTATTGATTTCGGTCAAATTGGACATTGGGGACACCATTCTGGGGGTTTTTGGGGCTTCTGAGATCATTGGTGATGGTCCCATGTCCAAATTCTGATCATAAGATGTCGAATTGAGTGCATTGGGATGCGTGCCTCACGATTCTCAATGCAAAACTGATTTATTTTGTCCCAAATCTGCTGCTATATGTCTGATTTCTGTAGTAGATGTTATTGGGGATGTGTTTCCGCCGTCGATGATGTTGTTTTTCGGTAGAGAAGGTGGTGGATCGGGTGGTTTTGTGGGTGGTAAAGCCATAAGGAGAAGACTCTCCTTTTTCGCTGCCTAGAGAGAAGTCAGAGAGAATTTTTTAGAGAGAGAAACTAGGGTTTTTTTTTTTCTTATTAGTCGTCAACCACAGTGGAAGAAGGCTATGGATGATGAAATTGCAGCCATAGAGAGAAACAACGCTTGGGAGTTGATTATCTTCTAAAAGGAAAAAAGGCGATTGGTGTCAAGTGGGTCTACATGTATCCTGTGCTTAGGAGTAACTGTTACGCGTATATTCAACTTAAGGTAAAATTGTTATTACATCACTTTCCCAGTTCAAATAACGCTTGTAGGAGACGTTTCTTTTTTGTTCGATCTGAAGTAGGACAATTCATTTTTAAAACTTGTTGGAGAACTCCTTTTTGTAAACATTTTAACGAGCCCCTGGATATTGATCATGAGTTGAAAACACGATTAGATAAGCTTTTACGCTTGACACCTCCGGGATCACAAATGAGCGAGGTGTTATCTAATGAGAACTTGAGACGGGTTCACATTGGATCACCTGAGGGTAGGCTACTTTTATGTCTTTATTCTTTTTGGACTCTTCATTTTTGCCTGTATTTGTTCATCAACTTCTATTCTTCTTACAGATATGGATAATTTTGATTTTGAAGGTGTGATGGATGTGGCAGGATTTGCCACTGATGCTGAAGACCCGTCTTTATCTCCTTTAAACAAAAAGAAAAGGCGGGCTGATAAAGGAAAAGTTACTGCTGAGATAACTGTTACCCCTCGCTCCGCGTCGCGCACTACTAGGGGTAATGATGCCCATGCTTTCAAAGAGTTTGGATTTCCTCATGTTGATTCGACTATTGAAGCTGAGATCATGTTAGGCTGTGTGAATGAGAAACTTATTGAGAATTTAAAAAATAAAGAAGTAGCTACCATGTGTCGTATTATGTATACCAACCACCGCAGGGTAAGTTGTTATATTTTGATGGTATTCTATTGCTTTCTCATTTAATTTTTATCCTCCATTTAATTTCGATTTCTTCTGTTGTACAGATGCTTGTTATGGAGGAGAAAGTATTGCTTGATTTAGAGAAATTTGAAAAGTGTGCAGCCGATAGAGACTATGACAAGAAAAAAGCTGTAGTAGAGATGCAGTCTTTGTTGGACAAGGCAACAGCTGCGTCTAAGAAAAAAGATAATGAGAATTCTTTTCTTCAAAAAGAGGTAGACCAGATTCGCAAAAAGTTGGAGATTGCAGATGATGAGGACATAGCAAGATACACGTTGTCTGCCGAATATAAGGGTAACTTACACATGTATGGCGCATAATCTTTGAAGGCTGCTATCAAAATGACCAAGGAGTGGTTGGTTGATGATCATTCGGAGATAGACCCAGATGAATTTGATAGGTATCTGAGGAAACGTCGAGCTGTAGATTTAGCTGCTCAGAAGGTCAAAGTGACTAACCATGGAAGGGTTGGATCTCAACCTGCTGGCTCTCATGATAATTAAACAGTAGTTTTACTTATTTTAGTTTCATAGCGGTTGTCCCACTTAATCATGAAAATTTTAATATTCAGTCTAGTTCATTTCAAATACTGTTGACTATTGTGAATTTCAGTTTTGTATGTTCGTCATAAAACATACATCATTAATAAAATTGTTTTTTACTTTATAATTGTTGGTTACAATGTATGATATATTATACTCTCCCCCGAACAAAATAAGAAAGTGAAAAACATGTTGAAAGATTAAAAAATAATCGAATGGCTAGGGACTAGGGTCGGGCCGGGCGTCCCGCCCCCGCCTTCATTTGGAGGGGTTTGTCAGGCGTCCCGTCCCCATTTGGGGGTGGAGCACCCAGCCTCCTGCTGGAAAGTGCCCTTTTTTTTGGTCTATCGGAGTGAACTTTTGATTAAGGTTCATCACCTGAATTTTTAAGACATAGGCTTATCACCTTACTTTTCGAGCTATAGGCTTATCGCCTTACTCTTAGAGTAATAGGATTATCGCCTTGATCTTTTGACTAAGGTTCATCACCTAAATTTTTAAGACATATGCTCATCGCCTTGTTCATTTCATTAAGTTTATCACCTTAATTTATAAAATATAGGCTCATCGCCTTACTCGTCGAGTTATAGGCTTATCGCCTTGTTCTTTTGATTAAGGTTCATCACCTTAATTTATAAGTGTTGACGTCGAAACCTGCACCAGTCCTCGTGCCAACAAATCTCCAGTCACTCCTCTGCCAACTCGTATATTACCTGCACACTAGGACGACCGTTAGGCACCAAGATCTCTGGAGAAAAAGGGTCCGGCGATCGTTGGTACTCCGACGATCAAGTCAACTGCCGGTATATAAAAGATACACGGGGGCGGGAACAAAAGGGGTGTGGGATAGACAAGCAGGCAGAGATTTGAGCAGAGTTTAGGGTGGGATTCTTAAGCATAAAAAGTGCGTATCTCGGAACAACCGGAGATGTTGCATTTATAGCGCGAGAGTTCCAATTGATTTAGGAGACAAATCAATTCGATCTCCAATCGGATCCTCCTTCCTTATGTGATAAAGATACCCGAGATTATCTTCCTTCCTTGAGCTTATCACGTTGCATGATTTTAGGAGATCACGATTCGGTTTCCTTGTGAGGATTCGTGCGCAAAATCAACGCAATCTTTCCTTAATTACTTCTCTGGTCGTCCCGGCATGTTGAGTTGCTCGCTGGTTACAAATGATGCGAGGCCTGACGAGGCCCTATGGTTCGCATGTGAGTGCCGAGGCTCTCTACATGCCTCGCGAATTTCTCGCTGCCGAAGGCCCAAGCGTGCGATGGGCCCTTCCAAGGCTCTAGCAGGGCCCAGATAGGGTTCTTGATAGATTATGAACTGGGCCCTTACTGGGCTTGGATGGGGCCTGTGCTGACGTGGCAGCCATATCGTAATCGTGTGGTAACAATAGTCTCCCAAGTCCAAGCCTATTATTTATAATAGGCATGGGACTTTTGAGAATAAATATAATGTTGATGTGCCTCGCAGAAACGAAATGCTGATGCGCTTCGCGGAGAATATGGTCCCAAGGTGGTTCGGCAGGAAGTGATTCAACCTACCCAGTATAGTCCCCCAAGTCCGAAGCCGAACATTCATGACGGGTGAGGGCCGGGCCAATGCTGACGTGTCCCCTGATGGCGTGATTCTGTCTATCAAGACTGTCCCTCCCTGGTCAGGCAATCATGAGTGAGAGGGTGTACGCATTAAATGCAGTCGCGTGAGGCGGAGAATGGGGGCGCGCGTAGAGCGCGTGCGACCTTGGTTTACTAAATGTTTAGGTTTTGCTTTTCCGCCTGTTATGCTATTGAAGACACGTGTCGACCGTCCGTATGCCCAGATGGAACGTTTGGGATTTGGACGGTGGTTATGAGAGTGCACCCCTATAAAACCAGGCATCCACCCCAATGCTGTACCTTCTTCTTACCTTAGTGCTCACTGTGGTTATTTTGCCGATAAGCGAGAAGTTCGTAGCGTGTGTGTGATTTGAGTCGTACATTCAAGGTAAGCGCTCAGAAAGCGGTTGAAATTTGCTTTCATTGTTTACTTTCATAGTCATAGTACGATTCATTACCGGGGGACAGCCAAATGTCATCTGGAAACGACGACTCACAGAACCTGTCCGACGCTCCCACAAACCCTAGTTTTAATGGGAGCGTTTCTTCATCGGCCTTCACATCATCTTCCTCTTCTGGAGTCGTGGGAGGGATGAATCCGGAGCCTCCCATTGTGAACCCGTCAGCTCTGTCGACGAGTGGGAGGGAGGTCAGGCCCTCCGTGCCGGCAGGAGAGACGGCGGTGAAGGGGAGGCTCGACGCGGGGGTGCCTGAAATGAGGAGATCTCTAGACAAGAGGGATGCTCCGGCCGCGAGGGCTCTTGACGAGGAGCTAAAACGGTCGGCAACCGAAGCATCTATGGCTCAGTCGAGGATCACGGAGGCGGAGTTGGAGGACATACGGTTGTCCTATGACATTCCTTCGACCGTGACGCTCATATCTCCAAGCCTAGAAGAGCGTGCCGACCATCCCTCCGAAGGGTATGTGGCGGTCTACGAACCTGCGATGCAGCAAGGCCTTCACCTACCAGTGCATCCCTTCTTTCGCTAGGTGTTAAGGGACTGGAACCTGGCTCCCTGTCAGATAACGCCGAATGGCTGGGGACAGATGGTAGCCTCCTACATTTTGTGGAGCGTTGCCGAGGCTGGAGGAGACTTGTCTCCCAAGGAGTTCGAGTCCATACACCGACCTTGTTGGTCTACCGGCCGGTACAATATATCTCTCCGGCCAGGTCAGAAGTGGAGGACGGCCATCGATAGTCCCAACAAGGTGCACAACTGAAAGGAGAGGTTCATCTTCGTTGGCGGGGATTGGAAATTTATGCCCGAGGACCCTCTTCCGCACGTGTCTATCCCTCGACATTTCGAGGAACTTGGTATAACCCGCCGCATTCGTATAAAATTTTGATTACAGTTCCTGACTTGATGTAATTATTCCCTTTTACAGATTGTGGAAAGCCACCAATCCCGAAGAGAAGCCAAGGAGAGCTGAGGTCGAAGTGGGATAAGGTTCGGTCTCTCAGCAGCGACTTTCAGAGCCTCGAGAACCTTTTGAAAGACGATAATCTTCTGGCCAGCTGCGGACTAATGTGTAAGTCTCACTTGCTTCGGTGTTCTGGTGCTATAGTAGGAGATTATCTGGGCGCGTCGCTTATTAATGTCTGTGCTTAACAGCTTTCAGGTTCAAGAACGTGCCCACACCCCACCTTGCCCGCCCCGCTAGCGGAGAGGGGTCTTCCGCTCAGGTGCCCGTGTGGGAGGTGCCCGGGCCATCGTAAGATATCCCGGCTGCTGTGCAACCAGAGCCCGCCTCCAATCAGGATGTTCCTCCTCCCCCCCTCCTTTGGTGGCTGATCCGTCTCCCAGCCCCGTTCCAGCCAAAGACAAGAGGAAGGGCATTATCGAAGATGTGGGCGAAGTGGGTGCGCGAAAGAGGAAGGCTCCCGCGTCTAGAGGGGGGTTTATGGGGGATGCCCGCAAGTCGGGGCGAACTGAGGGTGCGAAGAAACCTGGCCCCTCGTCCAGCCAAGGGAGCCCCGTCCGGATAACCCAACGCTGAGAGGAATTGGAAACTTCCATCCTGGAGATGCTCCCAGTCCACCCCGCAATGATGGCGGCGAGCGTGCATAAGTACTGGACCTAGAAATGGGAGAAGACTGTCAAGGGGGCCACTGTTCAGGAGCGGCTGAAGATGGCGGAGATGAACTTGATACGGGGCCTGGTACTGAGCAAGGAGCTGTTCAGTATGCTGGAAAGTTATGACGGCCAATGCCATGAGGAGGGGCCAAGTCCGCCAAGTTGACCGAGGAGCTGAAAGCCGTTCGGCTTGAGAAGGTGCAGCTGGAGTCGGAAAAGGGGGGACTTCGATTCAAACTCGACTCCGCCGTTGAGAGGGAGGCATATATGAAGGAGAAGTATGAGATTGAATTGAAGGCCTCGAAAGAGTGCTGAAGGACGCCCGAGAACAGAAGTGGGCTGCCGAGGCGTCTTAGAAACGAGCTGAGGAGCTTCAGAAGAGTGCCGAAGAGGCTCAGAAGCGTGCCGAAGAGGCCCAAAAGCTAGCCGAGGACCAGGCACTTACCGCCGAGGAAGCCCTTACCGAAGCGACCAGTAGGTTGGAGACCATCGTCGCGAAGGAGGGGAAGTTGCTGGCAGATGCGAGGCTGGAACTGGAGAAGGTCCGAGCTGAATGTGTAGTTGCTGGGGCCAAGGCGGTGGAGGCTTACCAGGATGCGTTTGTGGAAACGCCTGAGTATTAGGACCTCGCCCACCGTTTGATGACTGCTGGAGTCGAGCAGTTGGTGGAGAGCATCATGGAGGTCCATCCGGAGTGGGACATTTCTTTTCTCCGGCAGGACTCATCCGAGGCTCAAGTTCTTGCTGCTGGACCTAGTACAGTAGGTGATCAAACACTTCCTCCTACTGAGGAAGGCCCGCAGTGTGCCGACCCTTGAAGAGGCAGTGGGGCACTCATACTTTGTAATCCGGTTTTGTCTAAGTTAATTGAAACAGAATTGTAATTGACTTTTTGCTATCCCGACGTTTCGATTTTGTGTGCGCGTGGAGGAAAAGACGCTATAAATCTGATAATCATTCCCTTAGCATTTATGACGCAGACACCTGGTGGAATCTGGAGGGTTGGCGTCTTCAATGCCTTGGGGAGGTAGAACGTTCGTGCGTCGTTCCAAACCCCCTGTTATGACTGTATTAATTGCATTGCACCTATTCCCAATGTAGCCCCTTATAAATAGGATGCAAGCACACTAGGACTCCTCCAACGTGAGCCTCTTGTAACTAACCTGTCATTATTGTGTGATCGAGACAAGTGTAGCAGGCGTGCGATGGTAGTGCCGCTGGAGGGCTGGATGTTAATCTGAGAATCAACATTCAAAGGACCAAAGGACTGGCCAATCAACGTTCAGGGGACCAAACGTCCGGGGTGGGGATTTAGGCTTAGTAGCCTTGCCCCGGTCCTCCCCTGAATGGTTGATGGGGCTGGGAGGGTCTCCCACTGCCAAAAAAGGCATCAACGGCCTTTTTTGAGCAGTATGGTCTAATTAGCCACCAAATTAACTTAGATTAGCTTGAGAAACCCCCTATCATGGTGAAGTCAGGTTCCCTAACCTGGACGATGCCAGCGTAAACTAGGGGATAGGTTTAGTAGATCTAGCTACCCCATTCATGTGCCGGCCTAATGAGGCGGCGGGGCTTTAGAATATATTGCAGTTACATATGTTTCTGTATTGTATTTCGTATTTAATAAAAACGTGCCGAGTTACCTTCTTATTTGCGTGTGTGCCCTTATTGTGTTTGTGATACCCATGCTTTACATGCTTGTTTCGGGCCTCGTCGATGTTTAGTGTCGCTTACGAAGTCACCGGTGCAAGTCATAGGTCGTAAAACACGTCCCCGGTGGCGCGGAGTGGTTCGCGAGTCATGATCAATATTTCTTCGCTATCGAATGAACCATAGTTGCACACATACGCGTTGAATGTTTACCCAGCGATTTGATAGAGTTGGCCACGAATCACACTCCCTCACTGCCGAGTCGTTTATACTTGCTGACTTATGCGTAAAATATTTACTCAGCGAGTTAATAGAGTTGGCCGTGAACCACACTCCCTCGCTATCGAGTTGTTTGTACTTGCTTACTTACGCGTAAAATGTTTACCCAGCGAGTTAATAGAGTTGGCCGCGAACCACACTCCCTCGCTACCGAGTTGTTTGTACTTGCTTACTTACGCGTAAAATATTTACCCAGCGAGTTAATAGAGTTGGCCGCGAACCACACTCCCTCGCTGCTAAGTTGTTTGTACTTGCTTACTTACGCGTAAAATGTTTACCCAGCGAGTTAATAGAGTTGGCCGTGAACCACACTCCCTCGCTGTCGAGTTGTTTGTACTTGCTTACTTACGCGTAAAATGTTTACCCAGTGAGTTGATAGAGTTGGCTGCGAACCACACTCCTTCGCTGCCGAGTTGTTTGTACTTGCTTACTTACGCGTAAAATGTTTACCCAGCGAGTTAATAGAGTTGGCTGCGAACCACATTCCCTCGCTGCCGAGTTGTTTGTACTTGCTTACTTACGCGTAAAATGTTTACCCAGCGAGTTAATAGAGTTGGCCGCGAACCACACTCCCTCGCTGCCGAATTGGTACTCTCCGTATGGGGAACACTTTGGATTCATAAAAGACGAATATTATTGAACGGCGCCGAATTTCCTGGCGTCCGGCAAAAAAAAAATCTCAAGAAGATCAAAACAATGCAGGAAAAAGACAAAACAGAAATGCTGGCGATAAGGTCTCAGGTTTCCGCGGCTGGGGTGGTATCATCACGTTTGGCAGCTTTTCGTAACGCGTTCATGTAGCATGCCCTTGCCTCCATCTGATTACCGCAGATTTTGACCACTCCTCCGGGCGTTGGGAATTTCATCGCCAAATGGTGTATGGACGTAACCGCCTGCAAATCCTTCAGCGTGGGTCTACCAAAGACCCCGTGGTAGGCAGAGCGGGTGTCCACTATTAGGAACTCCATGAATTTCTAGAGGTGGCAAGGTGGTTCCCCGAAGTCTACTGCCAGGGTGATCTTTCCTTGCGGGACGAGGCTATCTCCTGTGAAACCAAAAGTTTGTGATCCACGTCCATTTGGTCGAACGCACTGTCGAACAGAATGTTCACGGCGCTTCTGTCATCGACCAACATTCAGCCCAAGCCGTTTCTGGCAACAACGGCGCGGACCACTAGGGCATCAATGCGGGTAATGTATCCCAGACTCGTCCTCTTAAGTGAACGAGATTGGCGACACTCTAGGCCGATGCCTGTGGACCTGCCAACTCTCCAGGGGTTCCTCCCTGGCTGCCTTCGCGTAGTTACATCGCGAGTTCATCGTGCTTCTTCCGACATACGGCCTTCCAAAGATGGTGTTTATCTCTCGGACATGCAGGGCTCCTTGGGGCCCCTCGGCCCTCGGTTGGTCCCTGTCCCCATCATTCCTTCCTCCGTCGCGGCGAGGTCCATCGTTCCGGTGCTGGGGAGGAGGTCTTCGCCCCTGTGTAGGCGATCCTCGACGTCCTCGCGCCGCCTGATCCCTCTCGCCCTACCCGTGGTTCCCGCGATTGATTAGCTCCCTCACATCCGGACAATCTTCTGTGTTGTGCACCCTAGTCCTGTGTACTCGACAGAACTTGGGCGGGGTCACCGAGGGTAGGGGGGTCGCGACTGGTGCCCGGGGCGCTGGGGCTACCTCCGTTTGATTGAACCTCCGGTAGTGGTTGTTGGCTGGTTCCGGAGAACGCCTCCTCTGAAAACGGAAGAACCGAAGCTCTGGAGAGCGACGTCCCTCTCTCCTGTATCGATCTCCTCTCTCCCTTTCAGCCCTTTCTCTGTTCTCGATCATTTCTTCTAATCAGATTTCGTGCTGGATCATGTCCACCAGCTGGCTGTAGACTTTTGGTTGACTATTTTGAACGTCCCTCCAGAAGGGAGTTCACATGTGTAGCCCTGTTATCAGCGCATCCAGGGCCTTCTCGTCGGTCACCGTCTCGATCTTGTTGATGATGTTGCTGAATCTTTTGAAGTAGCTTTTGACGGTTTCTCCCTCCTTTTGCCGGATATCATTGAGTTGGGCGATGTCAGCGATCATCGTCCGATTGCCAATGAAGGCGTTGACGAACTCCCTCTTAAGTTGTGGCCAGCTTCGGATACTCCCTGGCCTCAACTTATTGTACCACCTATTCGCGTCACCAGTGAGTGTGGTATGGAAATTCTGACACTTCACTGCGGGGGATTGGCCCTGGAGTTTCGTCTAGTAGGTGTTTATGTGGTCCGTGGGATCACCTCTTCCATTATACTTGTCCATGATAGGCATTTGGAAGTTGGCAGGCACCTCCATTGCCTTCATGTAGTTGGTAAACGGTAGGTTCTCGTCATCATCGTCCTCATAACACTCCAGCCTTTCCTTTTCGTCTTCGGCCTTTTCTTGACTCTTCGGGTCCTTCTTCTTTTCCGTACGGGCCTCGCTATGTTCACTGCACCTGCTGTGCGTGGGCAGGGGGGGTGCAATCGAGGACTCCACTCCCAGCCTGTCAAACACACTAGCTGCAGGAACTGGGTGGCTTTCTCGTACAGGGAAGGGTCTCTCTTTCTGACCGTCCTGCGGGGGCTTCAGAGCGGGGTTACAAGGGTTCCGGTCGTTAGAAATGGGGGGTTCCTCTCAGGAACCGTAGCTGTCCAGTGAACCAGTGGGTGAAGGACTCCTCCGGGCATGGCTGCGCTTGGATCCATGTTGGAGGGATTGGTTCTCCAACAGTTCAAGCGCAGCCTTCATCCGGGCTTTATCCATCTTTAGGTCCTAGTTCTCCTGTTCCATTGTCCGTTTCTTCTGATGTCTTCTCTTTTTGCGACGGGTGACGTTCTGTAGATCTTGAACGCTCTCCTGTCGCAGGTTAGTGTGGTGGGACTCCACCTCCTCTTCTGTGGACTGTTCAGATGTCATGCTCTTTCGGGTAGAAGACACGTTTTACCACAAGCATTTGGTCGTGTAATGCTTTTCGATTCCCACAGACGGCGCCAATCCGTTGACGTCAGAACCTGCACCAGTCCTCGTGCCAACAGATCTCCAGTCACTCCTCTGCCAACTCGTATGTTACCTGCACACTAGGACGACCGTTAGGCACCAAGATACACGGGAGCGGGAACAAAAGGGGTGTGGAAGAGACAAGCAATCAGAGATTTGAGTAGAGTTTAGGATGAGATTCTTAAGCATAAAAAGTGCGTACCTTGGAACAGCCGGAGATGTTGCATTTATAGTTCGAGAGTTCCAATTGATTTAGGAGACAAATCAATTCGATCTCCAATCGGATCCTCCTTCCTTATGTGATAAAGATACCCGAGATTATCTTTCTTCCTTGAGCTTATCACGTTGCATGAATTTAGGAGATCACGATTCGGTTTCCTTGTGAGGATTCGTGCGCCAAATCAACGCAATCTTTCCTTAATTACTTCTCTGGTCGTCCCGGCATGTCGAGTTGCTCGCTGGTTACGAATGATGCGAGGCCTGACGAGGCCCTATGGTTTGCATGTGAGTGCCCAGGCTCTCCACATGCCTCGCGGATTTCTGGCTGCCGAAGGCCCAAGCGTGCGATGGGCCCTTCCAAGGCTCTAGCAGGACCCAGATAAGGTTCTTGATAGATTATGAACTGGGCCCTTACTGGGCTTGGATGGGACCTGTGCTGACGTGGCAGCCATATCGTAATCGTGTGGTAACAATAAGATATAGGCTCATCGCCTTACTCGTCGAGTTATAGTCTTATCGCCTTGTTATTTTGATTAAGGTTCACCACCTTAATTTATAAGATATAGGCTCATCGCCTTGTTCTGGTTTGATCGTAGTAGCAGTTGGAGAGATATTTGTATTGCTTGATAAAACTTTGATAGAGACTATGTCAAATAACAAATGGTTGCCGTAGGTCGAGTTCAGTAGGTGCACCAGGACTTCCCAGCTAGACTGATCCTTCCATAGCACCCTCATCATTCATCCGCCTTGGCATTTTATTGACTTGGGAATTAAACGTAGGAATATTTATATAATACAACTACATAAAAAAAATTGATAAATTACTAATAATATTCTTCAAGTGCTCTGAGTTCTATGGTCTTCCCAATGGTTCATACTTTGAGAATGTATACTCCTTTCCCTAACTTCTTGATGATCTCGAAGGGACCATGCCAATTAGGCTCCAGTTTAGACGGTGGATGTCCGGCAGCTGCATTGCCTCTTAACACTAGATCATGTGGTTGGAAACTTCTGGGCTTAACTCGGTGATCGAAATATTTAGCAGCCTTACGTTTGTAAGCCATTGTCTTGATAGCGGCCCTTTCTCTGACTTCTTCAATTAGGTCAACTTCTGCCCTTGTGATGTCGTCATTTGTCTGTTCAACTTGCATTCTCAAAGTTGGATTTACAATTTCAGCGGGTACCACTGCTTCCATACCAAACGATAATTTCAATGGTGTCTCTCATACTGGTTCCCTAGGAGTGGTGTGATACGCCCATAGTACATTTGGTAATTCATCTGCCTGAGATCTTTTTTATTTTCTCAGCCTCGTTTTTAAATCCCAAAGTATGATACGGTTGGTGACTTCAGTTTGGCCATTGCTCTGAGGATGTGCTACTGAAGTGAGTCGGTGCAAAATTTTATAACTGTCACAAAAATTCTTAAAGTTGTGGTTATCGAATTGCCTTCCGTTATCTGTGACCATCACCTGTGGTATCCCAAAACGGTATATTATATATTTCCATACGAAACTCTGTATCTTGACTGTAGTTATAACAGCTAGTGGCTCAACTTCAATCCATTTTGTGAAATAGTCTATGGCCACCAACAAAAAAAATTTTTGACCTCTAGCAAGTGGTAAAGGACCTAGGATGTCCATCTCCCATTGATAAAATAGACATACTGCGTAAATTGCTGACTGTGGCTCGACTAGCTGATGAATTATGTTGCCAAACCTTTGACAAGCGTCGCATTTCCTGACCAGTTGCTTGGCTTCTTGTTTCATTGATGGCCAATAATACCTTTGCCTTAAAGCTTTAAAAGCAAGGGCATCTCCACCCAAATGATTTCCACACAAACCATTTTGTATTTCAAAGAAGAGCTTAGCTGCTTCTGTTGGCCGGAGGCACCTCTGATAAGGTACAGAGAATCCTCTTCGGTATAGTTTTCCATCAATCACAGAATACATAGCAGCTCGTACTCTCAACCGCTTTGCTTCAATTTGGTCTGTTGGTAGAGTACCTTTCGTAAGATAATCCAAGACTGGGTCTATCCACGAAGGTTCATTATTCAATTCCAAGACAGCAATTAACGACACAGTGCTAGGCTCACTAAGCACTTGAACACTAGCAGTGGCTGGAAGATGTTTGTGATTGGCTGATGCTAACTTGGCGAGAGCGTCAGCCCGTTCATTCTCCTTTCTTAGGACCTTTGTAATCTTGAACTTTTCGAATTTTTTCTCCAGATCTCTTACTTTCATCAGATAAGCAGCCATGCGACCATCTTTGTCTTCGTATTCTCCTAAAATTTGTCCAACAACCAATTGCGAGTCGCTGCGAATTTCTACAACTATCACTCCTAACTGTGTGGCGAGTCCTAGCCCTGTTATGACCGCTTCATATTCTGCATCATTGTTAGTGGCTGGAAATTCAAAGCGAAGTGAGTATTCAAGTTTTTCAGCATCTGGTGAGAGAATTATGACCCTTGCTCCTGAACCCTCTCTGTTGGAAGATCCATCTACATATATTACCCAGGTTGCTTTGTCACTTATAGGTGGCTCTTCAGGAAGAGTGAGTTTTGCAATAAAATCTGCCAAGGCCTGTGTTTTTATAGCTGTGCGTAGTTTAAAATCAATATCAAACTCACTCAGTTCAATAGCCCATTTCAAGAGACGTCCAGATGTCTCAGGCCTATGCAGTATCTGTTTAATTGGTTGATCAGTCATCACCTATATTTGATGAGCTTGGAAATACGGTCTTAACTTTCTAGCTGCCACAATCAGAGTTATAACCAATTGCTCAACTAAGCTGTAGCGTGTTTCTGCCCCTCTCAATACTTGGCTTACATAATAAACAGGTTTCTGCCCCTTCGAAAGGGTTTTCACCAATACCGCACTAACCGCGTGAAAAGATACTGCTAAGTAGAGGCTTAGCTTGTCACCGGGGTTGGGACGCGCCAACATTGGTGGTTGTTGCAGTGATTTCTTTAACTGTTCAAAAGACTCATCGCATTCTTTTGTCCATTCAAAATTTTTGGACCCTCCTACAGCCTTGAAGAAATGATGACATTTATCGGCAGCTCGCGACATAAAACGATTGAGAGCTGCCACCCTTCTAGTCAACTGTTGAACTTCTTTCTTGGTAGTCGGGCTTTTCATGTCTAAGATAGCTTGTATTTTGTCAGGATTTGCTTCAATTCCTCGGTGTGTAATCATAAATCCTAAGAATTTTCCGCCCGATGTGCCAAACACGTATTTTTTAGGATTTAACTTCAATTTAAGTTTTCGGGGAACACCGAAGACTTCCTTGAGATCCATTACGTGATCTTTCGCTAATCGGCTTTTGACCACCATGTCATCCATATAGGCTTCAACATTACGACCAATAAGTCTATGAAATCCCTGATTTACCATCCTTTGATAAGTATCCCCTGCATTTTTTAGTCCAAAAGGCATAGCGGTGTAGTAAAAAGTTCCACGGTCAGTTATGAAAGAAGTTTTCTCCTGATCACCTTCAGCCATAGAGATCTGATGGTAACCATAAAAAGCATCCAGGAAGCTTAGCTTTTCATGCTCTGAAGTCGCATCCACCAAATGGTCTATCCTTGGAAGAGGATAAAAATCCTTGGGACAAGCTTTATTCAAGTCGGTGTAATCTACACACATCCACCATTCTCCATTTGATTTCTTTACTAAAACCACATTTGCCAACCATTCAGGGTAGTGTACTTCTCAAATAAAACCAGCTTCTAACAGTTTTTTTTTATCTCCGTAGAAATAGTCAGTTGTCGTTCTGGAGCAAATTGTCTTTTCTTTTGTTTTACTGGCTTTATTCCAGGAGGAATTACGAGCCTGTGCTGGGAAATCATATGGCTGATCCCATCGATGTCATGGGATTCCCAAGAAAATACGTCTATATTGTCAGATAAACATGCCACTAGTTTATGCTTTTTCTAAGGATCTATCCCGCCTCCGATTTTCAAAACCTGACCTTCAGCCATCACCACCTCCTCAGTGAGTTCCAACGGTTCTATTCGCCCCTTAGGCTGCTCAACATCAAGCATCATTACCGTATTTTTGATAAGTATGCTGTCTACATAACACCTCCTTGATGCCTACTGATCACCTCTTATACATCCTACTCTCCGACTAGTGAAGAATTTCATCACCTGGTGGTATGTGGAAACCATGACCCTAGCCGCATTCAAAAGTGGGCGACCATAAATTGCATTGTAGGCCATAGGAGCTTTTACCAACAAAAAGTTAGTCATTATCACCACACTAGTTGGATAAGTACCCAAAGTCACCGGTAATTCAATTGTTCCCTCTGGTATAACTGTAGCTCCTCCAAAACTATGGAGGGGAGTGGTGACAGGTTTGATCTTGCTAGGTGATATCTTCAATCCTAGGAAAACTTCCTAGGACATAACGTCAGCTGCACTACCATTGTCCACCAACACTCTTTTCACGTCAAAATATGCAATATCGACGACTATTACTAGAGCATCATCATGTAGACAGGTAACACCTTCCAAATCCTCATCACTAAAGGTGATATTCTGGCTGGACCTTTCATTTTTATCTACAGAAGTAGATCTATTGACTCGAGCATAGTTCTTCCGTGCTGAATTTGAGTCACCTCCTGCAGTAATGCCACCCATGATGACATTTATAACTCCAGCGCGATAAGGTGGTTGTTGTCGATATTCAGCCTCTTTTCCATTCTCTTTATCTGTTTTTACAAATTTGGATAGGTGTCCTCTTTTTATAAGTCTTTCTATTTCTTCCTTCAGCTACTAGCAATCCTCCGTATCATGTCTATGATCTCGATAGAATTTACAATACTTAGTCTCATCTCTCCTATGTGGTGGTGCCCACATCTTTTTGGGCCATACGAGCTCTTTCATATTTCAGATTTCCATCAAGATATTAGCCTTGGAGGTGTGCATCGGTGTACTATACTCCTCATTTCCAGCACTAGGCCTATTAGGGCCTGGATGAATCTTTTTTTGCTTGCCTCTATCTTCACGGGGCCTTGGTTCATCTCGGGCCTTCTTTTTGTTAGACTTCGGCTCTTTTTGATCCTTTATGCCCTTAGTAATGAAAAAGGCCTCTTCTGCATCCACATATTTATCACCTCTTCTTAGCAACTTATGCATCGTATCTGGTGGGCTTTTAGAGAGTGACATTTTGAAGGCATGACTGCGGGTTCCATTCATCATAGCGGTAACTATAGCAGACATCTGTAGATCCTTAATTCCCAAAGTGGCCCTATTGAACTGGGCAATAAAATCTTTTAACAACTCATCTTTGTCCTAGGTCAATTGCATTAGGCCAATAACAATTTTCTTAGTGGCAAAGTATGCAGCAAACTTCTTAAAAAAATCATCAAACGTACGAATTGACTTTGGGGGAAGAGTGGCTACCCAATCCCTGGCTTTACGCCTAAGTGTAGGCGGGAAGGCCCTGCACATGATTGCGTCAGGGGTAGCCCTCAACCTCATCAAATCGACAAAAGCTCTGAGGTGATCGACAGGATCAGATGATCCTTCGTATTTCTCCATCTTCGGCTGTTCGAAATCCCGTGGCAATAGAACTACCCTCACTTCTGGGGAAAAATGATCTTTTTCCAACACCATAGATTGTTGTCTACTGCATTTTTTTAACATAGCCTCAGCTATTTTGCGACTCTTCATGTTCTCTAGTCGCTGTTCTAGGGTTAACACAGGTATCTCAGCCAGAGTAGGCGTTGGTACCCATGATGGTTGTCCCCAAAGTGGATTTGGAACAGATGCCAGTGAATTGAGATGAGGTGCAGAAAATGGAGCTAATGAAATTGGAACCAACGGTGGAGCTGTTGTTGGCGGTGTTTCTATTACTGAAAAATTATGAGCCAACAGAAGAGCTCTCGACGGTGCTTTCGTTGCCGGCAAATTATGAGTCTGGGGAGGAGCCTCTGGTGGTGAGGGCCCTAAAGGCGAAGTGTTAAGACCCTGGGATGGAACATCCAGCGGTGAAGGTCCTGCCTGTGAAGGGCCAGAACCTTGCGGTGACTGAGAAACCGTAGTGTTACGACCCTGGAGCAAAGCTATTAAGGCCGCCACGAGCTTGCAACGCCGTAAGTTGAGCAGCAGAAGCAAACTCTTGCTGTGGATGATTAGTGGCGGCATTGGACTCTGTGTCTGTATCCCTAACAGGGGCTGCTGGGCCGTTGCATTCTTAGTTCTTCTGGTTCGAGCCATGATTTCTTGTACGGTTTTCCACAGACGGTGCCAATTGATGATTATATGTCTTCTTCTTCTCCAAGTGTGACGGCAGCAGTGGTGGAAACCTGCAAAAGGTGGTAGGGCTTTGTCCCCCCGTTTCCACTCCGGCGTGATAATTAGTATGTGATAAACTCAAATATGTAGAATAACAATATTGAGTATGTATGTTGTGTTTTTACCTGGAGGGTTGATCTCCTATTTATAGGAATGACCCGCAGTTGTATCCTTCAATGGTCATTAATGGCGGGTGCCTTTTTATCTCATTCATTATTAAGAATTAATGAGAGACGTTTCGTCTTTCTCAACTGCTGGCGTTTCATATTCCCAATGGATGTGGGTAACTGTTGTTCTATAGATCGCCTGTCTGATTAATTTGATGGCAACTAGATTATGGTTGTCTATCTACTGTAGGCGGGCATATGAGAACAATGAGGCGGGCAGACCGATGAGGTGGGCAGATTACTTAAGGCAGGCGTCCAAAGGAGAGCAACAGTCATCTATCAAAGTGTAATCATATTTATCATTAGATGTCAATATTTTTTCACCACGTTACGTACATGAAAGAAAATGCATCCAACACTTACAACTAAATTTGATCCAAACATCATACGTTGTGCTTAATGTTCTAAAAAATTATTTATTTTAATTGTGGAATTATTATTTAAATAACTTTCTTATTTTTTTC
Organism: Forsythia viridissima; assembly: GCA_030279155.1. Classification (NCBI taxonomy): domain Eukaryota; kingdom Viridiplantae; phylum Streptophyta; class Magnoliopsida; order Lamiales; family Oleaceae; genus Forsythia; species Forsythia viridissima. The sequence continues at coordinate 38,812,476 of CM059040.1, forward strand.
CATGTTTTTTGAAGAAGATGGCAAACCAAAGGGAGGTTGGGGGCTCATGGGGTCGCTGGGTGGTGAGAGGTGAGTGATGATGGTGGCAGTAGTCTAGTTGAGTTGGGTTGGCAACATGCAAGGGGGTGCGGGGGATGGGGTGAGTGGTTATATATTTCCTTGTTGTCCCTCAAAAAGATAAAATTATGAACGTACATAATTTTTTCTAATTTTTAATATTTAAGAGGACAAAACTCTCCATAAGAAACCAACAATGCTTCGTATTTAGAAGGCTGGCCTTTAAAGAAAATAAATTAGAGACCAAATTGTTAAAAATGCTACGAACAAAGAATATTTAATACGAATATTTTGATATATTTAAGTATTGTCTAAAGAAATACATTCCACGTTCTACAACGTTTAGGTATTTTTAATTGTTTGTTGATATAAAAAAGTTAATCAACATTAGAACTTTGGAAGACGACATTATGGTGGGAAAAAAAGATGAGTGTCAATTGAACCATTTGCAAATTAGGATGAACTATCCATGAAACAAGTTCTTATTAATCATCTCAAAAGTGAATTTCCAAATGAGGATTCTCGTTGAAAGATTTAGTAAAAGCATCATAGGTGGTCAAAATAAGTCATTGTTCGAGAATGACGCGTGGTTACCATCAAGGGCAAAAGAAGAATGAAGAGATACAAAGACCCAGAGAAAGTGTACAAAAATCTAGCTATAATTAATTGAAAATAATTTGAATAATATGAGATTGGAAATGAAATGTACCACAATTTTATATGAGAGCAAGCATGTAGGGGACGCTTTAGAATACATTCATGAATATTGTGAAAAAGATATGGACTTTTTTGAATTTGGGTATAATAATAAAGTTACACAATCTCTTTCAACTAACGAGTATGAAAGTAACCAAGAGTCAAAAAGAAACTACATTTGACGTATGATAACGAGTAGTATAACTAGGATGCGTAAAGTGTAGTTCTTTAACTTTTATATTTTACATTGAACTATTCATCTCCAGACGGGATAAATTTGCTTTTATTGCATATCAGCTAAAGGTATCCACCTCCCAAAATTGTATTTTGTTTATGTTAATTTATAAAAAAATTTATATATATATATATTATATATATTAGTGCGTAAATTTCCTAATAATTTAAATGTTCAAAAATATTTGATTAAAATTTAGAGAAAAAATATTTATTGCAAAAAAAAAAAAAAAACTACCTAATATTGTTTCTAATGATTTAACGATATAACTTTACTTATAAATAACTATTTTATTAATATAAAATTGCTACAATACAATTTCTCCAAACAACTGTATAAGTTGAGTTAAAAAAAACACATGCCTTGTTAAACAAGATGAATTATTTAATTACGACGATAAAAATGAAGCATTAATATATCTTTCATAGTACATTATTATTTCCGTTGTTTACTTGTGCTTCAACTAAGTAAAAATGAAGCATGAGTTATTAACTTGAAACACAACAAATTCGGACTAAAATGACATTTCGTAAGTTGAGTTGACTAAACAAAAAATCGTCAACCTGTCAAAACAGATCTAATAGTAGTTTTGAAACCATTGGTTTGATTCCATATCAATTTTCAATATTTCAGTTTAAATCGTTTAGAAATAATTTGGTTTAGGTTTTGATAGTTAAAAATGTTTGAATACAAACCAAACCATTTACTAAATTATAAAAAAATTGTAATTAACTACATGTCAAATAATTGTAAAAATAAAAATAAAAATTAAGGGCCCGTTTGGGATTGATTTTGGAGTCCAACTTCTGATTGTTAAATAATTAGAAGTTATTTTAGGCGTTTGGTAAGTTATAAAAAAGTGATTCTAAAAGAATCTATATCATTTGACAGTAGATTTTGAGAAGCAGCAAAATAGTAGATTTTCAGATTCTACTTTTAGCCTTTATATTTATCTATTATTAAAATACCAATTTTGACCTTAAATAATTAAAGTCATTTCTTTTATGTCACATATTTATTAGTATTCTAATTATAAAGCATCTCCACAAATATTTTTAATTTAAATTTAATTGATTTTTGTACAATATCAGTGTGCTTTTATTTTTTAATGTTTAAAAATTTTATGGTTTAATAGATATATATTATTTTTATTTTAAAATAATTATGGTAAATGCATTGTCTTAAAAAAATATTTGATAAATTACATATTTCTATATATTATATATTAAAAGAATGAATTGAGTGTGGGCACTATTCATAGGAATGCGTGTCCAGCTATTATTATTATTATTTTAACTTTTTTCCTATTTTCTATCATTTCTTTCCTTTTTATTTTTTTCAATTGTAGATTTTTTCAGCCCAATTTTTTTTTTCAACGTTTCGCCATTTTTCTCCTATTCCTTAGGTCGTCTTGTTCGTCTTTCTACTGACTTTAGTCATGCCTTTCGAAAAATCGCCCAAAATTTTTACAAATATTTTTATTATTTTTGATACTCAATCAAATATTGTTTTTGTTTTTCTCCAAATAGAAGTTATCTAAATTTTTAATAACTTAAACTATTGAAACAAAATTCAGTTCTCCACACACACACACACACACACACACACACACACACACACACACATATTAGGCTCTAGGTTCGGCCTCTTAGGCTGCTGTATAGTAACATATATCAAGCAACTCACTATGAACTACAAAATCATTTGCAATCGAAACAACTTTCCTTCAATTAATTACTTATATTTAGTTAGCAACATAGTTATCAAGATTACAAGAAATACATAGTTTTAATTTATTTTATCTGTCAATTACTGAATCAAATTACAATTAAATCCAAGAAAATTTATTCGCAAACACAAAATATTGCACTATGCAAGAAAAAATAGAAAAAGAATACTACTCTTAAGGTATAAAGTTACAATAGTAGAGAAAGAAAATATATTCATAAGTACAACCCTGTTCAATATACCAAGAAAATAAAATCACTAATTAACAACTTATTTTTTAATGCAAGTTCACAAGTACAACCCTGTTCTATCATAAGTATTTTTACTACTTATTACTGCAAGTTCACAAGAAATTTTATGCATATCTCACGACAATCGTGTGATTTAAATTTTTTTTTAATTTTTGATACATTAGAATGATAAAATTAAATTGAAATAATTTACAAAGTCGGGTTATAATGAAGAGAAATATGAAATAAGTTTAAGCTTTAAAGTAGCAGAATAATCTTGTGAGATCATAATTGAAGTATCTAGTTCTAGGATTTGTATTAATCAATTCTGGAACGCTGATCTCCTGCCGAACGCTGATCTCCTGTCCCCAAGGGAGCAGGATATGCTGCCCACTTGCTAACGTGTCATCAGGTGGGCAGTTGATGATAAAAACAGCAGGTGGGTAGTTGATGATAAAATAAAATAACTTTTATCATCAACTGCCCACCTGCTGACATCTCAGCAGGTGTGCAGCATATCTTGCTTCTTTGGGGGGCAGGGGATCGGGAGTGATCAATTCTATTAGTAACCTACACACTATTCATTACATCATCTAAAAATGAAGAACATTCGTTTTAAAGATCAATTGAAGCTATATAGCCCATCTTTTAAATAATACGTATTTTTCTCAATAAATTTTAATATATATTTTACTTAGTTACTCATAAGTGAAAAATAATTAAGAAACTCACTAAAAATGACTATACTATTAAATACTTAATTAAAATACAACACGTGTCTTGCACATGCATTTGACTAGTATTGTTATAAAAGCCAAAATATATTTTACAATACTATTCATAATATTATTATAATCAATACCTATTTTATTAATTTTATACAATCAAAGCAATAATCACTTTTGTTTTCCAAACCCTTAAATATTGATTTTGAAACATATAGTAATCATGAAACAAGAGTTTACCAAATACTTATTTGATTCTTTTCACAGCTAATTCTTTTTGTAGCACAGCAACAACTTATTCTTTTTGTAGCACAACAACATTTGATTCTCTTAAAAGCACAAATACTAAATTAAGCCTAAGTTTATTTTTGGGCGCCATTTGTTGAGGGCATAAATATAAAATAATTGTCTTACTCTACTTATCTAAAATTCTAACTTATTTATAGTTTACTTCTCGAAATTTTTATAAGCTTTTAATTATTTAAATAAGCTTTCAACTTTGAAGTGTTTAGATAAACATGGTCAATCACTCCATAAATAACACATATATAGAGATTACAGTTGTATTCTATTAAAACTACACTACTACAATAATAGTTTATCACTAATTGTTATATTCTATCAGAGCATCTACAATTCATCTCGCCTATTAGTTTTTAGACGTGTCACATAAGAACAAATAGACAAAGTTATAAAAATCCTCTCTAATATATACTGACGAAGACTCCGTCTAACTGATGTAACACACCAAAAAATAAACTACGTCTAAAAGTCTGTCTAAATTTAGACAGAGTGACTCAGCAAATTTAAATTCAACTCACCATTTTATTAAAAAAAATCGATTATGTGGGCTTTTATTTATTTTTTATTAATTTAAAAAAACTAATGCCACATAAGTGATAATATTAGTTTTAGACGAAATTCATTGGAGATGAATTTTTAATTTGACCATCTAATAAATAGATATAATACCACATAGATTGAAAGTCTGTTTATTTTACCTACCACTTAGACTTCAATCCACATAGTACATTGGAGAGGCTCTAATATAACAATTATTATAGTTTATCACTAATGATAATACAACAAGTTTTATGATACAAGAGTTGTGATTATTTTACAACAGTATATCTAACATGCCCCCACAAGATAATAGTTCCGTTCGACATGCGATTAGAGCTGTCAAATGGGGTGGCCTGGCCCAGCCCGGCCCGCCTGATCGCGATGTTGGGCCACGACCCTAGTTTTAATTTTTTTTAAAATAATTTTGTTTTCAACTAGAAATATAAATTATATATTTTTTATGTTAAAAAAGTGTGACATAAGTTAAAAATAAAATTTATAAAGTAAATTAATATAGTAATTGAATAAAATCAAAGTTTTTAATTTTTTTATTAATTTAAACTAATTTAAGATACATTATAATTTTTTTCATTTGTGTGTATATATATTCGAGTATGCACAAACACATTTCTTCTAAAACATGTAAAAAAAAATTAAAAATTATATTTGAACTTTTCTATAAAACAAATATATATTTGTCTGAGACATCAAAAGTCGGACTACATATGAAATTGGGTTGATATTTGAATTAAATTAAATTTTAATTGAATCTAAACAATTTGGTGTTGAGGTTTGAGATTATTGGACTAATGTTTCAAAAAAGACAATTTCGATTGGAGATTTGGGCTTGGGCCATTTTGGATTGGAGTTATTTGGATTTTGTATTGGGACTATTTACAAAACGATTGACTAGTTTGAAGGAAAAAATTCGAGCCAGCCTAGGAAAAATCGGACCAGCATGGTCCAAGCCCCCGATTGGCTCAGCGGGGCAACCGGGCTGAGCCACATTGGTATGGTTTTCTTTTGGCCAACTTTTTGACTGCCCAGCCCGGTCCAAAATTCAGGTTATACGAGTCAGCTCATCGGATTGGACTATTTTGCCACCTCTATATGCGGTAGACAAAGGTTTGGTAAGCACATCAGCAACCTATTATTAAGAAACGACATGAGAAACACAGATGTCACCATTTTGAACTCTATCACGAACAAAGTGAATGTCAATTTCAATGTGTTTCATTTGAGAGTGATACACATTATGGGAGCAGAGATATGTAGTGCTGACATTGTCATAATAAACAATTGGAGCTGAAGGACGAGTCAATTAGTTCGTGAAGTAGAGATCGAACCTATAGGACATCACAGGCAGTAACATCAACAACTTGGTACTCAGCCTCAGTAGAAGAGTGGGCAACAAAATGTTGTTTTTGCAAAGTTCAAGAAATAGGTTTGTGTCTAAGAAACACAACACGAGTACTAGTGGAAGTGCAGTCACCGAAATTGCCAACCAAGTCAAAATCAAAGAAAGCATGTAGTGAAATTGGTGACTTGCGATGAAGAAAGAGTCCATAATGAAGAGTACCACAGAGATATTATAAAAGACACCAAACTGGAAGAATGTTTAGAAGTGAGACGATGCATAAATTGAGAAAGCTTGTTAACTATGTAAGCAATGTCCGAACGAGTGAAGAGTTTCAACAACTTGATGATACTCGGTAGCATTCTGTAAGTGGTTCCATCAGTTAGCTTGATATTAGTTGTTTTGTACATTGGTGTTTGGATTGGTTTGGAACAATGTATATTTGTTATATGAAGAAGGTTATTGAGATAATGGTGCTACGATAAAAATAGGCTTGTTGGAGTGAAAATCACAACACCACCAAGAAAGAATAATAAATGACCTAGATCCTTTATGAAGAGACAATGGTTGAATTGGGTGATGAACTGAGCAACTTGGAATTTTTTGTAATAATTATGCCATCTACATCTAGAAGAACAAAAATACAATGATGATTAGAAGTATAAATGAATAACAAAGTGTCAGATTTCGAGTTGTTAAAGCCATTTGCAACTAGAAAATTTTGTAACTAGTTATACCATGCCTGAGTGGCTTGCATAAGACCATAAATGAATAACAAAGTGTCAGGATGGATTTATGGACAAAGCCATGGGGCTGAGACATAAAGACATCTTCGGTGAAGAAAGACTTTGTTCATGTCTAGTTGCCGGAGTTCCCAACCATGAGCCAATACAAGACTTAAAATGAGACGAATGGTGGTCACTCTAATAATCAGGTTGAAGGTCTCATTGAAATCAATGCTAAGACGTTGGTGAAAACCTTTAAAAACAAGTAGTGCCTTGTATCGGTCAATGGAGCTATCGAGCTTTCATTTGAGATGAAAAACCCATTTACAACCTACCACAAATTGGGACTGGAGGAAAGTAACAAAATTTCAAGTTCCATTTATGGATCAATGCATCAAATTCACACGATATGGCTTGGGATAAAGAGTGTTGTTACCATACGATTACGACATGGCTGCCACGTCAGCACAGGCCCCATTCAAGCCCAGCAAGGGCCCAGTCCGTAATCTGTCAAGAACCCTATCTGGGCCCTGCTAGGGCTTTGGAAGGGCCCGCCACACGCTTGGGCCTTCGGCAGACAGAAATTCGCGAGTCATGTGGAGGGCCTCGGTGCCCGCACGCGAACCATAGGGCCTCGTCAAATCTCGCATCATTCATAGCCAGCGAGCAACTCGATATGCCGGAACAACCAGAGAAGTAATCAAAGAAAGATTGCGTTGGATTGGGCGCACGAATCTCCGCAAGAAAACCAAATCATGATCTCCTAAAATCATGCAAACGTGATAAACTCAAGGAAGGAAGGCAATCTCGGGTATCTTTATCACACAAGGAAGGAAGGCAATCTCGGGTATCTTTATCACATAAGGAAGGAAGGCAATCTCGGGTATCTTTATCACATAAGGAAGGAGGATCCGATTGGAGACCGAATTGATTTGTCTTCCAAATCAATTAGAATTCATACGCTATAAATATAACGTCTCCGGTTGTTCCAAGGTACGCACTTTTTATGCTTAAGAATCCCACTCTAAACTCCGCTCAAATCTCTGCCTGATTGTCTCTCCCACACTCCTTTTTGTTCCCGCCCCCGTGTATCTCTCATATACCGGCTGTTGACTTGATCGTCGGAGTGCCAACGGTCGTCGGACCCTTTTTTTCCGGAGATCTTGGTGCCTCACGGTCATCCTAGTATGCGGGTAACATACGAGCTGGCAGAGGAGTGACTGGAGATCTGTTGGCACGTGGACTAGTACAGGTTCAGACATCAACAGATTGGCGCCGTCTGTGGAAAATTGAAAAACCTTACACGACCAAGTGCTTGTGGTAAAACGTGTCTTCTACCCGAAGAAGCATGACATCCGAACAATCCACAGAAGAAGAGGTGGAGTCCCACCACACCAACCTGCGACAGAAGAGCGTTCAAGACCTACAGAACGTCACCCGTCACAGAAAGAGAAGACATCAGAAGAAACGGACGATGGAACAGGAGAACCAGGACCTCAAGATAGACAACGCCCGGATGAAGGCCACGCTTGAATTGTTGGAGAATCAATCCCTCCAATATGGACCCAAGCGCAGCCGTGCCCGGAGGAGTCCCTCGCCCACTAGTTCGCTGGACAGCCATGGTTCCCGAGAGGAACCCTTCGTTTCTAACGACCGGAACCCTCGGAACCCAGCTCCGAAGCCCCCGCAGGACGGTCACAAAGGGAGACCCTTCCCTATACGAGAAAGCCACCTGGTTCCTGCAGCTAGCGTGTTTGACAGGTTGGGAGTGGGGTCTTCGATTGCACCCCCCAGCCCACACACAGCAGGCGCAGTGAACATAGCGAGGCCCGTACAGAAAAGAAGAAGGACCCGAAGAATCAAGAAAAGGCCGAAGACGAAAAGAAAAGGATGGAGTGTTATGAGGACGATGACGACGAGAACCTACCGTTCACCAACTACATGAAGGCAATGGAGGTGCTAGCCAACTTCCGAATGCCTATCATGGACAAGTATAATGGAAGAGGTGATCCCACGGACTACATAAACACCTACAAGACAAAACTCCAAGGTCAATCTCTCGTAGTGAAGTGTCAGAATTTCCATACCACACTCACGGGTGATGCGAAGAGGTGGTACAACAAGCTGAGGCCAGGGAGTATCCAAAGCTGGCCACAACTTAAGAGGGAGTTCGTCAACGCCTTCATAGGCAGCCGGACGATGATTGCTGACATCGCCCAACTCAATGATATCCGGCAAAAGGAGGGAGAAATCGTCAAAAGCTACTTTAAACGATTCAGCAACATCATCAACAAGATCGAGACAGTGACCGACGAGAAGGCCCTGGATGCACTGATAACGGGGCTCCATATGCGAACTCCCTTTTGGAGGGACGTTCAAAATAGTCAACCGAAAGTCTACAGCCAGCTGGTGGACATGATCCAGTGCGAAATTCGATCAGAAGAAACGATCGAGAACAGAGAAAGAGCTAAAAGAGAGAGAGGAATCAATACAGGAGAGAGGAGCGTCGCTCTCCAAAGCCTCGGTTCTCCCGTTTTCAGAGGAGGCGTTCTCCAGAACCCACCAACAACCACTACCGGAGGTTCAATCAAACAGAGGTAGCTCCAGCCCCACGGGCACCACTAGCGGCCACCCTACCCGCGGTGACACCGCCCAAGTTCTGTCATATACACAGGACCAGGGTACATAACACGGAAGATTGCCCGGATGTGAGGAAGCTAATCAATCGCGGGAACCACGGGCCAGGCGAGAGGGATCAAGCAGCGCGAGGACGTCGAGGACCGCCCACACAAGGGTGAAGACCTCCTCCTCAGCGCCGGAACGATGGACCTCGCCGCGACGGAGGGAGGAACGAGGAGGACAGGGACCAACCGAGGGCCGAGAGGCCCCAAGGAGCCCCACCTGTCCGAGAGATAAATACCATCTTTGGAGGACCATATGTCGAAGGAAGCACGATGAACTCGCGACGTAATTACGCGAAGGCAGCCAGGGGAGAACCCCTGGAGAGTTGGCAGGTACACGGGCATCGGCCTAGAGTGCCGCCAATCTCATTCACTGAAGAGGACGAATCCGAGATACATTACCCGCATTGCGATGCCCTAGTGGTGCATGCCATTGTCGCCAGAAACGGCCTAGGCCGGATGTTGGTAGACGACGGAAGCGCCGTGAACATCCTATTCGACAATGCGTTCGACCAAATGGACGTGGATCACGAACTGACGGCCATCACCGAGTCGCTATTTGGTTTCACAGGGGATAGTCTTGTCCCGCGAGGAAAGATTACCCTGGCGATAGATTTCGGGGAACCACCTTGCTATCTCCGGAAATTCATGGAGTTCCTAATAGTGGACACCCGCTCCGCCTACCACGGGGTCCTTGGTAGGCCCGCGCTAAAGGATTTACAGGCGATTACGTCCATACACCACTTGGCGATGAAATTCCCGACTCTCGGAGGAATAGCTAAAATCCGTGGTAATCAGACGGAGGCACGGGCATGCTACATGAACGCGTTACGAAAAGCTGCCAAACGCGAGGATATCACCCCAGCCGCAGCAACCTGAGACCTTATCGCCAGCATTTCTATTTTGTCTTTTTCCTGCATTGTTTTGATCTATTTAGAGATTTTTCTTTTGCCGGGCGCCAGGAAACTAGGCGCCGTTCAATAAATATTCGTCCTTTATGAATTCAAAGTGTTCCACACGCGAAAAGTACCAACACGGCACGGGGGCGGGAACAAAGGAGGTGTGGAAGAGACAAGTAGGCAGAGATTTGAGCAGAGTTTAGGGTGGGATTCTTAAGCATAAAAAGTGCGTACCTTGGAACAACCAGAGATGTTGCATTTATAGCGCAAGAGTTCCAATTGATTTAGGAGACAAATCAATTTGATACTCAATCGAATCCTCATTCCTTATGTGATAAAGATATCCGAGATTACCTTCCTTCCTTGAGCTTATCACGTTGCACGATTTTAGGAGATCATGATTCGGTTTCCTTGTGAGGATTCGTGCGCCCAATCCAACGCAATCTTTATTTAATTACTTCTCTGGTCATTCCGACATGTCGAGCTGCTTTCCGAACTACGAATAATGCGAAGCCTGACGAGGCCCTGTGGATCGCACGCGAGTGCCGAGGCCCTCCACAAAACTCACGGATTTCTAGCTGCCGAAGGCACAAGCGTGCGATAGGCCTTCCCGGGCTCTAACAGGGTCCATATAGGGTCCTTGATGGATCTTGAACTGGGCCCTTAATGGGCTTGGATGGGGCCCCTGCTGATGTGGCAGCCATATCGTAATTGGGTGGTAACAATTTCAAATAAGTCACTACACTTTAGGTTTTTGTGAAATTGATCTCTAACTTTTATTTTACTGATTAATTGGTCCCTAACTTAGTTTATTTCAAGTAAGTCCCTAAACTTTGAGTTTTTGTTAAATTTGTAATAAATTTTATTTTATTGATGAATTGGTCTCTAAACTTATTTTATTTTAAATAAGTCCCTACATTTTGAGTAACAACCAAAAGTGATCCCGAACTTTTATTTTGCCACCAACATTGATCCCTAACTCCCCTAAATTACCGATTTCATAAAACAAATCCACATTTAAGCTAAAACCACCCACATTTAACACCTCATTCAAAAAATCATTAACAAAATAATTGTGCAAAATTCATTCATAATATAATTCAACAAATCATTCACAAAGTCTAAATTGCAAAATCGTGCACATCATCAACAACATTCCACTGCATTTCAGTGTTGAAATTAAACCAATAACAACCTCATACATCCACTTCAAAAAATCCAGTGCAAAAATTAAATTGTTTTGCAGGCAAAAATGAAGCAATCACAATTTGCCAACAGATTGCCAATGTTCCAATTGTTCATTTTTGTTTCAATAACAATCACAGATTACCAACAAAATGAAGCCAAAAATCTGAACAAAAATCAAGCCGAAAACAGTGCATCATAATCAAGCCAAAAAATCAAGCAAAAATTAATCATGTAGCTTCCAAGTCCATTAAATTAGTAATTCCAAGATAAAGATTAAGCTAGATGATGATTTAACCAATTAAATAAGTAAAATTAAGCAATTAAGGCGTCTCTTATAATACATAATTTTTTTTAAAAAAAGGGATTTTCATGATAAAAAGGCGGCAAAGAGAATATACGTAGATGATTCTCACGGTGGAAGGTAGACAACGACGTAGGGAAGAAGGTGGCAGAGAGAACACAACGACACTAGATGAAATACGGCAGAGAAGCTCTAGAAGAAGTTTTTTTGCGAAATGGGGAAGATGAAGTGTTTTTTACATTTTTTAAGATAATTAACTCTATAGCGACGACATATGTCGTTATAGCAACAACTTTTGTTTATAATTTTTTGGTTCACGCGTTGAAAACGTGCCGCCAAATTTTTTAACACATATAGCGACGACAAGTTGTCGCTATATATGTCGTCTATGTTGGTTATTTGATGTTAGGTCCTTCAACTTTAAATATTTTTCATTTTGGGTCCTTGTATTTTCTCTTTTATTTCAATTTCATCCTCTTTTATTTGCAATGTAAGTCCTTCAAATTTTACGAGGTTAGATATATAGGTCTCTATTACCAGTTTTTGTACAATTGCAATCCTTTTTGTCCTATTTTCTGTCCACAAATGTTGGGATTCCATCCAAACTTGTATTTACCTATAATAATCATAGTATGAACGAAAAAATTCAATATGATTCATTAACAACAACAACAACAAAATTTTTATAAATTTATTTCATAAAGTTTAGAGACGACAACAACATTCAATCCTATTTTATAAATTTTTATAATGATGCCTGAACGACAGGAACCGACGGTGATCCACATAAGCTATCTTACCTATCACACGGATTGAAGGAGTCTCCTCGTTGCACGTAGGACATGACATGTACCCTTGACTGCTCCAACCCGACAAACTACTTCTCGCTGAAAAATCGTTAACTGTCAACAACAACACTGCATGTATTATGAATACCGACCTATTATTGGTTCCAGCGTCAAGCGTGTCAATTCTATCGGCTCACAACTCCTTCAACTCGTCCACTAATGGTCGTAAGAATACATCAATGTCATTAGCCGGTGCTTTAGGGTCAAGTATCAACAAAGTAAGCATTAGGTACTCGAGTTTTATGCATAACCAAGGTGGCAAGTTGTAAACTGTTACAACTACTGGCCACATGCTATATGCCAGACTCATGTCACCAAATGGATTGAATCCATCTGCAGCCAAACCTAACTTGACATTCCAGATCTCACTTGTGAACAATGGATGTTTCCTGTCAAAATCCCGCCATGCCTTCCCGTCAACGGGATGCTGCATTTCATCATCATCTCTAAACCTTCCTATATTGTGCCACCACATGAGTTTTGCACTATCCTTCGTCGCAAACATTATTTTTAGTCTGGGGGCTAAGGGAAAATACCGCAACATCTGATGCGGAACATTCTTCCTGTTTACTTTTTCAGAAGTGTGCACCCAACTACTTTCCTAGAAAATCAGACAAGTTTTTCTATCAGCATGCTCACCCCAAAACATTGCACAATTGTTCTTGCAGGCGTGAATAGATTTGTAACTTAAATCAAGCTTTGTCATCATCTTCTTAGATTCGTAGTGGGAGTCCACTATGTTCATGTTTGGAAAAGCTAGCTTCAACAACTTCAAAAGATCATTGAAAGACTTGTTTGTCCATTTGTTCACAACTTTAATAAGTATCAACTTCACTAAAAAATTTAAGAACGAAAATGATGAAACTCCCGGGTATAGTTCTGAATGCAGAGCCTCAAACAATTCGTCATAGTAACCATCAGTACTTGTACCAGCATGCTCATCACCAACTACATCGTCCATGACATCCATCATCTCATCATCCACACTTGCTCTCTCATGATGTCTATACACATTCACAGTCTGAACCTCGGTTTTGCCATGGTATATCTAGGTTACATAACTTTCTGCAAAACTATGACGAAATATGTCAGCTACGACAATCTTCAATAGATGTGTGAGACCGTTTAAACATCTTGTGCACAGACATTTAATCATTCCACTGTCATTTACGTATGACCTAGCCATGTTTATAAATGTTTTCAAGCTGTTCCGAAAATCTAACGATTTTGTGCGATTTCTAATATTTGTCTAACTTTTATCAATATCCATACTTGAAAAATACAATATTTTTCACAAATGCAGTAAGGATAGTAGATAGAGATGGAGAAATAAAATAGAAAGAAGATGGTTTTAGAGAAAAAAGATGGAATTGGAGAAGAATTATAGAGATGGAAATAAAAAAATTTCAGAAACACATTACAGCAATGTGGGGATGATGAGCCGAAAAGGAGAATCTATAGTAGCGACATGTGTCGTCCCTATAAATTAAAATGTCGTCGCTACATACTACATTACATATTACGAGGAAAATCATGATTCACGTGACTAACAATATCATCTCTATATTTATTGCGACGACAAATGTTGTCACTACAGATAAAATTGGGCGCCAAATTTTTCGCCAATTTTGAGAGAGGTATATATAGGGATGGCAATGGGGCGAGTCGGCCCCGCCGTGCCCCGCGACCCGCCAACCGCCCCGGTTATTTTTTTTATTTTTTTAATAAACTGAAAAAATAATTAAAAAAAGAAATAATTTTTTTATATATATTTATACCAAACAAAACAAAAAAATTATAAGATTGAGGTTATGGTGTAGTGGTTAAGATTGATACTTTACAAGTTTCAACCCGAGTTCGAATCTTCTTTAATCTATTTGTAGTGAAAACTATAATTTCTATTCTATTTTATGATTTTTCAAAAAAAAAAAAAAAATTGGAGGGGCTGGTCGGGGCTGCCCCGGACCCGCGGCGGGGCAGAATTTTCTGCTCCAAACCCGCCCCTATTATCCGGCGCGGCGTGGCGGCGCTTGGCGGGGCGGGTCGTGGGTTTTTTTTTGCCATCCCTAGGTATATAGCGATGACATATGTCGTCTCAATAAACTACATTACATATTACGAGGAAAATCATGATTCGCGTGACTAACAACGTCATCTACATATCTATAGCGACGACATATGTCGTCGTTATTGGCACAAAAAATGGCGAGAATATTGGAAAAGTAATTGGTGACGACACAAAAAGTCGTCGTTATAAATTAAATATAATAGCGACGACTAGTTAAATATAACAACGACTTATATCCTCGCTATATATTTTGATCTTATAGCGACGATATTTATTTTTCGTCTCTATTGTATAGTACTAATAGAGGCGACATTTTTCCGTCGCTATTGTTGTAACTGCTATGTGTGCTACATCAGTTAGATGAAATCTTTCTCAGTATGCATTGGAGAGGGTTTTTATAAATTCGTCTATTTGTGTTTATGTGGTACATCTAAAAAGTAATAGACAAGATGCATTGAAGATGCTCTGATACCAATTAGTGATAAACTATAACTGTAGTAGTGCAGTTTTAATAGAATACGAATTGAAATCCCTACATATGTGTTATTTATGGAGTGATTGACCATGTTTATTTCAACACTTCAAAGTTGAAAGGTTATTCAACTAATTAAAAGCTTATAAAAAATTCAGATATGGCTCACAAGAGGTAAACAGTAAATACGTTAGAATTTTAGATAAGTGGAGTAAGACAATTATTTTCTATTTATGCCTTCAACAGATGGCGCCCAAAAATAAACTTAATTTTTTTTTTTTAACAATTATTTGACATGTTGTTAATTACAATTTTTTATAATTTTGTAAACGATTTGATTTGTTTTCAAACATTTTTAACTATCAAAAATTAAACCGAATTATTTCTAAATGATTTAAACTGAAATATTGATGATCGTCGTGGAATCAAACCAATGGTTTCAAAACTACGATTAGATTCGTTTTGACAGGTTGGCGATTTTTTGTTTAGTCGACTCTAACTCAACTTACGAAATGTTTCATTTTAGTCCGAATTTGTTGTGTTCCAAGTTAATAACTCAAGCTTCATTTTTATTCAGTTGAAGCACAAGTAAACAACGGAAATAATGATGTATTATGAAAGATATATTAATGTACCATTTTTTATCGTCGTATTAAATAATTCATATTATTTAACAAGTCGGTGTTTTTTTTTTCTTTTTAACTCAACTTATACAGTTGATTGGAGAAATTGTATTGTAGCAATTTTGTATTAATAAAATAGTTATTTATAAGTAGAGTTATATTGTTAAATAATCACAAACGATATTAGGTTGTTTTTTTTTCAATGAAGTAGGTAAACATTTTTTCTCTAAATTTTAATCAAATATTTTTTAATATTTAAATTATTAGGAAATTTAAGCATTAATATATTTAATTAATATATATATTGTTTTTTTATAAATTAAACCACTTTAGGTGGCTTGATTTGTTAACAACAAAAATAAAACAAAATACAATTTTGGGAGGAGGCTCGGCCTGAGCTTTAGCTAATATGCAATAAAAGCAAACTGATTTTGTCCGGAGATGGGGACTACAATGTAAAATATAAAAGTTAAAGAACTATACTTCATACATCTTAGTCATACCACTCGTCATCATACGCTGATTGTAGTATCTCGTTGACTTTTGGTTACTTTCGTACTCGCTACTTGAAGAAAAATGTGTGAATTTATTATTATACCCCAAGATCAAAAAAAGTCCATATCTTTTTCACGATCTTCGTAAATGTATTATAAAGCATCCCCTAGATACTATGCTTGCTCTCAAATAGCCTCTTTATTAAGACTACACAGAAATCCCATATTTTCAATTAATTGTCGGCTTGATTTTTGTACTAGATTTTTGTGTCTTTTCATTCTTCCTTTGCCCTTGATTAAGTGACCACGCATCATTCTCGAACGATGACTTATGTGAACCACTTATGTTGCTTTTTACTAAATCGTCCGTGACAATCCTCATTTGGAAACTCACTTTAATCCGATGACTATTGAAATGATTAATAAGACCTTGTTTCATGTATAGTTCATCCAATTTGCAAATGGTTCAATTGATACTCATCTTTTTTTTTTCTCCCATAATGTCGTCTTCCATAACCAAATTGAGCTGCTCTTGTATATAAATGAAATTTTGTTACTAAAGATGTTTGATACAAAACTTTTATATGTCCAAAGTTTAATATTGAAATAGTTTAATATGTTCATTAACTTTGTTTATATCAACAAACAATTAAAAATACCTAGACCTTTAAGAACATGGAATGGAATGTATTTCTTTAGACAATACTTAAATCCTTGCTACAATATAAGTGTGAATGGAGAATTTACTATTCACCACTTCGTACAAAACAATGCCGTTTCGGCTTTTTTTTTTTTTTTGGTTCACGCCATTTTTCTCAGCTCACCCAATTCTTCAATTCAAAATTAAAACCCTAACCATGTTTTCCCTTCTCCTCCACCATCACAAATCTCCTAAGCTCACAAACGCCGTCACCGCCGCTGCCCAAGCCCACCACCAATGTTGTCGCCTAATTTCTTTCCAAAACAAAGAGATTACCTGAAACCACATTCCTTATTCCCACGACAAAAATCTACCCAAACCACTCTTCTAATTCTCACTACATCAAATATGAAATGCAAAAATCTAGCCACGCTCCAAAATGTAGCCGTTGTATCAATCAAATCCTATAGATGCTCTGTCCCTCCCCTCTCCTATGTTGTCAATTTCTGTCTCGCTGGCTAGGGTTCCAATTCGAGGTAATCTCACTCTTTTCATACGTTGATATAGTCCATCAATTTGATTTGGTGTATTATCATCTCTTAACTTCTTGTTTAGAATCATGTTTTTGCTTTTGTCTTATCAAAAGAACGGCCATGGAACTCTACAAAAACAGCCTATGGAAGAAGAGAAGGCTAGGATAGTATGGAACATACTGTTCACAACCAAAACGATAATTTTTTTTAATCAATTAATAATAATTTTAGCTCATGTTCACTCTATAGTTTCCTATTTTTGTGCGTGAATCAAATTTCTAAAAACTCGCACTGTAATTGCACATACACATATGGGTGCGGAATTCTTCCAGTTATATTGGAGTGTTTGTTTGTGTGTTTTTCTTTTTTTTTTTTTTTTTTTTTTTTGAATCTTAATTTGTGATTGGAACTTGTTATCACCTAGATTTAACAGAGATCCATGTCAAAAACAGGGCCCCGCGAAGGCCTTTATGGCCTTCGCCCCCATCACAACCGCGACCCATGCCTTTCGCTTCATACTTTTCCAAGCAATCTTATATTTTAAGACAGTTAAGGGGATATTCTAAGAAAGATTATATTTGATTGTGTTTAATTTTCATACGAACTATCACAAGGAAACCCAATCTCAATCTCCTATTAATTGGCAACGCAATATTACAAATTAACTCGAATAAGGACGAAAATCTAAAAGATTGCGTTCACACGCAATTAACCATTATTCCATAAAGAATGAGAATCTCATCAGATATTCAATTAATTGCCTACCTAAATCAATTATAACTCTTACCCTATAAATATAAGATCGCTGGTCATTTTTAAGGTACACATTATTCTCTATCCTTAAACTCTGCTCAAATCTCTGATTACTTGTCTCTCCCACACTCAAATACTCTCTCCATATATTTTTGTACCGGCAGTTAACTTGATCGTCAAAGTACCAACGATCGTCGATCTCTTTTTTTCCTGTGATCTTGATGCCTAACGGTTGTCCAAGTGTGCAAGTAACATATAGGCTGATAGAGGATTGATTGGAGATCTATTCACACGTGGATGTTACAGATTTTGAGGTCAACATAATTTAATTTGGATTCAATTGATGCGATTATTATTGAGAAAAACAATTTTCAATGATATTGCAATTCTGTTTCATGATGTAATTGTGAGGATAAGATCTTCAAAATAGGTGACTATTCTCTGCTCTTATAATTTTGATATTATATTTCTTTTTTCTAATCAATTTTTATTGAGTTTTTGAGTTTTGATATTTGTATGTGTTATTATGAGTGTTTCGTGTACGCGTGTGTGTGTGTGTGAGAGGTGGAATAATTACTAGCTTTTGACGATGGTTTTGCTAAAGATGATGATGATGATGACGATGACTGGTCTGTGGGCAATACTAGTTAGTATTTATTGTCTTCAATTAGAGTTTTTATACTGGACAATTCTGTAAAATATGAGAGAAAATATATGTGGAGAAATTATTCTCTCTGTATATTGATGTAATGTAAATAATGAATGGGGTACAAGATATATATATATATATATACTAATGGATGACTAATAGAAATCTAATAAGAAAAAGAATATATGAAAAAGAGTTCTACCTAGAATAGGAATATTACATGTATGGTATCCTACTACATGGTATTCTACTGTAAATAGAATTCTAATACTTACCGTCAAGTTGGAGCATGTATGTCAAAAGTGCCCAACTTGTGAGTGAAATTGTGAAATGCCTCCTTGTCCAATGCTTTAGTAAATAAATCTGCAATCTGATTGTTGCTTGGAACATAGGCAATCTTGATCTCTCCCTTATCAATTCGTTCACGAACAATATAACAATCTATTTCAATGTGTTTTGTTCTTTCATGATATATTAGATTAGCAGCAATATGCATTGCTGTTTGATTATCACAATATAATATTGCTGCTTGTGGGTGATCTACACATAAATCTGTCAGTAATTGTCTCAACCATATAAGCTCACATGTAATGGAAGCTATTGCCCTATACTCAGCTTCTGCTGAAGATTTGGACACAGTCGTTTGTTTCTTGCTTTTTCATGATATAAGTGCCTTTTCCAAGAACACACAATATCCTGTAACTGACCGTCGTGTAGTAATATCTCCGGGCCAATCTGCATCACAAAATTCTGCTAGCTGCAATTTTCCACTTGATGGGAAATATAATCCTCGTCCTGGTGCGCCTTTCAAGTATCGGAGTAATCGGTGAACTGCATCAAGATGGGGTTGTCTAGGTGTCTGCATAAATTGACTGAGTGTATTGACTGAATATGAGATTTCTGGTCTGGTAATGGTGAGATAAATGAGCTTTCCTACCAACTGTCGATAGTATGTGAGATCTTTCAATAACTTTCCATCAGTCAAATTAAATTTCAATGACTGCTCCATGGGAAATGCTGCAGGTTTTGATCCAAGTAATCCGGCTTCTTGAAGAATGTCAAGAGTATACTTCCTTTGGTTTATTGAAATCTCCAATCTTGAGCGAGCAATTTCTATTCCAAGAAAGTATTTTAATGTACCAAGGTCCTTCAACTTGAATTGGGATGCAATGAATGTTTTTGTAGTACAGATTACTTCTCTATTGTTTCCTGTGACAATCATATCATCCACATATAACAGAACTGCCGTAAATGAATTACCATTGACCTTTGTAAAGAGTGAGTAATCTGCATGTGACTGTTTGAACCCAAACTGAATAATAGCATATACAAATTTTTGAAACCAAGAACGAGATGTCTGTTTCAATCCATATAAAGATTTATGAAGTCGACATACAACTGGTGTCTCCCCCTGTCGACGAAATCCAGAAGAGTGAGTCATATAGACTTTTTCATCAAGATCACCATAAAGAAAGGCATTGTGTACATCCATCTGATGAAGCGTCCAATCACGAATAGATGCGATAGCAAGCAAGCATCTGACTGTAGTTAACTTTGCAATTGGAGCGAAAGTTTCATTATAATCAATCCCTTCTCGTTGTGTAAACCCATTTGCCACTAACCGTGCTTTGTAACGTTCAACTGTATCGTCAGAATGAAATTTAATTTTGAACACCCACTTACAACCAATAGGATGAGAACTTGGAGGAAGTGGTACAAGTGACCAAGTATTGTTTTCTTCCAAGGCACGAATTTTATCATTCATAGCAGCGACCCATTTGGGATCCTGACATGCTGCCTCATATGTAGCTGGCTCAATGATATGAGAAATATTATATGTAAAAGCATGATGAATAGAAAAAAGGTTACTATATGATACATACCTTGATATAGGATGTCGAGTGCTGAATTTGACTAGAAGAGACCCGGCTTGAGTAGGTAGAGTATGATTGATAAAATAATCTTTCAGGTGAAATGGGGTTTGAATTGATCTTGTGGATTGTCGAAGTTGGTCATCTGGAGGGTGAGAAGAGGTAGGTGGATTAAAGGTGGTTGGATACTGCTCAACAGGTCGACCGATAGGTGAAGACGATCGACGGTTTAAGCTCTCTGTTGAACCGAAAGAGAGAATCGGTCGACCGGTGGATCAACCGGCTGGACTCTCTGTTGAAACGGATGAGTGAACCGGTCGACCGGTTGGTCCGGATGATGGTTCGGGATTTTCAGGCAAGTTATCCTTTTCTACAACGTGTTGGTCCTCAGGGTTTGTAAAATGTGGTGTTTCAACATCTAGAGGCATAGATTGTGGCAATGGGATGGAGTTGGTTTCATCATGTTGTTGGGAAGTGTATGGAAATATATTTTCATGGAACACGACGTCTCAGGATGCTACTAGCTTTTTGTCGGTTAGGTCATATAAGGTGTATGCTTTTTGTCTTGAGGAATATCCAAGAAACACACATCGTTTGGCTCGTGTATCAAATTTATGGCTGGGTTTGAGGTTGGTGGCAAAACATAGGCAACCATAGACACGTAAATGAGAATAAGGCGGTGGTTTCTTGTGTAATCTTTCGTATGGTATTTTGTGTGAGAGCAATGGCGAAGGTATCCGGTTGATGAGGTAACAAGCTGTTTTAATATGTTCCCCCCAAAATTTTAATGGAAGATTGGCTTGAAATCTAATGGCACGAGCCACATTAAGGAGGCGTCGGTGTTTTCTCTCGACCACTCCATTTTGTTGAGGGGTATAAGGGCATGATCTATGGAAAATTATAACATTTTCATCTAAGAATATTTGCAAGGATAAGAACTCTTGGCCATTGTCAGACCTCAGGATTTTTATAGTCAGGTTGTGTTGAGTTTTAACTCAAGCAAAGAAATTTTTAATTATGCTTTGAGTTTCAGATTTGTGACGCATGAGGTGTACCCAAGTATAACGAGAAAAGTCATCAACAATCGTTAGGAAATATCTAGTACCAGAATAAGAATAAATCCTATGAGGTCCCCAAATATCACAATGAATCAAATCAAAAGATTTATTGCTAGAAATTTGACTAACTTTAAAAGGGAGTCTAGATTGTTTTGCTAAATGACAAACATCACAAATATCTTGAGAATCAAAACTAATATCTAAAGTACTTTGTGCTAAGAATTGAAGAGGCGAAGCTGAATGGTGTCCAAGACGTCTATGCCATAAGTTGGTTGATCCACTGGTAGTGTGATGTATTTGTGGTTTTTGTGAAAGGTAATATAGGCCGTTACTCTGCCTTCCTAAGCCAATCGTCTTCTTCGTCGTCAAATCCTTCATGACACAAAAATCAGGGAAAATGTCACATAGCAACCTAACCCTTGAGTAAGTTTACTAATAGATAATAGATTAACTTTGAAATTGGGAACATAAAGCACATCATCAACAGTCATATTATTTTCAAATTTAACTGCACCAATAGATTTAATAGGAGCATGACCCCCATTCGGTAGTTGCACAGTTTTGTGTTTTGGCATGAATTTATTCTCAAGAATCCCATCTTTCGTCACATGGTCAGTGGCCCCGCTATCAATAATCCATGAATTACTCAAAGGGGTAGTAGAGAGATTGATATCTGAGGTGTTAACATAAGACTTGTCATTACCCGACTTGCTGTTTAGAAGTGTCATGATCTGTTCATATTCCTTGGTTGTGAGCTTTTTGCCTTCCTTTGGGTCAAGTGTAGAAGTGGTAGTAGTGTTTGTGAAGCATTTATTTCGTGGCTTCACGTCTTTCCCATGAAACTTGTGCCCGGGAGGGAAGCCATGGATGAAATAGCAGGTATCAATGATGTGGCCAATCATCCCACAGTGGGTGCATCGTTTCTGGCCAGTTTCTGTCGAAGCGGTCGATCGATCGGATGAAACGGTCGACCGGTTCGACCGATTGTTATCTTTCATGTTCGACCCCCAATTGCTCGACTTCTCCCAATTGATTGAATGTTGCCCTTCACGATCTGTTGTAACCTCAACTTGCCTTTCATGTTGCATTAAAATAGCGTGGACTTTTCTGGTATCTAGAAAGGGGCTCATCATTAGTATGTTTCCACGAACTGTAGAATAAGAATCATTCAACCCCATTAGAAATTGCATGACTTTATCCTTCTCATTCCTTTCAACCAGTGCTTTAAGATTTCCACAAGTGCATCCAATTGGATTATGATAAGAACCCAATTCATCCCATAGTCCCTTTAATTTGGTATAATAGGCTGACACCGATTGATTTCCTTGTCCATGCTCAGCAATTTCTTGGCAAATCTGATATATTCGCGCATCATTGCCTTGAGAAAATCGATCTCGTAGGTCGTTCCATACCTCTGTTGCAGATTTGGAGTATATGATACTTTCAGCAATATCTGGATGTACCGAATTAAGTATCTAGGACAGCACCATGTGATTACTTCGATCCCATATGGAATACTTCTTATCTTCTGCTTCTGGTGTTTCGATCCTTCCATCAATGAAGCCAATCTTATTCTTGGCAATTAGAGCAATTCTCATAGATCTACTCCATTGTCCATAATTGTTTCCATCAAGTGGTTTAGAAACGAGGATTAAGCCGGGATGATCGGATTGCTGTAAAGCCATGAGATCTGTTGGGCAATCGTCGCTTCTATGGTGTTTGTACCAGACATCGTTGCTCAGAATCGTCGCTCTGATACCATGTAAAATATGAGAGAAAATATATGTGGAGAAATTATTCTCTCTGTATATTGATGTAATGTAAATAATGAATGGGGTACTAAATATATATATACTAATGGATGACTAATAGAAACCTAATAAGAAAAGGAATAAAAGAAAAAGAGTTCTACCTAGAATAGGAATATTACATGTATGGTATCCTACTACATGGTATTCTACTGTAAATAGAATTCTAATAAATTCACTGTAAATATGTGTCTTTGATTTGATAGTTATGTTTATGAACTAAGCAGCACAAACATTTTTCTGATGTTTGGGAAGCTTTTAGTTGACATGTATGTTTTCTCTTTCTTAGATTTTTAATTACCTGGACTATTCATGGCGTATTTTTCTTTTGCCAGATGAAGTATATAATTTTCTAGACGTTAGATTTTAAATAATATGATTGCTATTGTAGAGGATTATGGATAAAGAGATGTTGTGAAAATAATGTGATTGCAAATGTACAATATCGCAAACAAGTAATAGAGTGGACCTATTGAGTACGGATTATCGTTTCCACGAATACTATCTTATTTAGATACTAGTTAAATTAATCTTAATGCTAATTTATTTAAAACAATTTGAATTGAGTTGATTTGAAATATTTAAATTAGAACTATCAATTTAAGAAAATACTATAATAACTAATATCAAGAATTAATAAAAATATGGTTATTGAAGAGTTTGGACAAACGAATTCATCATGTTGTCATCTTTAATTTCTACTCTCAAGATTTATTCCTAAAATTGTATTCGATCGAATTCATGAATTTAACCTAATTTACATCTCTCGAGTTCAAATTAGTCATATCTAATTAAGTCAACTTAGGCAGTCAGAATGATCCTTAATTAGATGCATTAAATCGCATAAGAATTCAATTCAGACCACAGCAATAATAAAAGCGTATTTCTACCTTTTTATCCAATTTCTGGATTTTACTACGTAGTTTAGATTAATAATTTACTTCTCAATTCATTACAATCCACAACATCAATGAAATAATGGTCAATTATTCAAAGTATTACGAAAAGAAGTAAAATCAAATACTTGAACAATTTATAAATCAAAACTTGAGATTCGAAAATAAAGAACTAAACTTAGGCTACATCGTTCATCCAAATTTTAAATCTAACTACTCATGATTCGGGAGAAAGAAAGCGTTAAAAGATTTGAATAAATAACCAGATTTTGAATGAAAAAGGAAAAGGAAAAGATGTTGAATATCTTGTACCAAGATATCTTGATCTCCACGTTCTAATCTTCTTGATATTGGTCGTTCTTCGTTTTCTTTGTCGTTCTTATCTCCGTCTTCTCTTGTATTCTCCAAAGAATTAACCACCTTTCTTTTGACCCAGGTCAAGTCTTTATATATTGTTTTGCTAATTTTGAAACTCATGTACGTGAAAAGATGAAAAATGCCTTGACTAAAGTTAAAAATAAGCCAAAAACAGTCCAGACGCATCTGCCGTGTATTGCCGCAGTCAACTGCGATTTGCAAACGACGATTTGACCTCGGCAAACTGTATAAAAATTACAAAATTTGGTTCCAATCACCAAATTGCACACTTTGTCCTCCAAGGTTCAACATATATATGGTTTAGTCATTTTTCATAATTTGTCTTTTTGTCCTTTTGTCCTATGTAGTTTTTTTATTTGCATTCCAAGTCTTTCAATTTTGGATTTTGTCTTCTTTAGTCATCTAATTTCTTCTTTCATTTCAATTTAGTCCTCTTTATTTGCAATCCAAGTCCTTCAACTTTTAAATATTTTCAAGTTGGTCCCCATATCCAAGTCCTCGTACGCCTTCAGTCATTTTTCGCCTATTTTACTTTGTTTTTCTTCAATTCTATTCGAACTCGAATTTTGACGTAAAACAATTAAATCAACACATAATTAAATAGAAAATCACATAAAAGTATTCACAATCGTCCGCTTTTGATGGTTCAGATAAATGTAAAACCACACTTATCAAGAGACTCTTGATTTAAAATTATTGCAGTATGGCTGGTTAAATTCAATTTGCTAATGTCCATAATTAAAGCTCACATTTAAAGTTCTTTTGAAATGGGGACTTTCTATTTCAGGTTGCTCTTTATATCATAAAGAATGATTTTGCCCATGATTTTTTCCCCATAATCTTTGTACCGGATTTACCCATTTTCTTCGTATAGCTCTCATAGAACATTCTTTATTTAAGTGATAAAAATTTATAACTTGTATAGATTTTAGCACCATAAACATAATATATTTTCTTCGGACGCCCGATGAAGGCCAGCAAGCATCATCTGTAGTTTTGCAATCAACTTTGCTAGACTAGAAAGTTTCAAATGCTCATATCCTTAATATAATTCTCTTATTTACTTTTTATTTTATCATTTATATATTTGTTTAACTTTTTTGGCTAAGTTGTTAGATAAATGTCGCCAGGATTTGAGTACATTAGTGCTATTGATTTGAGAGTTTGTGAATAATATTGAAAATGTCAAAGAACACGTTTGGTATCTGCATGACTCCACCGTGTATGTGTCCCAAAATTTAAGGTTTTTTATTGTTCTCTCCACTTGATGCATGCGTTTATAAGATGTAATAGTTAGATAACCAATTGCGTTAAGAATAGGGCTAACATGCTCAGATATCAACACTATTTAGACAAATGACTCAATTTAAGAGAGAAGATGTGGGGGGATATGACTCATTTTCACAATACATTATCTCGAAAATTGATAACACTTGTGCTTATTCTTGTTTCGCAGCATGATTGATCTCCAGTGGCAAAATATAATGTTATTGTAATGAATTGCGTGGAAAAGAGTATATTTTGGTTGTCTATTATAATATATACACATAATACAATTTTGTTATCACATAGTCTAATTGGAGGATGATCTGCTAGATCTGTCCGAGTGAAAGTCGAAAAGTTTTGGGATTTCCCACCTAAAGAAAATGTCAAATAACTTTCTGCCTCTTGATGTTTAGAAGCTAAGCAATAATAATCAAATTCCCTAGTGGAGAGTGCTTGTTCGATTGTATTTATTTGCCCCAATTGTTTGGTTTGTTCAATTTTCTTATGCATATTTATTTTACAAGTTTGTATTTCTATCCATAATTTCCAATACTCGGGTGCAGATCATTGGCAAGCAAGCTTCTGGTGACAATATTTCCATTTAATCCGCCCTTTGTTCCTTCGTATTTTGCATCATCCAGAAATTTCACCACCTTTTCTGAAGTGGAGAAAAAAGGGATATAAAATTTGGAATCCAAGAGTTTTCTTTATACACTTATAATTGTAGTTTGTTTTATAATAAAATTAAATCTTTTTTACTTTATTTTTTTTTTACTCAACATGTCAAATTATTGAACTCATTGTATGCAATGGTAATATTTTTTACATTATACAAAACGGCCACAACACGTACATCACACGTACTTCTACTAGTATATGAAAATATCCATATTAAATACTTCGTGGCATTTTTAACAATTAGGTCTCTAACTTATTTTCTTTAAAGGCCAGCCTTCTAAATATGTAGCATTGTTAGTTTTTCTAATGGAGAGTTTAGTCCTCTTAAATATTAAAAATTAGAAAAGCCTACGTAAGTTTATATTTTTATTTTTTTGAGAGACAAAAAGGGAATATATAACCACTCACCCCGTCCTAACTCATCTAGACCACCACCACCACCACCACCACCACCACCTCCTCCACCTCTACCTCTCACCTCCCACCACCCAGCAACCTCATGAGCCCTCCAACCCTCCTTTGGTTTGCCATCTAGGCATCTCCTTCAAAAACACTGTAAAAAATAAGAAAGTTATTTAAATAATAATTTGTTACAATTAAAATTGATGATATAAATAATGACAGTTGTTGGATGTTATTTAGCTATGGTGGCACGCCCGCTTCAACGACTCGCCTGCCTCACCGGCTTGTCCACTTCGTGGGTTTCATGAGCACGCTTCTGACAGATAAACTGTAATAACCCAACTATCATCATATTAGCCAGGCAGACGATCCATGGAATGACAGTTACCACCAGTTATCGGGAATACGAAACATCCCTCATTAACTCATAATAATGAGGGAGATGAAAGGACACCCGTTATCAAACGAATAAGATGAAAGGATACCCTTATCAAATGAGGGAGATGAAGGGACACCCATCATCAATAACTGCAGGTCATCCCTATAAATAGAGGCCAACCCCCTAGGTAAAAACAGAACATACAACTCTTATACACTCTATATTGCTATTTAGCACAAATACTTTAATCATATATTGATTATCACACCAGAGTGGATACGGGGGATAAAAGCCCCGCCACCTTTTGCAGGTCTCCACCACTGTCGCCGTCATGCTCAGAGGAGAAGAAAAATCATTTATCATCAATTGGCGCCGTCTGTGGGAAACCGTACAAAAAGTTATGGCTCGAACCAGAAGAGCTAGGAATGTAACCGCTCCACCAGCCCCTGTCGAGGATGTAGGCACCGAGTCCAACGCCGCCACTAATCACCCACCACAAGAATTTGCCTCTGCCAATCAATTCACGGCACTGCAAGCTCAGGTGGCGGCCTTAATGGTTATACTCCAAGATCGGAACGCTGCGGTTTCTCAGTTACCATAGGGTCCTAACCCTCTGCCGGTAGGATTTTCACTATCAGGGGATTTTCACTATCAGGGGCTCGGCCCCAGGGTCCTAGCCATCCACCGATAGGGCCCTCACCGCTAGAAGCTCCTCCCCAAACTTCTAACTTTCCAACAATGGAAACACCGCCAACGGCAGTTCCACTGCAGGCTCCAGTTTCTTTAGCTCCACCTTTCGCAAACCACTTCCATTCATTGACATCTGGCCCAAATCTATTTGGGGGGCAACTGTCATGGATGCCCACGCCTACGCTGGTTGAGACACCAGTGTTAAGCCTGGAACAGATATTAGAAGAAATGATGGGTCGCCAAATAGTTGAGGCTATGTCCAATAAAAGTAGTAGGCAACAATCCATGGTATTGGAAGAAGACCAATTTTCCCTAGAAGTGATGGCAGCCCTTGCCACGAGACTTCAAACAGTCAAAGATGGAGAAGTACGACGAATCTTCTGATCCTGTCGATCACCTCAGGTCTTTTGTTGACTTGATGAGGTTACAAGCCACCCCGATACAATTATGTACAGGGCTTTTCTACCAACACTTAGGCGCGAGGCCAGAGACTGGGTAGCCACTCTTCTCCCAAAATCGATCCGTACATTTGATGATTTTTCCAAGAGTTTGCTACCTAGTTTGCCAGCAGCAAACGTGTTAAAAAAACTGTCATCAGTCTGATGCAATTGACACAAGACAAGGACGAACTGCTAAAAGATTTTATTGCCTGGTTCAATAGAACAACGCTGGGAATCAAAGATCTGCAGATGTCTGCTGTAGTCACTGCCATGATGAGTGGAACTAGAAGTCGTCCTTTCATGATGTCACTCTCAAAAACCCGCCGAATATGATGCATGAGTTACTCAATAGAGGAGATAAGTATGTGGACGTTGAAGAAGCCTATCTCATTACTAAAAGTATGAAAGATCGAAATGAACATGAGTCTAACAAAAGGAAGATTCAGGACAAGCCCGAACCTCGAAATAATAGAGGCAAGCTCACCCAAGACGAGGCAACATCGCCCAAGCCGAGGCAAGTCAACCAGGCAAGCTCACCCAGAGAGCTGAGATTAAAAAAAAAAAAAATTCCAAAGCGAGCTCACCTCTAGTCGGGCGACCTCACACGAAAAAAAAAATTTAGACTAGCTCACTCCAGGCGGGTGACCTCGGCAAACACCAAAAAAAAAAAAAAATTCAAGATGACAGCTGCTACTGTAACAAGACCAGCTGCTACTGTCTGAAAAACAAGACCAGCTTCTATTGTCTGAAAAATAAGGCCAGCTGCCCAAAAATAATGACAGCTGCTACTGTAACAAGACCAGCTGCCACTGTCTGAAAAACAAGACCAGCTGCCACTATCTGAGAAACAAGGCCAGCTGCCCAAAACTAATGACAGCTGCTACTGTTTGAAAAACAAGACCAGCTGCCATTATCTGAAAAATAAAGCCAGATACCCAAAAACAATAACAGTTGCTACTGTCTGAGAAATAAGGCCAGCTGCTACTGTCTAAAAAATCAAAGCGATGAGCCTTTGATTAAAAATCAAGGCAATGAGCCTCTGTCCGAAAAACAAGGCGATGAGCCTCTATCAGAAAAACAAGGCGATAAGCCTCTGTCAAGAAAACAAGGCGATGAGTCTATGTTTAAAAATCAAGGCGATGGGCCTCTGTAACAAAAAACAAAAAAAAACAAACAAACAAAGTGATGAGCATATGTTTAAAAATCAAGGCGATGAGCCTCTGTATGAAAAAGTTAGAGAAAAGCAGGTGCAGTAGATTATTTCTACTTCCCATTGACAACAGTATATGAAAAGTAGTCTATGGGAAGTAGAGGAGCTTATGATGATATAAATAATGACAGTTGTTGTATGTTATTTAGCTATGGTGGCACGCCCGCCTCAACGACTCGCCTGCCTCACTGGCTTGCCCACCTCGTAGGTTTGATGAGCACGCTTCTGACAGATAAACTGTAATAAACCCAACTATCATCAGATTAGTTAGGCAGACGACCCATAGAATGACAGTTATCACCAGTTATCGGGAATACGAAACATCCCTCATTAACTCATAATAATGAAGGAGATGAAAGGACACCCGTTATCAAATGAGTAAGATGAAAGGATACCCTTATCAAATGAAGGAGATGAAGTGACACCTATCATCAATAAATGTAGGCCATCCCTATAAATAGATGTCAACCCCTTAGATAAAAACAGAACACACAACTCTTATACACTCTATATTGCTATTTAGCATAAATAATTTAATCATATACTGATTATTATACCAAAGTGGATACGGGGGATAAAAGCCCCGCCACCTTTTACAAGTCTCCACCACTGTCGCCGTCATGCTCAAAAGAGAAGAAAAATCATTTATCATCAAAAATAAATAATTTTTACTTACATTATAAGCACAACGTACGATGTTTGGAATCAAGTTTACTTGTAAGTGTTGGATGCATTATCTTTCATGTACATAACGTGGTGAAAAAATATTGACATTTTCCCTTATTTTCTCTAATTGAAAAGCAAGAATTTTCCTTAATAACCACCAAATAAAATTTTATAATAAGTTGTTTGAAAATATCCATTAATAATATTTTATACTAATAATTGATCATCTTTCTTGAATAAGTTCCAGATATTTTAGTCCGCCAAAGTGAATTTATCATTTTTATTTGGTTTTTAAGGAAATACGAAAAAAAAAAAAAAACAAAACAAACATTTGTTCAATAATTGGTTTTAAGAAAATATTTATTATAAAGTGGTGCTGATTTTTCTGGTTATGTTTATATTTGTATTAAATCTCATTATAAATATGATTTTTTAAGACTATTTTAAATGTATTACAGTTGACTATTTTAACGTAGGATTTGTTATTAACAAAGTTTAACCGTTTCGTCTTCTCAACCTCCTCTTCATAGCTTCCTCAAAATAAAAAAGAACAACCCCAACGGTGATTTCATTACTTCTACTAAGCAGTTTGACTTTGATCAATCTACGTAAACCTCAAACATAACAACAATCATGATGAAATCTTGAACTTAAGTAATGACAAAAGGGAGATAATTGAAATTATACCCTCCAATTGAAAGGTCTAAAACACCACGAAATCCATAGCCAAATCTTCGCTAATTAAAATCACAATGAATTGCTAATAAAATAAAATAAAAAACTATAAAAACAAAAAATTATACAAAAATTCCGTGTCCCATGATTGGGATCAATTTCTTGCTTTCCGAATTGCACGATGAAGATTGATTTTCAGCCTTGACAATCGTGAGAAGTTGGGTCTCGGCTTTGATAATGGCAAAAAGTTGATCGAACTTCTTGGGAGACATATTAGGCAGTGCTATGGGCTCCAAAGGATTAAATTGTTCTTCATAATGATCGAGCACAGTCTTTAAAGTTGGAGAATTTGAAGCTGGTACTAAATATTTCTTGCGCTCTTCTCCCACATAAATTGGGAAGAATCCACACCGAACACTACCCTTCTTGCATTTCTTGCCACCATTAATATCATCAATCAATAACTCGTACTTATTTTTCTCACTTTTGAAACTTAGTTTCTTCACCAACTCACCAAATTTTTCGAAAAGAATTGTCATGTTCTTTAATTCTCACAGCACTTTAATTCTACCTGATTGATGTAAATTGAGGAGAAAAAGAATGTGTATTGTGGGTTTTTGGATTCGGAGAGCAAAGTGAAAATTACAAGGGATGATCAGATATATTTATAGGAGCAACAAGGCATAGATTAGATAGGATTCCTATTTTTTACGTCAAATAGGATTCCTATTTCTACAGTGAAAGAAAGATGGTCAACAGATAAACTTATAGAGATATTTCAATTTAGTTCAATATAAATATTTTGTTATCCGAGTTAGTATTTGAATTTTTATTTCTATTTCAATTTAAACACTGTCATCAGTAGCAGAAGCGATAATGCGCTGGGATAATATATATGGGTAAAAACTTGAATGGTCTATGTAGAGGTGTCAAGACGGGCGGGTCGACCAAATCGGCATCTGCCCACCCGCCTCGACCCGGAACCGCGGGCCGGCCCGTGAACCCGCGGGCTGTTCACGGGCCGAGAAGGCCAACCCGCGGGCCGACCCGTGAACCGCTTTGATTTTTTTAAAAAAAAAATGGGCAGAAAATTCAAACTTTCATATTTGAAATGATATTTAAAAAAAAAATAAAAAAACAAATGGCAGAGAGCCGTTTAAAGTGAAAGATGTGACAGATGCATTCACGTTTTAGTCTTTAAATATATAAATAAAAAATAGAAATTGAATTAAAAAAATTAACAAATGTGAATTTATCATTGTTATTTATTTTTTATTTAGTAATTTAACACATTTTTTGTTATATATGTAAATATTTTTTTTTGAATTACAATAAGTAACTAAATTTTTATAGTAATTTCAAAAAAAATTAATTTTTTATTCATACAAGCCGAATCGGATCGAACTGCGGCCCATATGGGCTCGACCCGTATGGGCCAATGGGTGGGCCGGGCTTTTGAAAAAATTTCGTGGGCTGGGCCGACTCGGCCCGCAACCCGCAGTGGCACGGACTTTTTCGAACGCGGGCCGTTACCGGGCCTCATCGAAGGCGGGCCCGGGATTGACACCACTAGGTCTATGCACTATAAACTTTCAAATTTTTCTCTCTTTTTTCCTTTTTTTTGTTTTTTTTTTTCGTTGTTTTTGATTTAGTAGACCTAGTATTTCCATGAATTGCAATGGCTTATTTATCTCATCATGCAAAAAAAAAAAAAAAAACATTGTTATCCGATGGGAGCCAATCCCCATCTTAATTTTTACGAACTTTCAAAAATGATGAGTGGACAGACATAATTAATTATATTAATTATATGAAGTTTAATTCCGTTCAACTTAGCATCCACCTCAACCAAAAAACAGAAATAAAAATTATACAACAAAGGGAAAAAAAATTAAAAATCTTTATAACCTAAGAAAAAAAAAGTGCACCTACACCTAACCTTACTGTGGTTCCATTCATCACCTACTATGTCTTACGAAACCTTTTTACCGCCCTCGTAATTAATTTCGTTTAGTTGGACAAAATCCGCCCTTCTATTTTTTTGTTTAGATAAATGTTGAGTTGGAAAAAATACTAAGTTAGTAATTCTGTTAGCCAACTCATTATTTTCATTAGTTGAAATGACATAAACAATCGAATGAACTAACGAGTTCATATTGTTAAGTTGAAGGACTAAACATATACATTGTTAAAGTTAAGGAATCTTTACGTGCAAAGTATATAATCCAGGGACCAATCATGTTTTTAGATGCTGAGTTGGACGAAATTAACGGCCATGTAAGAAGTTTTGTCTGCCAACTCATCATTTTCGTTAGTTGAAATGTCGGAGACCGACAAATGGATTAACGAAATTTACAATATTTAGTTGAATGACTAACAAATGACGATTTAAAGTTTAAAGACTTGATTTGTACAAAGTATAATGTACGAAAACCATTCAGATTTTATACCCATTTGAAAATAGGCAACAAATCATCCAAATCGAATTGTGTTGAACTAAGTTGAATGAGTAAATTTATATCTAAACCCTTGAACTAAGTTTAATGAGAGATTGTGTCTCTAAACTTGTTAAGATAGATGTTGAATTTGACAAAATACTATGTAAGTACTTCTGTTTGCCAACTCATTATTTTCATTAGTTGGAAAGACAGAGACAATCGAAGAGACTAACGAGATTCAAATTATTAAGTTGAAGGGCTAAGCATAGACATTGTAAAGTTAAGGAACCTATTTGCACGTAAAGTGTATAGTTTAGGACCAATTATATTTTTTAGACGCTGAGTTGGACAAAATTAACGTCCATGTAAGCAGTTTCGTCTGTCAACTCATCATTTTTGTTAATTCGAACGGCAGAGACAGACTAAGGGACTAACGGGGTTCAGGATGTTTAATTGAATGATAAAAAATATTGATTTAAAGTTTAAAAACTTGATTCGTACAAGGTATAAATTATGTAAACCATTCAGGTTCTTTTACTCATTTGAAAATAGACAACAAACCGTCCAAATTGAATCGTGTTGAAATAAGTTGAATTAGTAAATTTGTTTCTAAACCCTTGAACTAAGTTTAATGAGTAAATGTGTTTCTAAACTTGTTAAGATAGATGTTGAGTTAGACAAAATACCACGTAAGTAACTCTGTTTGTCAACTCATTATTTTCGTTAGTTGGAATGACAGAGACAATCGAAGGGACTAACAAAATTTATATTGTTAATTTGAAGGAATAAACATATAAATTGTTAAAGTTAAGGAACCTTTTTGCACGCAAAGTGTATAGTTTAAGACCAATTATGTTTTTTAGATGCTGAGTTGGACAAAATTAACGACCATATAAGCAGTTCTGTCTGTCAACTCATCATTTTTGTCTACTCGAACTGCAGAGATGGGCGAAGGGACTAACGAAGTTCACGATGTTTACTTGAATGATAACAAATGACGATTTAAATTTTAAAAACTTGATTCCTACAAGGTATAAAGTACGTAAACCATTCATGTTTTTACCCATTTGATAATAGGCAACAAACTGTCCAAATGGAATCGTGTTGAACCAAGTTGAATGAATAAATTTGTTTCTAAACCCTTGAACTAAGTTTAATAAGTAAATTCGTTTCTAAACTTGTTAAGATACTAGTTTTAAGCTCGTGCATTGCACATGTAGCAATTATAATATTGTAGAATTTAGGACAAATAAATGAATATTGTAGAATTTAGGACAAAATCCCACAAAAAGAAAAACAGTGATTATGATTGAGAACTTCATTTTAATTACAAGGAAGTTTCACCTTGATGCTACTTTTGCATACCATGTCGGAAGTTACGAACGAATGTTCATCAATATAGGTCAAGAATAACAAATTGTGTGCACTAAGCATTCTTACAACTTAGAAATAGAGAACCAACATACTATAATTAATCCACACTTAATATGAAATAGAGAAGATTATTGAATCCCATCTCCCAATGCAGTAACATGGATAGTGAGTTTTTCTTGAAACTTAATAGATCATAATAACTAAGAATTGTCTCCATTTTTCATGTATCTTCATCTGATTATGAATATGCTTATTTGGCAATGAAGAAGTGCAACATTTGTATGTAAAAAGTGAGGAGAGGGGTGGGGAAAATTGGAGTTTTATCTAAGTATTTCGTGGTTTTGGTAGGAGACAAGCAAATAGTTGCAGATACAATCTCCAAAGAATGATGTCATTAACCTATAAATTAATTTTAACCTTCAATATGTCCGAAATGAACTTAGATACTTAAACTATGTTGTATTATGTTGTCTGTTCAATATAAAATCAAAATGAATTAGGGTGCTAAACACATATATTTAGCAGTAAGATGTGATTAAATGATTTGGACTGCATTCTTGATTCTATTTTGAACTTCTTTGATCATTATAATGAGAGGGAATACACCATGACAAAAGGTTCAAGCATTATCACTAATTGTTGATTTTTTTCATAGAAAAAAAAAAATTAGAAATGGAAAAGCTCACCTTAAAATAAATAAATAAATAAAAATTGGTAAACAGTAACTTACTGTTCACGATTTTTTTTTTTTTTTTTTTTTGGGTATGTGAAATTTTTTATTTCCCTTGTCTTTTTATAATTTTTTTCACTTGACAATATTTTTTTCTTCAAATGGCACATTTATGATTAAGTAAAGCAAGAGTAATGTAGATTTGGGTATATACTGATTTGGTCTTATTGCCTGTTATTTACTTCTATGAACTTAAACGCTATAGAATGTTGCTAGTGACGGAGTAAAATTTATTCTATGCTTTTTCATATTTCCACAATAGCCAACTTTGTAATCTCTTTGAAAGTTCTGTTTTGATGCAATTGCTAAAGCATGGTCCATTTCTAGTAAGTATCCATTCTTTCATTTGAGCAAATTTGCTAATTCCAGTGGATCACTTAGCTTCACTATAGATGAGAGGGTGAAAACATCTCCATGTTGAATAGTAATTTCTTAGAGGAACTCGAAATTTATTTTTTTTCCAAGTAGCTACACAATTTATCATGACAAAAAAAAATTATTAAAAAAAATCATTTTGTCGAGTTACTCGACAAACTCCAATTGGAGTTTATCGAGTAACTCGACATCAATTTTTGACAAAATTTTTTTTATATTAGATTAATCATTTCAGCCGCAATATTTGACTTCTTCATCGTTTATTTTATTTTATATGACAAAATAGTGAGATTTGCTACATAAAAAGAAGAAGAAGAAGAAAAAAAAAAAAAAAGGAAGTACAAGTCAAAAAATACGGCTAAACATTCAAAAAAAAAAAAAAGTCAATAAAAGCTGATTTGTTAATAATTTAATGAAAATTTGTGGGACAAAAGTGTGAGATTATGACAAAATTAGAATAATAAAATACCAAAACTATGTCGTATTGGTTGAAAGGTGAACAGTAAACAGGTGATAGACACTTATATTATAATAAGGATATGTTGAGTTAGACAAAATACTACGTAAGTAATTCTATTTGTCAACTCGTTATTTCCATTAGTTAGAATGTCAGAGGCAATTAAAGGGACTAATGAGATTCGTATTGTTAATTTGAATGACGAAACATATACATTGTTAAAGTTAAGGACCTTTTGCGCGCAAAGTGTATAGTGCAAGGACTATTCTTGTTTTTAGATGCTAAATTAGACAAAATTAACTACCATGTAAGCAATTTTGTCAGTTAACTTATCATTTTCGTCAGTTAGAACGACGGAAATAGACGAAAGGATTAACAAAGTTCATGATATTTAGTTGATTGACTAACAATGGACAAATGTAAAGACTTGATTCGTACAAGATATAAAGCACGAAAACCATTCAGGTTTTATACTCGTTTGAATATAGGCAATGAGTAATTTTTTTTTCTAGATCGAGAAATTGACACAAATGGTTCCTAACCTTTGCACTCAGTGTGAAAATGGCCTCTAACGTTTGTTTTTTTTTTTTTTTTTTTTTTTTTGTATAAAAGTCTCTAACATATTTGTTTTGGAGCGCAATTAGTTCTTATTTGATTAAAAAAATAAAATTACCCTTTATTTAATTAGATTCCTAACATTTATAAAATGTGCAAATAGGTCCGGTACATTTATTAAATAATATTTAATTTAGCATATTAAATATATTACTATGTTTGTTTCAATTAAATTTTTATAATAGAAAAATATAAAATTATTGTGCTTTAAGTATATATAATTGCTATGTGATGTGAGAAACTTGAATAAAAATTAAGTTAAATAAATAACAAAATGTTATATACAATTTTATGACATTAAATCAATCATATTATATTTTTAAAAAAAAATTAAAGAACTAATAAAAATTAATTTACACATTACGTGTTCTTTATTTTTGAACGATATTAAAACGATAAATTAAAATATCAAGAATAGAGTTGGAGCTCTAACATTTATAGTAAATAAACGAATAACTCAATTAAATAAAAGTATATTAGTACCAAGTTTGTGACAAACTTATTTTTCTTTTTATGTTGTAAAGATAAAATAAAAGTTTAAAGTTCAAATAATGTAATTACTTAATAATATAAAAAATAATTTTATCTAACTCGTTTGTTGATAATTATTTTATAATAGCTCATAAAATATACAAAACAATTTAACATATTATCAATTTGGTCAATAAAGTATTAATTTAAAAAAATTCGTTAGTTTCCTTTAATTTTTTTATAAAAAATAATAGTATGGGACCTATTTGCTCTTTTTTTCAAAGGTTAGCAATCAAACTACAACTTTTTCTTATTGAAATTAAGAGTATATTGGTGTTTTTAATCAAACAAAGACCAATTGTGCACAAAAACACATAAGTTAGGAACTTCTATACAAAAAAAAAAAAAAAGCATTATAGACCATTTCCACACTAAGAGTAAAGGTTAAGGACCATTTTTGTCAATTTCCCTTTCTAAACCATTTTTGACTTCTTCATCTTTTATTTTATTTTATATGACAAAATAGTGAGATTTGCCACATAAAAAGAAGAAGAAGAAGAAGAAAAAAAAAAGGAAGTACAAGTCAAAAAATACGGCTAAACATTCAAAAAAAAAAAAAGTCAATAAAAGCTGATTTGTTAATAATTTAATGAAAATTTGTGGGACAAAAGTGTGAGATTATGACAA
This sequence comes from Forsythia viridissima, assembly GCA_030279155.1. Lineage (NCBI taxonomy): Eukaryota > Viridiplantae > Streptophyta > Magnoliopsida > Lamiales > Oleaceae > Forsythia > Forsythia viridissima. Next base: position 38,850,785 of record CM059040.1, read on the forward strand.
AATTAGAATAATAAAATACCAAAACTATGTCGTATTGGTTGAAGGGTGAACAGTAAACAGGTGATAGATACTTATATTATAATAAGGATATGTTGAGTTATACAAAATACTGCGTAAGTAATTCTATTTGTCAACTCGTTATTTCCATTAGTTAGAATGTCAGAGGCAATTAAAGGGACTAATGAGATTCATATTGTTAATTTGAATGACGAAACATATACATTGTTAAAGTTAAGGACCTTTTGCGCGCAAAGTGTATAGTGCAAGGACTATTCTTGTTTTTAGATGCTAAATTAGACGAAATTAACTACCATGTAAGCAATTTTGTCAGTTAACTTATCATTTTCGTCACTTAGAACGACGGAAATAGACGAAAGGATTAACAAAGTTCATGATATTTAGTTGATTGACTAACAATGGACAAATGTAAAGACTTGATTCGTACAAGATATAAAGCACGAAAACCATTCAGGTTTTATACTCGTTTGAATATAGGCAATGAGTAATTTTTTTTTCTAGATCGAGAAATTGACACAAATGGTTCCTAACCTTTGCACTCAGTGTGAAAATGGCCTCTAACGTTTGTTTTTTTTTTTTTTTTGTATAAAAGTCTCTAACATATTTGTTTTGGAGCGCAATTAGTTCTTATTTGATTAAAAAAATAAAATTACCCTTTATTTAATTAGATTCCTAACATTTATAAAATGTGCAAATAGGTCCGGTACATTTATTAAATAATATTTAATTTAGCATATTAAATATATTACTATGTTTGTTTCAATTAAATTTTTATAATAGAAAAATATAAAATTATTGTGCTTTAAGTATATATAATTGCCATGTGATGTGAGAAACTTGAATAAAAATTAAGTTAAATAAATAACAAAATGTCATATACAATTTTATGACATTGAATCAATCATATTATATTTTTTAAAAAAAATTAAAAAACTAATAAAAATTAATTTACACATTACGTGTTCTTTATTTTTGAACGATATTAAAACGATAAATTAAAATATCAAGAATAGAGTTGGAGCTCTAACATTTATAGTAAATAAACGAATAACTCAATTAAATAAAAGTATATTAGTACCAAGTTTGTGACAAACTTATTTTTCTTTTTATGTTGTAAAGATAAATTAAAAGTTTAAAGTTTAAATAATGTAATTACTTAATAATATAAAAAATAATTTTATCTAACTCGTTTGTTGATAATTATTTTATAATAGCTCATAAAATATACAAAACAATTTAGCATATTATCAATTTGGTCAATAAAGTATTAATTTAAAAAAATTCGTTAGTTTCCTTTAATTTTTTTATAAAAAATAATAGTATGGGACCTATTTGCTCTTTTTTTCAAAGGTTAGCAATCAAACTACAACTTTTTCTTATTGAAATTAAGAGTATATTGGTGTTTTTATCAAACAAAGACCAATTGTGCACAAAAACACATAAGTTAGGAACTTCTATACAAAAAAAAAAAAAAAGCATTATAGACCATTTCCACACTAAGAGTAAAGGTTAAGGACCATTTTTGTCAATTTCCCTTTCTAAACCCTTGAACTAAGTTTAGTGACTAGTGAGTAAATGTTAAACCCCAACCCCAGCACTCCCACCCCCACCCCCACCCCCACCCCCAAACCAAACACAACACAACCCAAACCCAAACCCAAACACCCTACCGATCTCTTGACTTGTATAGTTGTATTACTATGTTTACCATCTGACCCCACATCCTCTTTATAAGTGATAATTTTATCATATACTACAAAATATAAAATATTTCTTAAAATACTTGTCATACTTTTTTTATTATAAAAATACTGTTTTTTTATTTTTGTAACAGTTGTTGTTACATTTGTTATTTTGTTATTATAACTAAAATAACAAATGTAACAATAACTGTTACAAAAATAAAAAACAGTATTTTTATAATAAAAAAACATGACAAGTATTTTAAGAAATATTTTATTTATTGTGGTTATTTGTAAAAAAATCCCTCTTTATAACCCCATTTCCCTAAAATCATTGAACTCCCTAACCCAAACATAAACACCCAATAAAGCGTTTGAAATCAAATCATCTTCTGTACATAAACTGGTAAAGTACAAAGTCACATATTTGGAAAGCTTACTTTTTTAACTCTCTGAAATGGCATCCGGCATGTTACCATTTCGGCCTGTGGCAGTTGTTAAAGCTAGTATCAACGCCGACGACCGGAAACCTGAAGCTAGAAAAACTCCATCGTCTCACTGGTGGGCCCCGCTATTCGGGCTGTCGTCGGACCCGGACTATTTACAGTCCGACGATAAGAAGAACAAGCCGGATCCCGACCTGGATCCGATACAAGCGAGGTCCCGGTTCACTCCGGGCCCTTTCACGGAGGAAAAGGCGAAGCAGCTCCGGAGGATGACAACTAATACGTCTTCGTTCCACGACCCCATGTATCACTCCGCCATCGCATCCAGGCTCGCCTCCGATTTCACCGATCGGTCTACTCCGTGAGTGATGTATTTTTATTTTTAATTTATTTTAATTAATTTGTATACATATTAAAAAATTGTTAGAAGGTGTGTGATGATGTGGACCTGATGCATAAGCTTGTAATATTTTAAATAATATGATTATGTATATGTATGTATAATCAGAATAATACATTATCCTAATTAATCTTTTAATCAAAACTTTATCTGTGATTATTGTAATATATTAAACGAATTGACTTTGTCATAATAAAGGAGTTAGATCAATAATTTATTATGCATTTTTTTTTTAATCGGAGTTTATTATGCATTTATTACGTATCAAGTTGGGGGTTAAAGTGATTTAAATAATGTTTGGTAAAGATTTTTGTAAATTATAAATAGTCGATTCTATGAAATGTGTGGATAATAAGTAGATAAAAATTGTATGTCCTACAAAACGTGTGAATAAAAATGATATTTGACTAACTTATAAGCATAAGCACTAACAAGCATACTCTTAATATATATTGAAGTTGAGATATGCTGTATCAACTTAGGATGTGTTTGATTTTGATTGAAATCAAATTTTTTTTTAAAAATTGATAAAACTTGTTGTTAAAAAATTGTAGGTCTACGAAATGAGTGGTTAAAATTAAATGTTGAAAGAACTTCAGTTTTTTGACAAAATTTTAAGTAAATTCAAACTCACTGTTATTTGTTTTCCATTAAAATTTTGACACCTCGTTTGAAACATATGTATACTGGAAAAGCAATGGGCCTAATCTCCTCCCTACGGTGGAGAAGATTTATCTTCCCTCCACTGCACACTTGTTTATTTTTTATTGGATAAGTAGAATAAGTAGAACTTATTTAATGTTAACCACTTTTCATTATTCAATAAAAAGTGAACATGTGTGCAGTAGGAGAAGATAAATCTTTTTTACTTTGAAGAGGAGATCAGGACCGGAGAAAGCAAACCGATATGGCCAGAAAAAGTAAATCTAGACTCATCATATTGTCTAGAAGATTTTTTAAGGGAATTTCCAGCCTTACCAACAAGTTCATGTGGCCATTATCTTTTTTTATGAAAATATATATTCATATGAAAGATAAAATATAAAATAAATTTATTATTTATCTAATAATAATAGCTCTCAAGGTCAAATTCAAATTAAAAAAAAAAAAAAAAAAATTGTATGTGATAGTGTTGAATGTGAAAATGCAAATGTATAAATAAATAAAAAAAAAATAGCACAAATGCTACAACAATTTATCATTTTTGAGTGATTATGGCCTACTTGATTGTAATTAATTGATTAAGGGGAGAAAATTCTTTTAATGGAAGTGATTTAAAAACAAATTAATTCTAATGCAAAGATATGCATGCAGTCACGTACTCGACCTAATAAAGTAGAAAAATTGCTTTGGGATTCTCAACTTATGAATGTTGTAGCAAGTGGGTCTCCAACTTTTTCTTCTTTGACATTTATGTTTTAAAACTTTCAATCAACAATAGACGACTTCTATTGAAACAGATGTTGAGCTTCTCACATGTTTAACTTTTTGAAATTAAAATGGGTAAACCTTTCCTCCACCTTTACCCTCTTAGTCACTTGATTTTCAGTCTACCGTCCTTCCCCAATTTGAATTTTTGTTTTTTTTTTTGAAGATAAGGGTGTACTCGACTATTTGTATTTTAAGTAAAACCAAACTATTATTACAAACTTAGAAGGTTTTTCCAAATAAAATATTTTCAACTCGCCTGCATATTCCAAAGAGAATATTCAGATGCTGCCGACCACAATTTGAAAGAGTTTTCAAGGTAAAACAATTAAAGTATCTTGGGATTCCACGTGACGAATTATATGCTTTGAATATGAAGATATTTGGCCAAACTTACGTGTTTGGACATTGAATACAAGAAATTTTATGCACATGTTTTTTTTTAAGTATGTAATGGCGTTTCAAACTTTTGGTTGTTGTAGCAAATTGCGATATAAGACGCTAAAATGTTGGCTAGCTTGATGTTGAGTCGGCCTTGTCGGCTTTTAATTTTCATACTTTTTTTGGTCTAGAGTGTTAAATTTCTTCAAAAAGAAACAAAAATTAAAAGCAACTTGTGAGGACCACAACCAAGGGCTAGTTGAAGTGATACAAAAATGTCTTTCATTAATTATGAATTCTTCAAGCATGTTAATGTTTTTGTGTAACAAATTCAACTAAACGAATATTACAATGACAATATAAAAAAAATATCAAAATTATATGTGTTCAAAGATTTGAAATGAGGTGTAGAAGTTTTAATTTGCAAATTTATGTACAAACTCTAGATAATTCATACTCGATATGGAAGACCTAATCCATTAGAAGTTAAATGTTGAAGTACAATGTATTTTGAGTTCTTCCTTAAGAAATTTAAAGTTTCAATAAATTGATTCTTTAGAAATGTAAATAAAGCAACTAGAACTCCTACTCGATTTACATGTGTTGCAAAATGTACATGAGAAGTCTAGACAATGCTATTTGTCTTTGGTTGACATTCATGTGGTTAGTAAAGAATTGGGGAAGTATATGTTTGCATGTGAAGAGCATGTCCGTAGAGTTTCATGCCAATAAGATTTGCGAGATGTTAAATACTCGATGTAGGTTAAGGTTCAATTGTTCCTTACTAAGAATTTTTCTTTTTTAATTTTTTTTTTTTAAAAAAGGGCCAAAGGAAAAACAACACGTGGCCGTTTCAACCAATTCATGCTTCAATGCGTGGGTTTACAAGGTTTCATCCCATTTTTTAATATAAGAATTTGAAGTTATAATCCAACTGATTTTTGAATAGATTTTTGATTGTATCACTGGGTTGGATTGATTTTTACAACACTTAGATAACGATTAAACAAGAAGGTTAATCCTACTTCTAAATATGGTGTGGGTTATTCCAAAGAAATGTTAAGGGTATGTTTGATTGGCCAATTTTTCATGAAAAATGTCACATTCATGGAAAATAATATCACATCAGAGAAAAATATTTTCCAATTTTAACTGTTTGATTGAAGGTAGAAAATGAAAATAAATTCTAAAGTATAATCACTTAAAGCATGAATTTGGCCAAAATGTTGGAAAATATTTTCTCACCAATTTGGTAGTTTTTTTTTTCCTTCTTACATAAATTTTTTTTTTTTTTTCCATGGAATCCAATCAAACACACCCTTAAGATTATAAGATTATAATACGAGCTCAAATAGTCTTTGGAGCACATCGAAGGTCAACATCATCCAGCGCACAAAGCGTTCTGGGTCACGCACGTGAGAAGGCTGGCTAGAAACTTGGCAAAGCATTCTGCTGGACGCCAGTTTGCAGGCGTCGAATCGACATGATTGGTGTCTTTCTTTTCTAATAGATTTTGGCTGCTATAATTCAAAATTTCTGGTTGTTTATGATGTATATAAAACCTTAGAGTCACCAATCTGTATCTCATTTTGAAAGGGTGTTTGAAAATTTATAAATAGATTCGACATTTCTTTATTTGATGTAGAAAAATTGTTTACCTCAATTTCTCGGTAATTATAAAGCTTGCACAAGTTTTTCATCATCTTCTTCCTCTCTTCAAATTTTTGTTTATATTCTTTCAATCTGTAAAGACATAATATAAACCTCTTGTATAAGGTTTATTCAAGTCTTTCGTGTTCCGAGGATGTCTTCATTAAGTGCATGATGCTGACAACATTCAAAAGAATGTTCCATTGTGTCCTAAAAACGTATTTGCTTTCCTTTGTGCATTTACTACTGGTGAGGGGCAAATAACATCTTAAGCAAAGATAATGTGTCTTGAAATCAAGTTCAAGTTGTCAAGATTTTGCAGAGGTAATCTCACCAAAAATCTTGAGACATTAATTCGTATTTCTGCTAAGGTCATATCTACAATACATCGTCAGACGCATTGTTCAATAAATACCAAAACAAACTCAGTACAACCAAAGAGATTTGGGATGCCTTATAATAAAGGCATGTTCAGTGTAGTTTTTTGGAGAAAAATTAGGTTTTTTTTGGTACTTTATTGACTTTTCAAACTTTTTTGTAGTGTAAAAAGGTTGAAAATTCAAAAATTGTAGTAAAAAAAATAGGTTTTTTTGAAAAAATGGCTACCGAACATGGCCTAATTAGTGTATTTTACACATTTATTGTATCTCTAAAATTTAATTATTAATTGATAATTGATAATTGAATGAATTTCTATTTATATTTGTATGTTATTTGCTTCATTAGGTAACATACCCAATTTGGAGAGGATTTATGCTAAAAGGAGAAGTTTCAAAGTGACTCAAAGGAAAGTTATGGACTAATTCAACAATAATTAAAACATGGATGGCCAAACTGCAAAATTTGGAGAAGAGTTTGAAATCCAGTGAGCCAAAATTCACGGGAGGTCGCACATGCAGTGTGCGCACTCCCAGTGAACTGAAAATTCACTGAAGGTAGCACACTGGGGTGCGACCTCACGCTCCTGTTGCCTCTTGATGAATTTTTTATTGTTTTCTTGCTTTCTTTTTAGCACAAGTGGATGAAAACACATGTTAGGGAGGCTTTTACATTACAAGTGGAGATTCATATAATGAGATAAATTGTTGGAAATTATTCAATAATAAAATAGAAGAGGAAAGGACTGTGGTCTGAATGAGAAAAAAGACGAGAGTTCTTGGCCAATTTTTTGGGGGAAAACTCTACACAGAAAAGGGTGCAAGACTTGAGGAAAGGACTTGACATTTTTGGGGAGAGCTACACACTAAAATTGGGAAGAAGGTTATTGGGCTACAATAGGAGAATATTGCTGAATCATTTAGAGTAGTTTTGAGATTGAGTTCATTTCACTACGGTGAATTTGTATTTACTCTTTATTTTTTTTCAGTTTAGGATGGTATTCTACATTTGTATCGAATTGTTTTACGTGGAAACCATGAGTGGGTAGTTCATTTTGTTAGGACAAAACAATGAAACCCAATCCGATTGTTTAATTTTACTTCCCGAGTTGTAATTTTAATTATTGATTTGTGTTGAATTTTTATTGTGATCTTCTTTGTTTTTTCATATGTTTGGCCAACTTATGGTTCGTTTTTGAATTAGTGTTGAGACCGAGAGGAGATACACTAGTTTATCACTAACAGAAAAATAATGAAATTTACATATGAGATTATATAACATTTGGTGGAATTTGTGTGGTCACTAATAATGTTTAATGGTGATTAAAATTACTACGAGGTTATGTTAATTGAAAGCACTTTTAGTTTTTAGATTTTACATAGAAATATAGTAAATTCACAAAATGAAGTAGGGTCGGTTATACTATAGAAAGCAATTGAGTAATATTGATAAATTTGATCATCATCGCGGATTAAATAACTTTCTACAACTCGGGAGACTAAATTAAGCATGATAATTATGTTGAATTCTGTTAGTGATTTTTATGTTGTTATTTCGCAAGTGTACGGATCACACAAGTAATAAAATAGATTTTGAATCCAAGTATCGTACCCACAAGGATTTAGATAGTTCTAAATAATTATAATAACCTTAACCGAATCAAATTAATTTTTGAAGTTTGATTTCTTAGACTAACTAAAATATGAACTAAGAATAATTAACTAATTATAATTCCTCTATCTTGATTTTGACAAAGTATATCAGTTATGACGATCAATATCCCTAAATTGTTTAACAGGTTCTCTCGAATAAAATCAATCTTATTCATATGTATAATCCGAATATATCTCTATGACGAATGCGAATACACAAAAATGCATTAAGTTGCAATAGATAATTAAAGATCACATAAAGTATATTGGTATATCTCTATCCCCTATCGGACTTTAAGATAATTAAAATAATGTCTAACCTTTTTTCAATCTCTCGATAGTAAAACAAACCACAAGAATAATACAATTACTACATATATAATTGTAGATGAAAAGAAGTCAAAATTAATTATTCAAAACTATATTGATGCAAATAGTCAAAAATCAAGTTTCCAAATATAAGAATTTAAACTACAAGTTTTATCGTAATTCTAGAACTAAAAGAATTTAGCCTAACATACTAAGAAGAAGAAAATAAAAATAAAATATAAAAGCCATCACCTGGAAAAGAAGAAAACTCAAAAGATAAAATCTTAATCTTGATCTTCGTTGAATTCTTGAAAGAATAAATCTTGATATTCGTTTTTTGTTTTGTCTCTTATTTTTCTCTCCAAATTCGGCTCTCTAATTATGAGTTAATAACTCATATTTATAGTTCCATAATATTATCCAAAAGAATTCCAAAAAATAATTAAAATTGCGTTCCAAAAAGTTTCCTAATTGAATTCGAACACAAAAAGAAAACAAAAAATTCACGTGAAATTTTACACTGGGCATTCTCGGGCGATTGCCCAGGCAAGCAAAATACTCTCTGTTGGTCGTTTAGAGTGATTTCTTCAAATTGCGCCTTTAGTCTTTCAACTTTAGATTTTTTTCATTTTAGTCCTCAAATCTTTCAATAGTCTCTAAAATGGTCCTTCAAGTTCCAATTGAGTACAATTGAGTCTCCGTATTTCCAAAACATCTTCTAATTTATTGCACTTTCATCAATTCTTCTTCAATTTCTTATAGACGGGTCCAAAACTGAAATATAAATAATAATACACTAAATTAAGTAAAAAAATATATAAAATGATGGGATAAAAGCTTAGTTAAAGGTCTGAATAAATGCACAAAATGTACTTATCAAATTCGTGACATCCTAACGTTTACCCAATTGATAATTTCTCGTAATCTTGAAATTGTTGCTTGTATTGTTAATTGTTTATAGTTTACTTAGTTAAATTGTTAGTTGAAGGTTACTTTCTAAATACCAAAATTCTGTTAGCTTTCACTTTTACTTCGAATACTATTTCAGATGAATCAAGTCAATAAGTCATACAAAATCATTGAGAGAACGATACTTTGTAACGCTCCAAAAATTTGTAGCATTAATTATTTGTTTTTAAAAGCTAAAAAATAGAATAAAATAAGAAAATTATTTGAGTTGTCCCAAAAAAATACCTCAAAAATCGTAACATTTAGGATTTAATTTATATCCAAAAAATAAAGGAAAATCGGAGTTAATATATTTAGGGACTAATGTGAATTAATTAAGATTTAACAAATCATGTTAGGACTTGATTGATTAAAAGTGTAAAAGTTGGGTTGAGATCCAAAAAGTTGAAAAAATAAGGGCATGTTCTCTTTGCATTTCAGCTTTAAATTTGTTTTTAGTTTTCTATTTTTAGAGTCTGTTTTAAGATTGCTAAAAACAAGTTTGATTTGTCATTCTAAAAAATTATTTTTGAAAACAAAAAATTGGAGAACACATTTTGTTTAGAATTTCAAGAAATTATTTTACAATATTTTATTCAATGAATTTGATTATTCATTAAAGTTGGTCGATCATACAATATTTATTTTTGTACAATAATAAAATACAAACAAATAATAAATTGACAAAATATGAAATAAAATAAAAATAAAAATTAACGACATGGACTGAGAATTTTAATCCATTTTTATTTAAATAATATTTTTTAAATTTTTTATGTAGATAATCGATAAGGGCTTGAATTATTTTTTTAGTATTTTAGTATTTTAATTTTAATTTTATAATTTTGTTTTTTTTTTGTAATTTTATAATTTATTTTTTAAAATTTTTATTTAAATAATTTTTTTCCTTATTTAGAGTATTTTCACTGAAAACACTCAAAACATTAAAAATATGTCTAGAGTTTTATGTATAAATTTAAGGGATAATTATATATTTGATATCGTAATCTTTCAAAAAAGTTGGAGATATACTCATAACCTTTAACAATAGCAACATATATCTCCAACGTTTGAAAAACTTGACATATTATGTCATTTATGACGAAATTGCCCTCCCCTTTAAATAAACAAAAAAAATGATTGAAAAATAACCAAATGTACCCCAAAAAAATAAAAAGTAATAAATGTAGCCCCAAAAATAAAAAGTAACAAAAATATCATCTTCTTTATCAAATCTCAAAATCCAAAATCTACCATCATCTCCAAAAATCCAATTATAATTTGCTCCACTACATGTAAATGTACTCGTAGCATCATCTTATGCGTAGCTATACAATTTCGGATAGGCGATTTTGAAAATCTTCGAATAAACAGACAGGCTACAGGTGGCGGGTGTACCATACGTGCCGCTGCAACAGTATTCCGCCGTTGACGCATAGGAACCCGACCCGCCACTGGCCTAAAAAATTATTGGTAAATTCTAAGGTTGCTGGCAGGTTTGCTCCGGCGCCATTGCACTTCACCTGGTTGGACCTGCAATCACCAGTGGCGCAACTTCCTTGCTCGGTGCTCCCGTCGAATGCGCAGCCAGTTCTTTTCCAAATTCGCCCCAATCAGCCCGGCGAAGCTTGAAGTGACCGCGTGCTACCCGAAAGAAGCTCAAATCCAGTGCTATCCAATCTGGAACCACTAGCATTGGCTAGTATTTCGGGCTATACTACATAATCACACCGATTTATCAACGTAAATATAGCCCATAAACTATCTGGAGAATAAAAATGGAAGACGCCATTTAGAGATGGCAATGGGCCGAGCCGGGCCGGCTCGGCCCGTGGACTAGTCGGCCCGGCTCGGCCCTTAGTACGGGCCGAGTTCGGCCCGTGAAGATACGGGCCGAGCTTTAGCTCGGCCCATCGCCAAAAACATGGCCCGGACCGGCCCGCGGACCGCGGGCCAACGGGCCGATCCACGGGCCAGTCCGTGGACCGGCCCGTGGTCCGCGATCCACGGGCCGGTCCGCGGACCCACGTGAAATCTTAATTTTTAATTTTTTTTTTTTTTTTTTTTTTTTTAAACTTAACAAGTTAAAACTTAAAAACAAATTATAATTTAGTAACCATTAACATATTCAAATTCAATTTAGAATAAAAATAAGCTTACATGAGATTCTAACTCAAATTAATTATGCATTTAAACTTTTAAAGTTCGGCTATTTTATTAATCTCCATTACCATTAGATTCAATAATTAGTACCTCATATTTAATATTTTACAAATTTAAAAATATTATTTTCTAATTCATTCAAAACTCATCAAAGGTCAAACATTTTGAACTCCAATATTTATAAGAAATAAGTGAATGAAAAAATTTTAAATTCAAACCCTCCTCTTTTTTCCGGGCTTGGGACCGGCTACTATTAGCGTAGGCAGAGTTAAAATTGTACACGAACAAGTTGTTACGTGTACAATTTTTTTAAAAATTAAATATCAAAACTTACAAGTTAAAATGAATAAAAAATAGAATGAATTTATACAAAATAATAAATATACTTACATTTTACTTACTACGTATTCAGTTCGTCCATCTCTTCGGCCAATATCATGCTTACTTTATCTTGGATTCGATGTTCTGCATCCTCCCAATCTTTCAAACACATTAAACTCTCTAATATATCTGGTTTAAGTCTTGACCTCAAATCATTAAGAATCCTACCACCTGTACTAAAAGCAGACTCCGATGCTACAGTTGATACCGGAGGTGTTAGTAGATCACGTGCTATAATAGAAACAATTGGGTATTGGCGCTCGTTTTGTCTCCACCACCTAAGTATATCAAAATTATTCCTCTCCTCTTCATCTAACAAATTAAGCATGTCGTGACCAAAATATCTAGCTAACTCTAATGGTATATCTCTAATATTAGTTTCAACATTTGTGGCACGGGTAAGCGAAGAAGATGAAGAAGAAGAACTAGGATTTTGAGTTCCCTTATAAATAAGGAAACTCCAATAATCATTAGGATTAGGGTTATTTGAAGAAGAAGAAGAAGGGTTAGGCGCAGGAGGTCTTCTAACATTCCTACCGGTTTTTTCAGCATAAAATTCGTACATTTCACATAATGTTTTTTCTAAATTACCATAAGTCAATGGATTACCGTAACTCAAATTATTAGAAATTTCGAAAATAGTATGTTTAGTACCTTGTAAATTTACTCTAGGGTCCATAATTGACGCTAACGAGAACAACATAGGCAAGTCTTCCCAATATTTTCTAAACTTCATTTCCATTGTTTCAACAATATCAGAAAAAATTGCATACGACTTATATCTATTAAAATTATTTGCAATAAAATAAAAATGATTTAAAACTAATGGACTAGTAGGGTAATATACACCACCACATGCATTTGTAGCGTCATAAAATACTTTTAAAAATTTTCGAACATGAAATGCAATTTGCCAATCATATGGTTGCAAATCGTATTGTGGACCGTGTGAATGTCGACCATTATAATAACCAGTTACACAATGTTCATATCCTTCACATGATTCAAGCATTAAATAAGTAGAATTCCACCTATTACGTATGTCTGTACATATACTTTTAGTTGGAAGAGAATTTTCTACACATAATTCATCAAATACTTGTTTTCTAGCAGGTGAAACAGTAATATAGTTCAAGGCATACCTAATTTTTTCTAATTGTGGGCCTATATACTTTAAACCATCTTGAACAATTAAATTAAAAATATGGCATACACATCTAACATGAAACAAAATTCCACCGAAATCCGGTTGTAATTCCTCAATTAATTTTTCCATTACAATATTATTAGGCGCAGCATTATCAAACGTCATACTGCGAATTCTAGATTCGCAATTAAATTCTTTAATAATTGCAAGTAAATAATTAAAAATTTGTAGGCCATTATGCGGGTAATCAATTACTTTAAAAGCAATTATTCTTTTATGCATAATCCATAGTTTATCAATATAATGTAAAGTAGCTGCAATATATCCTTTATGATTTAGACCGGACCATAAGTCCGAAGTGAATGATACAACACCAGCATATTTACTTAAATCATTTTTTATATTTTGTTTTCTTTTATTATATGCAGCAATAGTATCAGAACGAAGAGTGTTTCTAGCAAAGGGTAAATACCTTGGTTGAAGATACCTTTGTACAAACCGTGTGAAATGAGGGCTTTCCACTATGCTAAGCGGGAACTCACCACTAGCTACCAACTGACACATTCCTTCTCGGCGCATAGATTCTTGTGAATAAACCCAATTGTTAAGATTGGGAGAAGAACTACTAGATCCACCCGGAGATCCGAAATGTAGCTGTGCTTGGTTGGTATCAACTCCTCCGTGCTTTTGCATACACTTCGGAAAATGTCGATTAAGATGGCTCGTTCCACCGCCCTTTTGCCATGCAAACTGTTGCTTACAATATTTGCAAACTGCCTTGAAAATTGGTTGCCCATCTGCAGATGCACCCGTCTGCACTCTATTGAAATGATCCCAACACCGAGCCTTTTGTTTTGTGGCTTTTCGTTTCGTAGTCGATTGAGTAGTGTTGGTCGTTTCCAACTCTTCGTCAATATCATCTAAATCAAAAACTGGACCAGTGTTCCCAACTCCAAAATCATCACCAAATTCTGGAATTGGAACATTATTTAAACCACTAAAATCATCTTGAATTTGATTTTCGACAGATTCGGCACTTCCGTGAAAATTGTATTGATCCATGAATTTGGTTGTAGAATGTAGATAATAGAAATGTAGAAGACTAGTCTAGAAGTACAAAAAATATATATGGAAATTGGAATGTAGGGGTGTAGAAGATAAGAAGAATAAGATTATAAAGCTAGAAATTATATAAATTGCACAATATATGAATATAATTGTTTTGGATAATGGAAGTATGAATGTAAGATTGTAATATGAGAATTGAGAGATTTGTGAAGAGAATAGAATAAATTTATGGGATATTTATAGGAAAAAAAAAAATAGCCGTTTGAAAAAAAAAAAAAAAAAAAAAAAAATTTGGGGACTTAATTGGCAACGGTCATATTTATGACCGTTGCATGCAACGGTCATAAATATGACCGTTGCAAATTGCAACAATTGGTCCCCAGCTTTTGCTGGGGACCAATTTGGTCCCTGAAGATGTGTGGACCACGGACCGGGCCTGGTCCGTGGTCCACGGGCCTGGTCCACGGACAGGTCCACGGGCCGGTCCGTGGACTGGCCCACGGGCCGGATCCACGGGCCGGCCCGTGGATTTCACGGGCCGAGCTAAATTTTTTTAGGCCCGGTCCGGGTCCGTCATTTTGCGGACCGGGCCGCCGGGCCGACGGGCGGCCCGGTCCGTTTGCCATCCCTAGCCATTAATGTAAATAGTTAGAGCTATAGCCCGCTTAGAATAAAGAATATAACCTCTTTGTTACTTTTTATATTTTTGGGGTACATTTCTTACTTTTTATTTTTTTGGGATACATTTGATTATTTTTTAATCATTTTTTTCTTTTTTCTTGTTTTTTGTTTTTTGTTTATTTAAAGGGAGTGACAATTTTGTCATAAGGGACCTACTACGCCAAAATTTTCAAACATTGGAGATGTTTGGTGCTATTTTTAAAGGTTAAAGGTATATCCCAACGTTTTTGAAAGGTTGGAGACCAAATATGCAATTATTCCTAATTTAACTTTATTTTCAAAAATGCATTTTCAAAAACAGCATAGTAAACATGATTTGGGTGTTTTACAAAACCAAAAACTAAAAACTAAAAGCAACAAAGAAAAGGACCCTAAATTTTTAAGCATTTTTAACTAAATCGAGTAGTCATATTTGAGGCAATTGTACGAGTTATGCGTTTATCATAATTTTACAAATCTTATGGTGTTGTGAAGTACGCGACGAGACCTTCGAAATGGTACCAAATATACATACATTGAACTAAGAAATCAGCCCCAAAATCGAGTGCCAAAAGTGGTCTAGAAACTAAGAAATATGGAAACACTTGGAAAATTCCAACAACCTGTGTTTGAATAACCATTTTTGGAGTATTCGTATAATTGCTTTGATTGTCTATTTTCTATGATTTAAAGTGCGTTGCAAAATCTTCGAAATAGTATAAGAAATGTCAAAAAATAACTGAGAATTGACCTCCAAATCAAGGTCCAAAAATGAGCCCAAGAAATAAGAAATCTGTCAATTTTGTATTAAACAATTTGCAAGTTGGCCAAGTGTGATTGTATGCAGATATTTGCCACCTCTATTGTCCATATTATACTGCACAAAAACTATAGAAAAATGTGAATGGGTTACTTGGGGGTCAAGTGATAATCTTTAATCAAATCAATCAAGCCTTATAAGTGGCCCAGTAAAAATAAGTAAAATTATGATGGGATAATATACCTATAATATGTATATATATACATATGTATAACCATGTGCATAGATAGTGTAAGAGATGATAGAAATTCTTCTTTAAATACCCCCAAACAAAAGCAACATTTTACCCTCTTTTTCTCTATGATTATATAACCTTATACATATTTACATACACTCACATACTTACACTTAAAAAATGAGAGAAAACCTATTTAAGAGAGGAAAACTATATAAGAGAGGATGGTGAGTCAAGATCTAAAATCTTTAATGAAAGGACTTGGTGTGGAAGTCCCCTAAATTAATAGAGTATTCTCCATACCCTAGCCTCAAAAACCCTAAATGGACAGTAGCAAAAAGGGGATAAAAAATCTCAGGTTTCATGATGGAGGAGAAAGTTTGATTTTAGGGACTAAAACTTAGTTTTTTAAAATAAAAATATAATTCATACTTCTTTGCTCTCGAGAGTATTGGTACCCCATATCTTCTCTTTAAAAATATGATATTAGTACCTCCAGAATCATCTGCACCATGAAGACCTAAGATTGGTTCTGCAGGTCTCAGTACCCCTGCCTAAAGACTGAATTAATACTCATTTTTCACAAAGTTTTAACATATAGAACCTTTTATTTTCTGGTTTATCAAGACCATTCCCAACAAGTTGTGAGTAAATTACGTTATTTACCTTAGTGCAATATGATAAGTATTTATGTGCTCTTATATGTACTCCAAAATAAGTTATGAAAAGTAAAAATATGAGATACTGTGAGCATTTTGAGCCTATTTATTATTTATGCAAAAAGAAGAAAGAATTAGCATGAGAAGCTTATTTTTGTGTTATATAAATTCAACTTGAATTGAGAAAATAAAATACATATGTAAAGACAAAGTTTCTTTATAACACAATAGGTTCCCTAAACCTATCTGTACACCATAAGAGGATACGAGATTCAAAGAAAAGAGTTGATCAATTATGACTAAGGGTTAGAGTGACATATAAGAGGAAGCGAGGTCTAATTAAAATTTAATTAACTATGGCCAAGGGCATGAGTAGGCCATAAGAGGACACG
The DNA here is from genome assembly GCA_030279155.1 of Forsythia viridissima. Taxonomy (NCBI): domain Eukaryota; kingdom Viridiplantae; phylum Streptophyta; class Magnoliopsida; order Lamiales; family Oleaceae; genus Forsythia; species Forsythia viridissima. The sequence goes on from CM059040.1 coordinate 38,867,542, forward strand.
AGGTCCAACGAAAAAAGTTGATCAAATATGGCCAAGAGTGAGTAGCCCATACAAAGGCCAGAGTTGTCTATCAAGTTTGGCCAAAGTACGAAAGTTACACAAAGACTTTTAAGTTGAGTGCTCATAGTCGTTTCCTGACTCTTGTATGAAATGGATCGAGATTTCTTTGAATTCGTAGGACAAATGTGGGAGCTAGCTTCAAATGGCCAAGAATATTATTTCATCACCAATATGGATATATGATCGTACTATCCTCATCGACCTGGACTATATGAAGTAACCTATCTTTATGTAGATGTTTATGTGATATAGTACAAGCTTGTAACCCACTTTTATGTGATATAGTACAAGCTTGGATGAACTCGTCTTTTGGAAACTAAGTGACCTCATCTTTGTTGAAGTATTTTGTAGAACTTTTAAAATGAGCTGAAAATATATGTGTCATTGACGAGACATAATGATTTGTCATGTGTCAATGTGTAACAAAATTGTAATGGTGTATCTCAAACTTTTATTTAAGATTTATGATTTTTATAATGATCGATTGTAATGACGGTGTAATGAATCAAAACACGGGATCTACTTATTATCATCTTCTTCTATGTTTAATTGATCACATGTCTTAATCTTTAGTTTTTACTATTATTAAGTGTACTCGTTCGCGCACCATAAATAAGAAAAACATGAAGCAAAAGAGAATGTGAGACCCACAAATGCATTTTCTGATTATTCCTAATTGATTTTCTTAAAAGAAAGTGTCGAATATTATTATAAGAATAATTAGATTTAGCTTCTAAACAAATTAGAAAACCAAACTGCTTTGGTGTATGAGGGTACTAATACCCTTCTAACTAGTTCCTAGTATCCTAGTGGACCGAATACAAAAAAATATTAGAGCTTATGAATATAAAATTTGAAATTTAAGGTAGGCTAAGAATATCAAGAAGACGCAATTAAATACATTCATAATCAAAGCTAAGTTGCACAAGAGGCCAGAACCTCTTAAGTTATGGCCCAACAATTAAGACAAAATTCCAAGTAATGATCCAAAACATAAGCAAGCATATATATAAGACACAATTTAAGGTTGAAGTCTTCTAGCTTACAACCAAACAAAGTTAAAGTTATTAAAAGTAGTGTTCAAAAACATAATGAGTCGAAATCCTAAGGCATTGTTTAAAGGTAAAATGAGTTAAATACTTAAGTGATACATAACGGTGGTGGGAGAACAATTAAGTATCTTCATCCTTCGAATCCTTCGAACTCTTGATGATTTCATCGAAATGATCTTGCCTAGCCATAAGCTCCCAGTTTTGTGCACTCAACTTCGAGAGATTATCCATCATGTTAGCTTGGAAAGTCCAAAAATAGATCATAAATGCACTACAATCAGCTGGTGAAGGTGGCATGAAAGGAACATTCCCTACGTCTCCATCATCTACGAGTTTTGTCCAAACCCCATCCACAAGTTCAAATAGGGTTTTCATAAGAGAGCGTGTCCCAATTTTAGTATTTGGATGCATTGAGATCAATTTTTGTTCCCTAAGATCCACTCCTAACTCGATCACCATATCAGTGATCGAGCAACCAAAAGCAGTCTCAACTCCGATTTTGCATCCTACCATTTCTGAAACAATCAAATCACACAAATATATTCTTTGGCATAATGTAATTTTCCACATCATCCATGTGTCCTCGTTAGTTAACGAAGAAAGTTTTCCTACGCGAGGCTTAAGCACTTGAATAACAATCAAATGAAGTAACTGCATATCTCGATATAAACAAGAAACATCCCTGGAAGGTTCATGTATCGACAATCAAATGAAGTAACCTTCGGCATCACTACGAACTTCTTAGCGCGTTCTAAACATTTTTAGTCGCGAAAATTTTATTGCTTATGGTTGCCTTATTTTTATGCGACGAACGTATATTCTTGTTTTATCACCGAGACTAATTTTTTTCATGCAAATTAAACATTCAAACAACCCATTTTCCAACTAGAAAAGTACATCCAAGCATTCTCTTATACCTAGCCAAATAACCATCCAAACAGCCCCTTATGTCTCACCAAATAACCTCCCCAAACAGCTCCTAAAACTTGTTGAAAAACCACCCACTATCCTTCCCATTTCTCATCCCGTTTTCCTCCCATTTTCACCATCTTTTATCCTCTTTTCCACCACTTCATCTTCAGCATAAAACTGCCCTCTTTTTACCTACAGAAAACCATTCCCCAACCCCACTTTCCATCCCCATGTTGTACCCATTTTTCCCCCACATTTCTTCCACCAAATTAACTATTTCCTCCCTCCATTTTATTTCCAGAATTTGGCCCCCCTAAATCCACTTACCCTCTTCATTTTGTTAAAAAAAAAAAAAACTCTCACACTCCCATAATTTCAATTACCAAAAAAGATCCCAGAAATTTCTCTTTTCCCCTCAGCAGATTTGGCCCGGCCCCAGCAGTAGACATTTATCAACCATTTTTGCTCCAATAATTCCCCTTCTTCCATCATTGTTTCAGTCCCAAACTCTAGCAACCAGATCCATTTTTCTTCATTATTTCTCCCTCATTTTACTGTCCATTTTCGACCCCAAAAATTCAAAAAATATTGGTCCATTTTTTCTTCATCATTTTTTCTTACATGGCTGTGTTTTTAAGTCACAAGAAAATTCCAGCAACTTGGTTCCCTTTTTCTCACCATTTTTTGCCAGTAAATTACTTCATTTTTCTCTAGTTTTATACACCACACAACAACACACGGATTTTGATAAAACAATAAGGCAAGTGCTAAGTTAATTTGAGGAAAGAGACAACCAATTCAACTAAACAAAACTTTTAAATTGCAAGGTAATTTTTATACTACTTAAGCTATGATTTTACAAAATTTACTTTGGAGAAATTAATATGTAAATTGTATGCCATGTTAAATGTCTATGAAGGAACGTTATAATAGTGATTGAAAGAAATCACTTAAGAAAGTTGTGATTAAAGGTAAACACTTAAGAATTTATGTCGCTGACTACCGACTTATGTTGTTCCTTATATATGTTTTAAATTTTGGTATGTCGCATTTATGATTTTGGATGTTTCTCTCTTGTGTTAGTATAATTTCTACTGAGTGTTCTTTGAAATACTCACGCCCCAAAATCATTTATTCTTCAGATTGATATGATTGGCAGCAGCATGATGGCGTAGGATAGCGATTACGAAGTATGCTTATTATTTTTTAATTAAGTTTTAGTATCGAGATGATCGAGTCAATTATGATGTAAATATTATAATTTAGATGTTGGTTTTACTGTATTTAATTATGTAAAGTACAAGAAAAACTGAGATGTCAGTTTAGTTGTCATTTCAAATTTTAAAGTGAAAATTACCTTATTATAAATTCTAAAATTTCACCTTTATGTCCTTACTTTGAAAAATCATAATTCTCTGTGTATTTGGAGTTTTTGAGTGAAAGTAGTAGCTATAGAAAGCCTTATATATTTTATAATAATATCAATTGAAATCACTCAAAAATTCATTGTATGAATTTATTATAAATATTTTAGCAGGCTGTCTTAAGGCACCCAAGACAGTTTTTCAAGCAACTTTGATCAACTTTTTATCTACCAAATGACATAGCTAAGGCATGAAATTTTAAAATGGCCTAGTCCAAGGTTCCAAGTATTTACAGTTTAAATTTTGAAATTTTTGTGGATACATTTGAATGGTCAAATAAATTGTGGCGACACCTATCGCAATTTTGGTAAAAGCATTAAGATTTTAGAATTAATTCATTTTCCCTTCCGCGCTTGGTATTTTCTGCAATAGTTAAATTTTTAAAAACTTTCAAAGGCACGGGAAGGTTTATTTGGAGTCATCAAATATTATTGAAGAATTTTTAAGTGACCTCCCAAGTTGTGAAAATTTGTGGCGTTACAACTTGGTATTAGATAGCAATTTTACTTTTCTGTAAACTTGCGTAAGTTTTAAAATTTTATTTTATTTTATTATATCAAGTTAAAAATTTAAAAATTAAGATTTTAGAATTTAAGTGTCGATATTCGCCATCGCCGCGCTACGCCAGCTTTGAGGTAAATAAAGTTTAATTGATTTTTTTTGCATTGTTAAGTATGATAAATGAAACTTATATTTATGAAAAATTGTATTTGTTTCATTTATGATAAAATGTTACGTTGAGTTAAAAATTTAATGTGGTTACAAATTTTTGTATCATAAATGTTTTGAAAATGCGACTAAATTTTATGAAAATTTATGTTAGTCCTCAGAATTTAATTAAAAGATGATAGAAATCCACTTAATTGATATCTCAGACATGGTTCCATCGAGTGAGTATTTTCTAGAATGTGTCGAGGTGGCAAGGAATGATTACATACATTTTGCTTCAGATCCCGAGTGGTCGATTGACCATCATATTAGTTACCCTAGGGCAGCACGTGTTAGAGTGATGAACTATGGTTTAGTGGCAAGCGATGCAGATTCTATTGCTC